>CM012448.1:24971325-26171325 GCA_003999625.1 Oryzias javanicus
TTTCTCTGTTCGCTCGCTCCCACAGCTTATCCCGCTCTGCTCGCTGGTGTTCATTTCATCCTCATGAGGCCCTAAAGGACAGTTTTTTTTAATCATTAAGCACACATGTTTGGCTTAAATGCAGCAGTTAATGATCTGAAGAGTATTTTATGGCTGATATGCTTTACAACAGGGAACAAATAGTTGAACATGTTTTTAAGCTGTCCACAGAACAGATGAGTTTCATTTCATTTCCATTTTTTTACACCTAAAAAATGCCTCTAAATTAAATCTTTGCTTTCTGCTCACAGATATTATTGATCTCTTCTATTATTTTCATGATTTATGCTCCTGATTTGTTTCTAGCATGATGAGATTTGTTGTATTTCCTCCACGCAAAGATAAATGAATTATTTTACACAAAACCACATTTATGAATATTTGTTTGATTTGGTGAACGGTGAAAAAAAAGAAACAAGGGCACACACTGTACCTTTTTAGCACGGATGAATAAGTGGATATCTGCACATTTCTAAAGGACGTGGACTAAATCAATCACTAAGTAGAGCAGCAATTCACTAAGGTGGAAAGAGCATCCATGCATGTGGAGGAGAAACATTCAGAAGTCAAAAGATTACTGAAGAGGAAACATTTTTGAAGTGATCCTGATATTTCTCAAGTCTAGATTCTAGTCTTGTGATTTGTAAAGATAAACTATTGGTCATTGGTCAATTTGCTTCAGCTCCTAGTACTGAAGCATAGAAGTACTTCATATTGTTATTGAAGACTTGGGCAACAATAGGATGTCTGAAGTTTCTGCTGCCAACTCTGGACTCCTCCATTTGCTGCAGGAAGTTTTAACTGCAGCTACTTCAGGCTTCAGTCAACATTTCTCTTATGGGTGGAAATGGGCTTTCAAACCTCTACCGTGCATGTAGGAAGCCGATAAAAAATATCATAGACCGCTTGATAAGCCCATAGAGCTAAAATGTTCATGAACATTTTTCTATGGGTATGCTGCGGGCAACACGTCCTAGCTTACCCTTATGCAACAGTAGCTAGTAGGTGAGATGCAAGCGCAAATTTTTCATTTATTTTGTTAGTGCTGTTCAAATGATAAGTGTACACTCTTAGTATTGAAAATTAAGGCTCAATCAGAATTCTCCCTACTCCTACATTTATCCCTCAGAACAGAGAGTTGTGTTAAAATAGTGTCTTAGTGTGGAGCTTCAAGCGCATTGCATGGGAGGGTTCTGTAACTCCTCCGCTTGGAGGAAAAATATATTTTAGACTCCAACTGTACTTCACAAGCCCCTTCAAATAGAGGGGTAGGGAAAAGGAAGAATTTGGATTGGCCAAAGAAATTGGACAATGAGAGCGTAGTTTGTGTTGGCGTCCTAGAGGTACTTTTGTATCCAACGGATTCTGAATCCCAACTCGTCATATGGGGACGTATGGTTCGGGTCCAATCCGTCCCACTTTTTAACGTTTTGGATCTCCCTAACACGTAGATTTTTGATGTGCTGTCTATTCCCATTAAATCAGCATTTCCAACCTCCGGGCTGTGAACCGATACCGGTCTGGTACTGGGCCACAGACACTAATCAGGGGTCCCCAACCCTCGGGACGCCGACCGGTACCTTAATACAGTCCTGGTACAGTACACTAACCAGGTACCGGATCCGCGTCTGTTACCGCATTCAGTCCAATACCGCGTCTGTCCCAAGGGTTGTGATTTAATGGGAACAGCTACCACGTTAAAAAACAATGAGTTGGAGACACCCAAATTGTCAAAAAGTGATGTGATGGGGCATCACCCATAAGAGTCAACCCCTGTACGGGTGCATCTGACAAAGACTTAAGCCGTGCAGATGCGGGGCACATTTTGTCGTCCTTTATTGGTGACGACCATATTTTTCAAAACTCCACTCTGCTTATCTTTTGCATTGAATTATCAGCTCTTTGGTGAATTTTAAAGATAGATCTGAAACAAAAAGGAGACATCAGAAAGCCACCGCATACATCATCATAAAAGCACGCATCACAACGCTAACAGAAGATAAAACAGATCAAATCACATTTAGCAGAAACCCCTAAGGCCATGTTATTCGGGAACGCGGGGGCTCGGAAACTCAAGACCATTGAAGTTCCGGCTCCGGCTTTGAATCGAATTATTATCTCTTCATGTGACATTGACATGGCATCTATCTTATTCATTCCTGCAAAGAAAACTAAGAAAATATACATCTGAATTTTAATTCACGTCTATTTAGATATTTGTCAAAAGAAGTTTTATGTATAAGGAAAAAAAAAGTACTTCTTTCTCTTTTTTCAAGGTTTTTCAACTGAGACGACATTTCTCATTATGCATGAGTCACAAGATGTGAAAGTGAAGCCTCTGAATGAGACTGCTGTCATGAATTAAGATCAGGGTTTTCCCTTCTGCCCTTTATCTATGTGATTATTCTTGGTAATGGAGTCAATAACTTTTTTTGTGTGCATGTGTTTTGTTTTTCCTACTCATCCAGGTGAAATTGATCTTCAGAGATGCAACAAAAAAGGTCATATCCCCTAGTTAAAGAATACAGATGCTGAATATTATTTTTTCTCCACCGATTTTTAAGTGGCAGTGATGTAAAGAAAGGACACTAATCATGTTGGGCCTGTGTATTGGAGGAGCTGCTCAGAACAACACTCAGAGCACTCCTAACCTTTAGAGGAGGACCACATTTCAGCGTCACACGGAGTATCTGGACTTTTCATGAAGTGGTTGATAATCCTTCGGGGATCTGCGAATACGTAAATGAAATGATCACAGCTCTTCATCTTGTGGAGTTTGTCTCTGCTTCTCCATGTCTGTCTACCGCTGCGATTCATCGGGTTGATCATAGCTGAACTGATGGGTGGATTCTTCCTCACCTTGAAAATGTTCATCTTTTCTTTCCCATTCCTGCAAGTTTGCATGAAAACAACAAACAAAGAAAATGTCAGTTTGCTTTAAAGTATATGTCTATCAATGCAAAGTCTCTGTGTGTTTTTCTGGTCTTCGATGGAAAACAATGAAACCAGAACAATAAAAAATAGAAAAGCAGCTCATCGACTTTAAGTATTTTTTCCAGTTCAATAGAAAACAAAATTTAAAAAAAACAACAGAAGGATGATTGATTACTTCAAAATGAAGGAGAGCAAGATAATCGCTGAGTTGCTACGTGCTCGTAGCTGAGCTTACTGTCTTTTTGTTAAGGGTGTTGATGGGTCATGATGGAGGCTTTCTGCTCTTAACCTTGAATTACCATTGGTGCTTATGTGTCAAAAATCATTCCACAAGCCTTGATTTTATACTTCCACAAAACATAGAAAACCTTTGTATGTTTGTTCTTGAGCCACAAAAAAAAAAAAAAAAAAAAATCAAATTTTCTTTTATGTACTTTGGTCCTCGAATGATCTTGTTTTGGGAAAATTTAATGGATTTCATACCATGTATAGGATCTATGCATCCAATTGAGCATTTGGTTTTTGAAGCTACTAAGATATGTGCAAAGCTCATAGACGGAACTGGACTTATCATCGCGTCCCCGATCGCGTTCCAAAAAGGAAGTATCCGTTGGTACCACAAAGCCAAAATCCCATAGACTTCTATTGAAAAATAAATGACTGTTACTCAGTTGTTCTGTTTGTCAGAATGACCACTCTTGCTCTGCTGTCTCTTTTTAAAATGGTCTTGCAAAACTTTTTTTTCCATGCAATATTTTCTGTATTGCAAGTTATTCGAGTTATAAACTAGCCAATCAGACGCCTCAATAAGAGCATGGGGTGCCCGCCGGCTCCACCTCAAACATCTTGAAGAGTTTGATTGGCAGATTCTTGGACCAATCACTGCTTACAGACGTCTTCTGGTCCCAAAATGCAGAAACCTGGGGACAACCGTTATACAAAAAAATGGTGACTGAACTGACTTCATTTCATTGGAACCCAAGTTAAGGCATTTTCCATTGGTGTTTCTATTTTCTATTTTGTCCATCTCTATTTATGTCAATGATAAAGCTACCCCCCCCCCCCCCCCGGCAACACACATTCAAATAACCCCTTCTTATCTATGTAAACGTGTACAAATACTCTTTCTGCCATCTAAACTCTCAATTTCACATGTATTTTAACTACACAAGTTTCTATGATTGTTCTTAGGCTTTTCATACAAAGCTCACGACCGCTGAATGCATGTTTCAGGTTAAAGTAGATCAGACTTTGACCAATCAGGATCTGTATTGAGATTTTGATGGCATAAACTTTGATTCGTGGAAGTGCCAGCCAGTTGAAATTGATCATGGAGAAGAAATTAGTAATTATTTGTACCCGGTAGGAATTATATGACACCAAGATTGTGTGTATTGGAATAGAGCTAGGAAAGAAAAAGTGAACATGTGGTTGTAAACAGTAAAAAAAAAAGAAGAAGAAGAAGCTTCCACATGCTGACAATCAGATACCTCAGTAAAAGCCTGTGGCTCCCGCTGGCCCCGCCTCGAATGTTTGATTGACAGATTCCTCCGAGCCACTTTTAGTGTGGGCTTTGAACAAGGCGGAACAAGCCCACTCGTGATTGGTTGACGGTACTTCCTCTAAAAACGTAACTCAGGCCGACTCTGACTAATCGTTGTCGATGGGTTGGAATCGCCGTAGACATGCCAGGAAGTGACGGCGAAGGCTCTGGCGGGATTTTGCGAGGGCCGAAGGTAATGCATTTCCTATGAGGGACCTCAAAGCTTATTATGTCCAGTTCTTATTGAACAGTCTATGGTGAACAATCTGCTGGAGGCTCCTTTGAATAGAACATGGGGCAACCTCTCAACGCTCTTTCCTCTGAGTATGACCAGCTTCCATCAGGTCATCACCACAGAGCCCACAGCTTGAACCCATCACCTCAAGCTGTCTCCCACCAGGGAAGGAAAGTGCTGCACACTCCTGCCTGGTCCGAAGTCCATTTTTCATTTGGCAATGACGAATGTTTGATGTGTTTTTATTCTTACCGCCGTGTGAGCAGCTCTTATCCAGAACTCACTTGGATCCATTTTGAACTAGACTCAGTCAGTTTTATCACTCTGTGGACAGAAAGAAGTTTGTTTCAGATGAATGTGTTCTGGCTCATGCGTGCTTCCTTCAACTCTGACTTTATCAGTTAAGTTTTCATGAAACAAAAGAATTTCAGATTTCAGTCAGAGTGAAGCCTCTCACCTTCAAACGATGTAAATAAGAATATAAAAACTGATCTGATCACAGATATTCACTAAAAAAATCATTGCATTTCATCCATTTACATGAAAAAAAACTCAACCAGAGTTCAAAGCACACGCTTTATTGAGTCCATTCACAAAACAAAGAGGGAAGTCAGATTTGATTGGGGAGTGTGTTTTTGTGAGCATAACATGTCCAGGGTTGCAAGAGAAGAACAGGCATAGGACCAAACCTGATTGAGGAATAAAAGTAAGAAAAGGAGAATCAGTGAGAGGCTTGTTGGGAACGTTCCTCCCTCTTTTTAGAATCGATAGAAAATATTACCCAACATGAAAGTTATCGTAGTTTTTGGAGGATAAGTTGTGCATCTCTTCACAGCTTGGCCTGGGGTGTGACTTCCTTTATGTGCCCTGCGGGTCTAACAACAGGCAGAAGGCACTGTGGGTCTGTGTATCAATATTAGCCACTGACAGCAGAAGAAGAAGTGCAATCCAAAACAAATATGGAGCAGAATCTTATCGAACTCCACCTAAATTTTATGATATTTTTGTTATTTGCATCATATTATTAATCTTGTTTTAGTTTGTTTTTTCTTTCCTCTGACTAATGTGGGGCAGAGGGTCATCACACTGGGTTTCAGAGAGACGGAAGTTACGCTGAAAGCGCCGTCATTTTCAAACGCCGCTCCTGCTGCATGGTAAAGTTTGAAGCTGTGGAAAGTTTGGTGAACTGGGATTCTGTCCTCTATTCTCATTTACTAGTCCTCTCCTTTATCATGCTTTATCATTTATTTTTCATTTAGTTCTCCATGCCACTATTTGGTGCAGTGTAATTCATGTGTTGTCCCTGAGTGGGAGAGATTCCAGGTGTCTGTCTCGTGTGTGCTCCTGTCCCCGGCAGTGGACCTCACCCCTGACTCGTCTCGCGCCCCCAGCTGTCTCCTAGTTCCGTCTGGATGAAGCTCATCTACTACACTGTTCAAACATGCAGTTGTAGAGTTAGATCAGCTAATTCTTCTTTAACAGTCCTGGTACATCGCCTGTTCGTCCAATGAGAGGATCTCTCCTTCAAGTGGACATCTTTGAGGTTTATTCTTTTTTCTCCTGGAATCAGTTTGGAATTATTTATTTTTTTTATTTTGATTTTTTTGTTTTTCCTCATCGAGTTTAGCTTAGTCTATTTAGCTTAGTTTATCAAGTAGCATTGTTTATATTTCATGACTGATTGCATGTTTTTGTGCAATTTCCGGTGTGAAGCCCGTTGAGACAACTGCGTTGTGATATTGGGCTGTATGAATAAAATTGAATTGAATTTAAAAAAATAAAAAAGGAAGACTGAAAGATCTCATGTACCCATACATGGAGACGGTTTGACTGACATTTTTGTGGAGCTCTTCAAAAAAAACCAGATCTCTGATTTGTGTCTTCCATGTATCGTAAATTACATTTTCAGTCAACGCTTCTTTGGTGCAATGTTGCTACAAACATTGACAGAGGTTTCTTCCACTAAAATCCGCTATACACAGTTTTGGACAACCGTCAATCGATAAAATAGACGTACCTTGAACAAGACGTAAATTTGATGTACAAGTGCATTGTGGTGCAAATGTAACATTGCTCTGGGCTTGCCAAAGTTGCTCAGAATGGTTACACTTTTTTATAAAAGTATGAGTTATAGTCTGTAAAATTGTATTAATATTTATATTAATATTAATATTAATATTTTCCGGTACAAAAAAAGCATCAAATGTTTGCCAGTGGCTTAAATACAGTCTTCAGCAACGTCTTCGTAAAATTATGATAAAAATAAAATCAGACTCAATTGAAATGCAACATGTTGTTTTGGAATTTTTCAGTTTTGCGATAGTAGATCCATGCAATCATGAAAAAGTGTTCAAGAGCTCTCCAGTTATCTCTTTGACTCCCCCTCTGAGCTGCCCACCTCAAAATAAAAGAAAAAAATCATTACAAAGAGAAATCAGTTTTTAATCATGTCTAATAGCATGTTCCCATTAGATGAAAGTTTTTTGTGTCAAATTCTGTGGTCAAAGTCAAGTACCTTTTGTATGAGGTGAAGCACTTTCACCCTAATTGAATGAAATTGCACACACAGCCAACAAAAGAAATGTGATCTATAAAGGAAAAAGCTGAAACTTCAAGCCCAAAATCAGATCATAGATTTTCAATGACAGAACTCTCCCGGCAGATGAAGAGTCATGAAATAATTCAATTCCAAATGCCAAGAGGTAACTGTCCGTCAATTTAATAAAATGTCAGATTTCTTTCTGCTACACTGAAGATTATAATGACCGGTTTACCGGTTATTAAAACATCTTAGATGAATTTTGATTTAAGTTTTGGTCTTTGGAAACTAAACATGAAAAAAAAGTACGGTAATGTTTCATCAGTTGTCACACACCTGGGTGTCCAGAACTTGTTCTCTGCATATGACCATACCCTTAGATCAAATGAAAAATGATCCAATCCTCGTGGCTGTTAAATACCGTTAAAGCTGAAGAACTGTGGTTTCATAAATGCTGTTGATTTCATCCAACCTTTCATTCCAGATGGACATTTTTCCTCCATGGGTGCTTCTGGGCATTCAGTGTGAACACTTTACTATGCAATCTGCTGATCGTTTATATGGACTTATAATTAAAACTAATGAGCCTATTTATGGATGTGACTGAAAGAGACTTTCTTTCTCATGTTTGTGAGAAGATTTTAAAACCAATCAAGTCAACAGATTAATCTAAACTTTACACCCAAGTTACAAAAGTTGTTGAACAATGTCAAAAGTTGAACCAAACCAAGAGAAGCATGTTGTTACTGAAAAGGCATTCATTTAAAGAAAAGCTAATGAAAAGTTTTTAAAAAGTAGTAAAAGTCAACAATTCCTTCGCATTTGGGCTGTTCCTTTAGAGGTCCACACCACGATGTTGTCAGTCTTTCCACACCATTCTCTTCAATGATCTGAGTATCAATTGTATCGATACTAAGGTGAAGTTTGGATACCAGCATGCTGAGATCGACGCTTTCAATATGTTTAGTGCGTTCAGTAATTGAATTTAAATATGATCTGAAGGACTTCATGCAAGCTCAGTCTGTCTGTCTTTAGTGTTGCCAGATTTGGAAAAAAAAAACAGCCAAATCTGAATAAATGCCCAATCAATTTGAGCAGGAAGATGCTCAATCTGGCAACATTGTTTGTAAACAGCGCACCACCTCTCCTTTCACTGCTGCTCACACTTGCATTTCCAAAAGTCTCTGTCCTGTGTTTTATTACGCACTTGACAAAAAATGTGTGTTTCCTAAAGTATTCTGTAGTCCACAGGTGCCCAAAGTGAGGCCCGCGGGCCAAATTTGGACCCCCAAAGTTTATGATTTTGCCCCCCAAGTTGTGGCTGTGGAAGCGGCGGAGTGTTTCTTTAAAACCCCTTACCCCTTTCCAATTGATTCTCTATGATACTCCAAAACTCTACAACTGTAATATACTTTCATCCTCCAGGTGTCACAGTTAGCACTTTCTTTGTCTGTGGCTTTGGGTGAAACAACCCACAAGTCTGTTGGCTCTGGGCTTGTTTTGTGTGTGTGTTAAAAAATTCCCAAGAGCCTTCGCCGGTCATTTCCGATCCCTTTAGCGTCTTTTTTCAGCTAGCCAAGATGGAGCGACAACGGATAAAGTCAAAAGAGCAGCTCCACCTCTCTTAGGAAGATCCCAGTTTGCTGTTTTCATTGGATGAAAGTTAGTTTGAGCTTGCTCTTGTTTTTCCATTAAAAATGGTCAGTGAGGTCTTGCTGTCAAATGCTTCACAATGAATGATTTAAATGATTTTCTTTCTTTTTCCTTTTAGCTCGTGACATGCAAAAAATATTGTATTGGGCCCTTGGACTGGGATCCCATTTAGATTTTGGCCCTTTGAGCGAAAAAGTTTGGGCACCCCTCAATGTTCCCTCTAATTTTTTGTGCGTCTGAGCAAACACAGAAACTCACTGAGCGATTCTTCGACCCCTGTGAGCAACACTGGGGGTTCACTCTGTCTTCATGTCTATATTTCAACTGTCTGAAATCTCAGATCTTAACAAGACATGTAGCTTATTAAAAGAATGAAACTAATTCACTCATTTTCATCAAATTTGGTTTAATGCAAGTGAAATGCAACAATAACTATGAAAAGTAAAAAAAATCAGAAAGTGGGTCCTACTCCTGCTGTCTGGGAATAAATTCCAATTCAACCTCATTTGTATAAAACTTTTCCTGCTACACAGTATCCTAAAGTACTTTCCATAATGTATAAAAAAATAATAGAAAGATAAAAATAGTAGATAAAATATGAATTAATAGGAACAAATACAAGCTCAACTAAAAACCTCCACAGTGAATGAAGCCTCAGCATCCACAGGCTGTTCAACAGGTGAGGTCCTTAGTGCTGAAATGTGGCCTCATTGTGAGATTTTAGTTCTGACTTTTGGGACCACCAGCAGACTTGCAGCTGAGGGCTCTGGAGGGGGTCATAAACCAAAAATAAACCTGATCAAAATGAAGGTTCAGTTCCATTTAAGCTTATATAAACAAATAAAAGAACCTAAAGCTGACTGGAGCAAAGACTTCAGAATCAGACTAATGTGCTCCTTCTGGTTAAAAAGCGTGCAGTCGAGTTTTGGACCAACTGCAGCGACTGAGGAGAATTTTATCTCTAAATGTTATGATAACATGTAGAGTAACCATGTTGTGGTCTGGCTGGGATTATTGTCTGGAAGATGTAACATGTACACATTCAGAGATGACTTTTTTCAATGTTAAATCATGCAACGTTTTTAATGAGTATTTTACTACTCAGATGACACTAAAGTAAATGCTAGTCTGCTGCTTTGGGATCACCTGTCCTCATCACTTCTGCAGCACGTTGCACGCGCAACCCCCCACCCCCACGCTGCAGCCCCACCCCCGTTGCCGCATGCACGCTCAAGATGTGAAATGACATGAAGGAAAAACTATTTGTTGTGTGTTCTTATATGAGATCTGAACTAAAAGAAGAAGGAATAGGACTTTGAGAACACTCCCGGCCCCTCCTCCACTCTCAGGTCTAAGTCTGCTGTTCATTTGAACACCGGAGCTCGCGCACTTTTCATCCTGTTGTTGGACGCTCTGGCCGCAAAAAAAAGTCTATCAACAGCCTCCCCGGTGTTTTGGAGAGCTGTTCGTGCTCACTGCGCGTGCTCACTGCGCGTGCTCACTGCGCGTGCTCACTGTGCGTGTTCATTGCGCGTGCGGCCAAACCGACGGTGTTTTGAAGACAGAACGCATTGAAACTCCGCCTTCAATCTGAACTCAGCTTTGTATCCTGGACACTCGTCTTCATCAGCACGTTTTAATTAGTCTGTTAATCGCTGAATTACATTAAAAGTGACAAAGAATACATGTCTTATATGATCATTCTATTTGAAGTTCAGAATGCATTTTATGATGTGCGCAGAAAAGATTTCCTCTGCGCAACAGGCGTGAGAGCAGTGCGCAATTGCGCACGCGCGCAGCTTAGGGGGAACAGTGGCACCCCTGCTATAGTCAAACATTTCAAGAAAAAAGTATCTGTATTGTTATCGCGACATTGGCTCGGTAATTGCTTTGTATCAGATTGATACTCAAACGCCCAGTATCGCCCACTTTTTTTTTGCTCCCAAACTGACACCTCTCATACATTTTCCTGATTCATCAGCTCCTCATACTTTAAACATATCACTCTAACCTCCATCTCTGTCTTTCTGATCTACCATTGGCTCCTTTGTCCAACTTGTTATTTGTTTGGCCTTTTCCACCTTCATCTTCATCTCCATGGCAACCTCACGGAACATTGTTTTTCATGTTGATTTTAAATACATGCATCTTTTAAGACAGGCCATTGAAACTCAAGCACAACCCACTCACTGCATACTGTTCCAGTTAGTGTTTCTACCACTGCAGGGGTTCTGAAACATCCAGTCCTCTACAGTCATAAAGCTGCAACCAACTCAAAGAAGCTTTCTCAGAGCGGATGGAATTCAACAGGCTGATGGGGGCTTTTCCAAAAATGTCACCACATCCCACCACATAACCTGGAAACCTCCTAGAGGGAGGCCTCTAGCAGGCAGCTCAGCACATCTCCAGTGGAATTTCTGCAAAGGGTTTTAGTAACGGGGCAGGAGTGCTGTGCTGGCGTGTTGTGGTCTCTACTGAAAATTCGGTGGGGGCCGCGGCTGGTCTGGCCGCCTCGGTCCTGTTGGTGCCTGCCCAGTACACCCACGGGAGAGGTGCTTGGGGGCGGGGGCTGGGATCTGTCCCTGGGGCTGGCTCCTTCTGCCTCTTCCCTCCTTGCGGGGGTGGGAGGTGCGGGGCCTGGGGGGGTTGGCTCTCGGGGGGTGGGGCCCATGGGCTGGGGTGAACTTGGTCCCAGCGCTGGGGGGGGCGGGGGGGACAGCGGTCCACCATCGGGGGTCGGTCAGCCAACTGCCCCCTACCTCTTCCTCATACAAACATATATTAGGGTGAAGGGGAGGGTGGTTGTATTGCGGCGTGCTGCTGGGGGTGGACTACCTGCAAGTGGCCCTCCCTCCAGTGGCCGCTGCATGAGTTTGCCCCTCCCCTTAGTCTTATTTGCACCTTAGACACGTAGGACCTTGGTGGGGGGGTGCTTGGACATCACTGCCAGCAAGCAGTAGATGTCCTCTAAGTGCCCTTTCCGCCAATTTTAACAGCACCATAGACATGTAGGGCATTGGTGAGAGGGTGACGGGGCATCGCTGTGAGTGATCAGGAGATGTCCTGTCAAGGCCCTACTCACCAATTTTAACCGCACCTTGTAGTACACACACCTCTAACCTCAAAATATACACTCTAACAAACAAACACGCATGCATCACACAAGGAAGGTGGGACTTCGACCTCTGTCCCCTACCCCATCCCTGGCGAGGGGGGATGGAAACCCTCGGCCTAGTGGTCTTGTCTCTTGGGTGCTGGTCTCTCTGGGCTCTGTGACCTCCTCGCCACGCTGGGAGAGGGATCCCAAGATCTAACGGGGGATCAAACTACATCGGAGCCATGGGGTGTCCAGGTCTCGGTGGTTCGGGTTCCGGTCCTGGCTCTCGAGAAATGGGCCTCTCCGGGACTCCATCAGTGGGTGTGCCTGGCCAGGCCTTGTTAACATCATTCCTCTGGGACCCTGGTTCCTCTTGGGTGTCTCTCTGCTTGGCGGGGGTGGGCGGCCCCTTCCCGGCTTGCCCCTGGACCTCCCGCGGCGGGCGCGGGCGGACGTCTGGAGCATAGAAGCGGGTCATCCTGGGGGAGCTCTGGCTCGTGCCTGGGGTGGGGCGGGGGGATGCTCGGCGCTGCTGGGTGGTGGTGTGCTGCTCCTCTGGGGTTGGGGGGCTCTCCGGGTGTGGGGCCTTGTGTTGGCCCTCTGGGCGTGGTGGGGGGATTGCTGCTCTGGCTGGGCGGGGGTCCGCGCTCTCTGTGCTCCCGTGCCTTCCGGCTCTCGGGCGTGGGGGCCTCCGCGGCGGTCCCGCGTGCCCTGGTCTGGGTGTCTGGCGGGATTCTACGGCTGACTGGTTCTCTCCATGGCTCCATGATGGGTGTTGGGGGGCCCGTGCTGCTGCTGCCGCCCCGGTGGGGGGCCTTGACGTGGGGGTGGCCGGGCTCTCTCTCCTTCTATACATTCCATCAACATTCACATCAGAAAAACATAAACACTCACCTGAGCACAGGTGTCAGCTCACCTCGCACTAACAGAATGTGTGATGGAATGAAAGGCTTTATTTGTGTCAGCTTCTATGATTGTGTGTGAGCTGCAGTGGTATTGTGTACATTTTTGACAACTTTAAAGGTAAGATTATTCTAGCCAAAAGGTATGTGTGTAACTGAGTGTGTGTGTAGACAGGCCCGCCATTCCAGATTGTTATTTAGACCTGGTTGTTATAGGATGTTGCTACTCTGTGTTACCTTCTTTGTTCTCTTAACCCCTTTTATCCCCCCCCCCCCCCCTTTTGTTTTTCGTCCGGTCCAACAAAAAAAAAAAAAAAAAGAAAATGATACAACATAATTAAAATAAAGTTTAGCATGAAATACAACAGGGGTTTATTAAGTATAAACCAGACCAGGGCACGCGGGACCGCCGCGGAGGCCCCCACGCCCGAGAGCCGGAAGGCACGGGAGCACAGAGAGCGCGGACCCCCGCCCAGCCAGAGCAGCAATCCCCCCACCACGCCCAGAGGGCCAACAGGGGTTTATTAAGTATAAACCCCTGTTGGGACAATAAAATCTGTCCAACGCAAGAGGCTCTCAGCCCGTATCTGCTTGCTCAGCTGTTGGACAGGATAAGTTAAAAAAAAATAAAAGTAACGGGCAGGATCTGGACACAATGGCTTCCATTGATTTTCTTTGTTTCTTTTTCCCATCAGGTGAAGTTCACCTGTTATGAAAACCTTCACTGCCAAAGCTCAGATTAACTGAATCTGGTGACCTGATTTGGTGTAAAGTTTAAGTTAACCATTAAATCATGCCTAAGAAAGATCAGTAATCCTCCTCTTCAGATTAATCACAAAATAAAATGATTAATGTTGCAAGGCAGCAGTGATGCATTCAAATGAATTGTAAATTTAGTAGCACTAAATATGTGCATAAAAACCATCATTTCCCCTTTCTTTCTTAAAGTTAGTTTATTGGTGATCAAATTTTGCTGTAACAGACGTGCTCCAGATATTACACAGTATCAATGCCAAAAGCATAAACAAAATGCTGTTCTGAGCCCTAGGGAAAAAAATCTGCATGAAATTTGAAAGTCATAAATTAGTTTTGTAACTTTTCCACTTTATCAAAGCTCATCTAATGTTTTAATGACTTTATAAAACCAGAGATTTAGATTTTACGATATTTTCAGCTTTTTACAGAACCTGCTGCTGTTGGAAAAAAAAATGTTTTCAGACTCAGTGTGTAGAAAATCAAATATGTATATTTAGTTAGAAATGTATCAAAAAATCCTAAGAGAAAAACAGGAAGGATTCCAAAAAGATGATGAAATTTTGGAATCAGTGTCTGAGTCAGGTCGGAGGAAGTCAAACATTTACAGATTTGTTGAAGAATGGTAAAATGCACTCATTTTTAACCCTACTTTCCTTTTTAATGCAGTCCCTGTAGGAAATCATGCTGCTCTGAGGCTGTTGGCAGATTTTTACCTTCTCTTTTATTCTACTGGAAACATTGTCTGAATTCAGGCCTGCCTTTTTAGATATTCTTGAGAATTCCTATTTTTCTGAGTTCTTATGTAATTCTTTTTTCTTTTCCTTCTTATTTTCATGTGTTTCCTGGAATTGTCACGTTTCGCTGTACTTGTTTGGAAACTAAATCTTGAGAAAGTGACGAAAAATATGTCTTGGTTTATGTCTTGCAAGTGAAATAATCTCAGTTTTATGAATTACCTTTGAATTTTCCCTCCTAAAATGAAAAAAATAGGTGGAAAAAAACGTGAATTCCAATCACAATTCAAACTGTCATGGTGGAACAAACCAAATATATATATTTACTAATTAAATAATATATCACTTGAAAAATAAGGGATGTTTAAAACATTACAGGAATAACAACTACACGAAAAGTAATTTGAAGAAAAAAAACCTAAGAAAGTTTGTCAACAGGAAAATAATCTTCGTCTCAAAAAACGTGTCTTAGTGGCTCTAATTTTTTCTTAAGAAAAAAAAAAATTAATAACATTGTCGTCTTACCCCATCTGCAGCTTTTTTGCTGATTTTTTTTTTTAATTTTAAGATGTTTTTATATAGTATATTTTATTTCACTTAATTCGTCTCATTTTGTATTTTTAGGGTTTCTCGCTTTTTATACATCCTCGTTTCACATCTGATTGAGCAGAAAGTCTTAATCAATGGGCAATATTAGGAAACTGGTGGCAAAAAAAGTCAGTTCTGGAATTATCCAACATAACGAAACAAATTTTAAAAGATGAGTGATGGGCTTCCGACCCTGACTGGGAATATTGAGTAGAATAGGAATAGATGAATAATAAAATGACAAGTTATTTTTGTTAAACTCGCATGTTATTCAAACTCAATTTTATTTGTCAATTAAAAATCCTTTTTTTTTTTCTTTTTTTGCTAATGCAACTGTTTACTTTTTTGTTTTAAAATATATATTTACATTCCAAAGAAGCAACCATAGAAGCAACCATTGAAACTTTGAGTAAAGTTGACCCCACACACACACATATTTTATCCCCTCTTTGGTTTCCTTGTGACCTGTGAAAAGGTCTTTTTGCATTCACATCAGCTTTAACTCTGGGTTATCGGGAGGAGGTTGATTAAACTAAATGGCCCATTCTATATCAAAAAAATAAAAAAGTTCAAACCTAAACTGCCTATTCTGACAGGAACTAGATTCTAGATAAATGGCAAGAAGCAAATATAACACTTTAGTCACTCCTGAGTCCTGTCTGTGGCACAATCACTGAAAATCTTGTGTATTCTGGTGTTGGTATCTGAAAATCACCTTTACCTGGTCGATGTCAGGCTCAGAGACGTCTCCAGACGTGAAACCAGAACATACCCTTTTCCAAAGAAATTCCGCTTCTGTCCATGAGTGTTCTGCTGCATTTCGTTTTTCAACCACGCCTCATTTTTTGTTACAAAACTTCCCATCATCCATCTAGTTAGACACTAGCTCACAGACCCTCACACCCCAAACCAAACAACAACATGGCTTCTTCTTCCATCGGGTCTGATGTTCAGATGTCCACGTGCTCAATGCAGACAAATAAAATGCAATAAACATGTTTTAAAGTTCTTTTTTTTTGTTTTGCTTTCTGAAGCAATTATCAACATTTAGGTTAATTTTCTTATAAATTCTCAGTCACCACCTTTTTTGCTTGAACTTTTGTGTAATTCTGCCTTTATATTAGTAAGGTCAAATTCTACTGATGCCTTTCATAAGGACCGTTGCCTTCATAATTAATAGGTTTTGAAGCAAATCAATAATGCCGGGAGGGGCAATGGAAGAGAGAAATGCATGAATTTTTCTGAAAATCATAACCTTCAACTCACTGGATAGCTCAAATCAAACAACTGCAATCAATTTTTATAGATGAGGACAATAGTGTGGGTCTCAAGGGAGGAAGAGCATGAAACTTTCTGGGAAATATCCTTTATTATCCATATTTTACAACTAATTTTTCCTGAGGTAAATGTTAAGTAAGCAGCTGCTGATTTCGCCTGATCTTACTCTCATCAGTTCAAGAAAGATGCCTCGCGGTGAAAATTAAACGTGTTTCTTTATTAAATACAAAAACCAAACTGAAAAATCTGAAGGGCTCCTCCAGATCACGCTTCACCCTCTTAAAAATGATGGATCATTTTTAGATGAAAACCTTCTGTGACCTATTGGGGATGGACCCCGTTTCAATCACATCACTGACTTTGATGGGTTCATACGGTGCAGCTACTGGTCAATAAATCCTCATACTGCCAACTTGACAACATAAAGCAGAATGTGAGGTTTGTGTCAAACGTTTGCAGTTGGATAGATAGATAAAGACATTCTGATATAAAAAATGTTAGCATGTTTTTAGCATATTATTGTGAGTTCTTGTAAAAAGTGCAATAGTACATTCTAAACAGGACATTTGTTCATCCCAAAAGGTCAATTCTTCTCAAATTCCATTATAAAAACAAACAAATAAATATTTGAAATCAATTAAAGATTGTGCATTAAATCAAAGTTTATTTTAAGAATAGAATTATGGAATTAATACACAATTCCATGATATTCTAAGTTTAAACCACTAAAACTTCAACTTCAACAAATGAAAGGAATATCAAATCTTAGAAAAATTACAAATCTCTTGGTATTAATGAAGCGCCACCCCTCAGATATTGAAATCTTAATATCAGAAAAAACTGGCATGGAGAGGCTGCTTCCATTTATTATTCAGATCTACTTGTTGGTCACAGAAACAGCAGTGGGTTCAACTCATTTTGAACGTCTGACATTTCTTTTTCTCGTTCAACAGAACAATTTCGTTGTTGTTTTGTCCTTCAACATAACAGCTCTTTATCTGAATCTGTGTGAATTCTCAGAATATGTTTAGATAATTTAATGCTTGTTGCACTTAATGACTTTCTCTCTGATCTGCTTTATATTCTTTACTCTCACTTGATTTTGAATTTATGGCAGCAAAACTAAATTTGTTCATGTTTCCTCGTAATCCTGTTGCCTCATCTTTTGTTCACTTTGAATTTACTTTGGCTGACTCTACATAATACCTTTTAAGGAAACTGGATGCACTTCAGATGATACTTTGAACCATATTTTTAGAAAAAAGTTGTTCTAATGTTCTCAACCTTTTGCCATTATAGTGAAAGAGATTGAGAATGTTGTCATTTTTATATTAATGCATGGAAGATTAACAGTGTTGCTTAAAGTGGGCTGCATGGTGGCGCTCTTGCTTCACCCCAAGAAGTTCAAGTCCCGGCTGTGACCATTCTGCGTGGAGTTTGCATGTTCTTCCGTGGGTTTTTCACCGGGGCCGCGGCTTCCTCCCACCATCCAGAAACATGCTTCATAGGCTAGTTGGTTATTCTAATTTGTCTCTAGGTGTGAATGTGTGGCCTGAGTTATTTTGCTGTCATACTGACTGACAGTCAGATTTTTATTGATCCATGTGTTCCTAGAACACACAAATAAAGACGTGATGATCTATTTCAGAGTATCCAAGTCAACCTTTCTAATGCTGTACCGAATTTCAGGAAGCGCCACTTCAGTGATTGATGTTCTAGAATTGATTCATTCAATCTTGTTTTTGAGCTGTCGGAACTCGTATCAATATTTTTTTTCCTGTAAATATTTCCTTGTGATTTTTCCCGGAAACATATTTCTATATTAAATGTGATAAGTGTGTCCATGACAAACTGCGTTCCTGTGGATTTCAAAGTTCCTGTACATAAACCTTTACTTAAAGTCCCACTTTGATTATCTTTTGATCTGTTTTAGAATCATTCTCAGTGGTCTTTTGATTATAATTATGCCGACTTTACAAAAAAAAAAAAATCAAGTCATTTTCTGAGTTGTGTGCTGGACTGCTGGCACTTCTATATCACAACTACAAGCTTTTTCAAACAGCAGTTCACAACGGTTTGAATAAAGAAACACTCAGAAATTCAATTTTTGGCCCAGTTTTCTTTAAATATGTCCTCTGTCAACAAATGTCAGAAGAACATGTTAAAAACACACACACAAAAAAAAGCAAATTTGAACAGAGTGGGTCTTCAGAAACTATATCTAACCTCACTGTCAGTTCTTGATTAGGTTCAGTACAATGATGATGAGGGTTAAAGCTGGTTGTAGACATTTTTCTGGGAGTGAGGTGAAAATTAAGTTTAAGCACATCTTTTTGAAGAATTTCCTAAGAAATAAACAGGTAAAAATGGGAAAAATGACAAAAAATTCAAATCAATGTCAAGTTTTTCAAATAAGAGAAATAGTTTTTTTTTTTTTTTTTTGAGAAAATGGGAATGTGACCAGTGGGAAAAGGAATGTGAAATGGAGGAAATTGGAATGAGAACAAAAGAGAGTCAGGTTTAATCAGGGCTAGTCGGAAGGGGATCAGATAGAGCTGATAGGCAGAAGGCTTACACTGTATTTCTGTATTTATTTAACCTTTATTTATCCAGGCAGGACAGAATGAGCGCAGCATTCTTATTTACAACTGTGGCCTGGCAAAAGGCAAGATCTTTTGAGAAAGAAAAAAGGAAAGAAGTTACAAGATACACGAAATCAAATTGAATCAAATCAGAACAGAATCATTTGTGAGTAAGATTGGACATTTCTGTTATTTAGTTAGGCAGCTGGAAAATGAGGACCAGGAGAGATTTTGGATCAGTACGGGAGCAGAAACAGCGCAAAATTTCTGGTAAATACCAAGAATTTTAGCATTTAAAATTTTTGCAAGAAAAACTTTCAGGTAATATTGGAACAGGAGAGTGTATGGGAGGAGGGGGTTTAACAGGCTTAATCTACTGTTTAACTAGGAGAGCAAGACCTCGGATTGCCCTGGTTGGAAAAAAAAAAAAAAGATTAATAGCAGGATTATATGAGTAATGAGAGTACTGATAGATGGGGGGAAAAAGAACACTTTTTAAATCTCTCAAAGAGACGTCGGCATTGATTTTCTTCCTCGTGATTTTCTGGGATCAAAGTTCCTGTCAGAACCGAGAGGTGACATGAGGAAAAAAAAAGTTAGAACTTTAAAAAATGTCAGAATTGACGTAAAATCAGAGCCCATCAATGTACTCACCAACAAATATCAATGGAAGAGTAAACAGGAAGAGGAATGACAACAATGAGTGGAGAGAGTATCTTCGATAACAGCAGAAAAGTTAAGAATAAGAAAATCTTATTTCTCCAGTAAACGTAAGATTTTTGCGATGAATTTTGTTGTTTTTTTCTTTTATTTTCTTTTTTTTGTTGCTGTTAAGAGTTAATTAATTATCTGCAAATCAAACCAATTTATGGTAACCTTCCTGATGTGGGCGAAACCAATAATCACAATTTGCTTTTTTCCAGACATTTACACGACAGATTTGATGACATTTGTCCTTTGATGATCATTTTCGACACATATTTGACTAACTTGCTTTTCTGAAGCCAATAATAACTCAAAAGAGTACAGTAGTAGTAGTACGCTTATGCCTATTAAAATCTTGATTAAGGCCTTAGCAATCTGTAGCTGTACTGTGAGTTTTTGGATTGTCTGGGCCAGTGGAGGGTCATAGTCAGGTACAGCTGCATCTTAAAGAGGCCCTACCATGATTTTCTTCAGCATTTAAGAGTTAACTATATCCATATATATGATCATATATTGCCTTTGGAACACCAAAAAACTTCCTGCTTCATCAGTTCTTCAATTAAATGTTCAATTCTCCTGAAATTGGTGGCGTCACCTACAAATCCCCTCACAAGCTCCAATTCCAATATTACATATTGACCTTTTGTGACCTGAAACACATATTATTATTAACAGATTTTTAGACGTTGACATATATTAACCAGATTCCGCCTTTTTCCTTAAAAAAGCTTACAGCAAACAGAAAATTATTAACGATTCCTAAATGAAAGAGTCAAATTGGGTAACGTTGAGGAGAGATGGGTTAATGAGGCATAGTTGTAATTTAGAGCACTCAAAAATTATCTCTCAATGTTCCATGTTTTCCAAACACTATTCTCAATCTGCATGTGTTCCTAGAATTATCTAAGCTAGAATGGGGCACAGCTTCACCCATGCACAAATTCAAGTGTGGAATTTACTGCTAATTTCAGTTCATAAGGGAGACATCGTCTGGCTTATAACCTTCACTTAACATAAAGCTTTTAGTAAAGTGGAAAAGGGTGACTCAGAGTCATGGAGGTCGTGATAGGATACACTGGTCATTCAGCCACGCCGTCCTCACACCTTTCCTCCGTTTGTTCTCTTCTTTATTCATGTCTACATAATGGATTTTCCTTTCCAGTTGAAACAGCCTCTTGTAGAAGTCAAGTGACGAAACTTAATCAACAATGAACGATGAACCAAATGTGGTTGACTATTTTCCTACCAGAGTGAACGAGGAGCTACACAGACTTATGTTTTTGTTGTCGTCTATCAGACGTTCAAAGGTGTCGTAGGCCTCCTCCAGGAAAAGTTCCTTAAATCACCCCAGATGACCTTGCTGAGTAGAACTGTTTCCAAGATTTCTGTTTTGTGTCTTTAAGTCAGATCAAGCGAGTGCAATTACACAAACGATGTCCCTTTGTGACAATAGCTCAATATAATTCTCAGGCAAGTGGAGTTTCATACACATCTGTGTTTCTCTCAGCCCCTATTGGGCATTACTTCCAATTTATATCAATAAAAAAATTAAAGAAATATTTAACTTAGCAATCCTAAATTTTCTTTTTTTTTCAATCAATACATTACATAGAGTGGTTACATATGACATTAAAGAAATGTCTCTAGCCGGAGGGCAACCAAACTTTAACAGTAGCTAGCAACACAATAATACGCTAAGTTAATTTTCTTAATTGAGGTGTTTATGGTTTCTCCATCTGAACAAACTCTGAATCAGATCGTAAATCTCCTACGCGTTCTCACTCTCCACTTGTGGACATTAAGTTAGGACCCCCTCTGATTCACTTTTAAACATTCTGAATGTCCCCAACTTGCTGTTTTTTGACCTACTGGCAGTTCACATTATATCACAGGTCCCCAACTGTCAGGACACGGCACAGGATGAGACAACAGCTGCGGAACTGGTACCAGGTTAGGGTACCAGTACTAGGTCAGGGTACCAGTACTGAGTTAGGGTACCGGTTTGTGTCCCAAGGGTTGGGGACCCCTGATTGGCATATGCATTTTTTTTCCTTGTCTGTGACCCGATACCAAGAGGTCCTCCGACCAGAACCAGTTGGGGACCCCTGATTTAATGGGAACAACCAGCATGTCAAAAACGGTGAGTTGGGGACACCCAAATGTTGAAAAGTTTCGCTGAGGGTGCCTTAACCATTCGTCCATATATGACAAGTTGGGAGTGAGAATGCTTTGGAATCTTCTAGATTACCTGCAGTCATCAGGAAAGAACCAACAAAAACTTGTCGATTGACCAACTGGAGGAATTGAGTATAAAAAGAAGAGGATAGTTAAACGTCTCCATGCTACGGGATCTAGTTTTTAAAATTTGAAGTGACACCAAAAAAACAAACAAAAAAAAAAATGGTTGTACTGTCCTTAAAGAAAGCTGAACTCCATTCAGATCTTAATAAGCATGATTGTAGAGACACACAAACAGGAAGTTTACACCGTCTCTGTGTCCTACACCTTTTACTTTGTTTCACAAGACAGCTGGGATAATAAGGTTTTTAAATCTCTTGATGTCTGGACAAACATCTTTGAGACAGGAGTGTGAAAATGTTTCATTAACAGCCACACTCAGACGGGAGCTGTTCGCACCGACTGAACATCGCCTGTGGGGTCAGGCCACTACGTGATTGTCTCCTCCCTCCTCCAGAAAACTCATTAGGGACTGAAGAGGGCTAGAAAGCCTTTCACAGACCTTTTAGGATGACTCAGCTTTTGTTTGTTTCAATCATCACCACAGAGATCGTGATGCTACGCTTATCTGCTTACACATTTATGCCAAACTATTAAATGATCTAAATAAATACTTTTAGTGGTGAAAGTAAATCAGACACTTCCTCAAACATGAGTAACAAAAAAAAAAAATGCATCTTTAACCTTGTGTCATTGATGCTGCTTTAAATAACAGCTTTAATCTCCCTTTCATGAAATGAGCCTAATATAAATGGGGAGATTCATTTCCTTTAAGACCTTTTAAGATTCAGCAAAAGATGCCCAAATAAAAAAAACAGGTTGGAGTTAAAATTCAAAGGGGGGATTATTCTCCCTGTCCAGCATCAGGTTGTCCACAGCGTTCAGGGTTTGAGTAGCTGGAAACTAGGGATGTCCTGATCAGGTTCTTTTTGGGCCCGGTCCAATTCCGAGTCATTCAATTTTGTGGATCGAGTCCCGATCCGATACTTTTGTAACACGTTTGATACATAAGCAAATTAAATAAACAGATTTGGGCTGTCCTTTATTTTTATTTCATTAACCTTCTTTTCATTATTAAAAACTTAAAAAGAACACTTCTGTGAAGTAGCTTTAATAAACAAGTAAAAATAGAGAAAATACAAACTGAGAAAAAAATATTTTCTTATTAAAAAGAAATGTAAGACATTGAACATTAATTGTAAGACTTGTGACTTGACTTGAGACTTGTTGACCTTGACTTCTGACTTGACTAGGGATTTGCTGACCTGCTGTCTTGAGATTGCTGACCTTGACGTGAGACTTGCTGACCTGCTGTCTTGAGACTAGCTGACCTTGACTTGTGACTTGACATGAGACTTGTTAACCTTGACTTGTGACTGGAATCGAGGCTTGTTAACCTTGACTTTTGATTGGACTTGAGAAGTTTAAGCTTGACTTGTGACTCGACTTGAGACTTGTTGAACTTGACTTCTAGCTCGACTTAAGACTTCTGGAACTTAACTTGTGACTTCACTTGAGACTTGTTGACCCTGACTTGTGACTCGACTTGAGACTTGTTTAACTTGACTTGTAGCTCGATTTGAGACTTGTTGAACTTGACTTGTAGCTCGACTTAAGACTTGTTGACCTTGACTTGTAGCTCAACTTGAGACTTGTTGACCTTGACTTGTGACTTGACATGGAACTTGTTGACCTTGATTTGTGACTTGACTTGAGACTTGTTGAACTTGACTTGTAGCTCGACTTAAGACTTGTTGAACTTGACTTGTAGCTCGACTTGAGACTTGTTGACCTTGACTTGTAGCTCAACTTGAGACTTGTTGACCTTGACTTGTAGCTCAACTTGAGACTTGTTGACCTTGACTTGTGACTTGACATGGAACTTGTTGACCTTGATTTGTGACTTGACTTGAGACTTGTTGAACTTGACTTGTAGCTCAACTTGAGACTTGTTGACCTTGACTTGTGACTTGACTTGGAACTTGTTGACCTTGATTTGTGACTCAACTTGAGACTTGAAACTTTACTCAGTCTTGGGGACGGAGACTTGATTGTAACGGCTGGGGTGACTGGAACCCAGGAGCAGAGAACAGGCTTGGACTCGGGAATGTAACTTAAGATTTTTAATAAACAAAAACACCTCACAAGAGGGAAAACTGCACACGGGCAGAAAAACTAAAGACCATGAAAAAACACTGAAATGATAACATACCTCAGTGTCGGCTAAAGCAAGGAACTCACGAACTAAACAGGGACACACCGACACTGAGAACTGAAATGCAGAAACTTAAATAGACCTAATTACAAAGTGCAGACAGCTGTGCACTCCTCCACAGAGAGCAGCAGGGAAGGAGGGGCCATCCAGGAGGAGTGACAGCTGACCTGCAAAACACAAAATGACAGTGAGAACAGAAATAAAACCCACAACCGTGTCATAGATACTTACTTGTGACTTGCAAAACAATGACTTGTTCCACTTTTGCTTTTTAATACCAGAGGCCCCGGCAACAGCAAATAACACATTCTCTTCTAAGTACTGTAACTCTTTGACCATTCACACAAATACACAATTCCAATAGATTGTGATGCTGCTTCACTCTAAATCAGTCGGTTTTCTGTTGATCTTTTATGGCACCAGATGTCTCCTAGATAATTCACGCTCTTTGACGTATTGCAATTCTTGGACCATTTACTCAATCAAAGTGAATCAGTTGATCATGACACAGAGAAAAGAGGCTTTTCATATCAGCTTTGCACTGATTTGATTACTAACGTAAAATGTTGCATTTCGGCTCAAAGCTGGTTTTCTCCGCTACAGAATTTGCCAATTCATATTGATTGCGTAAGCATTTGCTGTGCAAGGCTGCTTTTCCCTGCCTCAAAATCAACCAAAACTATGTTAATTGAGTAAACGGTTGAAGAGTTACAGAAGTGGTAAGAACGTCAACACCGCAGTTGAAACTCCTGTGTTACAAAACTGAGCAATCATAGCCTACTATTCAACTGAACAAACTAAAAATGTTCTAAGTTGCCTGACTGTCGGGTAAAATGCATCATTAATGAATAACAACATACTGTTTAGCTGTGTTACCCCTCTGCAAAGAAAGATGCACCAGCAGGAAGAGTTTTGCATAAGTGCCGACAGGAACAGATGCAACCGCTGATTTCTTTGTTAGCACCACACAGCCTCCATTGTTAAAAAAAAAAGATCACATTTGTGTTGTCAAAGCATAACATGACCAAGAGGCAACACTGATTTTACTTCCAACCTTAGAGAAGTGTAAAAAAAATGCTGACAAAAACCAGCCATGAGCTGAAATTCTTCTAGTATTTCTCTATTTATCATTAAAACTAATCACAATCCAGGATACAAGAACACTTGATTGCGTCATTCATGGTTTTTCATTCTAAAATTTCAACAATTCAGCTTTTACATGCAGCAAAAGCTCCATCATTGCATCACCAGCAAACATTTTTCCTCAGTCTCGTCGCTCTTCCAGTGTTGCTCTGCCACATCAAACAATGCGGCACAGATGGAGCGCTCACCACATTTATCCTCTCTTGAATTTGATCTTCGAGGATCTTGACACCCTGCTGTCTCTTTCTAAAACAAACACAATGTGTCTGTTTCTTCACCTGCATGTGTGAGAAATACAGCTGAGGGGCGAAGAAAAGCTTGAAGCACACATCACCTTAGCAAATATTCTTCTGCTAAAACCAAAACTCTCTGTTATTACCACAAAACTTTCACTTGTTTAAGAGCTCAAAGATGCTCCTTGCAACGCGGTGGTCTCTGGAGCTCACCCTAAAGGTCTAAATCGTCACTTGAATTGAGTTTTTTTCCTAAAACTGCCACCAAGGAAACCAACCTATGGGGTAAGATTACTGCCAAAAAGAAACTTACGCTCATAGACAAAGTTGTGTACACTTCAATTGAAAAAAAAGGAAAAACGTTGTTACAACGTTACCTGTACGTTTGATATTTGCTTTTAATATGATTTTTATTCTTTTAAATACAACCTTTTTTTATTTGAATAAAAAATGTCCTCTATTAAATCAAATATACATCACAGGTTCTCAGGCATTTATATGGAGTCATTAAACATCAATTCAACATTAAGAGTAATCAGACTAAGGAAACTAAGAGTCAGAGAAAACTGAAGTTCAGACCAAACGGAAACAAACCGAGACCACCTTGAAAGATGGGATTGAGAGCGGTTCCTTGACTCTAACCAGGGTCCACTTGGATGGATTCAGACGGAAAACTTGTTCTGAATTATCAGAGAAAACAAACTCTGGTTCACTTAAAATCAAGCCAAATGTATCCACTTTGAATACACCTTTACGCCTGGTTCACACTGGACGCGGAAGCACCACGAAGCGGAGCGGAGTGCTTGCGGAGTCCGCTCCGTTCTGCAGTTCACACCAGACGCGCATTTTTCCGCAGCGGAGGACGGGCGATTCTGCTAGAGCTTTTTTTGTTTTTGCCATCATGGGTAAAAATGTAATAACCTAAAGATATTTCCCCGTGTTTTTGCTAAGAGGAACTGCTGTTTCCCTCTCTGTTGTTGTTTTACACCCCACCCACCCACTCTAGAGTCGGCCCACTACGTTGATCGGGGTGAGCGGGCATGTGTGCATGTCTGTCTGTTTTGTGTCTGTGCGCGTGGTTAAATTAATAAACTAAAAATATTACACTGTGTTTCTGCTAAGAAGACCTATTCTCTGCCTCTCTCTTGTTGTAGCTTCTACCCAAAGCCCAGCCCCTACGTTGATCTGTGTGTGTGTGTGCACAACTGTCTGTTTCCTGTGTGTCTGCGCACGCATGTGTGTGCGTGTTGTGATTGCATGTTTATTTTCATCTCTACAGTCTGTTTAGACACAAAACTATGATCGCACTTGTCAATCGGGGTGTTTTATTATAAAAAATTGGTTATATTTTGAAAATATACCTGATTTTCTCATGTATCTTGGTACAACTTTCTGCCAGAATTGACGTGGATCACTCGAGGCTTGTGTGCAAAATAGACCAGACACTGAAAAGATCCGCTGCGGGCCCTCCGCGGAGGAGCGTGTTGCTCCACGCCTGGTGTGAACCACACCATAGGTTAACAGGGGAACCGAATGGAAGTGGCCTCCATTCGGCGCCGCCTCGCAATGCTTCTGGGTCCAGTGTCAACCAGGCTTTAGTCTCACCACCCATTGATCATGTTGCTTAATTGACAAGTATTGCACAAATTATTATCTGTCTTTGTGCATATATTTCTTTCTGATCTGACTCCGTACAAAGCAGACAATGTTCTGTGCTGAAATGAAAAATATTGTCATCTCTACAGGCAAACACATTTTATCTATTATGTACCGTAACAGCAGACATGAGAGTCGAGGCAAGTAATTAGCACTCCACTCATCCTTAAAGTTCTGTGTTTTTATGTGTCTCTGTTGTCCTCCTGTTTCTGTTTGCAGAATTTAAAAGAAATGCTGTGGCTGAATGTCTGAAGTCTTGCTGCTGTGCAGCTTTGCAGAAACAGCTTTAAGCGTCAGACTTTGTGTGGGAAGAAAATCTCCTTTTGACAGGAAGCCTGAACTTCTAAAACCTGAAATGTAATACAATTGTCAGCTATGATTTAAAAACAGTGATGTATTAATACAATCCAAAGCTACATCAAAAGAGGCAGAAACTGTCATTTTTTTATGTCGTCCCAGCGTGTTTTCAATATATTCAGTTCACAAAAAAAGAAAATGTGTTTTAAAAGATCCTTGGAATCAAAGTGAAGATGAAAAAAAACACTGAAAATAAATCAATGACATCAGGCTTCAGGAGGAACATTGTTATCCTGAATACATGCCAAAAAAATTTAGAAAAAGTTTTAAGATTTTATTATATTAAGCCATCAATCAGTGGAAATTAAAACCATGAAATGTCTAAAATGTCTACTTCTAAAACCTTCTTATTTCATCGTGTTTCTGACAACGAGCCCAGTTTCCTTCATTTTGGGTTCTACATCTGCAGTTTCTGACAAAAATGTAGATTTTTTTTGTGGATCAAATTTTTCTTGTCAACACGTGTAACATGGAGTCAAAATGCAAAACGTGATCCTTTAACTTCAGAAATTAAATACAACTGGATTATATTGGTTACATTATTTCCACAAATGTATAAGTTTTTACATTAGCACCCAAAATGTTTTATTTGTAACAAAAATAAAAATATATTTTTATGCTTTTGTGGAACCAATCTGCCCTCAAGTAAAAATGATTTGGGGTTGTAAAAGATAAATAAAATATTTGCGGAAGCGCTACAAAAGTTTTAAGCTGTATGTTTTGGACACTAGGAAAAAACATTTTATATCTTTAAAACTATTCCAACAGGTCTTCATAATAGCATACAGTATAGGCATACCTGTTTTGCCTAAGTGGACAGATAAAAATGAAAAATCAAACAGATTTTATATTAGATGAAGGTTTTTATGTTGCAAAGCAAACACAAGGTCAAACACAACATTAGGAATATGGTTTAAGGGAAACAAATACTTCATTATAATTTCCTTCATTAAATGGATACAAAATACGAAAGGCTATTTTTGTTAATTTAAAGTTTAACACTTTTAAACTAAACATTCTCCTAAAATGTAACATCCTGTTCATACACATTTCACAAATCCATAAAAAAAAATCACATCATATCAACCACTGTTTTTTTACTGGTTTGTTTATCTTTTCCTATGATGCTCTGATGTTTAACAGCTACGTCTCAGTCCTGCTTCAGTTTCAACACATTTGTTTTCTAAATATTTTTTTAAAATTTCGTACATACAATTTTCTCAGATTTTTTTTTTTTTTACATAAAAACTGGTCATTCACTTGTTTTATATTGAAATATGTTTATTTCTACTGAATGTTGCAAAAATGTGCCCCAGCATGTAAATACATTTTCCTCTGCAAAGAAAATCAATCTTAAAAACATGATGCAAGCGCAAAAATGTTTGTATATTGTGATGCTAAATCCCTGTGTGAAACACATGCAGTTTTAACGATGTTTTGCATATTGACACACACACGTCTTGTTTTCCACAAAGATCTACAGACATATTCTGTCTTGCCAAATCAGCACCCTTCTCTGGTCAGCAGCAAGTTGGTATTCTTCCTCTCACTAACCAGTCAGATTGCAAAATTATACATCAATTATTTCAAATGTGTGCTTTTATTGCTAAATTTTTGTAACTTCACCCTGTATTACTTTCAACGTGCCAGCATGATCGCAATGAACTGAACTCTAAGAAGATGTCAAAGAACAATCTGGTTCATTTTTAATGGTTGTGATTTGCTAAACTTAAATTAATGTCAGAAATTATCATTTATTTTTTAATATGCTTTTTTTTCCCCTCTTGCGTTTACAAAGTTGTCCATAGAATCTGCTAGTGGCTTATTCCTTAAAGAAATCATTTCTCCTCAACCAGTGAAAGAGATAGTCCAACTTTTCAGCAGAATTAAACAGACTTGGATGGTGGCTTTAAAACTTTAATTTGTCCTGTGTGGAAAAACACAAATAAGAAAGGCATTGGAGGAATTGTGTACAATGTTCATTACGAGATTGGATTCTCTACTATAGATTATTGCAACAGACAACAAGATATAGAAAATGTTTAATATGTAAACCCAAATAGATCCAGAGGAACCGTTACACAGAAGATGCTATTAAGATGAAAGATGTGAGGAAGCAGAGAGGGGCTGCAGGAAGCCTTGGATATTTTATGACTTGTGCTCCACTGGACCCAAGTTTTGTGGTAAATGATCACAATGCTTATGCGAGCCAACAGAAGAACAAACAGCATGTGTTCGGAGATCTCCGAGGAAGTGCAAACATTGAGTAGGGTTTTAGGAGGAACGCTGAGTTTAGTGGCCCAGAGTAAGGCAGACTGTGCAGAAGACACGACATACTGAGGATTTAACGATGACTCGACTTAATCAATTAATCAATTTCTATTCCTATGATCTCACCAGATCCTTCTGTTGGAAGCAAGCTGTTAATTGAATTGGCCTATAAAATTATTTTAAAATTAAATAAATTGACACTGAAAAAATATAATTTGGATTCAGACATGGTATGTGCCATCAAAGCGGTCAACACACCTAATGACAGTAAAATGTGATTAATACAGCGTTACAGTCTTTTTACAAAGACATTTTCCTATACTGTTGTAGATTGTTCTAATAATGTTATGTTTGTATATTTTGATGTGAAAAAAAACAGAACTTTATGAAACTAAAATGTCTAAAACGTCTAAAGTAACAAACACCTGTTTGAGCTGGAATTTATTAAAAACAGGACACAATTGGAAGATATGCGGTATTCTGCGTGTAAAATGAAAGTTTTTTTCTGATTACCGCTAGCTTCATGGAGCAATTGAGTGTTGGTGTTTGACTGGGGTCGGTGCTGGCAGAGCAGACTCTTCCTGAAGGGGGATGTATCACTTTGTGACGTCAGATTGTGAAGACCCGCTCATTTTTGTGGGTATGGAAGGAGCTGCTGTTGAGAGCTCAGGTTTTTAGGGGATTACTCTGAAATGCGCGAATGGATCAAAATACCACCTTGGGGTTCTTAATAGAGAAGATTGAACAGTATAATAAACGTATAAGCTTAAAACGTTGGTTTTTCATGGTATGGTCCTTTTAAAGTTGATTTAAAAAAGGGAGCATTTGTATGACATCCAATTTATGCAATTTTATTGTCAATGGAAAGGCAAATACCGGTTGAATTTTTGGCAAAAGATTTTTTGCTTCGATTTTAGGTCAGTGAATCAAATGAACTAATGTAAACAATGAATCATAACATCAACCACAAACTATGATATAAATCAAACACACCTACTGATGCATCACTCCATGTTATTGTCTGATCCTCAGTAAGAACAACTCTTCAGATTCATGGAAAACCGGGAACCACTGTGTCCATGTGACTGGGCACATTTTATTTACAGTGTAAATAATTGTGTGGAGGAATGTGGTTAACACCTTCATTTCACAGCAAGACTGTGGTTCAAATCCCGGTTTGGACTGTTCTATGTAGTTTCTCCACATAGTGAGTTTTCTAGGACACTCCAGCCTCTTCCAACCGTCAAATCAACATGCTTCATACCTTAATTGGTTACTTTAAATTGCCCCTAGGTGTGAATGTGTGGCCCTTCAACAGACTGGTAACCTGGACCATGTGAGCCCCACCTTAACAGTATCTGGGTTGGCTCCAGTAGACCAATGACTCCAAAAGGGATTTAATGTGTTTTAAAGATGGATGGATGTCTGTGTGGAGTGCATCAAATGTGTGTTTTGTCTTTTAACGGTGTGCATTCAATGCATGTTCAACTGTGTGAAGCTCCCACCTCATATGGACTGGGAAGGTGAACATAAAAGAATCAGGTGTACTTGGTTTCAGCTCCTGCGTGACTCTCACTTCCCTTCAGAAAAGCGAACAGCACAAGTGCCTTTGCACTAGATTTCATACAAGTATCAGAAATCTGATTAAAAGTGGTCTTTTTCTAAAGCCTGACTGGTAGGGCACACCCAGCGCGAGAACAAAGGAGAAAATTTCTCCGCATGAGCTTTTGAGGATTTCATGCTCCACCCTCGCTGATTAGAGGCCCCCAAAGACAGCGGTGGTGGTTAGAGCTGGAGGTGCACAAGCTGCAATCTATATCCCGCAGAACAAATGAGCAGATGTGGGATCTGCAGCCGCTCCACAATGGCCGCTCATTACGCACATTGTGTTGGCCGCTAAACACAAAACTAGAAGAAACTATCGGTGGGGGATGGGTAGTCCCGCCAGAAGCAGCGCAGCCCAAGAACTGGTTTATTCCGAGTTCTAGGTGAGTCAGACCTGGACTTTTTCTAAGTTTTATCCTCTATTACTTCAAGATAAAGAAAAAACTTTCAACAAAGATAAACGTTTTACTTAAGAAACCATCATGGACACTTAACACGTGTTTGTCCTCACACGTATGTAATACACTTCTCCAATAGCATCAAGCTAAGGTGCAAAGTATTACAGATTAATGTGTTTGAATGGTGAAAAGAAAATGTTTAAAATTCAAATTTCAATAAAACAACGGACAAATATGCATCTATCCCGGCAGCACATGAACTTCTGTCCACCTGTACCTGCAGCAAAACTGAATGAATCCTTATCAAAAGAAGACAAACAAACATATTTTGGGTTCATTTTCGTTCAAGGATTGAGACAAAAGAAAGCTCTGATTATACTTTTTAAAGTAGTTTCAAATCAGGATTTTTTTAAAAGAAAATGTTAATCCTTAAATTGTTTGAGACAAAAAACATCATCATGGCACACCTCATCATTATTTAAAGTCTTAATCCAATCATCTTTTGATCTATTTTAAAAGCATATTAATTATTATTTTTTTATTATGAGTATGCAATTTTTAGGCAAAATCAAGAAAATAATTAGTAGTTTACAAGAACGCAGAGTGGTATTAGTTCATTGGAAATTTGCCTCTGAGTTGTGGGTATAGGGTTATTGGTGCGGAGCAACCCCAGCCCTCTTCCGCTCCTTTTGGAGGCCTTTTCTTTTTACACATTCTCCCACTAACTTGCAGCCCTTCTCCAACCAAACAACAAAAATGGCGAGCAATATCAAAGCTATCCAGCAGTACAGTTTTGACTCAGACAAAGAAAACAAAGACGTTCGTGGATCTAGATGTCTACAAGCAGCCCACCCCGCTCTCTCACTTTGCCCAAAATCCAAGTTCACCTGGGACTAGGCATGTTTAAATTTTGGTGAATTTTCAAGCATGTGGCAAGGGTTGAACTCTCACTTAAAGGAAACAAAATCTATGGAATTTTTTAGATGAGTCAGCAAAACTTATGGCGACTGTTTTTTTTTTTTTCCTTGCTTAGATTCCTTGTAGAGTCATATTGTATGTTACATCTTTTTGTCAGCTTGAACCAGGGAATCAGGTATTGGATTTTTTTCAACATTCTGAAAAAAAATATATGTTCGCTAACTAAAAACGCAACAGTTGCGTACTCGCCACCTGCACACCACTAAAAATCAACAACTTCAAAAAACCATGGAACCTGCAGACAAACCCACCTTTGGACTGAAACGGGATGTTTTGTTGGTTTTAAAGTGTTGCTGCATGCTGAAATCAGGCCCTGAATTCAGAGTTTCGAACCTGGATTGAACCAGGGTAATTGTGGAGGATGTTGTATTTTATTTCTGTTTGTGTTTTGATTTGTTTTTTGTTTGAATTGTCATTGTACTTGTCTTAATATTTCTGTTTACATTTTTGCTGTGAATGTATACATGTATGAGTCTCTCTTTTTCTTTTTGTGGCTTTCAGAAAGAGGGACCCCAAGAAGATTAGCTGCTGGCATGTTCATTAGCTTATGGGGTAAAGGTAAACCATATGGAGCCCACGTTTAAATGTTTGCTGGGATCCTCTTTAAAAGTACACAGGATCTGAAACTCTTTGCTCGTGTTTGGAGGTACCATCTATTTTAAACCTCAGACACAATCGTGTTCAGGATTTTTGTTAAAATGACAAATCTTTGAAGTGCCTCTTAGTGACATTCTTTTAATTTACTGTTTGAAACACTTCCTTCTGTATTTTGTTTATAGGTCTTTTTAGCAGCTGTAAAATTGGGTCAAGCCAGGGGTCTGCAACCCGAGGCTCCGGAGCCACATGTGGCTCTTCTATCTCTCCATGGTGGCTCTCTGGCTGAAGAAAAATAAAATAGTAATTTTAAAAAATTTGGAGATTAGGAATTACTTTAGCAACATGCTCACATTTTTGGATTATTTATTATCTACTGGGGTTTTTTGGGGCAATTTAGAGTTTAGCTTCTATTTTAGCAACGGGCTAACACTTCTGACTAATTTTGTTTACTGAGGAATTTTATGCTAATTTGGAGTTTAGCTAATAATTTAACAACATGCTAATGTTTCAGCTAATTTATCTGCTGAAGCTGTTAGGATGATTTCGAGTTTAGCTTCTATTTTATAAACAGACAAACTTTTTTGACTAATTTAGTTTACTGAAGAATTTTTGGCCATTTATGAGTTCAGTTAGTAATTGAGCAACGAGCTAGCTTTTATTTTGTTTTTTTAGCTAATTTGGCCTCTAAATTTTTAAGGCTAATTTAGGGTTTTAGCAATATGCAAACATTTTTGGCTAATTTCTTATCTGTTGGGGCTTTGGGCTAATTTAAAGTTTAGCTTTTATTTTAGCAACATGCTAACATTTTTAGATGAATTAAGTTACTGAGGAATTTTATGCTAATTTGGAGTTCAGCGAGTAAATAACAACAAGCTAGCTTTTTTGCATATTTAGTCTCTACGAAAGGTAGAAACGTAAAAGAAATGTGAGAAATGCTAGTTTTTCTATTTTTGCTTTTGCCAAAAAATAGACATGGTTCATAATTATCAAAAAAAAAAAAAAGGTAATGAGTGCAAATCCAAATTTCTTAAAGGCTAAAGTAAGACTATGCGGCTCCTTCTAAGTTTTGATCAGTAGAAAACAAGCCCAAATGGCTCTTTGACTGTTAAAGGTTGCAGACCCCTGGGTCAGGCAAAAAATCGGAACAGTGGTGTATATTTGTGCAAATGTCTGACATCATAAAGCTTTACAGAGTCAACATAAATACTTTAAAAATTCATTGATGTAAGCTTCTAGAGTGTGAGCTAATGCAAATAAAGCGACATTTGGTCTTAATTCAATCCCAAACCAGCTCAGACTAAAACCCTGACATCAAGTCCAATAACAAAAACAGAAAGGCTGTTTCTGCAGGACTAATTGGCGAAGATGGATGCAAGCAGAATTACAGGAGTCTCCTCTGAAGGCATGAAAGCAAACACAGAGACAAAATGACTCCCGTGAGTGCCGTAAATCTTCCCATTCAGTGCTCACTCTGGTTTGGCTCATTACAAAAGTTGCTTTTCCTTAGTACGGATTTATTTTTAAACTTTTTTTGCTGCAATTTTTTTTTTTTTTTGCACAAGTATGTTTTATTCTTTCTTTCAGCCAATGACGTTTGTTCACATCTCCTTGGTGATCCGAAAGATTAAATGATTAAATGACTGCAGGCTGTTCTGAAAGAAGTGGAAAAAAGCACAACAAACAAGAAAATGTTTTTCATGTTGAGATCCTTCAAATCACACCAGTGTGCTTCTAAAAAGCCCTTTGTATAATGCTTTTAGGCCCACAGTCAATGCAGTCTAATAGTCCGCATCTTAGGGGAAATGCAACAGCTACAAGCTGAGGGATTTACTTCATTTACTGCCCTCAGTCGAAGCTTTTCTTGACAGAAACTTTTGCAAAACTGAATATTTTTCAATTAAACTATAGGTTATTTGGAAGTTAAAGTGCTACAGACAATTATCTTAGCATGACCTTCATCTCAGCCAAATAAGATTGTCAATAATCGATTGCAATCCCGTAACAGCACTTAATTTCCTTATTAAAGTCCATTACGAAAATAAAAATTCTCATGCGCTTGTTCCCTACAAGTCTAATTTCTCTGGACACGGAGGAGATCACTGCATGCCGCTGCAGGGGGTTCAGCTCACCCAGCGCTTGTTTTCCTCTCGTTTCTGAGCCCAAGCCTACAGCTACACCTCTTCAAACCGGAGATGTTTTTCTTAAACTCTGAGTCTGCATGAGCAAATCTAAATTTAACCTTTCCCCGCTGCATGAGTCTGTCTTCAGAGCTCCTGTTTTCATCTCCCAGAGATCACTGCTGCAGAATTTCTGCATGAGTTAAAAGCCTTGAATGACCTGAAATAACTTATTTTTGCACTATCTTTAAGTCATTTAATCACCTTCGTATTTCCAGTTTAACCTAAAAAAAAAAAAAAAAAAAAAAAAAAAATCAAGATAGAGTTTTTGAAGTGCAGGATTTCTGCAGAGATGCAGAAGGAGTCCATCGAACTAAAAGCTGAAAATAGATTTGCAAAACGTTGCTGCGGGATTGAGTGACGGTGCTGATGCAGACAGCAGAGGCGCATCATCGCTCCCGGGGGCTCCAGAACAAAAAGGCTGGATGACAAGCCAAGAAGCAGAGTGGAATACTAAGACGAGGAGTTAATGCCAGCTCAAAGGTCTTCTGCCTGATTTAATGATCTCAATCCTAAATCCAGACATCCTTGCATGAACAGGCCATGCAGCGTACCAGCATCCACCCAGCTCTGCAAAAACTTTAAAGGCGGCGATGAACAAAACAGAAATGGTGGGAAAAAAAGAAAAAGCTTTGTGAAAAGTCTGCAGAATTACTGAATAACCTCACCAGAGGAATTTCACTCCTTCTAATATACTCTGAATTGTTTTTCCAACAAATCTCAAAAAACCTCCACAAACACAGTTTATGAAACATGTAAGTGCCCAAACCTTTTGAGTCATAATCCTCAAACTGGAGGTCTAAAGAGCCGGTCACACTAGCTTTCACAGCTGGAGCACAGAAAACAATAGAGACGCTGTTAGCAGCTGACAGGTATAGTGCAACGGCTGAGAAATGGCTGTGGGACAGACCAGCATACAAAATTTTTCCGTCGTTACATGCAGAAAAACTTTCGAACTGCACAAAAATGTAGACCGCAGGTGACTGTGTGTGGCACCAGTGGTACAGCCATGCAATGGTTGCAATGGGCGTGCAAATGCCACTTTTTGCACCAAACTTCTTCCAACTGTAGGTGGTGGACATAAGCTTATAAACTATAGAAAGAGAAAAAGAAGAAGCCCCTCCCTCCTTGTCCAGTGTGATAACTTTGGGCTTAATGTGAATTCTTGAACACGTCACATGCCCGGTGAGAACATGGCAGGAACGCAAGACAAATGACTTTGTTTTTAGATTATGTTTCAAAAAACATAATTTTAAAACTTCAAACCTCAAAAGTACAATAAGAGTTGGGCTGCTGCAACAGAGTGTGAAACTTCCAAGAAATCAAGGAGGAGTCTCAATCCCAGAGGAAGTCAGTTTTGGGATTTTATAGATTACATTTACTGTAAAAAAAAAAAAAAATCGATGATTTGTGGACACCCAAAACGTCACAAAGTGTTGCGTTGGGGGCCCAAACCATACGTCCAATATATTACGAGTTGGGAGTGAGAATGTGTAAGATTATGCTGATCCTGACCTAAAGCAGGAAAAGCTGAATCTGTGTTGGGCTGTTATTGTGGATGAAAAACAGATTATGCCACGACAGCTGACCTGAGATCAGCATAATCCTCATCAATCATTATTTCAACTTCTGCCAGTTGTAAACACAAAAACCCAAAAGAGCTCCTTCTCTGTGGCTTTGGGAAACACGAACCCCGCCATGCTGCAGCCACCAGGAAGCTCCGTGTAATTGAAGAAGAACAACGATCTGAGGAGCTGTGCCGACTGTGAAATCTCCTCAGCTCACTTGTGGCACGTGTGTCCCTCCTTGGTTTTAGTGCTTTTGCGTTTTAAGGAATTCTGACTGCTCTGTCCCTGTGCATGTGTGCAGCTGCAGACTTTGGCTGCACAGCAGATGTAGGCGCCGTGTCTTGGCTGTTTCATGACTGCATGGCTGATCCAATGGAGAACCTGTTAATGCATACGTTAAAACAATCCAGTTTGTAGCTTAAGTAAAACCTGCAGTTTTTCCAAACAGCTTAATGTTTATGAAATGTTTGGGTAATGTGACAGAAAAGTGGATTGCTCCAAAAAAATTATTTTTAAGTGAAGTAGCTGCAAACTACAAAAACAGCTTAAATGATGGAAATTTCACCACACAGAAAAAAAGTAAAAGCTTCAGTGAACTAAAGTGACCCGAAATCTCCCGTAAAGTGAAAAGAACTAAAGGAAATCCGTCTCAGAGGGCCCAGAGTGCACGAACTTCACATCCCAAAAGAGCCCGACTGCTCAACATCCAGTCCACACAGATCTCAGGTGTGCTGTCAGCATCAGCGGGATCTTCATCTGCTCAATGCACACCCACAGGCAAGACAAAAATTAGCATCTGAAAGAGAGCCTGATTGCTCCTCGCGTACGTATTTAAAGCTGCTTCAAATACCAGACTCATTTCACACATAAGAGTCCTTGGTGGCAGCGAGCGAGCGGAAAGAGAAGCGGTGCTGGTGTGGACGCTCCGAGATAGAATACTAATGAAGTGCTGCATCAACAGCAACAATATCATCTATTAGAAACTCTAAACTTCTCTCAAAAAGATGCTATTAGTCAAAAGAAAAGAAATTATTTCAAACTTTTTTTTTTTACTCAACAAAATAATACATAGCCTTGCTTCATGAGTAATACGTTGATTGAAGAGCAGCTATGATGCTGAAGTGAAGTGTTTTCCTCCTCTTCAGAAAATTAAAAAACACAGTTGGCAGTTCAGATAGAACTCTGTAAAACTGCAGGTTGAATGGAAGAAACTTTCTACACACAAACTTTGACTAGATTCTGTTTTTGGTCCCAAATATAATATAAGAAATACATGTCATGGATTCTATAAAGCAAAAGTATTGTGACGGACTCAAGACTCAACAACAATCCTTTGTTCAGATTAGATTCAGTTAGCAGTGAATAGTAGAAAACAAGAAGTTAGTCGTGACAAAAAAACATTTAAGATTGAAATAAATCATCCAGACCATCAATCCACTAGCAGAGATAAATTTTTTAATGTCAGTTCTTGCTAAAAACATAAACTAAAAGTAAATCTCATCAAAAATGAAGGTCCAATTCCATTTAATCTTTAATAAAGTAATAAAAGAACCTTAAAGTTGATCATAAAGCTGATTGGGTGCAAAGATTTCAGAATTGGAGTAATGTGCGCCTTGTTTCTGGTCCTGGTTAAAAGGCGTTTCAGGATCGTGAAATAGTTGCTGCAGAATGATAGTGTTTTTTCTAAACACCAGGAAGAAAGACTTTACAATAATCTTTTCTAGATGTTAATAAATCATGTATTAATACTTAATACAGAGCACTGCTCTGGAAAGAAGCTATGCTGCGATCTGGGTGGGGATTATTGTCTGGAAGATGTAACACGTAGGCTACACATTTTAGAGATGACTAGTTTTTTCACTTTAAATCATGCACTGTTTTTAATTAGCACCTGTATAAGTAGATTATATCTTAAAAGCATTTTTTTAATTTATTTTTTTTATTCATTATCATCTAAAAATGAATATTATTGAAAAATGACACCAAAATAAGATCAAGTCTGCTGCTGCTTGGGGACCTAAAGTCTGGCGTCTGTCCTCCTCCTTCCTATTTATTGGAAAACTATATAAGAAATCAGTTTGGATCCAGCAGAGCAACTTTTTTAGAACAGAAAACTTCTTAGACAAATTTACGTCAACAACTAGGACACCGCTGTATAAGATTTACGTCAATGGTGACTCAGTAAAATAATTAGTTTTAGTTCTGTAATTTCGTGGATCATGAATTCCTCAGGTTAAAAAAAAAGCAGAATTATGAATAACAGTCCACCATTGGGTCAGGTCTTATTTACCTAGAAGGGATGGGTTATAGTGTTTCTATGGTGATTAAAAATCTGAGAGTCATGCGGAGTGCCTCAGGGTTGGATTATTGGACTCCTGCTGCTCAAGTTCATCATGCTTCTTTGCAGTCAGATAATGCAAACTAATACTCAACCATAGCTATACAGATGACACTCAGGAAACGTTGTGGTCTGTCCAACTCTCCTGCTGCTGTTTCTTTAGTTCAAAAATGACAGACAGAATGAATTGTTTTTGGAGAATAAGAAGTTTGAGGGTAAAGACCAAAGAGCTACTTTACTAAGCAATGAAGTGTAAAAAGTACAAATTATGAGTTTCAGCCTCACAACTTTTTTCCATCACAGTCAAACAGAGATTCAGAATCTCACATTCCGATTTAGATTCATGGCGTTATCTCATTATCTCATGCTAAACGACTGTTGCAGTTGCAATTAAACTAGGACCAGGAGAAATGACCAAATCACTGCCCTTAGTTCTTTGTGTCTCAGGCACTGTGGAAGTAAAGCTGCCTGGTGTTTGCACCCCCCAACCCCACCCAGGAAGACCCACCACCAGATATTCACATCATCTTTATTTTTCAGCTATAGGAGATCTGAAAAACTTACATTTATGTGAATAGACAAGGGAATCAGCCCTTTTCACTGTCCCCAGTGCAAGCTATCTCCAAATTCTGCTCCTTGAAACACATTTACTTTGTTTCAAATTAGTACATTAGCTGTCTTGATGATGAAGGACATTTAGGGTGGCTCTGAAGTGAGATGCTAACAGCCGCAGACAGGTTTGCTGAATCACCTCAGAGGAGATGCAATGAGTCTGACACGCTGAACGCCCAGGAACTCCGCCGTATCATGCCATCAATAAGATTGATAAACGAGTGAAGAGACCGTGAGAGGGAAATGACTGTGTCAAAAGATCCAAGACCGTTATGCAAATGCTCCCCACTTACTGCATCACCACGATACGAACGCCCTCTTGATGATTGCCTCAAGTGTTGCACAGAAATCCTATCCGAGATGTCTGCGGTGATGAAGATGATGGACTGCATAGATTTCTAATCAGGGATAGTTTTAGGAAGACTGTTTCAGCAGGATTTATCAATGAAACTACCAGAACACACTTTTTGTAGATGTCCCACACATTATCTCCTAACAGTATCCCAACCTCCTTAGATACCTCCTCTTGAAGAATACACAGGAGCTACCAGTCCTATCACACGGGAAGAAACAGGTCTATTCTCACTTTCACTCTCATGCTTCTTTTTCTTGTTGCTTTAGCAATTCGACCAAATGTTTTCCACTTCTTTGTTTAAATTCAGCCACCATTTGTGCCTCCATTTTACAGACCTTTGCAAAAACATTCCATCCTCCATCCCATTCTCCACCTCCTTCTGCGTCGTCAGCTCCGTGACCACCATTAGCTCGATGACATACAGTATGAGGAACTGCTGATGTAAAGTCATGTCAGACCTTTTAATGTTTTTGCGCCTCTGCGATTGAAAAACAAATATATCTGATCTAAATATTATACTATTTTGCATTGTTATATACAGATCAACTAATCACATAACCCAAAACCCACATCCACAACTAAAAAAGCAAAACAATTAATAAAAAAAACAATATTACATTTTAGAAATCAGTGCAGAATTTCACAAAAAAATGTAAAAAGTAAAAAAAAAAACATATGATAGGAAACTGGAAAAAGTAGATACTATGGGACTACTGATCACTGATTGGAAGATGTTTGAGTTTTAAAAAACAGGGAAAGCAGAAGGATTTTAAACTGTACCGTAAATCAAAATTTGATTAAAAAAAATGACAAACATTTTGCAGTAAGTCACCAGTTACATCCATGTTTTTGGTTTAACCCTAGAGCACTATTGTTGGGTGATTTTCCCCCAAGCAAAAGTATTTACAGGATTTCCGATTTATTTCATTGTCCTGAGTGTTGTGGTCCCTGGATAAAGTCTCACATGTCCCACGACTGGGTGAACTAAAGACTATTTTTTTTATAAAGAATACTTTTTATTGGGTAAAAATTACTTTGCAAAAGTGATGGTCTAACTTTTTATAGAAAGTGTTCTAGGGTTAAAGTGCTTTATGTCAAATAACCTCCGATTGTAAAAGTGAACAAACATCATCATCAAATCAATGACGCCCAATAATAATTTATCTTTTCCAGTTTCTTATTTTGCTTTATTTTCTTTTTGTTACATTTTGTATTGATTTCTGGAAGTTATTTTTTTTCCCAAAACATTTTATTAGGATTTTGGTTTTGCCCAATTTTACTACTTAGTGCACTATATAGTGGATTTACCATGCTGTAGGGCTGTCCGAATCTACAATTCCAAAATCCCAGGAAACTTCCTAGAAATCTCTTAAAAAAAAAAAAAAACAAAAAAAAAAAAACAGTGCACAGTGCTGCTCACGAGATTAGTGAATACAAACTCCATTTTCATGTGGAAAAAAATAACTAATTCATATATATTATAAGAAGTTTTACATTTTCAAAGAGATTATACCATATTTAATGTTTAAAAAATAAAATGTTGTGAGAATTTACTTTTAAAATCCAGAGCACTAGATAGTCCCGCACTATATACTCTGTTCGTAATTAGGGAATGGGTAGTGAATTATTTGAATATAGATTTTGTTTCATTTTTTTCATTTTGCTTTTTTTTAAATAAAGAAAATTATTATTTTATGGAATTTAGCCTTTTTATGTTTTTTTAGATGTTGTTTTGATCTAAATATATTTTTATACTCAGTAATTTATTGATGTGATTTGCTCTTCGGGGCACCATAGTAACATGATTTAAATAACAGTTTTCAGTAAAAACAAACAGGATGCATTTGATCATCAACATTTTTTTTAAAGGACTCACAAAAAGCAAAATATATATATCTTGAGGTATAAAAGTATTTATGAAAACCCTCCCAAGAGTCGATGCAGAAAACTGTCAAGTTACGGTAAAACACTCCCCAAATCTCTGTGTTTAACATGAACAAAGTTTCACCAAAGAGAAACTCAATTTATCTGTGTTTTTTTTTTCTTCTTCTATTTTTTTTTTTTTTTTTTGGTTGTTGTTGCCCGAGGTTCTCTGCGGACGCTCCACCAGCAGCTGAGCCTCTCAGATAAGCTCCCAGCCAGACCAAAAAAAGAGTATAAAGAGCTGGCCAGCGGTGCAGTGTAAAGGAGGGGGGGAGGAGGGGTGTCTGCATTTCAAAGTAAGGGCTGTGTGTCTTGGGACGGGAGGGGGGGAGTATCAGGACAGGACCAGTGGGAGCTTCTCAAGGGTGGCTGTGGATTTCTAGGCTGAAGCGCTACAGGAAAGTCTGACTGTCAGCTTTCTCCTGCAGATAGAAGTGACAGAAAACAGCAAGCTCTGGAAGCAGATGTTGTTTGGCCAGACTCCCACATCTCAGCCTTTTCGTTTCAAGAACTATGACGTGGGAGGTAGAAGAAATGCAAATGCAAGAAATGCTCTTAATTTTCAGCCCTAAAGCAAATCTATCTGCAGGTCATCGCTGCGGTCCCTAGTTGGCCAATAAAAGAGAAGATGAGTGAAATATGTGTTAATTAAAGACAAACTAAAAGGAATTTTTTTGCATACCATCATGTCTACTGACAGATTCAATGATATTTATTCAATGATCCTTGAAAAGTAAAGAAACTTCTGTTTATATTTAAAAGTGCAAAACAAGTCAGACTGGTACGAAAATATCCGCAATGGTAACGTTGGTAAAATAAAAAAAAAAAAAAAGAATTGGTTAAACAGAACCCAGTTAAGTAAATTATTACATTCTCTTCCAGTTTTGTGGTCTTATCTGGGACAGCTGTACCCCTGAACTTTCATCTAAACAAGAATTTGAACACTCGTACACTCTCAAACAAAGGGGTGGGCACAGTAATCATGAAGAAAAGAACCATGCTGGCTGCAGTTTTTAAGAAACATTTTCTGGACGGCAGCATCACAAAACTCCAGAACGAGGATTGACCAGAGATTAACATCTCAAACATGTCAGTTGTACAAATTGGATCACAAACATCTCAGTTGTGTAGACACATCACCAACATATCAGTTGTGGAGAGTGGATTCAGAAACACCTAAGTTGTAGAGATTTGGATCACAAGTATTTCAGTTGTTGAGATTAACATTACAAGCACATCAGTTTTAGAAATTGAATTATAAATATGTCAGTTATAGAGACTGGTATCATAAAGATGTCAGCTGTTGAGATTGACATCACAATCATGTCAGTTGCATAGGTTGACATTACAAACATGGCAGTTGTAAAGAAATACTTGAAAAACCAGTCAGTTTTAGAGATTTGCACAACATGTATTTCAATTGTAGAGATCGACATTGCAAGCATGTCAGTTGTAGAGATTTACATCAGAAACACACCAGCTGTAAAGATTGACATAACAAGCACATCAGTTTAAGAAATTGAGTTACAAACATTTAAGTTGTAGAGACTGACATCACAAAGATGTCAATTGTAGGGGTTGACATCACATACACATCAGTTTTAGAGATTGACATCACAAACGCGTCACTTGTAGAGACTGACATCACAAACGCGTCACTTGTAGAGACTGACATCACAAACGCGTCACTTGTAGAGACTGACATCACAAACGCGTCACTTGTAGAGACTGACATCACAAATGCGTCACTTGTAGAGACTGACATCACAAAGATGTCAGTTGAAGAGATTGACATCACAATCATGTCAGTTGTAGTGGTTGACACCACATACACATCAGTTTCAGAGAGTGACATCACAAACGCGTCACTTGTAGAGACAGACATCACAAATGCGTCACTTGTAGAGACAGACATCACAAATGTGTCACTTGTAGAGATAGACATCACAAACGCGTCACTTGTAGAGACTGACATCACAAAGATGTCAGTTGTAGTGGTTGACACCACATACACATCAGTTTCAGAGAGTGACATCACAAATGCGTCACTAGTAGAGACTGACATCATAAGCACATCAGTTGAAGAGAGTGACATAAAAAACACACTAGTCTTAGAGCGCGGCCCCACACGCACATCAGTTTTAGAGATTGACTTAAAAAACAAGTCAGTTGTAGAGATTGACTGTGGGGATTGGGATCAGGGGTGGGTGTGGTTGTGTTTACCTTTTGCCTTTTCTTTCTTACTCCCACCTGGTTCTCCTTCTTCTTAAAATCATTTGCAGTAGTCTTTTTATTATTTACTGTTTTCAACCAAAATAAAGACAAACATGTCTTTTTCTAGGACATAGTTTCTGTAGAGTTGCAAGAGTTCAATAAATATTTGGCTCTTAGTTAGTGCGGAAGTCAGCTTCTGTTTATATGCCATCATCCCTTAATAACCCCCTTTTCCGCCAATGCTACAGCTCCTCATACCTCCAAAATAACAATACCATCGCAACAAAAATGGTGTGCAATATTGGAGCTATCCAGCGGTACCATTTTAAGACAGATTACACCTCAGACTAGGAAAATGAAGATGTTTATGGATCTAGTTGTCTTCAATTGGAAGCATTGGAATGGAGTAGATCATGGAGCTAGTGGCCTACTGATAGTAGCTTCTATGTTAAAACTACAAGTTTTTTTTTCTACACACTCCATGTTCTGCATTGTTTGATGAGACATATCAAAGTCAAAGAAATCAAAGATTCTGAGGTCATCATGTTTCATCTGCCTTGAGAGCATACCTGTTTCATGAAGGTTTTGCCTTGTGGTTGCCAAGCAGTTTGTGTTATCTCCACAAAAAAATCCCCCAAAACAAGGAGGAAATCTTTTATGCATCATATCACTCTTTGCAGGGTTTCACACATTTTATGATGACATGAAACCGCAGGAACAGAGAATAACACGAGTCTTTTAAAACACCCTGAATTATTTCTGATTTGCTGCAGATTGATGCGCCTTTTTTTCTACAAGACCGCTGAGTGCTGAAGCAATCAAGACAGAGCGTCTGGAGACGCCTGCAGGCATGTGGAGGGAATCATAAAGCAAACTGTTTCAGCTTCATTACACAGTCTTAGGAAAACTAATAAGGCGCCAGCGTGCGGAAAGTTTACAGTGACAGGGCTGTGTGAATTATGTAGAACTGCTATTGTTTATAGATGAACAGATGGGAAGAAATGCTCGCTCAGATGTGATCTTAGCAGAAGAAAGCTACGGAGAGGCAGAGAGGGAGTGAAGGATACTTTTAAAGAGAAAAAGTGCCTCTGCTTTTTCCCACTTGCTCTGACAGGGAAATTGGGGAATCATTGGTGCACAGAAGAGCTGCCTAATTGCTGCAAGTAAACAAATTTCTCATGACTTGTTGCGCTGATGCGAATATAAATTAGACGTGTCGCCACCTGCAAAGTCATCTCAGTAACAGTTTTTCATCCGACCTCTGTCCCCCGAAAGGCTTTTCTCCATCAAACATCCAGCAGGAACAACAGTGGGAACAAACACATGGCACCGAGCCCTCGCCTCCACTCCAACAATAGGAGCCCTGCGCATTTCAAACCACTGTTGTTGCTTCTTTGTCTTTGGCAAAAGCGGCTCACTACATAACAGATTTCCTGCAGAAATGAACCTGTTTATCTTCAAAAAGGCACGCAGTTATCTCCCTGCCACACACTCTGCGTCAGAGCGGGGCCCTGCCAGCTTGCAAAAACACCTCCAGAACATCATGTGCAGCAAACAAAAAGAGATAGTCTGCATATAGGTGTGAAGTTTGCTTCAAAAATAGTAATCAGCTGCTAGTTGTAGATAAATATAAACATTTTATATATTGACAGCAGTTCAATTCAAACTGTGACATTCCATGCAGATTAGGACTATGATTGTGTTATCAACTGCTCAATGTGCTGCTCTCTGCAGTGTTATAAACTTAAGTTTGATCAGATATTTGTACATAAGAGAAAAGCTTTTGTGTGTGGACCAATCATCACAAGGCGGATTACTGAAGTCTGCAGACATTCACAGGAAGAGAATGTTCCACAAAATTAAACATTTAAAATATTTATGACATAAACATTCATCATATGCATGCATTTTCTGTTATTATAATTCATGCTAAAAGTCCACTCAATTTTCGTCATTTTAATGATAGAGACTAAATCCACTCTTGTAACACTAGAAAAGGTCAAAAACCTTTATTTACAAAACAAAAGTCTACATTTATTTTCAGTTTTGTTGCATTAACTTGTTAAAGGATTTTGAATATTTGAGAAACTTAAAAGTATTTAGGGAAAAACCTTGGAAAAAAGTTGATCTCCAGGTGTGAGGTATAGTATCAGTATTGTGTAGCTAAAAAAAAAAAAAAAAAAAAAAAACTTTATTCATGTGCCAGTCCTCATGTTAACCACGTAATTTTGACGTTTTATTTACTGACTTACGTTTGTTAGCTTTTTTTTCTGTTTAATTTTAATCTTTGTTTTTTAGATATTTTTTGGGGTGCGATAATGCAATATTAAATCATACGTTTTTTAATTCAAATTTTTGAGTTTTTCAAGTTAAATTTTTTTTCAGTCACTTTTTGGAGATGTACTTTTTTCCTGGGTTCGAGGACACAGTAAATAGTGAAACATGGATCAATTAACAGAAGATCTGTAATTTGTTACTTTTAAGAATATTAGTTGTAATCAATTTACAATTTTGACCCGAGTAAACCATCAAATCAAATTTTTTAATTGATGAAAACTAATTGAAATTTAACAAATTACAAAAGTTTTGTCAACTGATTCAATAATTTATTTATTTTTTATTTGTGCAGTTTCCTTTTATTGTATTTTTTTATTCCATTTCCTGAATCAAAAAGTGTTATAGGTTTTGACCCCGGAGTTGGGTTCAAAACAACCTAACTTGGCGTTTTTTGTGTGTGTAAATCAAATTGTCAGGACTCAACCTGTCATTTTCTCCTCCGACCACCAGAGGGAGCTCTCCCCAGAATATTAACCCTTCCTCCGTCATTTTCCAGTTCCGGTTCAATCAGCTGTTTCCAATCTTTTCATCACCTGGACTGTTTATATTCTACCCACCCACTATCCGTATGGTCTCGCATAGTTACCTTCCATTTACAGATTAAGCATCCGATTCTGATTGCCTTCTCGTGTTTTTGACCTCTAGCCTGTTTCTTTCACTCTCCGCCTCGTCCCAACGTTTTGACCCTGGCCCGTCTTTGACTCTGCTCTTCGTCTTCCTGTTTTGCCGCTTATATTAAACTGTGGCAAATGGATCCACACGCCGCCTCTGCCTCGTCCTTACACAAATGTTCTCACAGTTTTTTGGCATTCAATCTACATTTGAAATGACAAGCTCTAAAATATTTACTTAACAGCTAATATATTTTTTGTTTATTTTATCTACCCACACATTCACCACGATTCAGTCACAATCAATGTGATCAGCACCCCTGGTGTAAATAAACCCAGATAGGTTTCTGTCACACACCATCACATCATTTTAATTTTTGCATTAGACTGCTGTTGTTGTATATAAAAGTGTAAATGAATAAATCAAATCAAACCTACGTAATCCCCACACCTTTATGTCCTGAACTGTGTTTTTTTTCCCCTTTGTTTTTTTTAGTAGTGTTTATTTAGCATAAAGTATTTGTTTATTTTCTTTAACTTCACTTCGTGTATTTTTTTTGTCCATTTGTTCTTTTGGAATAATCTCACTTTATTTATTGTATGTAGGTAGTCCTCTGTGTCTATGATTCAAAGGAGTTATCTATCTGGCAGATTTGGTTCTGGTCTGATCCAGGTCTGGTTCCTCTGATGATCTTCTTGGTTTGGCAGGTGTGAATCCTCACCTGACCTCTGGTGGTTTAGACCAAACAATAAAGCTTTGATCTTTTCGATAACCAGGATCTCTGTTTTCTTGGAGATGAACTCTGCTGTGGTTTACGTCAGTGTGTATGCAGACAGACTTTTCACAGACTCAAGAGAGAAATAGAACCAAATGGTGGAAATGACATGAGTTCTGTGTAGGATGAGGAAGCAGTAATCAGGAAAAAGTTTGAAAATTGGAAATGAAAAAAGAACTTATTCTTATATGATAGTCAGATGACTAGTTGCATTTCTTCTTCTTTTTTTTTCCTACTCAAGCAGACCTCATTTCAGACGAAAGCACCCCCACAGGAGAAACTTCAGACAGAGTGCAGCATGCAAGGCCCCGCCCTTTAGATTTCTGGCCAACTGATGGAGATATCTTGTCATCAAAATTGGAACCCAAATGCAAGAAATGCAATTAAGATTATGAAAACAAAACAAATTAAAAAAAAAGCTGATGAGGACCAAAGAAGTTGAGCAGCTGACTTTTCTATTAAGAATTTGCGACACGTTTATTTTCTGGTTTTCTGAATCTCTGTAGCACTGAAGAAGATGTAAAAAACAAATCCAGGACTAAAAATCAAAAGTGAAATGTGTTTTTTTTTTCTTCATTTAATCCGTGTGGTACTGATTACCCAATTGTCACATATATTGTTTAAAATGACAAATAACATTTGAATTGACGTAAAACCTTCCAGTCAAAGTAGACTCCTGAGAACTTTAGCTGTTTGGGAAAAAACATCTTCCTGTAAAAATTTTGAAAACCTTTTGAACGAAAACTGTAAGCGAGTGGTGAAACTTGGCAGGAGATGATTGAAGTTCAGTTTTCCCGTGTGCAGCAGCATTGATGTTTATACAGATTACATCTCCACATCCACAGGAATTTTCCATTTCTCCTCCACAGGGAAAGATTTTTCACTCCCCTCCATAAAATCTGTTTTCCATTTCTTCCTGTTGCACGGTGTGCTGCTGACCGTCAAAACCAAAGCAAATCCTCTGGTGGACAAAGGCAGGTGCTTTGTTTTCCTCATAAAATGATGAAAATTGATTCACTTTTTTATGCTTCAAAATGGCAAAGAGGAGAGATGAGTAGAAGTTGAAGGCAAAAGCAGAAGCAAAGAAAAATGATTTTTTAAATGTGAAGCTGAGGTGGCAGGTATTTCAAAGTGTGAATGTTATTCGGGGCGGAGCTAAGGGGGACAAGGGTTTACCCTCGACAAAGACTAGGCAATCATCAATGTGCGCTTTTTGTTTTTGCTCTTATCTGCTCAGCTGTTGGACATAGCAAGTTAAAAAGAAATTTAAAATTAATACACTCTTCATTAAGCATTATTAAAAGCCCTTCAACTAAAGGAACTGCTGTTCTTATTTAATGAAAAACAGTTTGAAATAGGTATTTTTATTCCATTCTGCTCTAATCCTTTTTCACCCCTTCAAAGTCTTCTGACCCCTATTTAAAATTCTTCAGCTCCACACACTGATGCTCAAAAAAACAAGTTGTTTTTTTTTTTTTTTTTAACTTGTCCTGGTCCAACAGCCGGAGCAGCAGATACGGGCTGAGAGCCTCTTGCTGTTGGACAGATTTTTTTATTTGTCCCCAACAGGGTTTATTAAGTATAAACCCCTGTTGTATTTCATGCTAAACTTTATTTATTTTAATTATGTTGTATCTTTTTCTTTTTTTGTTGGACCGGACGGAAACAAAAGGGGGGGGGGGGGTAGAAGAGTGGGGTTAAGAGAACAAAGAAGTTAACAGAGTAGCAACATCCTATAACAACCAGGTCTAAATAACAATCTGGAATGGGCGGGGCCTGTCTACACACACACTCAGTTACACACATACTTTTGGCTAGAATAATCTTTACCTTTAAAGTTGTCAAAAATGTACACAATACCACTGCAGCTCACACACAATCATAGAAGCTGACACAAATAAAGCCTTTCATTCCATCACACATTCTGTTAGTGCGAGGTGAGCTGACACCTGTGCTCAGGTGAGTGTTTGTTTTGCTGATGTGAATGTTGATGGAATGTATAGAAGGAGAGAGAGCCCGGCCACCCCCACACCAAGGCCCCCCACCGGGCGGCAGCAGCAGCCCCGACCCCCAAACACCCGCCACGGAGCCATGGAGAGAATCCGCCAGCCGCAGAGTCCCGCCAGACACCCAGACCAGGGCACGCGGGACCGCCGCAGAGGCCCCCACGCCCGAGAGCCGGAAGGCACGGGAGCACAGAGAGCGCGGACCCCCGCCCGGCCAGAACAGCAACCCCCCACCACACCCAGAGGGCCAACACAAGGCCCCACACCCGGAGAGCCCCCCAACCCCAGAGGAGTAGCCCACCACCACCCAGCAGTACCGAGCATCCCCCCGCCCCACCCCAGGCACGAGCCAGAGCTCCTCCAGGATGGCCCGCTTCTATGCTCCAGACGTCCGCCCGCGCCCGCCGCAGGAGGTCCAGGGGCGAGCCAGGAAGGGGCCGCCCACCCCCGCCCAGCAGAGGGACACCCACGAGGAACGAGGGTCCCAGGGGAATGATGTTAACAAGGCCTGACCAGGCACACCCACTGATGGAATCTTGGAGAGGCCCAATTCTTGGGAGCCGGGACCGGAGCCCGAACCACCGAGACCTGGACACCCCATGGCTCCGATGTAGTTTGATCCCCTGTTAGATCTTGGGGATCCCTCTCCAAGCGTGGTGAGGAGGCCGCCGAGCCCAGGAGACCAGCACCCAAGAGACAGGACCACCAGGCCGAGGGTTTCCATCCCCCCTCGCCAGGGATGGGTAGGGGACAGAGGGTCGAAGGTCCCACCTTCCTTGTGTGATGCATGCGTGTTTGTTTGTTAGAGTGTATATTTTGAGGTGTTAGAGGTGTGTGTACTACAAGGTGCGGTTAAAATTGGTGAGTAGGGCCTTGACAGGACATCTCCTGATCGCTCACAGCGATGCCCCGTCACCCTCTCACCAACGGCCCTACATGTCTCTGGTGCTGTTAAAATTGGCGGAAAGGGCACCTAGAGGACATCTACTGCTTGCTGGCAGTGATGTCCAAGCACCCCCCCCCACCAAGGCCCTACATGTCTAAGGTGCAAATAAAACTAAGGGGAGGAGGAAACTCATGCGGCGGCCACTGGAGGGAGGGCCACTTGCAAGTAGTCCACCCCAGCAGCACGCTGCAATACAACCACCCTCCCCTTCACCCTAATACATGTTTGTATGAGGAAGAGGTAGGTTGGGGCAGTTGGCTGACCGACCCCCGATGGTGGACCGCTGTCCCCCCGCCCCCCCCCCAGCGCCGGGACCAAGTTCACCCCAGTCCATGGGCCCCATCCTCTGACGGCTACCCCCCCAGGCCCCGCGCCTCCCACCCCCGGAGGGAGGGAGGAGCTTGCAGGGGCCAGTCCCAGGGACAGGTCCCAGGGACAGGTCCCAGGCCCCGCCCCCAAGCACCTCTCCCATGGGTGCACTGGGCAGGCACTAACAGGACAGAGGCGGCCGGACCAGCCGCGGCCCCCACCGAATTTTCAGTAGAGACCACAACACGCCAGACCGCCCCTGCCCGTACCAAATGGGACCCCCTGCTCCCCACGGAAAGCTCCCCACCAGACGGGGCCAACCGCCACCCCCCCGCCACCCCCCCGCCACCCCAAGACCCTGCAGCAAGGGCGGGCGCCGCCCGAACAACGGCGGGCCCAAGGAGTAGCCCACCCCGCCCCAGAGCCAGAGAGGGAGTGATCCCAGCCCCCAGGTGCAGGCGAGCCGCCCCCCGACGCAAGCGGCGCCCCCCAGGAAGGGGCCCCACACCAGCCCACCCAGCGCAAGCAAGAGGACCACCCCCAGACCGAGCCCACCCCCCAGACCGAGCAACAAGGTTGTTTTCCGTATAACAAACAGGACTGATTTAAAAAAAAAAAAAAAAAATTACTTTTCTAATCAATTTTCTGTATTTTATTCTGTCAAAAATCTGCTTAAAAAGTTTCTCTTCGCTTCGGTTTACATCACTTGTAATGAAAAACCAGTTATTTATAACTTTTTCATTAATAAAAATGAGTTATTAATAACCAACGTTTGACAGATGACTTAATATTTAATCGTTTAAGGTTAAATATAAAGGATTAATTGCTCAGGCAGTGATGCACACAGATGTCTGTGTGAGATTTATTGATTTAAAATGTTCTAATGTGTCAGTTTAGATAATTCTCTTTTCATGCAATTGTCGAAGTTAATGTTATTGTGAATCTGACATTGATGGAATACTGTATTATTGAGCAAATCAGTCTTCTAGCAACAAACAGGCAATTCTTGTAGATCAGGCATGTCCAAAGTGTGGCCCATGGGTCCAACCGAGAGACTGATTTTAATCAGACTTTTTAAAAACCCTATTTATGCCATTCTTTAATCTTTCAGATTAAATACTATGCATACATATGATAATCTATTATGTTGGACACATTAAAAAGCAAATATGTTATTTTCTTGAGTCCATTTTCCCACCCGGATGTAAGACGACTCAGTCTCTGAGGCTCCTCCTTTCGCCCCGCCCATTTCATGACGTCATCCTAGAGCCGGCCTTTGCAGCGTGTTTGCGTTTCACCCACAAAAACGAGCAATATCCGAACTTTTGCAAAAATGAATTGAAATATCCTGCATATAACATGAAAACATTTTGGTGATCACGACTAGCTTCGCTGAGAAAATGGGTGTTTGTGTTAGCCGGGGGGCGGTACTCTTCTTGGAAGGGGCTGTTCCCCCACGTTCATACTTATGAATGTGAGGACCCAGTCATTGTCAGGGATTTGAAAGGGGCTGGTGCTCAGAGAACTGGGTTTTAGATGCTTTAATGGAGCAAAATATCTCCTCTGAGGTGTTTATTTGTAAGAATTTATCATTAAAATACATTTAAAATCCATAAAAAGTTGATTTTGCATGATATAGGTAATTTAAAACATGGCTAAAAGAATAAAACACAGGTGTCCAAAAAGCTTTTGTGGAAATACTTTTATTCCACAATACGTTCATTAAACATTACCTCCAGAGAAGCTTTTATATACTGTAGAGCAGCCATGTTTCTACATCAAAATTAGAATTTTCTATTCTTTTTCATAGAAGTTACTTCATATGTATAACATTTTGTAGTTACTTTTATAGTTATACTTTACTGATTTATATGGCGCTGTGAAATAACCTTTGTCAAACAAGACATCGTACATTAAAAGTTCAAAAAGCAATAAAGAAAAAATATAAAAGAATAAAGATAACATACATTTTCTGCTATGTTTGTGTTATAAAATAATGTTTAAACTTCTCTATGTCTGCTCTGTTTCTTACATGTTTTTCAATATTTGAAGGCCCAAAAACTATGTTCTTTGTAGATAATTTATAGTAGTTTGAAAATCAGACATTTTATAGATAATGTTTAAGAAAGCTGGCTCCAAAACATATTCATCTGACCAAATCTGGCAACCAAATCCTGTTTGGTTGGATAATAGGAGTTTCGGAGGTTGCAGTGACCTCTTTGTCTCCCTTTAGCTGCATCGTCCCAAACAGCAAAGCCACAAATTTCCACTATTGCCTTATAATTCCAGCTGTTAGTTGCTAAAAGCTTCGGAATGATTCCTGGGATTTAATTTTGGGTTAAAACACAGCAGATCGCGTCATGCAACCCAGCAGCATCGTTTCTGCTCGTCTTCGGGAGCGCTCCCTGCAGTCCTTTAATGAAGACGTTAAATCTTCCAAACGTTCAGGCATGAGCAGCGATAGCCCCAGTCATCAGAGAGCAGGGTTGCTGTTTTACATTTCCAGAAATCAGGAGTTCATGTCAGCTGTCCTCAGCATGAAAATGCTGAATGGGAGCACTTCACTGAACATCCCTGTTTCTTTGATTTATGTCTGTAATTTGTCCCGAATCGCCTTCCAAAGCAGCTTTAATGAAGGAACCTTATCAAACGACGTGTGAACATGAAATTATAAAGAACTTAAAGGGCTAACATCAGTTAAAATTAAGTCATAAAGGCAAAAGTTTTTGAATTACAGTAGGTAATAGACTACTTTATCAGCTGACGAGGCATTCAGGGATGAACTGTTAGTATTTATACTAAAAGGAAACTGAAGCTTTGTGGATTTAAAACCAAAACTACTCTTCTGGGGAAAACCAAAATTATCATTTGTTTTTACAAATAGTTTTTTAAAATGGGAAAAAAATTGAGTTTATGTGTAATTTTGCCAAATTGGAGGTTTTACTGGCTTCATCTCACAGCATCACAGAAAATAATTAAGTTTATTTTTGAATAGGAAAAAGGTTTTTGATATTTTTGGCCAAACACCAATATTTTTTTAAGTTTGTTTGATTTGGGTTTCAAATAATATTGGCCTCAATTTAGCTCCATAAGTCAACGTGAGAAAAAAAGTATTTTTTAGTCTCAAAATCACAAATATGTTGATTTATAAGCTAGATTTTGTGCTAAATAGCATTAGCTAGACATGAAGACATATAGGGGGCAAATTTTCACATCACGGTAATATTGAATCAGCAATTTTGAAATTGTAGAAAAATGTACACTCAACACAGATGTAAGTTTTTATAAAAAACTAAAGCAAAAACCTTAAATCAATTGGTTAAATAAATAAAAATGTCCCCAAAAGAAGCTTTACAGCTTTGGAAAAATCCCTTCATATCCTATATTCAACATTAGTACTATAGCAGACTTATTGAAGTCTGGGGAAACATACAAAAGTGACTTTTATCGTGAAATCAAAGCAATAACCAACGTGGGTATTAGAAATCAAACCAAATTTTGAGACGTGAATAAACTCAAAACGCCTGTGATTATGTTCAAAATGAGAAATATACGGCCTGCAGGCTGTACTCAGAAAATGCTGAGCAACAATCGAGACGGAAACACGTTGGAGTTTCTAAATATCGGAGCGCAGAATGGAGGAAACATTTTTAAAAAATGGGATTTGTGTTGAAGAATGGTCCATGTTAATTAGGGCTGCCACGATTAGTCGACTAATTGATGACTAATCGACTATTAAAATAATCAACAACTAATTTAATAGTCGATTAGTCGTTACTTTATATTATATGAAGTCAGATTGTAGTAAAGTTGAAAGTTATAATAGCCTTCTGCTAGCTTTTTGGAATATTTTGGCATTTATTAAGGTTTTTTAGGCTATTTTGGAGTTTAGCTAATATTTCAGCAGCATGCTAGCTATTTCGGCTAACTTTAGCTTTTTTACGTTTTTTAGGCAACTTTTGAGTTTAACTTATATTTCAGCTATATGCTAGCTGTTTTGGCTAATATAGTATTTTTCCATTTTTTTAAGGCTAATTTGGAGTTTAGCTAATATTTCAGCAGCATGCTAGCTATTTCGGCTAACTTTAGCTTTTTTAAGTTTTTTTAGGCAACTTTTGAGTTTAACTTATATTTCAGCTATATGTTAGCTGTTTTGGCTAATATAGGATTTTTCCATTTTTTTAAGGCTAATTTGGAGTTTAGCTAATATTTCAGCAGCATGCTAGCTATTTCGGCTAACTTTAGCTGTTTTACGTTTTTAGGCAACTTTTGAGTTTAACTTATATTTCAGCTATATGCTAGCTGTTTTGGCTAATATAGTATTTTTCCATTTTTTTAAGGCTAATTTGGAGTTTAGCTAATATTTCAGCAGCATGCTAGCTATTTTGGTTAACTTAAGCTTTTTTAAGTTTTTTTAGGCAATTTTTGAGTTTAGCTTATATTTCAGCTAAATGCTAGCTGTTTTGGCTAATATAGGATTTTTCCGTTTTTTTAAGGCTAATGTGGAATTTAGCTAATATTTCAGCAGCATGCTAGCTATTTTGGTTAACTTAAGCTTTTTTAAGTTTTTTTAGGCAATTTTTGAGTTTAGCTTATATTTCAGCTAAATGCTAGCTGTTTTGGCTAATATAGGATTTTTCCGTTTTTTTAAGGCTAATGTGGAGTTTAGCTAATATTTCAGCAGCATGCTAGCTATTTCGGCTAACTTTGGCTCTTTTTATTTTTTGGCTAATTTGGCATTTAACTAATATTTTAGCTGGTTATCAACTTCAGCATCTTTACATCAACTTTGGCCATGAACAGATTAGTCGACTAATCGGAAAAAAATAATCGGTGATTAGTCGACTATTAAAATAATCGTTTGTGGCAGCCCTAATGTTAATAAATGCTTTTTGTTTATTAATTCATGAGCTGACAGCTGGAAAATCAGGATAATACTTAATTTATGTATTGCTTATGTTGAGATTGATGCTTTAAGAGGATCAAGAAAGAAAAAGGAAGAACTAAATTAGTTGTCATTCTGATAAAAGTGTGAAATACTTTGTTCTATCTTCATATACAATAATAATACAGGACTGGAAGACGTGCAGAACTCTAACTATAGCGTGATCAGAAGTTGTGATGCTGGAAAAGCCTTTTCTCATCTGGAAGTGTGATGTCGGAAAGCTCTGCAGATCTGAGTGGTTTATTGAATGGCCCGGGGGCAAATTGACTGGCGGGTTTGATACCGGAGGTTTTTAGTTGTTTATTACTTTACATGTCCGAGTCAAAGCTGTTGAGCAGATGGTTTTGTTTTTTTCTGATTAAAGCTTGTAAAAAAAGTCCCTTTGTGTGTATTAACCTTGCATAAAAACAGATGATATTCCACTTTTTTTATTTTCTTGTCAATATATTTCAGCTTAAATAAATAAAATCTAATGAAATGGCACATTGGCTTTAATTCACGAGAACTTTTATTTATTTTTTTTACACATTGTGTCTTCCATATGACCACACAGCAGGAATTTGTTCATTAAGTCGCATTTATTGTCAGCACTTTCCTCTCCTCAAAGGTGAGCGACGGAGGGAAAAAAACAAAAGAGAGACAGCTTTTTTTTTCAGGTTTTTACTTATTTATAAAGCCTCCTCACAAAGTGCAGTCATATTAGACTGAGCTGTCAGGTTGCCAGTATGATTGCAGCCGAGATTGTATGCACCGCACAACACCTTTAATTAGGTTGCTGTCTCTCCTCTGTCAGCAAAGACAAAACGAATCAAAGGTTATATTGGAAAGAGTAAGTAAGCAATTATCTGCTTTTGTCTGCGATCACCGTCAGTCAACAGAGGCTCGGATTTGTAACGACACCCAAGAAAAGCGCAGTGTACACTGATAACGCAATAATGCTGCTGAATACAACTTGTTAATAAAGGCGCTCTATATCTCCTTGAGTCATTACTCCAGAGTGACATGATTGGACGTTTGATAGAAAACAAATTATGGAAATATTTAAATCGGCTTCTCAGACAATACGGTGCACTTGTAGTTAATTAAAATGATGCTCTCTGGAAGGACAGGTAAGAAGGATTTCATTTTAAAAGCAATCTGCTGCCTTGAGAAGCAAAGTTTCTTTAAAAGGATTTTAAAGAGGATCATTTTGAGGTATTTCTATGAATGATCCAATCACGGACTGTTTTGCTTATTTTAAAATCAGAATCTATGTTTGGATGTTTGGTCCAATCAATCGAGTCCAGGAGTCTGCAACCTGCGGCTCCAGAGCCAAATGCGGCTCTTTTATCTCTCCATGGTGGCTCTCTGGCTGAAGAAAAATAAAATAATTGTAATTTTTTAAAGTAAGAATTACTTGATTATCATTTTTAAATGCTGCTTGTATTTTTGGTATTCATGAAGTTTATAGTTTTTGAAATATTGAACAAAATGTAAATGAGAAAATCTTCTTTTAAGTAGATTAATAACAAACTTTTAAATATATTCATGTTCTATGTTTCCAGCTTTTATAATAATTTTCACAAATGTTGGAGTTTACCTGATATTTTAGCAACATGCTAACATTTTTGGCTAATTTGTTAGCTACTGGGGGTTTTAGGTTAATTTAGAGTTTACCTTCTATTTTAGCAACATGCTAACGTTTTTGGTTCATTTAATTTACTGGGGCTTTTAAGCTTATTTTAGAGTTGAGCTTTTATTTTAGCAACAAGCTAAAGCTTTTTAGTAATTTAGTGTACTGAGAAATTTTAGGGAATTTTTGAGTTCTGCTAGTAAATAAGCAACAAGCTAGCTTTTTTTGACTAAATTGACCTCTACTGAGTTTTTTCGTTAACTTGAAGTTTAGCTAATGTTTTAGCAACATGCTAACATTTTTGGCTAATTTGTTAGCTACTGGGGGTTTTAGGCTAATTTAGAGTTTACCTTCTATTTTAGCAACATGCTAACGTTTTTGCTTAATTTAATTTACTGGGGCTTTTAAGCTTATTTTAGAGTTGAGCTTTTATTTTAGCAACAAGCTAAAGCTTTTTACTAATTTAGTTTACTAAGAAATTTTAGGGAATTTTGGAGTTCTGCTAGTAAATAAGCAACAACCTACCTTTTTTTTTTTGACTAAATTGACCTATACTGAGTTTTTTTTCGTTAACTTGAAGTTTAGCTAATGTTTTAGCAACATGCTAACATTTTTTGGCTAATTTGTTAGCTACTGGGGTTTTAGGTTAATTTAGAGTTTACCTTCTATTTTAGCAAAATGCTAACGTTTTTGGTTAATTTAATTTACTGGGGCTTTTAAGCTTATTTTAGAGTTGAGCTTTTATTTTAGCAACAAGCTAAAGCTTTTTACTAATTTAGTTTACTAAGACATTTTAGGGAATTTTGGAGTTCTGCTAGTAAATAAGCAACAAGCTAGCTTTTTTTTGACTAAATTGACCTCTACTGAGTTTTTTTTCGTTAACTTGAAGTTTAGCTAATGTTTTAGCAACATGCTAACATTTTTTGGCTAATTTGTTAGCTACTGGGGGTTTTAGGCTAATTTAGAGTTTACCTTCTATTTTAGCAACATGCTAACGTTTTTGGTTAATTTAATTTACTGGGGCTTTTAAGCTTATTTTAGAGTTGAGATTTTATTTTAGCAACAAGCTAAAGCTTTTTACTAATTTAGTTTACTGAGAAATTTTAGGGGAATTTTTGAGTTCTGCTAGTAAATAAGCAACAACCTACCTTTTTTTTTTGACTAAATTGACCTCTGGCTTAAATAAATGCTAATGTTTTTGTTTGACTTAGTTTATTGAGGAATTTTAGGCTATTTTGGAGTATAGCTAGTATTGACGCAATGATCTAGTTTTTTCTTTTCTTTTTTTTTTTGGCAAATTTGGCATCTGTGGTAAAAGGTAAAAACTTAAAAAAAAAATCACATTTTGAAAAATGCTAGTTTCTTTTTACATTTTTGCTATTGTTAGTGCCAGAAATTAGAAAAAAAAGGTAATGAAGACAAATATGAATTTCTAAACAAAATTAAAAAGTAAGAAAAAAAAATGAAAAAGGCTAAAGTAAGACTATGTGGCTCCTTCTAGGTTTTGATCAGTAGAAAACGAGCCCATATGGCAATACGCACTTGTGGTCCTCTGAACCCTTGTGCTATCCTAGGCATTTTTACATTTAGTGCCTCCACAAACGATTATTTTAACGGTCGACTAACCGGGTCATGCGTAGGGTTGGGCACCGATGGGATCTGATGCGGTTCCGGTGCTACCGCGGTTCTTTGGTTTCGGTTTCGGTTCCCTTTCGGTGCTTATTGCGGTACTTCAGTAATAAAAAATAATGCCTTTATCTTCCTAAATCCAAAGCAGAACGGCTTCAAACAAGCGCAGACTCCCTCCTGCCGTGCAGCTGTGCGCACGTAATATAAAGCATAATATAAAACTCCGTCTTAAATAAACCTAAACGTCCTTGAAATTTTAGCCTGACATTTTATTAAATTAAATCAGGAATGTGGCATTTATTTGCAGTTGTTTTTGGGCAAAAGCAATATTTTATTTCAATAAAATAAGGCGGAAGATAAATGTCAATCACACGGCTGCAAAGCGCAGCAGATGATGACGACCCGCTGTGGTGGTGGGGAGCCGAGCCGAGCAGCCCAACAAGGAGGAAACGATTCATCGTTTCATTTTGGGATGGGGCTCCAGCGTTGTTTAAAAATTGCGGAAACTCCACTATTCACAGCGAAAGTCCCGCCCACCGACGTTGCGGAAGCCGACCATCTCAAAGTGACACTCCCCCACGTGCTTTCATGCATTTTAGATGCGCGCGCTTGCGCTGTTGGCGGTTTTATATGAGCCCGCCCACGAACACAAGAAAGTAAATAGATAGGCTGAATCGTAAAAAATCAGAAGGGAGTACTATAAGTGATTGACATGTCCACAGACAAATGAAACTTCAATGAAATTTGGAACCGAAATCCGGCACCGTTTGCAGCCGCATCTTTCGGTTTCGGTAGAACCGCGCAAATCATAACGGGTCCTACTTGGAACCGAACTTCGGTGCCCAACCCTAGTCATGCGCAAAGTGGATGTGAAGCATCCAACCATCATTAGCTTTAAATAAACTCAAACCTAGATCTATAGCATTACCTGCAATAATGCTAGTTTTGAATGCTGTAAAAATTTGGCCGCCGAAGATGCTAATGCTGATAGCTAAAGATGCTGAAATTGATAGCTAAAAACTCTGAAGCCGATAGAATAGAATAGAATAGAATAGAAAATACTTTATTTATCCCTTTGGCAGTCCTCAGGGAAATTCAGGTACCAGCGTCCGTACAGCACAAAGATGTAAATAACAAAATTAATACAATAGAATAACATTAAGAAATGGACTGAATATGGCTAGATAAGCATATGGAAGTAATAAATACTGCACATTATTGACATTATAAATAAATAAATAAATAAATAAATAAATAAATAAATAAATAAATAAATAATGTCCGTGTGATGGATCAGGTAGCTACGCCCCTCCCCTCTCGACCCTCCCTCTCCCCCTCCTACCAAATGCAGAGTTATACAGTTTGATGGCTCGGGGGACAAAGGAGTCTCTGAGCCTGTTGGTCCTGCTCTTAGGGAGGAGCAGCCTGTTGCTACTCAGGCTTCTCTGTTCCCTGATGACAGAGTGCAGAGGGTGGCTGGTATTGTCCATTATAGCCAGCAGTTTGTTAAGTGTCCTCCTCTCTGCTACTGTCACTAGGGGTTCCAGCTTCATGCCGACTGCAGAGCCCGCTCGCCTGATCAGTTAGCTAGCTATCATAGATAGCTGAAATCACTTAAGCTAGTAGCTGAAAACGCTGAAGCTGATAGCCGGCTAAAATATTAGTTAAATGTGAAATTAGCCAAAACCGCTAGCATGCAGCTGAAAAATTAGCTAGACTTCCAAATAGCCTAAAAAAACTGAAAAAAGATCCTAAATTAGCAAAAAATAGCTAACATGCGACTGAAATATTAGCTAAACTTCAAAATAGCTAAAAAAAAAAAACCCTGAAATAATCCTAAATTAGCCAAAACAGCTAGCATGTAGCTGAAATATTTGCTAATCTCCAAAATAGCCTAAAAAACCTTAATAAGTGCCAAAAATCAAGCAGAATATCATAACTTTCAACTTTACTCTGACTCCATATAAAAATAAAATAACAACTAATCGACTATTATATTAGTTGACGACTATTTTAATAGTCGACTAATCGTGGCAGCTCTATTTACATTGAACGTAGGGTCACCTTTCAGGGTATTAAACTAATACTAATACCCTTAAAACAACTGAAGACTTTTTAGAAAAAAACTGAAGCCGGTTAGAACATTTTGAAGACAACAAATCTTTAAAAAATTCCGAACTTTTAATACTGTTTCGACCTTTCACGTTCACATTTCTGGAACTATTTTGTTTTCTTTTAATATTTACTGGCTAATATTAATAGTAGCAATAAATATGTTTTAAAAATTAAGTTATTTCAGAATAAGAACGATAACGTAGGAAATCTTTCAGTGGGAACTGTTACATTTTAAGGCATAGAACAGAAAATCGATCAATTTCTTTAATAAACGCATTGAGAAATCCTTTAATCTGCTGCAGCACAAATTATACGGGATTCTATGTGCAACCAGATGTTATCTTCAGAAGCTGCATGTGTCCACAGTCTCATTTCAGGATTTTATCTTGTCCTTCATGTTTCACCGACGTCCCCTTCATGTTCTCAGACAAAGATATTTGAGATTGCGACGTATTAAAGAAACACTTAAACGACACGCATAAGTGCACCCGCTATCAAAGAGCAAGTCCTTCTTCAAGGTTAATGCCTCATGTTCCAATTTTGCAGGTAATGGTCCAGAGTAGTACCTTGATTTAATGTTTTACAGCTTTTTCCATTAGATTAGCTCTTTGCAATTTCTGCAGAACTCTTGTAACAACCAGATGGGAAAATGTCAATAGAAAACTTTTTTTTAATCATTTACTGCAAATATTAGACGCTGATATGCATCAGAGTATAAATACAAATTTTGTTAAGTTAATTTTCTTTCTATTCTTTATTCAAAGGCAGTTTTTGGTACTCTGGGCTCATTTTGAGAAAAAAATATTTTTAATTTGCATCTTTTACAAAAGTAATATATATAATTTTATATATATATATATATATATAATTAGAGCTAATTTTAAGATAATCTTTGAAATATCTTCTCCAGTGATCCATTACTTTCTGAATATAAATCCAAAAACCATACGTGGTGCATTTAAAAAAACAAAAAAAAGAAATGTGTTTTCTCCTTTTCATCAAAACCAAAATGGTGCAAATCTTCTGGAGAAGTGGTTCATTAGAAATAGAAGACTTTGTGTCTGTTTGACATCCAGGTAACCCACTTTTGCCTCAGCATGTTTACTCTTTGATTATCAGGAGAGCTGAAGGAAGCACTATCTCTCGCCTGCCAAAACCAGGCTGGCAAGCTGTCACGGCGCAGATGAAGACACATATACCACCTGGGTGTTTGTATGGGGACACACAAACTGCACGCACACACGCTAGCGCTTTTGCACGTCTTTTAGAAAACATCAGCACACTTATAGCCTAAAAAGTATGAAAGTTTCATTTGGCAACAAACGGGGGTTCCTGTGAGATGTTTAGTAAACCATACCCCACATGAAAGGATTACAAGGAGGAACAAAAGACTGAAAACTCTGCCAAAAGTTTGACACAAACTAATTGAGTTTAAGCCTTCAAAAAATAAAAACACGTTCTATGCAGATGATACGTAGTACAAAACTCGTATATCTTAAAATATTTTGAGTGTTTCCATTGCAACATGAACCCATTAAGTCACAGTTTTCATTACCATTTTGAGTTTGAGCCTTCAAAAAAAAAACACTTTCTATGCAGATGATACGTAGAACAAAACTCGTATATCTTAAAATATTTTGAGTGTTTCCATTACAACCCCAGCCAGCAAGGCCAAGTGGGCCCCATATGGCTTAAAAGTAGGCGGACAATGTAGGCCCCAATTGGGTTTGTCCGCAGTTTCCATGGTGGCCCCAGCTGTGTTTGCCACATTGACTTAGGTGGCTACACTAGCCAGTTGCCCGTTGGACAACATAGCGAGCTCCCATGCCCAGGGTCCAGCAAGGCAAGCAAGTACTGCTGCCTAGGAGTCAGCAGAGCTAGCAGGGGCGCTGTCCAGGCTTCCAGTCCCTGGGTAGTGGAGCCAAAGTGGGCAAACACACCTGGGGCCACCATGGAAACTGCGGACAAACCCAATTGGGGCCTACATTGTCCGCCCACTTTTAAGCCATATGGGGCCCACTTGGTCTTGCTGGCTGGGAACATGAACCCATTAAGTCACAGTTTTCATTGCCATTTTGAGTTTGAGCCTTCAAAAAAAACACTTTCTATGCAGATGATACGTAGAACAAAACTCGTATATCTTAAAATATTTTGAGTGTTTCCATTACAACATGAACCCATTAAGTCACAGTTTTCATTACCATTTTGAGTTTGAGCCTTCAAAAAAAAAACACTTTCTATGCAGCTGATACGTAGAACAAAACTCGTATATCTTAAAATATTTTGAGTGTTTCCATTACAACCCCAGCCAGCAAGGCCAAGTGGGCCCCATATGGCTTAAAAGTAGGCGGACAATGTAGGCCCCAATTGGGTTTGTCCGCAGTTTCCATGGTGGCCCCAGCTGTGTTTGCCCACATTGACTTAGGTGGCTACGCTAGCCAGTTGCCCGTTGGACAACATAGCGAGCTCCCATGCCCAGGGTCCAGCAAAGCAAGCAAGTACTGCTGCCTAGGAGTCAGCAGAGCTAGCAGGGGCGCTGTCCAGGCTTCCAGTCCCTGGGTAGTGGAGCCAAAGTGGGCAAACACACCTGGGGCCACCATGGAAACTGCGGACAAACCCAATTGGGGCCTACATTGTCTGCCCACTTTTAAGCCATATGGGGCCTACATTGTCTGCCCACTTTTAAGCCATATGGGGCCCACTTGGTCTTGCTGGCTGGGAACATGAACCCATTAAGTCACAGTTTTCATTACCATTTTGAGTTTGAGTCTTCAAAAAAAACCACTTTCTATGCAGATGATACGTAGAACAAAACTCGTATATCTTAAAATATTTTGAGTATTTCCATTGCAACATGAACCCATTAAGTCACAGTTTTCATTACCATTTTGAGTTTGAGTCTTCAAAAAAAAACACTTTCTATGCAGATGATACGTAGAACAAAACTCGTATATCTTAAAATATTTTGAGTGTTTCCATTACAACATGAACCCATTAAGTTGGACTGAACCGTTCCATTTTTGGTTGGTCCATAGAAAAAATGGAATGAACCATTTAGAGTAGAACTAGTGTTGAAACCTGCTGGATGGCGGGAGGTCATTACAACAAAAAATAGCATCTGTATCCAATGTTCTCTCAAACATATCAGTGAAACTTCTGGAAGAGGCCACGGCACAGGTTCGTTCTTGTTCCACTCAGTAGCGGTTTTAGGCACGGGCAGTGCGGGCAGTAGCCCGGGGCGGCAGTTCATAGGGGGCGGCATCTCGGCTTGAACAAAAATTGGACCTCTATGGTGTTTATTATCTGTGTGGTGTCTGGAATGGCCTGAAACAAGCAAGTTAGCGCTTAACTCTCTCCGACCTGTAATTCCTACCGCATGGAAGAAATGCTATTGTGCCGAGTGGATTGCTACTATGTGCATATTGCTGCATCACAGCGAACCATGACATTTCCGACGACAAAGTTCTAAATTTTACTTTAAACAATGCCTTGATGACGAAACAAGAGGGGTAGTCATCAGTCTCTCCCTCATTCTCACTCAGGGTGCAGGAAGAAGTGAAACACAATGGGCCAAAATAACAAATGGAAACAGTGTTAAACTGTCAGACAACAAATGAAAACTCAAACTTAAACCCAATTCTAACCAGACAGGCAAAAGAATGGTTACCACAATCCTTGCGCTGCCAGATCTGACAGCAAGCCAAACAAGCCTGCACTACACACGGATTTTAGGTTTCGTTTTTAACACGTGGTCAGACAACCTCTGGTGCATTTAAAAATGGTTAGGATTACGTTTACGCGTTCTAAAATCAAACTGTAGGTTTTTGCGGCTGTTTCTGATGCTCACGTGTCCACCAGGGGATGTGTCAAATGTGGAAAAGACATTTAAACACATTCAGGACCGTGCAGGACTTCAAAAATTACGTAGTCCAGCTACAAAAGTAAGAAAGATCAAAATAAAAAGTAGTTTTAAGCTTTATTTTCTTGTCTTTTCCTGTTTTTTTCTGGTTAGTCATTACTTTAACCTTAATATTTTCAATTTTTTAACCAGTTAACTGGAGATTTAACTGTTAAAGTGGATTAGTTGTGAGCCTGTGTGCATGAAGTTATTATTTTGTTTCATCATGTTGGGATCTATGTCTAGGCAATAGTATATTCATAAATCTGTTGGTAGTTTTTAAGATTAATATTAACCATAAACAACTACTCGACGGTGACAAAACATAATGTAACCAGTCTAAAAATGGGCCAATCATAGGATTGAAGACGGCAACCATTAGCTAATTTTTCTTCGGTGGGGGCGTCTGGGGAGGCTCTCGCCTGGGGAGTCATTCAGTGTAGAACCGCCCCTGGTTCCACTAATACTCCTCATCAACTCATTCAATTCAATATGATACACAGGTAACATTTCAGTACTGAACCCATTAAATATTAAGTCTAAAAAAAACAAGCGGAAAACCAACTATCTACTATCACAAATAAATATTTTTGAGTCTGTAGAGTTGTTTTATTTATCAGACATCCTGGGGCAAAAAAATACTTTTCTTTTTCTGTCAAACCTGCAAAATTGAGAAACTTGCTTCAGTTAAAGACAATACAGCCGACTCGACGGCTGTTTACTCTATCCTTACCCAGCAGTCTGAGGCCTGATCTGAGTTGCGTTTGGCCTCACTTTATTTTCCAGCAGTCGGATGTCAAAAAGGCTGTTTGCCTCCCCGCGCTTCTTCCGCGGCGTCGTTAAGAAACAGATCTGAGTTCGTTAAGACCGAGCAGCTCCTGGAAGAGAGGGACCAGGTCTGCCATGATAAAAAGAAGGACGCGTTTGTGCTCGCTTCGTCTAAAAGTTTACTGTGTGAACACAGCGGGGGAAAAAGTGAAATAGTCAACAAGAGGAAAAGTCAACATTTGTTTGTTCCCGTTTTGATTGGACAACATCTGGCACTTGTGCTGGGAAAGGGCTTGTGCCTGGGAGTGCTTCGCATGTGATCTGTGCGAGTGTGCACGCATGTTCGCTCCTGTGCTGACAGATGAGAGGTTCGCATGAATATTTGAACAATACTCTGTGGCATGTCTGTCTGGTGAGGTTTTTTTTTTTTTTTTTTGGAGGCTCAGCTGAGATGTATTGCTTGCTTTGCACAGAAATTACGAGTTATATAGGGGTTTTAGAGCTGCAGGCTTAAGTCACACAGAGGGGAGAAACAGGAATATCACTCTTGATGGCGTAAAAATCTGCTTATAGGTTTGGAATGAATGCATCTGGGGCAGACAATGGAAAGAGGCTGTGTGCACCCAGGTGATCCGCACAACACACGGCTGCTAAGCAGTTCATTACCTGTCAGCGTGTCAGCGGGATACCTTCGCCATAAATTGATGCGTTTGAATTATGGGCTCCGTCTGAAAGCACTAAACAAGATCAGGCTAGCTCATGTTACTACCTTTCACACTCCATTTGCTCTCTTGTTGGGAGATCAAGTAATCCCATCTTCGCTTATCTGTCTTTTTGCAGCAGTGTACCTGTCTTTCAAAGATCCTCGCATGCATAGAGGAAGTGAGTGCGGGGATCCATAGATCACAAAGGCTGTAATCCTCCGGGGGCTCTGCACTTATTTCAAAGTGAAAAAAAAGGAGCTGTAGCTTTATAAACATTACGCAAAAACGTTGAACTTCCGTCTGTGTGGACTTTCATGATCCGAACAGATGCTCCCCCAGCGCTTTTCGCTATCTGCAACACCCACCTATCATCTGCTGCACCAGCCTCCTTCCATCCCGGACTTCTCTGCGAGCCTCACCTCTGATCCTCAAGCTCGCCCGTCCATCTGCTGCACAAACTCGCGTCAATACTGCCTGTAAAGGCACCGCACGCAGGGCGCTCGTAATTAATGCAGCGCTGACCACTGCCAAGACGCGCTTATTCAACTATTTACCCGTTTGGATGAAAGTCAGCGCTCACGCCACCAATTTAGTCCTGGAAAACCATGTACTTCTTTTCCCAAATCTGTTGTATGATGAAATCTATAAAATATGATTTAAACTCCCTCATAAATAAAAAAAAAATGTTTTAATTGATTTTGTTTTTTTCTGTCTCAAGGCAAAGCCGCTTCCTCCCACTCATGAAATAAATGAACAGTGTAGGTTGAATGACAGGAAAGTTTACTTTCCTCTTGTAAACTTTATTTCGACACCAATTCCTCATTAAACCAGAAAATAAAATGTTTAATTTAATGTGTTTCAGCAAAAAAAAAAAAAAAAAAGACGAAATTGGAGAAACTTTTAAAGTCCAGACCAAAAATCAGACAGTACATCATGTTAATGCTGCATCTATACTTAAACTGAACAGTCAGAGTACACATGGGCATCATATATAGTACAAGTTTAGTTAAATAAAGTACACAAAGATCCATTGATTTATTTATCATCATAAACACGTTTTATTGACTGAGAACAGTAACTTCAATATAAACAAAAGTTAGGTCTAAATCTCCTCACCACTAAATAGGATGTCGGCCATTTTTTCAGTCTCCAAATCTACAAATCCAAAATCTAGAAACCCAAAAATTTCCCAGAAGTCTCTGCAAAAAACTAGTGTGTATGAATGTCTATGTCTGAATTCCCACCTTAATCCCCAACGATATAGATTAGAAGGATTTTTAAAGCAATCGAACACCATCCTCAGTATTTATCGATCATTTATTTCAATAATGGATTGTAATAATAATGTAATAAGGTGTTACATTAATATTTTGTGTTTTAAGTTGTTCAAAAAAAAAGGTTAAGAAGAACGTAAAGAAATATTTGTATTAAAAATAGTTATATATCATTGGTTTCCAAGGTAATATATCGATTATTGCAATGTTTGCCACATCGTGATACTATTATCGGGAGCCATATATCGTGTATCGTATCGTGAGTTAGCCCTGATGCTCACTACTTTACTTTTTTTGTTTAAATGGCAAATATGACTAATTTCACAAAGTGAAAACCTAATCAATACAAGCATTTTGGACTACTTATGATTTCACTGTATGCTGATGATGAAAGTGTTTATGTATTAAAAAAAAACATTTAAATACAGTTTTTTCTTTGCAAAAATTGTTAAAACACGATGAATTATGGTCTTTAATCCAAATCTAGTGAGCATCAATGCACATTTGTTTTTTGAGGAGAATTCTGGGAAATTTCTAGGGCACTCAGTTTTGAAATTGTAGATTCTGAAAAACGCACTATATGGTAAAAAAGGGGAGGAATTCAGACAATAACCAATGTTTACTAGATTTTAAATTTGTTCAAATTGTATTTGAATTCATTAATTAGAAAAAACATCAAAATTTGAATCAAAAATAGTTTTGGTAAAATGTTCAGACTCTGTGGTGTCATAGTTTGTTTTTTTGTTTGTTTCAAGCATGTGTCTAAATTCCAGTAGTTTTTTTTTGTAGTTATAAGGGAATTAAGACTTTAATATGTTTTTTTTTTTTTTTTTCCCCAACATGTGAAAACTAGAATCCTACAAGCTCTCTAAGGTGTCCATTTGAATGAATGAATGAATGAATGAAATGGTTTATTTCAAGCAATCAGGTTATAATACATGGAATAACATCACATAATAAATCACAAATAGATCGCTTGAAAGGGGGTGGAAGGAAGCGAACTTATATAATCCCACCCCGACTCGTCCATACCATTTTTATCAATATCCGGTTCAGGATTTAAAATTAAATATCAATATAGTTTCGGATGATAAAAGATCAATAATATCAATGATGTAATAGAATTTCAGAAACATCCACAGACAAATCATTTATAATATTCATCAACAGTAATCTAAACATTATCATTAAAAATTAAAAAAATATCTAAAATACCATTTACCTGCCTGAACAAATTACCATTTACAGTATAAATACTGGGGACTTAACAACACAAATGTTTTAATTTTTGGAAATTAAATATAAAAAATATAAATAACTGCACTCATTTCTATAGATTTTTTTTACAGTTAAAATCTTAAAGCGCTTACAAGGAAATAATAAATAAAGAATTGAACATTGTTAGATCAAAAATGAAAAGTACTAATGAAATGAAGACATTCACAAAATGGGATTCTGATTCGTTTTCATATTTTGGATATTTAGATCAAATACAAGTTTAAAAAAAACATAAGTAGTAAAAAATGAACTAGAAAAAGAGAAAATTGTCCTGTCTGTTTGACAGATTTACTAACTAAAATAACTGTTTCTTTCTAAAATAGTATTATTCTGAATGTAAATTCAAACCTGTTGCAATTACATTGTCTTAATTTAGAATATTTAAATATTTGCTCACATGCAAATGTGCACAAAGTCGGCTAAAGAAGAAGAAACGGAACAGAAACTGTTGAGAAAACAAGTAGAGGAGAAGATCAGCAAATACTTGCATCGGGTTGCTGTAAAATCTTTATTGACACTCTGTAGCTGCAGTTTCTAGCTTAGCTTTTCAGAAGCGCAGCACGCCCGAGTGCCGACTGCTACAGTGTTTGCTCAAAGGTTCTGTGATGTCCAGTCGGGACAGTTGCATTTTAAAAATCAAGTGTAAAACTGGTGGTATGATAAGCGCTTCTTCTAAAAGCGGGTCCATTTGAGCCGCCGCAGGGCTTCAAAGCAGAATCGACATTCGTCTTTGGGGCGGGACAGAGCGACGCCGCTCCTGGGACACGACTGAAACGCAGCACATCAGTACTTTTATTTAAAAAAACTTCACTAACACCATCGGCCACCTTTCAACACCGTATAGACTCCCTCCATGTGTCCAGGATCTGCAGTTTACGATGTTTGTTTTGGATAAATAAATATTTGACTGGGTTTTCGGGATAACCCGCTCCACAAAGCCGGTCAGTGTTGAAATACGGAGATGAGCTGCTTTACAATCCGTGCAGGTGGATTTGTTATTCATGCAGACAGGATATCTGTGTGTTACGTTTCGCAACCCAAGCCCACGGATTTGTAAACTCTGCATTTGGATTTCAAATATTGCCTCTCTACAGAGAACAAAGACGCCAACCAGAATGTGCAAAACTCTCAACCCTGAACCATCACAGCTCTGCCGGGCTTCAGAATCAGCTTCATTTGACGGGGAACCAGGGTTATGAGTGCGGTTAAGAATCCGATTGTCTTTTGTGTGAAGCTGCCTGCACGGAAAAACCAAAACAAACATTAATGAGTGTCTTTTTTAACGAATTCTATTAGAGTTAGGACAATTTGACAGAAATTAGGCACCATGTCAAAGGTCAGCTCAAGCCTCTGTCGTAGGCTGCAGATTATTGGGTTGTCCGGACCCGTGGAGGGTCATAGAGGAGAGCGGCTGCATTCTATACTTCCTGGAAACAGAATCAGTGAAACCTGCTGACCACCCATAGTGGAATCACCTGCAAAACGCATCAGTTAATTTGAATTTATTTACCGTGTTTTCTGGACTAGAAGCCGTTACTTTTTTCCTTGGTTTTGAACCGTGCGGCTTATACAAAGGTGCGGCCATTGAGTTGATTTTTCTTCCACCACTAGGGGCGCTCTAACCGGAATTAGAATAAAAAATAAGACAGACGAAAAATGAATTCAAATAAGTGTAGCCTACCCTACTTTTTCTTTAGCAGGTAAAACACGCAAAACAAATTACTAACTGGTAATTATTTTCAAATCCTGGTCAATGAATCTATGGTGAGACGCTGAAGGCGGCAGGTATATTGATGTACAAAATCGTTGTGTACATGCAGTAAATATCTAATCTTTTCACAGATATCTGCGGCTTGTAACCCGGTGCAGCTTGTATTGCTATTTTTACTTTATTTTTTTTAAATTGAGTGGGTGCGGCTTATACACAGGTGCGCTCTATAGTCCAGAAAAAACGGTAAGCGATTTCAGAGCGACTCTGTCCAGAAAAATGTCTATGAAATAATTAACTTACTGAAGAAGCTATTAGAAATACGGAACTTCTCACACAGACAAAGAGAGATAGAGAGAGGGGAGGACTAAATAGAAAATAAAGCAAGTTTATAGAAAGATATGTCATATATCTCATATTCTGCAGCACTAGAGAATGCAAGGCGCCCTAGTTTATTTTTATTTTTTGCCTCTTTATTTCCTGCTATTGTTTAGTGGACAAACACACTACTTCCTGCACATTTACAAATTAAAAGGATTTTTTTTTTATTTCCTGACTTTTTTCTGTGAAGATCTCAGAAATTGTTACTAATTATTGGTTACATATGACTTTCTGGAAAACCAGAAATGTGTCCGTTTAGACACGCTCAGAGATTTTTTTTTTTTTTACCTCTTTTGTTAGCCTACAAACTGACCCCGTCCCACATGAGAGAAGAAAACATTGATGTGGCTCTCACAAGAAAAAGTCTAGAGATCCCTGGTCTAGAATATTGGCTCCTTACTGACCACCTAAAAGTGCATGTGATACCCTAGTTCTCATAGGGTGTCCACAAAAACCACTGACTGACTGTCTAATTTCCTCATTTCTAACAGGCAGGCGCACACAAGTAGCCCTCGAACAGGTAAAAAATATTAAATATCTCTACAACACGCCTCAACTTACATATTAGTGTTTTACGACGTGTGAACCCGCAGCATACCCATAAGAAATTGGTGCTCTTGCTTCTTTTCTTTTTTGTGCATCCCCCGAACAAGTTTTCCCATTTTTCACCCACAGTCACCCTGTGTCCCGCATAGGTCAGTTGTGACTAAGGCTTTAATAACTGTGTAGCTTGTGTTGTTGTTTTTATACCTATTAGGGCTGCCACAAACGATTATTTTAATAGTCAACTAATCACCGATTATTTTTTCCGATTAGTCAACTAATCGGGTCATGCACCCGTGTCATGCAAGATATGAATGTAAAGCACACATTTAACCATGATTAGCTTTAAAACTGAAAAAATCCTAAATTAGCCAAACTAACTAGAATGTAGCTGGAATATTAAAGAAACTCCAAATTAGCATAAAAAACAGAAAAAAATACTAAATTTGCATAAATAGCTAGCATGTAGCTGAAATATTTGCTAAACTTAAAATTAGCCTAAAAAATGAAAAATACGAAAATAACCTAAATAGCTAGCATGTAGCTGAAATATTAGCTAAACTTAAAATTAGCTTAAAAAATGAAAAATACTAAATTAACCTAAATAACTAGCATGTAGCTGAAATATTAACTAAACTTAAAATTAGCTTAAAAATTGAAAAATAGTAAATTAACCTAAATAGCTAGCATGTAGCTGAAATATTAGCTAGACTTCAAATTAGCCTAAAAAATGAAAAATATAAATTAACCCAAATAGCTAGAATTTAGCTGAAATATTAGCTAAACTTAAAATTAGCTTAAAAAATGAAAAATACTAAATTAACCTAAATAACTAGCATGTAGCTGAAATATTAACTAAACTTAAAATTAGCTTAAAAATTTGAAAAATTGTAAATTAACCTAAATAGCTAGCATGTAGCTGAAATATTAGCTAGACTTCAAATTAGCCTGAAAAATAAAAATTAACCTAAATAGCTAGCATGTAGTGGAAATATTAGCTAAACTTAAAATTAGCTTAAAAAATAGAAAAATACGAAATTAACCTAAATAGCTAGCATATAGCTGGAATATTAGCTAAACTTAAAATTAGCTTAAAAATGAAAAATAGTAAATTAACCTAAATAGCTAGCATGTAGCTGAAATATTAGCTAGACTTGAAATTAGCCTAAAAAAATGAAAAATAGTAAATTAACCTAAATAGCTAGCATGTAGCTGAGATATTAGCAAAACTCGAATTTAGCCTAAAAAAAATAATAATAATAATCAATAAATAGTTAGGATATTGCTGAAATATTAGCAATTAGCTAAACTCCAAAATAGCCTAAAAACCTTAATAAATGCCAAAATAGTCCTAAGTTTCCTAAGTTTATAACTTTCCACTTTACTAAACTCTGACTCCATATAATATAAAGTAACGACTAATCTACTGTTAAATTAATCTTCGACTCTAATACCTATACCAGACTAAAGATAAACTCAAATCTTTATTTAATCACTTGTGGTTAAACATTTGTCCCCCTCTGTCCTGTGTAAAGTCGCTCGATTGGTCCTCCAGACTGGAGAGTCTTCAAGCTTTCTGTTTGAGCAGAGCCTGGACTAAACAATCTGAAGATTATTCCTGAGGGGCGTTTAGGTTAAAGTGTGTGGGAGACGCAAAACTTAAAGTGTATTCCGCGTGGGTGTTTAATGAACAGTTTTCATGTTAAGTGTTGCAGAGGAAAGGTGAAAGAGGGCATGGTATAACAGCTGTCAGCAGGTGTAGAGCTTTGTGTTTAGAATGTATTTATAGTCTCCAGGCAGGTGGTTCTGTAAGTGAGAATATAAAAAAAATGATTGGTTTTAAGGTTTGGTCACAAAAATCTGAGTTTCAGGACAGGAAGGTGGAATAAAGGACACAAAAGGTCAGGAGTTGGATAAAGAGAAGGGGCTGTTACTGAATAAAAAAACCTTTGTTGGTTTTATTTATTAAGAAATAAGTGAACGTTCAGCTCATTGAAGCTTTTCAGCAGTCTTGTTCGGTTCAGGTTTATCTTTTTTGACCGCAGAATGGCGGAACGACCCGCAGCAGCGAGCACGCCGCTTCATGAAAACAAACAAGGAGTTCTAGCAAAGATCGGCTTCTAGCCTTTAAAGAAAAAGATACGCTTTTGATTTTTCTCCATTCTGCATCATGGTTTGGCTCTTTGACTCCCCTTTGTATCAAATTTAGATATTGGGAAAAATAGATATTTTTTAAATCTTGAATACATGGAATAAATAAGAAGTTGGATACCAAAGAGGTATGAAAGACTCACTCCAATGACTTTTTTAACATGTTTTATCAATGTTGTATCAAATATAATTTTATATTACAATATGATTTTAATATTCAATGACGATATATATCACGATATAAACCAAATAACTCATTTGAACGCTCATAACAATGCTCACAACTGTTGATTGTTAATTTTGGGCCCTTCAAAATAAAAGTCTATTGCAATAGACTCATTGACTATTGAGAAAAAATTATATTGCGATAAATATCGTTATCGTTTTATCGCTCAGCCTACTTGTAGTTGTTGCCTACAAACTAACCGATAGGTATCAAGCTTCCTGCTCTGCTCCATTCTGATGCCCACACTTACAGACAAATGGATCCATTAACGCAGGATTCAAAAGACACCTGAGGTCGCTGGCCGAACAGGATAAATATTCATTGAACACAAAAACTAAACTTTTAAAACTTAAAAAACATAACTTTTTAACATTACTATGAATTAAAAAGGCATGAATATTATTATAAAATAAATCAAATTAAACCTTGAATAACTTTCAACATTTTTTGTCGATGTTGTCAGAAATAAAATTAATTGGGGGGCCGGATATGATTACCAATTGGGCCGAATCTGGCCCCCGGGCCTTCTTCTGAGCTGCTGTCTGACTTAAAATGGCTGGGTAGCTCTGATATTGCTAGTCGTTTTTGTTGTACCGCTAATGTTAGCTTGGGGTTGTAAGAGGCTGTAAGCTAGCAGGGGAGAGTGTCACCATAGGGATGATGGGAAATGAGTGAAGGCTTACTCTGTGCCTGTGGCTCCGCTCACACTCGGAGGTGAATTTCTAATAAACTTCTGCTGCTCTGCAGACACTATGTCCTAAAAATGATGTTTTGTTTGTTTGTTTTGACTAAAAACAACATAATCATAATAGAGCAGGGATCTGCAACCTGAGCCACATGCGGCTCCTTCATCCCTCCATTGTGGCTCTTTGGGATTAAACAGAAATACAAACAAGTTCATTAAATAAAAGCTTGTAGTTAATTTCTTTTAGCTAATTACGTTTTGTCATTTATATTTAGAATTTTAACATATCAGATAAGTAAGAGTATTTTTTATTGGAACACAATTAAATCACATATATATTTATTAAATAAAAAATCTACACGAATGTTGTCATGTTTATATTTTAGAGTAAAAAAGGAGAGAATGGATAAAGTCCACCAAAGTCATAAAAATATAAGACGCCATGTTTGATTTGACGTTCTTGCTTGTCTGACACATTTTATTTTGAAAGTTAAAAACTGTTAAACAAAAAAATATGTATATTTTTTCAATTGGAACTATTTTAAATGAATGTTTTTTAATTATTGACTACAAAAACTCAAATAAAGTGTATTCTTCTAAACAGTGACTTATTGGTTGTGGCTCCGTTTTGGACTAAATGACTCTTAAAGCACTAAAGTCTGGAGACCTCTAACTGCTTAGGATGCTTTGATAAAGAGATGTTTGAGTGGGATTTTCACGTTCAATGCTCGTGACATAATCTGAAGAGATGAAGAAGAGAGTTGTGTCATCTGCAAATGTGATTGTAAACAAGCAGAAAAACAACACAAATCCTGATTGTTTGTTTGCTCGTTGGTGTCTTGCTTTTCCATCTGCGAGTCAACAATCATCCACAGGTTTTTCTCTTATTTTGCATGTGAGGAGATGGTGTGTTTTACTGGACTAATAAAAAAAATGTTAGTTTTCTCGTAAGCCATCCAATAACTGTTGTGTGTTTCCTGTAGAAACCTTTGTTTATGTGCGAGGCAGACGCAGAGAAAATAGAGCCATCACTCATCCCTTTGGCAGTGAGATGTTGTTTTCCTCTTAGAGTTGGCTCGATGTATCTGTGCCCCTCATGTGTTATTGCCAGGCTGAAGCATTGGTTGTAGATCACAGTGAAAGCCGTGGAACACGGGGCTCTGCGGCCTCCTGAATGTCAGCGGCGAAGCATATTGAGGCTGGATGAACCAATAACAAGCCGGCGCTGGCCTTAAGGTGTAAACGAGTGAATGTTGAGGGAATGTCAAACAGCATTATGCAGCACTGCAGCGCCGAGCCAGAGGGCCATCGCACAGTATGGCTGAGCACAGAGCAGTTTAGTTTGAATAAAATATCTTGTAGTTGCTGCTGTGTGTGGCTCTTTGTGATTCACACGCAGCGGTTTGATGCTAACGAACGCTGTTGTTCAGGTTCCAGGGGCAGAGAGGAGTTGTAACCCTCATGTCCCGACACCAGCCCGGGGTTCAATCGAATCCGAGTTTGATTTCCTGCATCTTCGTCTGCCTCCTGCAACACAGCTAAACAGAAAATAAAAATGCATGAGTCATTTTTAATGTTCTGATTACAGGCATGAGTTGCAGGGACATGAATTAATTTGACAGCTGATCCATTAACAAAAGTGTCATTACTTAAATAGCTTTGTCTTGTTTTGACAGCTATACATTTCCGGTGCTCATCTATCAACGCCAGAATGCACTTTCTATGTTTCTGTGCTGTCTGAAAATAAACACGCCGTGTCAGTTCTGCATGTGCTAAACAAATTGAAGTGCTCCGTACCAGAGGAGCTCGCCCAGGGCTAGTCATTTTGAAATTAAAAGCATGTCTCTTTGTTCAGCTCCGGTTCCAGGAACGAGGGAGAGAATGCGACTGTGTCGCACCGAGAGAACGGCGAACACTGAGGGAGCGCTGTGATTTCCACAGCCGCGGAATCTCACACACTCTTTTTATCTGTTTCCCTCAATCAGGAGACATCCGGCAGGAGAGGTACGAGGATTAGATTAGCTGGAGAGTCAGAGAAAAGGAGAGAGCGGGTTTCTGTAAATCCTACCTAGCACGTAGCTGAAATATTAGCTAAACTTCAAATTAGTCCAAAAAATAGAAAAACACGAAATTAACCTAAATAGCTAGCATGTAGCTGAAATATTAGCTAAACTTCAAATTAGCCTAAAAAATGGAAAATACAAAATTACCCTAAATAGCTAGCATGTAGCTGAAATATTAGCTAAACTTCAAATTAGTCCAAAAAAATAAAAAATACTAAATTAACCTAAATAGCTAGCATGTAGCTGAAACATTAGCTAAACTTCTAATTAGCCTAAAAAATAGAAAAACACGAAATTAACCTAAATAGCTAGCATGTAGCTGAAATATTAGCTAAACTTCAAATTAGCCTAAAAAATGGAAAATACAAAATTACCCTAAATAGCTAGCATGTAGCTGAAATATTAGCTAAACTTCAAATTAGCCTAAAAAATGGAAAATACAAAATTACCCTAAATAGCTAGCATGTAGCTGAAATATTAGCTAAACTTCAAATTAGCCTACAAAATGGAAAATACAAAATTACCCTAAATAGCTAGCATGTAGCTGAAATATTATCTAAACTTCAAATTAGCCTAAAAAATGGAAAATATAAAATTACCCTAAATAGCTAGCACGTAGCTGAAATATTAGCTAAAATTCAAATTAGTCCAAAAAAATAAAAAATACGAAATTAACCTAAATAGCTAGCATGTAGCTGAAACATTAGCTAAACTTCTAATTAGCCTAAAAAATAGAAAAACACGAAATTAACCTAAAATGCTAGCATGTATCTGAAATATTAGCTAGACTTCAAGTTAGCCTAAAAAATAGAAAAACATGAAATTAACCTAAATAGCTAGCTCGTACCAGAGGAGCTCGCCCAGGGCTAGTCATTTTGAAATTAAAAGCATGTCTCTTTGTTCAGCTCCGGTTCCAGGAACGAGGGAGAGAATGCGACTGTGTCGCACCGAGAGAACGGCGAACACTGAGGGAGCGCTGTGATTTCCACAGCCGCGGAATCTCACACACTCTTTTTATCTGTTTCCCTCAATCAGGAGACATCCGGCAGGAGAGGTACGAGGATTAGATTAGCTGGAGAGTCAGAGAAAAGGAGAGAGCGGGTTTCTGTAAATCCTTATGGGCTTTTTAGAGGTACACCCATCACTGTGGAGAAACATGGAGTGTGCAGTGGGGAGCTGGGATCAGGGAAGGAGCGTGCGGGACTTTGTGCTTCACTAAACCCTTCACACTTGCATGAAAGAGGTTCCAGCAAACTAGCGGATTAGTCAGAGTGTAATTACACTTGGGGGGCTTCAGATGTAGCAAAACATGCGCCGACTGGAACGCGCCGCGGATAGGGAAAGGCACTGTTTCCTCTTAAGGCGGAACCAGTTTATGTTGTGAAGTTTTACCTGAACGAGGTGTTTGTTTATTATGCAATTCAATATTGAAACTACAATACTATTCACATTTTTATGCCCAGCCTCGATCCTTTAAATGTATTCTTTGAAGAGTAATTTAACCCCGAAAAGCTACTTTTTTTTTAAAATTACAATTAATCCACAAAAAAAAATGTATCAATTCGATTAGTTGAGTATTTGGTACATTTTCATTCACGTTTAAGATATAAAAATATTCAGGAAAAAGTATCTTATTTACCTACTGTCTCAAATTTGACCCACGCATTTTTAAAATAGTTTAACTGTGTTATAAAACAATTATTAACACTAAATGTTGCATTTATTTAATACTGTAAGTAGTCATTTAAAAATATGAATAACAAAAGATGAGTTATTTTCTCTGTAAATTTTGAAAATTGGCTAAACTTTTTCCCACCAAAAGTGTTTTTGAGATTTCAAGGAAGCAGCCATTTTGAAATCAGCATGAAAAGCAGTTCTACTGCCTCTAGTGGAAAGATGATGAACTACAGGGCAGGAAGCATCCATTAAGTGAATGTTTATAAGGACAAATGTGTTTATAAAAGCAACAATGAGATAGATTAGGATCACAGAAATAAGATATTAAAACTTAAAGAAAGGGATTCAGTTCGTACTAAACACAAAGTATAGAAAATATGTTTTTATTTCTGTCTAAATGTCACTTAGACCGCTTTAAGTATTATGTGTAAAACACTAAGTACTTACCGATAAAGATGTAAACAGTTAACGTTAGCTTGCTGGAAACTAGCTAGCGGTAGCTTGATCAAATGGGAAAATTCTCACAGGTCAGAAGAGGAGTGACCTCTGATGTCATTGTGGTCCGCCTCTTGGAACTGCTAAGTCGAAATAATTGAGACACTTCTTGTGTGGCGAGATGCAAAAACGAAAAGACAATCTCCTTTGGCGTTTAATCGTCCTTTAACCATGTCACAGAATTAGCGGAGTTGAACAGGAAAATGAAAATGCAGTTTGCAGGATTGATTTTCCATTTTATTTAAGAGACAAGTAACGCAGTTAGATTGTGAAAATGAAAACACAATTATGTTTATCAATTTTAATTTTCAATTTTTATATTTCTAATTTAATTTTGATTTAAAAAAAAATTCTTTAGAACTTTTAAAATGATATTTCAAATGCCATTTTTTTTATTCATTCATTCTTTTTTGGCGGCTTTTCGGGGTCGCGGGGATGCCGGCTACTAATGGGCGGAGTCGGCAGGGTTCACCCTGGACAGGTCGCCACACCCATTCACACTCACGTTCACACCGAGGGGCAATTTAGAGTCACCAATTCACCTATGAAGCATGTTGTTATGGATGGTAGTGAAAACACACGCATGCACGGGGAGAACATGCAAACTCCACACAGAGGTCCCCAGTTGGTGTTTCTGTTTCAGATCCCCCAGTTGGGATTTGAATCGGGCTAACCACTCCACCACAGTGCAGCTATTTTTTAAATAAATGTAATTAAGTTACAGAATGAGCAGTGTTAAAGAAGAAAAAGAAAAAGCTGTTCGGAGGATTGGGTTGTCATTTTATTTTTAATTCAATTGACGCAACTATAATATGAAAATGAAAAAGCATTTCCGCTGTTACTTTTATTTTGAATTATGAGTCGCGTTTGCTTCCATAAAATTCAATCATGCTAACGTCATAGGTGTTCAAATCAAACATGATACAAACAGCAATGTAGGGTTAAATTAGTGTTTAAAGTTTTTATGTTTTTTTTTTCTTTTTAGCTTAAATTGAAGATAACAATAAAACATGTCTTGGTGTGAGATTTGATCAAAATACATAAATTATTTCTAACATAAATGTTTTTCTAAGCTAGCATACTAAACAATATTTTTATAAACTTTTCAAACTGAAAAGTTCCCTATAGATTATCAGAAATGTTCAAGGTACACACTTCATATGAGTCACAGTACAATTCAAATGATAATAGAATAAAAAAGGTCGAGTCAATTTGAATAATTCAATAGAAAATTATGTTTAGATGCCAAGGCAGTCTATTAAGATGTTTAAATAAATAAATAAATAGACTAAGTAGAATCATATACCCCTTTGTTTACTTTCATGCTCATATTTTGGAACAAAAAATATTTTGAGTTTAAACTCAATTAAATAGATCTGTTTATTGCATTTAAATCTTTATGATATTAGAAAACCTGAAAGTTTGATTATTATCTGTTTGGAGAACAGTATAACTTTAGTTTTCTTTGTATTGGGAGGCAGATTTACTTAAAAAAAAGTACATGTTTCGACTTTTAGTGCCATGTGAAAAACTAAAGCTGCCATCACAGGTTGATCATCCGGTCGTCGGTGCTTAAGCCTCAATGCGTGCAACATAAAAGGCTGCGTACGTCAGAGGTCGGACACACGGCTGAGTACTTTAAAGCTGACGGGATGAAAGCTGGATTCAGAAGAATCTTTTCCTGAAAGATGCTAGAAACCACAGAGAAAACCACATGCAAAGCCTGACACATTTTCTCCATCAGGCTAAAGCGAAGACACGCAGCCACAGGGGTTTCATGAATGAAGAACGCGCGCGCAAAAACATGAATGAACACCAGGAGGGGACATTTTTATATTTAGGATACAGATAAATATTTATATGAACGTATGAAAGTTAGCCTAAAATCCTTTGGGTTTCCCTCTGTAAACCTTTCAGAAAATGATTCGAAGTTGGATCTGCTAGAGGCTTTAAAAAGTTGTTTTTTTGTTGTTTTTTGGGGAGATGGTCAAATTGTGTTTTTTTTATTGCTTGAAAGCCTTCAGCTTAGAATTTTTTTAAGATAAGATAAGTCCAGTTTTTGCTGCAGTCCTAAATGTGGAATCAATGGGAAAAAAAAAAAAAACAATTGTGAATTTTTTTTAACAAAAGACTATTTTGCTTATGAAGATTGGAAAATATTACCGTCCATAAACAGTTAAAATTTTAATTTAAAAAAGTGATATTTTGTATTTTTTCTCAAAAATGTATTTTTTTGCTGATTTGTTTGCTTTATTGCATAACAGTGTAAAGTTTTTCTTGAGAGTTTTTACTTTAAGGAATTTTTTTTCTGTCAACTGGCATTAAAAAGCCTAAAATCAACATTTAACGGAATACTTTTTTTACATTTTCAGGTCCTCGGGGGGAAGCCCAGCAGCATGGTCAGTCCGGGACGCTGCCCCGCTTCGTGGAGGAGCCGGTCGATGCCTACATCATCAAAAGCAACCCCATCCAGCTGCGGTGCCAGGCTCGACCCGCGCTCCAGATCTTTTTTAAATGCAACGGGGAGTGGGTCCACCAGAGCCAGCACATGTCCCGGGAGCACACAGACACTGGTACAGGTACAGTTAATAAGCTTTGACCATTTTTCTTCTCAAGAAATTGCGATCAAATTATATAATATATAAGTTTTTTTTTTATAATATAAGTTTTTTTTTTTTTTAACGAGTCCAGATCAAAAAAGCTGTGAAGATTTACATAGAAAAGGTTCTTTGAGTAATTTAAAATAAGTCTCTGCTTTCAGATAGTCATTTATTTCAGGGATGAAACATAATTACAGCTAATGAGAAAGTTTTGATCATTATCCTGCACAAAACGCAGAGGCTGAACAAAGCAGGAGCAAACTGGACGAAACTGGAATAAACATCAGCAATCTTAAATAAACCAGAGAAAACCTGAACAAAGCAGAGAGAAAGCCAAAAAAAAACTACAGTAAACTAGAGTGCAGCTAAACAGAACAAAATTAAGTTGACCGACAAAAACAGAGCTACAGAGGTAAACCAGAGAAAACTACAATAAACCAGCAAAAAAGACAGATAAATTAAAAAGAGCAATTTAGTGTAATAGAGTTACCAGAGCAAACAGAAAACTAGAGCGAAAAGGCGTAAACTGGCAAAAAAACAGAGCTACAGTAAAGCAGAGGAAACTACAGTAAACCGGCAATAAACCAGAGCTGCAGTAAATTGGTGTAATATGGAGTAACTAGGGTAAACTACAGAAAAACCAGAGCAAACAAGAGTAAACGTTGAAAACCAGAGCTACAGTAAACTAGAACAAACTAGAGTAAACAAGGAAAAACTAAGGTTAAAGTAAACTAGAGCGCGCTACAGTAAACCAGCAAACAACCAGAGCTGCAGTAAAGCAGTGGAAACTACAGTAAACCGGCAATAAACCAGAGCTGCAGTAAATTGGTGTAATATGGAGTAACTAGGGTAAACTACAGAAAAACCGGAGCAAACAAGAGTAAACCGTTGAAAACCAGGGCTACAGTAAACTAGAACAAACTCGAGTAAAACTAAGGCTAAAGTAAACTAGAGCAATCTACAGTAAACCAGCAAAAAACCAGAGCTGCAGTAAAGCAGAGCAAATCGCTGTAATATGGAGTAACTAGGGTAAACTACAGAAAAACCAGAGCAAACAAGAGTAAACTGTTGAAAACCAGGGCTACAGTAAACTAGAACAAACTCGAGTAAAACTAAAGCTAAAGTAAACTAGAGCATGCTACAGTAAACCAACAAAAAACAGAGCTACAGTAAAGCAGAGGAAACTACAGTAAACTGACAAAAATGAAGCTACAGTAAACCGGCAATAAACCAGAGCTACAGTAAACCAAAGCAAAATCAGTGTAATATGGAGTAACCAGAGCAAACTACAGAAAACTAGAGCAAACCAAAGTAAACTGGGAAAAACAGAGCTAGCTTAAACTAGAGTAAAAAAGGGAAAAACTTGAGCTACAGTAAATGAGAGCAAATTGCAGTAAAATAGAGAAAACTGCAGCAAAATAGTTTAAAAGTAATAGTTTGTAGTAACTAAACTTAGGGTAAACTAGAGAAAATATATATAATAATAATATATTTATATATATTATATATATATATATATATATTATATATATATATATATATTACATAATTGTAATATTTTTATTACTGTGTTTTTCATTGTCAGACCTCTCCTATATTAAGGAACTATAATTGTACAGTTTTTCTCTCTTTATTGTTAATATTTTTTATTTTATTTCTCTCTATGCTCCTGTGTCATGTGTAACTTGTATGTTGATTGAAGGCACTCTCTGCACCTTAAAATAGAATTATTGTTTGAACTTAAACTTGAAAAAAGTAAACTAAAGCTCTGCATTAGTGTTTTCACTACCCTTATTCTGTGTTTTTTTTAGTTTGCAGGTGCTAGATGATCACTCCAATTTATCTTTAACCTAATTATGAAGGCTAAATTTAATCTCTTTAATCTTTACATTTGGAATTTGTTGATACTTTTGGTGATTAATGATTCAAAGATTTTCTTAGAATCACATAAAATTCAAAAACAAGCCTTTTCTAACTCAGTTTAAGTTGTGTCCACCGAGTGTGTAGCAGCTTGTGAGCAACAAACATAATCTGACCCATTTTTAAATATTTACAGCAAAAATGATGAACGATTAATCAAGTTACAGCAAACAAGGCAGAGGAAATCAATGTGGTGTGTAATTTCTGCAAGACAAGTGCTCATCTTAAATCCACAGGAAGGAGACGAGAGGCGATAAAGACTGAGGACACAAAGTGATCCTGTCTCACATTGAGTGGTGGATCTGAGTGGAATGGGTAGTTACAATAAATATAACTGCAAATTATAGCAGAATTAGATTTAACACCCCTGTTTGGAAAAACTAAACACCAAGCTGTGCAGGAAAATGTAAAAAAAAAAAAAAATGTCTTGAGAAATGTACAAATCGAGCTGGTCTTACAAAAGTTTCATTCAAAGACGGACAATAAACTTGAGAAAAATCATTACAGACAATAATCAACCAGACAAGAACAAGATGAAGTCCAGAATTTAGTTTATTTCTGTTGAAAAGAAGGCAGAGATTAAACACGGGGAACAAAAGTACATCAAGCCCTTTCTGCTTTTGTCTGAGTTTTCAAAGATAAAATCTATGAACAACTTTTTTTTTTTAATCTAAAGTTATATGAGTCTTGGGTAAAGACAAACATGGAGTAAAATAGTCAGGGTTGCTTTGTAAAATGTTCTAGTGCTTTTATCTGGAAGTAGGAAAAACATTTCAACATTCCAGGTTATATAATTTAACAGTGATGCTCTCTGGAACAAATGTTTGTTATAAATCTTGAGTTTTTGTTCTGATTTTTCTAGTTTTTATCCACTTATATCAGGTTGGTTTGAAAGAAACCCCGAGAAAACTGCTGCTAATTGCATGTATAAGGTGCATTAACCAATAAGTCGCTCTATGTACATTGACTTCATTGTTAGTGAGAAAACATGTTGTAGTTGAACTAAATCCTTTCGAGTATGACATGATTTTTGCTCCCAGAAGCATTTTGGAGTTGATTAGTTATAAAAACTTTCTGCACATTATCAGCTGCTACCTTAACAGAAAAAGAAAACTAGCACAAAATAAAATATTTAACATTTACAATACAATTGGATAAGCAGAGGTCACAGAATAGAGCCCTGAGGTACTCCTTTTCTAACACAACAAGTATGTTCTCAGTTTTGAGAAGTGTTTTGCACAATATTTAAAAAAAAAAAAAAAAAAAAAACAGTATTCTTCAAAGGTATTCAACAGACTTTATGATTTACTGTATCAAAAGCTTTTGGTAACCCAACAAAAACAGGCGGTAACGATTCATTTTACAGTACAGTACACACACATTCACACACTGGTGCAACTTTCCACCAGGGGCAATTTGGGATTCAATGTCTTGCCCAAGGACACTTTGACACATGGGCAAAGGTGGAATCGAACCCACAATCTTCCAATTAGGAGTCGACCGCCTACTGCTGCGCCAATGGTGTTATTTAAAAGGTACTTTTTTGTACTGGGTACTTCAATGGTACTTGTGAGCACCATGAAACACACATAAGCTCATTAAGAAGTTTAAAAGTAAATGTTAGACCTTTATTCACAGTACTTCAAATGTAGTTTACCTACTATTTGTTATGTAAATATCATGAAACATACAATAAGTGAAAAAGTTAAAACAAGGTAATGTATTTGTACTTAACTTGTTCTTACATATACTACAAAAGACACATTAATACAACGTGTAAAAACCCAATGTGTACAGCATAAATACACAGTTAGGATAATATAAATACTCATTATGTATAAGCAAAATAGTACCACATAATACACAGAAAGTATCATATAAATACCACTTAAATACCCTCCAAGTACTGTACTGTAAAAGGTAGTGTTACCAAACAGGCAAACTGTCATTTATTAGTTATTTAATTTTGCACATCATCTACAACTTTCTTTTTACACGTGTACTAACATTTTTACGTGTACTTTCTGCTAAAAGTGGGAGCACTGTACATTATTTGAACTTTTTGGATGGATTTGTGCCAGATCCAACGTTGTTCACCTTTCAGCACATCCCTCCAGAAGTCGCAGAATTTGGTTTGGCAGGGAATTTGAGAGGGACGTGGTTGCAGCCAAGAAGGCGTCCCAACACAACATTAAACTCATCATAAGCCTGAAGCTGAATTTGTGTGTCTATACTAGAAGATTCCTAACCATTACCCTAACCGTAACCCGGTTCCATTTTTTTTTTTAAAGGGAACTTCTGGTTAATGACGTTCTGGCGCCATCTTTGGGGGCCATGTTGTTTTCTTCAGGATACATAACCCTATACATTATCCAGGCTAGGGACCAGCACAAGAAAACCTTAATTTTGGCCCCATTTTGGCTCCATAGTGAGCCTGGGTCTTGCGCAAGAACCCTAATGTGGATTAGGCTCATTGCATCCTTACATCATTGCATCATTGCAAATGAAGTGTATCAATTATGGTACGTCTAAAGGGAATTTTTTTTGGTGTGTGTGTGTGTGTGTGTGTGGGGGGGGGGGGTGCACATATATAAATATAAATGAAATTTATTGGTCTCTGTAAGCCAAGTTTGTACCTTTTTATTAAAGGGAACAAAACTGTACTCTAGAATTAGGGTACAATTTGGCCACCAGAGGTACTATTCTGATCTTGATAAGATCCAAATCATAGGGGTACAAATAAGTACCAAGTGTTGGGGGTACACCAGAAGTACCCTTGAGGGTACCACCCCAGTGACAAGCCATTGTACCCCTAAAGGTACAATTTGGTCCTTCTTTTTCTGAGAGTGTGGAAATAGAACCGTGGTTTCCCATGTCCCAGTCCTGCATGCAGCCAACTGAACCATCCTCTGGCCTCTTTTGTCCCAAATCAAACCCATTTCAGTTTCCAGACTAGCTGAACTTTGCTGGTCCAGATTTAGAATTGAAGGTGTTGCACTTGTTTGGCGGCTAAAGCTTGTTTGTTTGGGTTAGAGCTGGTCAGTTTAGACCTTAATAACTCTATTTAAGATTAATGGAGTAATTCTAAAGTAAACTTTTTTTTTAACCGTCACGTTTTCTGTACAGAATGCATGCAGCTTTGTTTTCTTTCTTCCAAACACATAGCTTAAACAAGAGAAAAAAAGTGTAAAAATGTTAATTTCCGTCTACGTAATTGTATTAAGCCTGTATTGAGGAGTATTACAGCCTTGAATAATCTGTAATCCTACTTTGCGGATTTCACTTATTTACTTTTTAGAACAGAACCCTTAAGAATCTTCATTTTTCCTGACACTATTTTTTTTTTTATATCTAGTGTTTAATACTCAGTTAATCCAGCTCTCCTAACTTTTGCTCATTTCAACAAAAATAAATAAATACTTTTGAATTTTAGAGAATCTAAAAGATTTTTTGTTTCAACAAGCCTTTAAAGTACATTCATTCCACTTTTTTATTTTTCAAAATGACCTCCGTTTTTTGCTATGAAGCTGTTTTATTTATCTTCCAACTTTGGCCAAATCTATTGTAGGAAAAATGTCCAGAAATTATGCGGCAGATCTTTTTTTTTTTTTTACACGGGTCAAGGCGTAAATGGAAGAAAATCAAGTCAAAGTTCATTCAAAAAGTTGCAAAGACATTTCCAGCTACAGAGGCTTCTTTGGTTGAGCATGCACAGAAATGCAGTGATTAGCAGCCCGCTGATTCAAAGGCCCAAATGCAACTGACTCGAGCTAAATGCGTCTCTCATGAAACCTTTATTCTCTAATCCGAAAGCTAAGAGAACACAGTTTCTCTCCAAACACCAGAGCTAAAGTCTCCAGATTTTTCCAAAAGGGTCTTCTGGTGATGTTTACAACCAGATGCAACCCTGTAATCATATCTGAGCTTCTGTTCTCCGGTCTGTCACTCTAGATCTAAACTGAAATGACATTTGCGCCCGCTTATTCACTTTTAGGATTAGTCTTTGAACACTCAACGGGGCCTTTTAGTGATGCAATTTGCTGAAATACAGTTATTGTTGTTGTTGTTTTCTGAACTTCAAATAAATCCATTCACACCACAAAGAGACTGGTACTTTTCTAGTCTTGTTTTTTTTTTTTTTTTTTTTTTTGTTGCATCACTTTACAAAGGGAACAAGTTTCTCTTGTGTTTGTACTGAACAAGTATAACCCCAAAACTGGAACATTTTTTCTGCTTTTGTGATGAATGTTGCAACAACCCTAATTCTAGTGTTGACACGTGCGAAGATAACCATGAAAATATCTTCATTTGTGCGTCTGGATAAACTAAAAACATTCAAAAGCTGTTGACGTTTCCGCTGACGCTCTGCAGCCAGGCAATATTTCCCTCCACAGTTAGCGACGGGCCTCCCAATTTTAACAGTCTCTGGTCTGAATTAATAGCTCTGCTCCCATCTGGCTCCTTGTCACCATTCATATTTGTTTCCATGGGGACAGATGCTGAAATGAAACTATAAAGGAGAGTATTTTATAAAGTAAAAGCTCTGTCGGGACCTGGACTTTGTCAGGATCTATTGTCCATAACTAGACGCTCCAGAAAGGCGTACAAGAACAGTCTGGAATCTTAAAGTAAAGATGTATTATGATTTAAAAAAAAGGCATTTTAACTAATGTTTTAGCACTTTGGAGATGAGATTATACAGACAAGTGATTGTAATCAGTTTTAATCTCTTTTTAAATGTTTTAAAAAGAGATTAAACCCAGTGTGACTTAGTAAAATGAAGTGTCCTCCACCGGATGGTTGTTTTTGCAAAATCTATTAATTTCCAAGAATTGACTCTTCAAAGAGTCCATGGTTTTTTATTAAATACATATTTTTTTAAGCATTTGTTAAAACTTTTTTTTAGGCATAAGTCACATGTGTCAAAGTCAAGGCCCGGGTACGGTGGCCGACACGGCTCACATGAATGCAAAGGCTGCAACACAACGGCAAAAGCCAAAACACAACGGCGAAAGCCGAAGCACGAAGACAAAAGCCGAAGCACGACGGCAAAAGCCGAAACACGACGGCAAAAGCTGAAGCACGACAGCAAAAGCCGAAGCACATTGACGAAAGCCACAACACAACGGCAAAAGCCACAGCACTACAGCAAAAGCCAACACACAACGGAAACAAATCACAACAGAAGTGAATAATGGACTTTTTTTTCTTAACCTTTCATTCAGTTTCAAGCTTTTGGCGATTCTTGAGAGGTACGTGATTTTGGTAAGGGATAGGTGAGGGTGGACGTTCGGTGTTGCCGCTTTTATTTCTTCTTTCAAAGCCTTCACGGAGAGCTTTCGGGGAGAAAAAAAAAGAGGGCAGAAGAGGGAAAATGGGATCTCGTTTTTTGTCGTCCATTCTTTCTTTTTTACCTATTTTTATTACTTTTAAATATCTTCCATGTTCTCGTCAGTGTAACCCCTAATACTGGGGATCTGTATATTGAGTTTTGAACATGAAGAATCCTAAGCTGAGGGTGGCCTAATGGTTAGCGCACTTGGACAAGGTCCCATAGGAGTGGGGTTCGAGACCAGCGGTCATCAATTATTAATGTCTATATATTTGTTTTTTTTCTGTTAAAAAAAAAAAAAAAAAAAAAAAAGGATCATACGTGTTCTTACGTAAATTTTGAGAATCAAAATAAAATAAATACTTCTTGCAACATAATTCCAGGCAGTTACGTCGTTTTTTGCATGGCTGGATGGCGAAAAAGGGAGTTTTGGCGCCGCATGCCACACCCCCACCATCCTGAACTGAAACAACTTAACTGCCTGGAATTATGTTGCGCTCATTTCTAACTTATAGAATTTTGACAAAATATATAATATATAAACAATTTTATGTAAAATATTGAAAGTTATTTGAGGTTCAACTTGATTTATTCTGGAATAATACTCTTGTATTTGTATTATTCATAATTATGTTGAAACGTCACAATTTAAAAGTTTTAAAAATGGATTATTTTATAGATAACATGCTAGCTGTTTTGGCTGATTAAGGCTTTAATTTAGGCTATTTTGGAGTTTAGCTATTTTTTCAGCTATATGCTAACTTTTTTGGCTAACGGAAGTTTTTTTTTTGTTTGTTTGTTTTCTTAAGGCTAATTTGGAATTTAGCTAATATTGTAGCTGGCTATGAGCTTCAGTGTTTTTAGCTATCAATTTCAGCATCTTCAACTATCAGCACTAGCATCTTCAGCAGCCAAATTCACACCAGCATTATTGCAGGTAGTTCATAATTGAGTAAAAGTTACAGTTTTAAAAATATAGTTTTAGAGTGTTCAATAAATGTTTATCCTGTTCGGCCCGCGACTTAAGGTTTGTTTTGGATTTTGGCCCCTTGTGCGATTGAGTTTGACACTCCTGGAAGTTATTTTTCACAAGAAGTAGCCACCAATCCTGCACCGACATCGCTCTGCTGCTGTGGAGGAAAGTGGTATAAACTGTGAACTAATGTTAAGGGATCCAAATCATAATTTTAGGGGTTAAGTTGAACTCGTACCACTTACATTTTTCCAGATGATGAAGCAAAAGTTTGTTTCAAAGTTTCCTAGATCCGTTTTACCGCCAGAAATATCCACCATTAACTACTATGTTCTTTCACAAATAGAAACACATATTTACTCTGTATTAAGCCATAAGCTTAGTAAGGCAGAAAGACAGACAACTTATTTTTTAATAATGAAGGAAACTTATGTCCAACTTGTCTCTCATGCTACGTTCACGTCGGGATTGGAAATGCGCATTAAAGCAGCCGTTTCCCATGAAAAGCTTTTGTAAATGTGTATGTATGTGCGTTTGGTTATTGCTTCACAAATTTGTAAAGTCCCGTTCCAATGAAAATCTTCTCTTTGCGTGTTTTTAACATGTTCTAGTACAGAGATCTGCAACCTGTGGCTCCAGAGCCGACGTGGCTTCACTGTGGCTCTCTAGTTAAAGAAATATACAAAACTTTTACTTTGAAAAGTCACTGTAAAGTAAAGTTAAAAAAAAAAGTTTTAATTTTAGAAAGTTAGATTTATGAATTTCTTGCTAAGAAGCACCTCTAACGTTTGGAAATATATATATATATATTTTTCATACCTACCAATAGATTTACTTCATTGATTTGATGCTATGTGACACAGGAAGTCTTATTTTGAAAATGAGGTTTATGAACCTCTGTTAGAAAGTTATAAACTGTTTCATATCTAGAAAAAAAAAAAAAACATTTTCTGTTTTATTTATGCCAAAAAAATATATTTTATTTATATTTCTCATAAAAATAGCAACATAAATTCAAATTCTTATTTTTCTAAAGGACGTGTGGCTCCCACTGGGAAATCAGTCAAAATGGCTCCTTAAGTGTTAAAGGTTGCCGACCCCTGTTCTAGTATTCTCATAGTAGAGGACTTGTATAAAATAATTTACGATTAAAACAGTTTTTTTTTAAAAATGTTTTTAACTGACTGAACTGTACGAGCGGACTGATCCAATATTACTTGTTGGTTTTCTTGTTCTGCTAATGTTAGCTTGAGGCTATGAGCCACAGCGTGCAAATAGAGCTCTCTGCAACAAGGAGGGGCTACTGCAGCTGTTCACAACATGTCTTAAAAAATGACAAAGCTTTTTTGATTTTGACTAAAAACTTCATGAACATAATTAAAAGATCATTGGGAACGATTTACAACACAAGGAAAAAAATGGTTGGAGTGGAACTTAAAGCGTTTTTCTTGAAAAAGGGGCTTAAAGTTAAACTCGTTGAACTTTTTATTGGGTAGTGACATATGGGTGGCTTCCTTTTCAAAATGCAGAAGTTGCAACCGTTTGAAAATTGATTTATATAGTTACGCTATAATTAGGGCTGTGGATCGTTGCTCAGGTGGCGATCCGATACGATTCACGAATCGAACCACGATTCTTACTTTATGATATAATGTTTATTTCAATGCGAATATTTACTAGATGGAGGAGAGTAGAAATTATTTGTATTAAATTACCAACATTTATAAATTTATTTAGAACAGGAGATCAGAATCGACAAAACTGATTAAAAAAAAAAACCCAAAAGATTCAGATAGAAAGAAATTTTGTTATTTTTAACATTTTTTTTTGTCAACTTTCTAGTTAAGTTCAGCAGTAACATAAACAACATAAAAAGGATAAAAATCAGTTTTTTATCCTCAAAGTTCTTCAATGTTTTTCGGTGCAGAGTCCGCAGCAGAATCACGTTGATTCCATCCTCCTTTCAGCAGCGTGATTCTGCGTTTCTTCAGAATAAGATGGAGTTTCGTTAATTGCCTTAAATGTTGAAGAGTTATCATAACCAAAAGAACGTAAAGCTCCAGTGTTAAAGCTAATTCCTTTTTTCAAAAGTTATGTCAGTGAACAGAACTTCAGTCTCAGTTTTTGAACGGAAAAAAACTCTCACTAGTTTTATTTTGAAAACCGCTACGAAGATGTATGTTTACTTCCTGTGTCCACCGTGGCTCTTTTCGGCCTTGTTTTAGTTCGTAAACTTAAAATAATAATTAATCTGCATTCCAAAGGAAAAATACATCATTGACAGATAATATTTTGATCATATTTTACTACAATTTACTATATATTTATAAAGGTCGCAAATCAGCGATCTTGGACGTCGCGAATATTCGAACTTTCGGGAGAAAATCGCGAATACCGAGCACTTGGATACTCGTTACAGCCTAGCTATAATTATATGGCACCAAGTCTTTTCTATATATCGTGGAAGGAAAAGCCGGAAACAAATTGTGTGAACACCAAATGCTAAAACCGTGTTTTAGAATCTGCATCACATGCTAAGTACATTCATAGCATTATAGTGAAATGACTTTCTTTTTTATTTTCTGATTCTTTAAAGTCTGTTCTCCTCAGCCGTGTATTTGTTCTTCTTTCAGCATCTTTATCGATTTATTTAGCTAACAGCACAATATGTTGCTTTTCAGCTCCACTACAAATTATTGATTTGTTCAACAAATTTGTGAGTTTCAGGTCCAGGAAAAAAAAAAAAAAAAAGAACTATAAGCACTTTTATAAATGTGAATAATTAAAGTTGTTAATATTTAAAAGGGTGGGATAATGAGGTTTTTTTTCACAGCTTTTACCCTAAATGACCATTTAATGAAAATCTTTCATGTGTGATCTTTCTGTGATTGAAAAGATTTGAATCCTTGTAATGTATTGAAGTTTATTTTTCACAGAGAATCCTCTTTAAAGCAAGAGAGTCTGATGTATTCCCATCCACATTTGAGACTTAAAGTCACACAAATTGTCACAAACAATCCTTTCAAATCAGGCGGAGAGGTTAGAAAGTGCTTTAATAAACTCTCCTCTCAGCAGATTGCATCAGTGGACGGCCGCTGTTCCTTTAAGGCGGAGTTTCCCCTGCATTAACGAAGCAGCTTTAATTGATTTAAGTGTCTGGATCTGGCTCTATGAAATGTAACGGCGTTATCCTAATCTGCAGGGCTCCCCTAATCTCTTTAGAGATTTGCGGTGTCTTTCAGCTGCTTTTCTTCTTCCCGCCTTCCCGTGTTTCTGGTTTGGCAGAAGGCGCCGGTTTGGTTCTGGTTCAGCTCTTTCACATGCGGATTGGCTTGTTGTTTCTCAGACCAGAGTACAGACACACAAAAGCCAAACGGCTTCCTGACATTTAACATTCGCCGCAGAGCGGATGCTTGTTTGACCTCCCCACGGGGAAGCCAAAACGAAAAAAAAATATCGCAGTTTTGAAAGAAAAAAAAAAACATTTTTGTTTTGCTAGCTTCTTATCTTAAGCATTAAAGGGTTATTGTTTCAAAGAGTTACCAGTGTTCGCCTGCAGAGATGCGTAGGCAGAAACTCTATTTGGAGATCCACTACATTCCCTCCGCTTGTTTGTTGCATCTCTTTAGTCCTTTTTCTTGCCCCCTGAGTGGCATAAAGGGGGTAACTTTTCTCTCTCTCTCTCTCTAACCCCTTACTGTCTTCTAAGGCCAGAACTACAGTTGGGTTCAAAAAACACAGTTTTTGTTACTACTTTTTGTTTTGTAAGAATTTGAATCATGTACATATTACAAAAATAACAAAAATATGGAATAAAAATAAAATAGATCTGTATTTATATTATACATAAAGGTATATTCTTATTGCTTGTTTACACATAAACAAGCAATAAGAATCATCACTGGAGTAACTATTTGGACCCATAAAGCTGAAAATATTAGAATTTAAAGACTTAGTAGATCATGGCAACTTAAACTTATGCACATTGCAAAAGATTGCCACATAATATACAAAAAAATGTGAAAAAAGAAAAAGCAATTACAACCTACAAGGACATCAAATTTTCAAACCAATTCAGAACAAAAATGAAGGAGAGAAGTGTTTCGGTGCAGAGTTTTAGGATTATGGAATTATCTTGAAAAATCACTATAAAGAGATTATTATAATAGTTCAATTATTACATAAAAAAAACTGGGAAACACAAATGCTAAGATAATATGAATAATAAGGTCATTGGGAACAGGTTAAAAAAAAAATTTGAGGTATTTGCTGTATTTTCTTGTTGCTTTTTTTTTTTTTTTGTCTGCTTTTTGTTGCTTTTGCCAGTAAACATATTTTTGTTACAATACAAAGAGATAGATTTGGGTAAAACAGTTTGATTTAGTTAAAAGGAGCAAAGACGATACGTTTTCTTCTTTCTGTCCCCTTTCATTTTCACCAAGGACAAGATGTTATGACATGTGTTTGTTGTGTGATATAACGCGCCTTAGCTCCGCCTTAACTGGTCCGTTCCATTTTTCTATGGACCGACAATCACCGGGGACCAAAAATGGAACGAATGTGATGTGACTGTGCAAACTTATGTTATTCAGACCCTCTAGTAATTCACTTCAGATTTTTATGATTGTTGTGGCCTGAAGCGCCTGATGTTGCTGCAGCTTTTGTAAAAAGTTGCAATATTTTTTAATACATCTATATATATATTTTAAAGTGCCTAAAAAATTTTTATTTTGAAATAAAAATCACATAAAAATGTTAAACACTACATGAACTTTAGGTCTTTCCTACTCACAGTAACCCAAATATGTGTGTATTGATTTAAAAGTAAAATATTTCCATTTTTCCAAATTTCCAGTGAAAAAATGTGAACTTAAAAACAACCTGGAAGACGAATATTTCAATAGTACAAAGGCAGAGAAAGACTTTTCAAACTTGAAGCTCCGGGTGATGGGACGAGAAATGAAAAGTGTTCCTGAAATATTAGATTTAGCAGATTTTACACACTGAATATGTCATGTCAAACTCCTTACCGCAGGATTTCTAGAACCCAAAGTGCCCCAAACATTTACCTTCATTGATGACGGGATAGGAAGAATCTCTTTTTCTTCTCCCGTGTTGTAGCACACGTTTAGTAAACTCAGCTAGCCTGCAGAGAGAACTAACTACGGTGGCCGGTATGTGACAAACATTACAGCTTGCAAGTAAGCTAGCAGGTTCGATCCATTAAATGAAACATATAAATGCAGGAATATGGAAAAAAAATCGATTCTTGGATGTCGAGAATCGATTCTGAATCGTTAAAAATGAGAATCTGGATTCGAATGTGAATCGATTTTTTAATATTACGACTTTAAATCTCGTAAATTTACGAGAAAAAAGTCGTAACTGCTAAATTATGAGAATAAAGTCAAATATTTATGACTTTAAAAGTCATAGGTTAAATTCACGACTTTGAAAGTCGTAAATTTACGAGAAAAAACTTGTAAATCTACGAGATTAAAAGTCGTGATTTAATGAGAAAAGAACCAAAGTTGTCTGTTTATCAGAGCCGTGCTTGAAGATGAAAGACGTGGAGAATCTGGTGTAGATTATGTTCAGATCGATGTTAAAAACAGAGAAATTATGAACCTTTTTGGCGATTCAAAATCAAATTATTTCCGGGTTCGGTGTCGGTTGTGCGGAGCTTCATATGTCAAATAAAGAGCTCAGAGATATATATTCTTCAGGATCGTCACTTTATTACGCCTTTTATTTTCTTTCGCCACCTTACGTCACGTCTCTATCATGCGCAGAAACCAAAAACCAAAAGAGAACGTAAACAAACGTCCCGTCTCAACACAAAACAACATTGAGAAATGACAATAGTCTGTTATGTTAGCACAAGAAAATTGAAAATTCCAAAAACTCGTCCTCTTCAGAAGGAAGTATCACAGAGTTGGAGGAGATCTGGTCTGTCGTAGAGGAAGAAATGATTAGAAGTGGACAGCTGCGCGGATATCAACCGCTTCATCAACGGGATCTGCAGAGATCCTGCAATAAAACATTAATAAACTGTAAATCAAATAAAAGAACTTCCAAATATTTGAAATATAGATAGCGCTGATTACTACCTCCCTACATCCAAGACCGCTGCCATAGACGCTAGAGGAGGGGGCGTGTCTGCCTCTGTCCTAATTGAGGCGCCAAAACAGCAGCAGAGCCTTATGGGATTTGTAGTAAATGTGGGGAATTCGGTGTTACAGAGCTGCCACATTTGAAATTGCCACGTGGGCCAAATATAATTACACTGTGGGCCACATTTCACAAAGTTTGACACCTAATGATTCTAAATGAATTTTAAATATTTTTAATTATCTTACAGATTTAAAGTTGTACTAATTTTACTAATATTGGAGCAATAAGGTAGCAGTGGATGTTCTAAATGGAAGAAAAATGTATCTTTTTTTATTTAAAAGTTGTTGTTTGTCTTTACGTTAAATATATTTCAGGTAACTTTTGGATTTGAGGACAGATGCATTTAAGCAAGCCAAACATTGGTGTTTAAACGTCGTCCGCGGTGGTTTGGCAAAGCCTCTGCAAACAGTCGTCCATGTTTGGGAGCTCCGCTCGTGTTTAGAAAGTCCCGTTTCCAGCAGGCTGTATCAACACCAGCTGGCAATAATAAATCATGTAACACTGTTTATAAAAATGGGACAGGGCAGCCTTCACAAATGCCATGTTTTGTTTGCAGTTGTTGAATATTTTAAAGCGGCATTATTAGTGTTAAACAGGAGGGGAATTGGATGGGGAGGAGTTGGATGTTTTACGCCACTGTTGGATGAACAAAGAAAATGAATCAAACTCCAAATGTCACAAAGTTTCTTTTCTCCTGGGAAAAATGCAGACTGCATATGATATAATTAAATGTACATTAAAACAGTTCAGTGAGTACATGATAGGAAAAAATTAATCTCAGGTGTTACAGAACTAATTTGCTTTGATAAACAAGCTGCACTTTATTTTTTTTGAGGTGACGGATCTGGCATTTTTAAGCAGGATTTATCGTCTGAATTCTTTAGCTGTTAATTATCTCTGTGCAAAAGTTGAAAAACATCATTAAAACGTGTCAAATGTGTCTGTGGAGTAAAAGCTGTGAACCGTTTGTTGTTGTTGTTGTTGTTGCAGTGATCCATGTTTTCCTAACTTAACAAACTTGAGATCGTCATGTGTTTGTTTTATTATTCATGTTACAAGGTAACGGGCCTTTTTGAGCCGTGATTCTCGTTCCTGGCATTGAGGTCCGATAATTTTACAATCCTTCAAAAACCAAAAAAATTGTGTCTTTAACATGTTCTTGTAGCATTTTTCTTATCAAGATTAAAACTCGTTTTCTGAATATTTCCTAATTTAAATCGCATTGAATCAGCAGATGTAAACTGGATGTTTGACTAATGTCGCAGTTCCTGCCACGAACAAAGTCCCTCCAATCCTAATCCTACATTTAGAGACAAATAGATCCATGAACGTCTTCATTTTCCTAGCCTGAGCTGCTATCCGGCTCATAAGGGGCAGAAAAATATGTTTTCTTCATAATGCTCCCATTCATTTCCTCAGCAAAATATGTCTTGTATTGTTTCAATGTGTTATGTTTATGTTTTTCCTGTGGAAATGTATAAAAACATGGAATTTCCTGCGATGCTGAAAGCTGAATGTGGATGCTGAAGGTGCTAGAGCTGGTAGCTGAAAAGGGTAGCCAGCTAAAAATGCTGAAGTATGCTAAAATATTAGCTAAACTCCAAATTATTCTAAAAAAAAAAAACTAGGAAAAATGTCTAATTTTGCCAAAACAGCTAGAATATTATTAAAGTATTAGCTAAACTCCAAATAAGCCCAAAAAACTGGAAAAACATGTCTACATTAGCCAAAACAGCTAGCTTGTTACTGAACTAAAAGCTAAATTCCAAATTATTGTAAAAACCCAGTAGTTGCTGAACATTTTACATTTTGAATGGTGTCTTTGTAGCTGGAAGTATATACAAAAGTTCACAAGTTTCAAAGTTTTTGAAGGATTTGAGCAATTTTTAATTAATATCATATTTTGCTCAATATTTCAAAATGTAGGTTTATGAATACCAAAAGTACAAGTAAAAATCTGCTGAGCAATCTCAACGTTTTTATGTCAAGATTACTGAAATTATTGAAAGTGTGATTGAGTTTTTACGTGCCAAAAAAGCAGGAGAGTCTCTATTATGTGAATGTTTTGAAGCAATGAAATTAAAAACGTTGAAAGCTCCAGTTTTTGCTTCGCTAATGTTAGCTTGGGCTCGTTAGCTTGTTGCTAGCGCGGGAGCGAGAGTAAAGAAAACCTTAGCTAGGCTAACGTTTGCCTCAACAGTCGCAGCCAAAACCCACAAGCGAATTTCTATGAACCTTCTGCTCTGCAGAAAATATATCTTAAAAAAAAAAACACAAGTTTAATCATTTATTTGTTTATTTTTTTAGCTAATAATGGGATAATCATTACTAAATGTTATCCAAGGCACGTTCATTTTGTAAGTGGGGTCATCTGGATCCCACAAGATGGCGTGCTGGAATTTTTTCAAATTTTTTTGATCTTCTCCATCGCACACCTACACTTTGGAACAAACTACCTCAACACATTTTCACTGCGTTGACCTTTCTTCATTAAAAAAAACTCTTAAAACCCATCTTTTTAAAACTGCTTTTAATCTTTAATCTTATTTCATAATTCCATCTTTAAATTAAATGTCTAATTATTGAGTTTTTTAATGTAATTTGTTAGTTTTGTAAGCGTCTGAGCATCTTTTAAAAGCATATATAAATAAAATGTATTATTATTATTTTCATTGGTGTCCATGGCAAACATGAAATCCTGTTCACCTTAACGTCATTGTAAGGGAGGGGTCATCTGGACCCCTTAAATGAGCAGAAGGGTTGAATGGGAACGATTTTGTAATATAAAAAAATACATATTTGGAGTGGGACTTTAATCTAAAATAAACTGAAGTGCAGGTAAATACAACATCACAAACAAGTGGCTCATAAATAATATTAAAAGACAGTCACAGCAGGACTTGTTGGTTTGGGTTTAGGTTTGTTTCCTCAGATAGTCTGCTATGTTTGGACAGGTGTGAAAGCTTATCTAACGGTGCTTTTAAACTCAGACAAACCTGTTTAATCTTTTTTAAAAATTAAGTCCAAAAACATCCAACTTTTATTTGGTTTGACTGCTTTGACAATCTTGAAGAGGACGCTGCTTATTCCAAGACCGTATTATCCAAAGAAGAATAAAACAGTAAATAATGGCAGTCATATAAGTGTCATAAATAATAATTCCATCTGGATTTATCCATTCTTAGGAAACAAGTTTGAAAATTTCCAGACAAAAATTCAGTTTCGCAAAACCTCTCGTCATCTTTTAAAAGCAAGTTTGTTGATGTCTAAATTTACTACTAGACAATTAAAGTTGTATTCTCCACCTTCTGCAAATGTCATGACAAAATAACACTTCACCTCATTTTCAAGCCTCTGTGTCCAAGCAGTGAATTCTGTATGGAGAGAAAATAGACTCACTCTGATTTGTGCGTGCATAATTCTTGATTTGTAACTCATACAAGTTTATCCGGAAGCACTTTTTCTGAAAATATTCTTACTTTTAAAGGGATACGTGTTTTAAAAACTCTTATTTGGACTTTTTTTATTTTAACTATCGGGAATGTATTTTTAAGAAAGAGGAAAAATATCAAGTTTTACTGGATATTATTCACAATCGAAGTTTAAAACGGCTGACAAGAAAACTCTGGTGAACGAGCATTCTGGTAGTACTTGAATGCATCCCTCATGGATGAATTTGTGAGACGTGAAAAGAGTCTCACTCTAGATTCGTGCGTAACTTAGGCTGAGAGGTGATTCGTTTGTATTTTTAAAAGATTTTTGTGTTGTAATTTTGATTTGTGCATGTGTAAATTGTATTTTTTTTATTTTTTTTTACTTTTACGCTCAACGTATAAGTTACCAATAAAGGATTATGCACGCACAAATCCAAAGTTATGCACAACTCAAAGATACGCGCGCACATATCAGAGTGAGTCTATTTTCTCTCCATATTTCTGGGACATCAGGTCACGTGATCGGTTTTCTGCACGCTTATATTATCTGGAGCAGATTATTATTTGATAATATGGAAATAAATATTGATTTTAAATTAAATGTGTGATTTAACTCTAGCAGTTGTTTTGACTAGCTTTACAATGATACCTTCTTTGAGAAGGAAGTTTTGAGAAGGTATCAAACTTTGAACACTCACCTTTGTTTCAGGTCACAAAAAATGTCCTGTTTTGCTGTTTATTCAGGAATAAATCAATTAAAATGTCATAACTTATTTTATTCTTTGACCTATCTGAATTTGACCATTAGAAAGATCTTGTTAAGCCATTTCCAGTGACATAAAGAACAAAGCAATCCAGTGAATTTAAATGTTTGTCATATATCTACCCCGTAGTGCATGGATGCTTTCAGCGGTACTTCCTTGTCTCTAACCCAGTTTGATGAGTTGCTGTCCCGCATTAGTCAGAGAAAGATATATATAAAGAAAAAAAAAGAAATAATAATGTTGTAATAAGAAATAATGTTTCAAAGAAACAAGAAAAATTATCATAAAATTCAGGAGAACGGTTAGATTCTCCTCCATGTCTGTTTTGGACGCTGCTTCTGTCAGCAAATACTGATGCACTCACCTATAGTGCCCTCTAGTGGCTGTTACTGGAAAAATATGGAAATATGGGCCTAACCAGTGGCTTTGAGGTAGAGTGGCCACCTTGTCGCAAGTTCCAATCCGCAGCTGAGTCATGCAATTGATGCCTAAAAAATGTGACCTTACGCCTCCCTGATTGTCATTAGGGACTGGATTGGGGGAGTTAAACAACCAAATATTCCCCAAAAGTGACTGTGTCTGCAGTTCACCTCTTCCACTAGAGAAGCTCAGAACAAATTTCATACACTTTAGATGCGGAAATACTTTAACTTTTGCTGTTTATGTTTAAAAAAAATCAGAAATAAATCACTTCTAAGTATAAGTCGCACCCCTGGCCGAACTATGCAAATGAAATAAAAGCAACTTATACTCCGAAAAATACAGTAATGTAAACGTTTAGATGCATTTAGCCAAAAAATACAAGCTCCAACACATCAAAAAATATATCTAAATTTTAAACACACAAACAAAAATAAAAAACTTTTTTTTGGAACTTTTATTATTATTTTTTTGTTAGGGAATGAAAGGGAAATTGCTGAAACCTGCCTCCAGTGGTCATTGTGAAACTGCACATTTAGGACTTTGAAATTAGCTTCACATTTTCATTTCATGAACAAACTTTCTCTTTACTTCCTAAATTGAGTTCTTTCAAATTATGTTTTTATTTTATGTAATGTGAGGCTCATGAGCAAAACGCTCCGATATCACTTCCTATTGTTACTGTATGACAATCAAAACAAGTTCATCTTAATTTCTATGCACTTTAATATTTAATTGAATTGATTTAAATTATTGTTTTTGACCCCTAAACATTGGGTTCTTTGTGTGGTAAAAGTGGTTGAAAAAAGCTGCTGAAACGTGTTTTTACATATTTGAAACAGGAAACAGTCTGACTTTTATGAATATAGATCTGTTTATAAAACAGAATTACAATCTCCCGTTCCACCTTCTCCTCTTTAACTGTGACAGACAGCTAATACAAGGTTATTCATCATAAATACATAGACGCCACAGGGTGATGCATCATGGTGACAGATGGTTGATCCATCACACATGTCCAAAACATCATCATTAATTCTCATGATGAAATAATACAAATTTCATCTCAGTTACAGTTTTTTTTTGACAAACGGACATTCCAGGTTCCACCTACACTGAGGTGGGCCTCCCTTCTCACAGCCTCAGCATTTTAATGCCGCTTTCATGCGTTCTTTTGTCCGTGTCTTTGTGAGGACACTGGCGGCGCAGTGATGTAGGCTCCTGATAATGCCAATCTGACGTTCCGGTGGGTGGTTGGAGCCATCATGTTTGTGGGAACCTTCTCAGTCCTTTGAAGTAAATGCGGACTTTTGTTTTTCACCCCTTTGATATCTTAATGTTATGAAATAGACAACAGTTTAATGTTTTTACTGTAAAAGAAGCTTGAAATGGCAACATGCCGTCAGGGAAAGTAAAAGCAAAATGTTCCCGAGGTAATGCCAGTATCCGTGGCCATCTTTGACGGCCCACGCTTGGACGTCACCGCTCACGAGGGAGAGAATCCAGACTCATTTCTAGGCCAAAGAAAAACGCTCAGCATCCATCATGTCAGCCGTTAAACAGAGATGTTTGACTTTAGGGTTCAGAGGTGGGATCCATTGTTGTCCATCAGTCATGGTCTGCGAGTTTGACTATCTTTTACTTTGACCTTCCATTTTAGATTCTCGTGTAGTTTTGGATTTTTTTTTTCCATTGACTGTATAAAAGATATGCACTGACAGGAAGTCAAAGAAATAAACAGCCATGACAGTTATATTTGTCAGAATGGCCGTTATTGTTTATTCTCCAAATTATAAACTAATCAAATGTCTCAATCAATTCAATTTCCGACAAGCTCACTCCTGATTGGTGAGAGTGGTTGCCACAGAAACAATGACTCACACCGACTTGGACCAGTCACTGGTTACTGATATTGTCTGGTTCCAAATGGCAAAGAATTGACATTATTTATTTGGAGCCAGAAGTAAGCCATTATCTTTTAGTGATGTCACACTCACTCAGTCCACTTTTCAAATACAGTCAATGGTTTCTTCCCATCATTTTACATTGATGATGGTGTGTGACTGTTGTTTTTATGTTTTGTATTTGTTCCAGAAACCCTCGGTTCATAGTATTAAAGATCATTTCCTTTTTTTTTGGAGCAATAAAGTTTTTTTTGTCATGCCCTGAGATGTCAATAACAGACCAAATGATCATTTAATTCTCAGAATTGGCCCTTTTGTTTAGTTTTTTTTTTTTCCTAGAAATCGTAATTTTCTCATTAACTGTATAAGAGAATTGGACTGAATGACACCCCACTACCACCACCCCCAGTGTTTCAAACAGGAAGTGTCCTCGGGTCCCAAGGATGAGAACCCATAGACTTCTAAAAATTAAAAATAAAAAAGAATTCTTAAAAATTACTCATTTCTTTCATTATATATTTTCTTTAATCGGTTACTCAATTTATAAACTGACTCAATAAAAAACCATGTGGTGCCTGTTGGTCCCCACATAGAACGTTTGAAATGTCTGACAGATTTCGGACCATCTACTGCTTACTGACATTGTCTGGTTCCAACATGGCGACTGAATTGAGTTTATTTGGTTGGAGCAAGAAGTAAGCCATTTTCTATGGGTGATGTCACACTCACTCAGTCCAGTTCTCGTGTACAGTCAATGGTTTCTTCCCATCATTTTTATTCTTATGATACTGTGTAACTGTTATTTTCATGTTTTATGTTTGTTCAAGAAACCATCTGTTCATTGTATCAAGCATAGTCTCCTTTTTCATGGTTATTGTTCTCTGTAACTTTAAGCTGGACCGATAAAGTTTTATTGTCATGGCCTGAGATGTCAATAAAAGGGAAATGATAATTTAATTATTAACATTCTTGTTTCTATTTTGTTTTTGACCTCAATTTACTCAATGACTGTATAATATAATTGGAGAGTGTGACTCCTCCCCCTTTGCTTTCCAAACAGGAAGTACCCAATGGTCCCAAAAATCTAAATCCCATAGACTTCTATAGAGAAACAAACAGCTATTTCTCAAATATTACGCATTCTTGCTCTGATACATTTTTTTTTGTTCATGATAATTCTCATTTTTTTACGATATTTTTTCTTTAGTTTAAGTGATTCAACAGACCAATCAGATGCTTCAATAAAACCACGTTGTGCCTCACGTTGAACGACTGAACATGGCGGCGTCCATGATGCAATTTAAAAAAAAAAAAAAAAAAAATATTTAAAAAGGCAATTGAGTCGACTTCCTCTTGTTAAACCTGAAGTAAGGCACTTTCTGTGGATGATGTCAAACTCACTCAGTCCTGTGATGTATATAGTCAATGCTTTCATCTTCTATTTTGAAGAAAAAAAACTGATAAAAACAATTCCTTGACTTTCTAGGTTTTTAATTCACCACTTTTCCCCTTTCAGTGACATATTTGTAAGGTTTTGTTTATCTGAGGTTGTATTTGGGCCGTCTGAAAACGTTTTTTTCTCATCTTGATGTGTTTTAGCTTCATAAGGAGACTACATTTTCTTTTATGTAATTGTGTCGCATCAGGAAATCGAACCTGGTAGGATGGAAACCCTGAAAGAGTTGCAGAATCTTTTCTATCAGCAGCAGAGCATTAAGGAGGAGCAGATGGAAAACTGTCTGCTGAGGCTTTCAGGTTTATTTACCATCATCCAGAGGAGAAAAAAAAAATAATATCATTGCAAATATTTTTTTTTGAGCATCAGCATATTTGAAAAAATAAAAAATAATCATTATAGAGAATCAGTATAATTTTTTGTTTTATTTATTCTTTTCAAAATATTTATTTCCAAACCGTCTCTGAACAGAAACTTGTATGTTTGCTGATAAATTAGGAATTCTCTGCTGAATCTTTGGAGCTGATGACCCAGCTGTTAAGGCGGACCTGGCAGGAAACAGGTTTTTTTTTACTTCATTACCATCCCAACTGTCCCTCATTTGAACTTCCTTAAAATCTGTTGCATACGGGGTAAGAGAAGTGTCAAAATTAAATGTGGTGCAAACGTATGATGATTTATGAAGGATGTGATGGCAGCGTTTGTTACAGACACAGTATTTCAAAAACATTGTTTTATTTTATTTTATTTTTAACTCGCCAAGATTAGCCTTACTGATATTACGGTACAAGCACATACTTTAGTACTAATTTTTTTATGACTGAAGTACAGAAATTTGCACCGATTTGGCACCAGAACCGAATAAACTTTAAAAAAGCGTTTCTGGTCTGACTGAGCCCTTCAGTCAGATCACACACACCTGTCCGGACGTCCCGCTCTTCTTCTGGCAGGTGAGCAGCTGGATCTGCGAACGAGCTATTATAGTCTGACTCCGGTTGTGGAATGGCCCCGGGGTCCGGCGCTGCAGCTTTTAAAGCGGTATGTTGTGCAGACAGAGTCAACAACTCCGTTTGACCAGAGGGTTTAAGAAAGAGGACAGAATCCGTGTATTTACAAAAGCAGCCAGAGAGACGTGGAGAATTTTATTACCGTTGTTGTGCTGTTCTTTGTGCCTTCCAGGAAGCACGGAGGCAACAAAACCCCCCAAAAATGTCCTTTAGAGTTTCGGCCTGTATCCTAAAGAAAAAGCTGCCACGGATATAGGAAAAGCTGGCATAATGTATTTATTATTCCTGCTAGATGATTCATGTTCTTCCACTATGCCTGTCAGATATGTATCAGAGTGAAAAGATATTTTTAACACCGCATGACGGCTAAATATTTTATATTTTTTCGGAGACGTCTTTTTTTATGAATGAGAAAATGTCCTTTGTATCAAGATTTCTTCTGCTTTTGCCGACGTTGTTTTTTTATCATTACATGTTGGAGTTTGAGGACTTCATTTGTGCGAGGCGTTTTCGCTCCACAACAACCTCAGGTCTCTGACAGATGGCTCTGGGTAGACCACATCTATTTAGAGCCGTGTGCCACTCTGCATGTAACTGAACTCTCAGCAGCAAAGACAGCCGTGTCAGATATGCCGGGTTTTTTTCTGGCCTTGTGGTTTCTGGATTTTGCTACATAGACGGTTAGAAAGGATGTTTCGAAGATGGAAATGAGTAGTTTGACAATGAGAACTTTTTGTCTCCTTGTAAAGTGTTTAGTTAATGTAAACACAGCAAGTATTTGCACTAATGAGTAAGAAGACGCTCCTTTTTACAGACCTAAAACTTTGAGAGTTTGTGAGACTAAACTTTATAAATAGGTTAACATTAGAGCTAACGCAAACTATTATTTTAATAGTCGACTAATCGTCGATTATTTTTTAATCAGTCGACAAATTGGATCATGCTTAACCCTTTAAGGCCTAAGCCTTAAAAATGTCCGCCTGGACTTTTCTGCTAATTTTGACTATGAAAGGATCAGAGAATGTCCTACAAATGTGTTCTTTTGTCCCTTTTTCCAGAAGACATTGAATTTTCAATATCTATCATCATTTTTAAATGTATTTTATTTCATAATAGTGTTAGACCTAATTTAAATTGTAAAAAAACACAAAATCGAAATGAGTTTTTAGTGAGAAAAACAGCGCAAATGTACATGAACAACAGATTTTGTTTATTAAAAGTTTAAATTTATCCAATATAAAACAATTTACAACAACATTTCTGTATCTTTCTCTCTGAAAGTGCAAAAACAGTGCATAAAATCTCAAATATCTACAGGCGTTTTTGGTCACACAGGGCAATTCTGTCCTCCTTGGCTCCTCAAAGGCCTTGGTGATGCTGTCAGTGACAGTCTAAAGTCCCAAACTTCCAGGAAGTGCTCTTGGTGCAACAGTTTGCAGCATCAGTAGGAAAAGATTTCACCTGCTGATGGTTTTCTGTATTTAGAGGTGGTTGGACATCCGGGACGTGTCTGGAGTTGAATCTCAGTGGATGAGGGTCTCCATCATCAGGTTCTGCATCTGTCCTCCACTGTTGTTGATGTGATGAGCAGCTTTGATCTCTGACCACATCACCAGAACCTCCAGAATCCTCATATTTTCTCCTCTTTGGTCCTTCAGCATCATCAGCTCCAGCTTACAGGACACTGGAAGAAACTTTTTTTCATTTATTGGGATATTTATTTCCTAAACAAACGTAACTATATGCTTCTTTTATAAGATTACTTATAATTTATGATTGAAAAATAAGCTAACTTACATTTGAATGACATTTGTCTCATACAGTTTGTGTTTCTGAGTAAAAACTAGCTAGTAAGTGTTTGATTCCTTCAGAAACTAACCCGGAAATGCAGCTCCAAAAAACGTTACCTTTTCTCGCCAAAAATGATTCCTTCCGTTGCTCCTTCGGTCTCAAAGTCTTCTCTGGACCTTCATGAAGGTTATATTTCCCAGGATGGTCGTTTTTCAGACATTTTCCTTATTTTTTTCGCCGTTATAAAAACTATTTTCCACCGTGCTGCACTCTGCATCTCTCCACCGCTCCGCCTGTCTCACCGGTAAATAGAAGAGCTCCCCGCAGGCTTCCGGGTGAGATTACCGTAATGAACCAATATTGACAAGAAAGCGCAATGTCTCAGCTTTCAGAAACTGTTGAAATTTTTAAAATAGAGCGAACCGTTCAGGAATTACGGTAATTCAAAGAGCGCGTGTAAAAAAAAGTGTCACCGGCGACACTTTCGCCCTTAAAGGGTTGAACCTGCGATGTAAACACTCATTATTAGCTTGCGGCAGGGGCCTCAAATGAAAGCGGCCCGCGGGCATTGCGGCCCGCGGGAAGATATGAATGACAGTTGTTGTGTCCAGAGCTGAACGAACCAATCACGGTAAGGTATATGGCTCAGGAGGGCGGGACATCGACGGGCTGTCCGAGCCTCCTCACTCTTTAATTCATTCCTCCAGTCAGCTGGACGGAGGAGGAGCCATGAAGCTGCTGGAAGTGCTTTCTCACTGAACGGGATTCGCGGGCCCCGCTCCTCTTTCGCCACGTGACAACACGTGATACACAGCCTGCCGCTTGTCAAAAAGACGCCGCGCGACAATTCCGCGCACGCATTAAACATTCCGCGCACGCATTAAACATTCCGCGCACGCATTAAACATTCCGCGCACGCATTAAACATTCCGCGCGGACAAATCAGACCCTCGCGAGCGCTTTTTCCTCCTCCACGAGCAGAGAAAGTCCTCGCGAGAGAGACTGACTACTTCCGCGTGCGTGAGTGATGCCCGCGAGCGAGCAGAGTCTTCAAAGGTGCTTCCACACCGGCCGCATGTCTGCGCGGGTTTATGAACGCACGCTCAGCAGGTGGTATCCACACCGGAGCAGCGCGGTCACGCACGCAGCAGCAGAGAGGAGATTCTTCTTCTATGGTGTTTTTACCGTTCATTAGCGCTGCTGCGACTGTGTGGAAATATTGAACCGGGTTAAAGACTCAGTGCGTGCATGATTTGTGCGTAGAGCTTGAGACCAGATTTAAAAACTTGCGTAGCAACGCGCGCTCCAGACGCGGAGGCCAGGAATTCTGGTGTGCGGCGTTTGCATTGAGCTTTCAGTGAGCGCGCTGCTCTCAGCTCAGAAATGAAGGAGGTTCTGTAAATACAGACGTTTGAAACTGAATAAAAATAGTTCTCTCTAGTCCAGTGTTTGTCAGGTATTTTCTCTTCACACACACACACACACACACCCCCCAACACAACTTTCATCTGAAAACATCATTAGTATCAGTTAATTTGCTCAAGTATATCTCCTCAAAATATACTATTATTATCATTAAAGAATAATAATAAAAAATAAACTTCTAAATAATCTGTTTTATTAATTGTTCTCCTTCTTTTTTTAGAATACTTCCAAAACTTCCAGACAAAGTAGAAACAAGTCTTTCCTTGTTTCTCTCTACAGTGGTGATGGAATTCTGGCTTTTCTCAGAGATTCAGTTCTTTAGAAGAAAGGAAGTTCCTTAGATTATTAATGATTAATTTTCTGAATCATTTTTTTTTTAATTAATTAATTCATTCATTATTTTGTGTTAAAAATAAAGATATTTGAGAACATTGGAATGTTTTATCAGCGATTTTCTTGTGGAAATCCTGATGCAGCCCGGCCTCATCCAGACTCCCGACTGAATTGAGTTTGAGACCCCTGGTCTAAACTGTTAAAGCTATATGCTAACAAAAAATTAGAAAGATGGTTTATTAAACTTTTAATGAATCATGCATCCTAAATTAGTTTCTGGCATTAAAATAAGACTTAAATCAAATTTGGTTGGCATCTGAAACAACTATTTACACTAAAGTTTTGGTCTCAGTGACTCACAACAAAACTTAAAACTTACTTTAAAATAAAATGAAATTTTCCAAACTCCAAATTTTTTAAACTGTCTGGATGCATTTGTTGGAAAAGGATGGAATTCTTTTCCTGCAGACTCTTTAAGTTCTTCTTTTGTATCATCCATTTCCAGAGTCTCTCTCTGTCTTTCTCTCATACTTGGTCTGTGAAATTTGCTCTCATCCCCCTGGGGGAGTGGTGAGCTGCAGATACAGCCGCGCTCAGGAACCATTTGGTGTATTAAGTCAAACCCCCAACTTTATTGTTCCTCTGGGTCCGTGCAGCCAATAAAAAATGTATCTATGGTCAAACATATTTGGACAATTACATTCAAATAGTCCCTTTATATTAAGATTAGCATCTTTGGTCTGCTTTGATTCACAACGAATAAAGAAACACTCAAATATAAAATGAATTGATGTGATATATTCCTTTATTACAAAAAAAATCCTATAAAATCTGTTAAAAACAAAATTGATATTGAAACTTTAAAACTCCAGTAAAGAAGGTAAACACTCTCAGAAATCTTTTAAATCTTGTAGCACTTCTGGTCAGCCGTCCAGACATGTTGAGTAGTTGGAAAACCTCAGAAAAAAGGGATTTTCAACTTTTCCAGAGAAAGTAAAAGAGGAAAGCCTGAGCGGTCCATCCCTGCAATGCGTCTGTCTATGAAGGTCCATACTATGAAACTCATGCTACACACAATAATCCATGTAATATTCAGATTGAAGAGAAGCAAACAAATGAATGATCAGAGTTCACTTGCAAGTGAACCTTGGTGCGGTTAGCAAAGACAAATGAGTTTACGGTGAGTTTAGAGGAGTTGTAGAGCGAGCTGTTTGGGTTTTTCTTTAGTCTACCTTCTGTTCTCTTCTGACAGCTCAATGTCAAGGTTAAACCGTACTATAGCTGTTTGCTGCACAATCAAACAGAGTTTGCTTGATCATCCCAGAGCGAAGGTCTGCAACCTTCAACACGTATAGAGACAATCCGGTCGATTTCTTACCGACTGCAACCCAGAAGGAACCACAAAGTCCTACTTTGAAACAAAGACACGGCTTTGTATTTATTGTTATTATTATGATAAATGTAAATATACTGTTGGGTTTTTTTGTATGAATTAAACATAAAGAGAAAGTAGACTTTGTAAAAAAATATGAAATTGTTTATAATTTGTCACCAAAGTTCACAACATCCTTTCAAAATAAAAGACACCATAAGATCATCTTATTGTGTTGCGTATGGAGTTTAGTCGTCATAAATCTCACTAACCGAGCTACATAAGTGATCCTTTCTGAACTTTTAGAACAATAAAACAAACTTAAAGTCTTTGAATTTGTTCGACAATAGAAAATACGCTTATATTTTTGTTGAGTTTACTGACCACCGATTGATTTCTACACTGAGCTCAAAAATCAAAAATGTTTACTTCAACTTTTGTCCTTCAACAGTTTGAGAATGGGTTCAATAAAGTTTGTTTTTGTTACTTTTTTTTCTGCTTGACTATATTTTTTTTGAACGAGATTTATTGATTTTTTATTGATTTTTTTTTTATACAACAGCTTCATCTTTACCCTCTTCCTGAACTGCCACTAGCTAAGGTCATTCTTATAGTAACTGAAGTAATAATCTCATGTTCCAAGAATGGATAATATAAAAGATTAAAACAAATAATGATAAATACTATGAAATAGTAAAGAAATAACTTGCTACTTATGTACTTTTACAGCTACTTTTTAAAATATATATATTTTTTAGGGCTGTGACGCGTTACTGCATGCGATTAATTGATAAAAATTAACGAGTTAATATGTAAAAACACAATGTGATAGAAGAAATAGTCCGCTTTAATTCGGCGATTCAGGCTTCCTTGTCGTAAAACATTTTGTTGGGTATTATCCCGCTTATACCAGGGTCACATACAAAATAATTAAATATTGTTTCTAGTACTTTATTTTTGTAGTTTAGATCTCTTTTCTCAAAAAGCGACTATTTGATCCATCGTCCGGTTCCATAATGTACAAATACATTTTATCTGGTAAAACATTGTGATTAATCGTGATTAATCACAACACAAAATTGCGATTAATCCAATTTTTTTGTAATCGATTGACAGCACTAATTAGAAAATATTCTAAATGTAGAGTTTTGTGTGTGATTTCATATTGTGAGTATTCCAGATATTAAGTGGTTGGAAAATACTGAGACAAAAAAAAAAAAAGCGATTAATCGTGATTAATTTTTCTAGTTTGCGATTAATTTATATTTTTCATCGATTCCCGGCCCGAATATTTTTCTTTAACCAGAGAGCCACAATGGAGGAGTCAAAGAGCTAAATGCCTCAGGTTGACGACCCCAGAGTGACTGAAACCTAAAGCCTTGTTTCCACTGAGCGGTCCGGTACGGTCTGGTCCAGTATGGTACGGTCCAGTTAAGTCTGGAGAGCATTCCCACTCAGTTTCCATTGATTGTTTTTGAAGCCCCAGGTGTGGTGTAGCGTGTCATTGTAGTGCAATAACTAGAAAAGCAACATCTAGAAAAGCAACAACAGCGGAGGTCATCTTTTTGTTGCTTTACTTTCTGGTAAATTGTGTATAACTTAGAACGTGACTTTTTATTCTACCCGTTTGCAGTCTGAACTGTAACAGGATGGAGAGATTATTTATTGGTTTAATTTTTGAAATGTTTCAGTATTTGGTTTTTTTCTGTTAAGATTACAGAAATAAATTATTTAAAATTTGCATATCTGCGGCTTTCTGGAAAACCATAAATATTTCCGTGTAGGCAAACTCTGTGATTGTTACGCTTTTTCTGTTAGCCTAAAAACTGACCCCGCCCCCACAACAGTTATGTGGCCCTCACTAGAAAAGGTTTGGTTTAATAGGACTATTTTACACACAAAATACTGTGGAAATTATTGAGAGGCTTTAGAAAATTCTTCCAGCCTCTACAGTTTCCTATAAACAAACAACCGACTGAGAAATATCCACCTAAAAGTCTTTGTACTTTAAACGGCAAAAAAGTGCTTATTCATGTTTTCAAAATGACTAATTGAGTTTACAGAAATATTTTTGTCTATATTATATGGAGAGAAAATAGACTCACTCTGATTTATGCGTGCGTAATTCTTGATTTGTAACTAATATAATACATTTTTTGCAAAAGTAAAAAAATTACATAAATTTAAAAAATACAAAATGGAGGAGCGTTGTCAGAGAAGCCGCTGCAGCTCGAAGCGCCCTTTTCTGAAAATAGTGTTTTGAAAACGCTTATTTAGACTTTTATATTAATTATTGGGAATATATTTTTAAGAAAGTTAGAAAATATCAAGTTTTACCGAATGTTATTCACAATCGAAGTTTAAAACGGCTGACAAGAAAACTATGGTGAACGAGCATTCTGGTAGTACTTGAACACATCCTCACGGACGAATTTGTGAGACGTGAAAAGAGTCTCACGGTAGATTTGTGCCTGTGTGCGTGTGTAAGAGGTGATCAGTGCGTATTTTAAAAATATTTTTTTGTGTAATTAGTTTTAGGTTGTTTATGCATGTGTAAATTGCATTTTATATATATATATTTTTTTTTTCACTTTTGCAAAAAATTTATTATATTAGTTACAAATCAAGAATTACGCACGCACAAATCAGAGTGAGTCTATTTTATCTCCGTAATATTACACCTGGTAGACGGAGACTTTACAATATACATCCTATAAAACGTTTCTGTGGCGTATCATTGTGAGATATTGGACCACATTTCAAATAAGTTTTTGTGTGTGAGTTTGTGAAAAACTCCGGTGATTAAAGGCTGCGGTGGTCTGTCAGCAGAATCACAGACTGCTGCTGACTCAGAAACAAGGAGTGTTTTTGATAAACAGGAGCAGATGATTTATCAGCACATTGGCTTTCACCTGACGCATCACATGTTTATGAGTCTGAGCATTAGTCCTTTCATTAACATCCAACAGGAACGTGTTTTCAATCACCTTAAACTTTAAAATTCTCTGGTAATCGTTAAAAAAAAAGTGCATATATTAAGGTTTAAATTAGATATTTGTTGTCATATTGTGTGTTTGCTTTTATTAATATTGTGCCTGTAAGTCAGGGGGGAGGCAGTGTTATCACCCTGAATGTGGTTCACATATTTCCTCCTCATAACTTCCACTGTTTTGTTATTTTCATATTGTTTATTCAAAAATAAAGCTTTATATTAAATAAGGAGAAAAATATTTTTTTTATTTTAATCATAGAGTTGAAGAAGCTTTTGAAACTCACAGAATTAACTTTCAGAACAAAACTATTTCTTTTTTTAGAAAAAAACAAATAATTAAAGCTGCAAGCGGCGTTGGATGGCCCGCGGTCGCTGCCCGCCCACACCCTCGCTGCAACCAGCCCTCCCCTCTCTGCTCGCCCATACGCACCAACACCGCCCCCCCTCAAAATCTATAGCTTGTGATACAATTTTTGTATTTCCTATGGCTTCCCATTGATGCCAAAAGCGTTAGGAAACGATTGATAAAAAAGTGATATGTGATTAAAGCTGGTGCTAAAACTCATTTTTTTGTAAATTAAAGATGTCGGCCACTTCCCAAGGTCAAAAGTCAACGAAACTTTAGGGCTTGTTGAAGACTCTTGCTAACAGCATGTGGGTCAAATTTTGTGACAATCGGACAAACTAAAGGTCTGTTTAACCTCTGTGAAATCCCAAATTTTCAGATTTCGAAACAAAATGGCCGCCAAACCGTAGGTCATGGAGCCATCCCATAATAATGCAAAATTTAGCCATGGGTATATCAAGCAAAGGTATGTTGGTTTCGTTTGTGAAATAAAAAATTGAAAATGCTGAGTCAGCACTTTTTTTCGCGACGGTTTTTTGCGTACCAGAGGCGCATTGTACGCATTTCAGTTTCGTAAATGATGTCATTTCGTTCATCTTGGGCCTCCAAACACGCAAATACCACTTTTACGCAAGTCGGGCAAAATATGTCCGATCTAGCTAAAACTGTGTTTTATGCCACCTCGCCACATGCACGCCATTTAATATTCTACAACTTCTAATTGGAACATTTTTCCCCCAGTAGGTTCCCATTAATGCCCAACTAAGTTACATAACAGTTGATAAACCCCCCAGGAGGTATTTCTTTTCATAGCTGGGACTACAAGTGCTTTTTTTGAATGTTTCAGGATGTCGATCTCTTCCAAAGGTCAAAGGTCAAGGAAACTTCTGGGGTGTTTGTAGACTCCGGCTATGGACATGCTTGTCAAGTTTCGTGAAAATCGCACAAACAAAAGTGTTGTTTTCCCATATTGATGAAAAACGTGAAAAACGCCATTTCTCAGTTTTGGCCGCCAGATTGACGCCAAGGCGTGGGTGTCGTCTGGCCATCCCATAATAATTTCAAATGTTCCCGGAGTTAACCCCAACAAGGGTCATTGGCTGTCTCATAAGCGAATTTCAGCCCATTCATTTTTTTCGCCAGAACGCTCGCTGTGATGTCATCGTTTTAGGCGGAGTGACGCGCAATATGCCAATAATTCATTCTCAATTTTCCCTAGGTGTGGTCCGATTTTGAGGTACTTTTCGTTCATGTGGCGGGGGTGTAATTTTCGTTCAAAGGCGCAGAAAGTTGACGTTTTTTCACTCTAAGCAAAAACGATCTGGTCCTTGCAGTCAGTAGACTGCTGCTGCGGGCCATAAATATAGAAATAGGAAAACAACAGCATGCTGCCTGTCATCTTATATAACTGAGTTTAACCTCTGGTACATCAGAGGCCATTAATGGCTTTAAAGATAATAAAGAGGATTATGAATTTTATTCTGTACTCAACAGAAAAAAAAGCCCCGATTGTTGCATTTTGAAGGATTTAAGTGAGTATTGTGGACGTTCAGCTGCAATGTCATTCCAGCAGTTAAGCCTTGATGTTCCTAAAGAAACTAATCTGTGAAAAGATGCTTCTGATTTTAGCAGTAATCTAGAGGCCACAGTTTAAATTGTGATTTACAAGAAAGATGAAGCCTGAAACTAAGATAAATAACCTCTGAGTTTATTGTTGTTACTAATACAACAGAGGCCAAATCTACAAGATTTATTGCCGCTGGCAGATTAAAAAAAAAAAAAAAGTTGTTTATGAATCCAGATTGTGGCAATCAGGTATCAGAGATGACGGGTAAACACAGGGAGGTGGCCGCAGCTGCTAACCTCTGCCGGTTCATTGATGAAGAACAAACGGATCAAAAAACCCGATTGGAATTTCGTCATTTTAATAAAAAGTTGGATCAAACGTATCCAGAATACTCTGGATCGTCGCCATGACAGATAAAGCTCCGTAATAATCCTCAAGGCGGGCCCTGTCTGGCTTCAGGACAGGAGGCATCACTACCTTCATCCTTACAAACTCTCATTTAGATTGCCCTGTGGGGGCATTTTGGGATACGTGGCCATAGTCTTACAGAGAACTGGGGTTTTTCTGGGGATCAAAAGTAGAAAATGACTGACCGTTTGTTTAAATGTAGGCCTGTGTCTTTGTTCACTCATTAGGGGGAGTTTCCATGGAGACAAAATAATTCAAAATAGATATTTGAACGAGATGAAAGGGAAACCTTAAAATCTCAATTGAAATATTAGACTTGATTTAATTATTTAGTGTCATCAAAATGCATGAAAACGTAGAATTCATTATTTGAATAGTTTCTGGTTTTAGTTAACATTTAATTTAATCTTTTAACAAAATAAAAAAAAATGTTTCCCTACAGTTTTGGGAGCATTTTGAACCTATATCCTGCAGAAATTCTCTCTCCTTTTGCAGGCACTTTTCAGAAAAAGATTAAAAATTTAGCAAAAATTGTTGCATAAACTTCAACTTATAACCAGCAAACTTTGTTTTTTATGTATGCTAACACATAAATGTATTAAACCTTTACTGGATACCACAACCAATACAGAAGACAGAAAGTTTATTTCTGTTAATATATATACTTTTTAAATAGAGATTTAAACTTAATAACTACTAAATAACAGTTTTCTCTAGATAACAATGACATTTTAGGTCATCTAAAGAAAGTAATTAAGGAATAATCTTTAGCAATCCATTTCTGTTTTCTTTCAGAGCTGCAGTCGTCTGTGCAGCTGAAGTTGAATTAAGCCATGACTTTAAAAAAAAAAAAAGAAAATCAATGATAAGTTAATTACTAAGTAAGTAATGATTTTATGTTTGTCATTTTGGTTCATTTTTCTACTGGTCTCCAAATTAGGAAAAATGTATTCAGTTTTCTCAATAAAACAAAACAATTCTCCAGAGATCAACGTAATAATTTGCTTTTTTGAAAACAACAACCTGTAATTGCAATATTGAGATAAATCTTTTATTGTAATCTGAAGTTTTTTTTTTCAGAGAAATAATATTAGTGGACCTGGCCATACTGGAAAGTACAGCAATAAATTAATTTAAATATATGTATATATTTTTTAACTCTGTATGGCTCTTTAGTTATATGTTAAAAATCGGATTGCTTTGGGTGACTTTAGTCACAACTGCCCCTCAGGCAGATACAGGCTGTCTCTGGGGGAAAAAAAGGTCAAATCCGTGTGGGACACGCTAGTGACCTGCAGGGAATCAAGGTGTGCGCCTCTCGGTGAGCCTGGAGAGAGAAAATATTCATGAACATTTTTTTCTATGTTTTTTCAACCTTAACGGTTTTGCTTAACAGGGCCAGTGTAGTGGTGTTGTCCAAAGTGTGGCTCTATTTTCCTGAAGTAGACACAGACAGTGTGTCTCTAATGTAACAAAAGCATGGTAAGAGCGGGAACGCCAGTAACCTGTCAAGAGACAGGTGGACAGGTAGAGAGGGGCGGAGCTTCTGACTGTCTTAAGTGAGTCTAGCACAGCTATCATTTCAACAGGTAAAGTATGCTAGCGGTACATATGTGGAGCACAAGATTAAAGCACATGAAATTTAAATAGGAAGAGAGGAGGCTATTGGATATATTTTAAATTTTGGTTTTTAATTGCACTGTTTATTGGATTTGTTGCCTAAAGCGCGTCCGGCCCTCCAGATAATTTTATTTTATTGTTATTAATGGTCAGATGCTCATTTCTAACTTGTATAATTTTGACAAAATATATTTTTTATGGAGAGTAAAATATTGAAAGTTATTTAAGGTTTAAGTTGATTTATTTTGAATAATATTCCTGCTTTTTTATTATTCATAATTGTTATAAAAGGTTACGGTTTTTGAAAATTAGTATTCTGCTAGCTTTCTGGACTTTTTTGGCATTTACTGAGATTTTTTTTTTGTTTTTTAGGCTGATTTGGAGTACAGATTGTATTTCAGCTACATGCTAACTGTTTTGGCTAATTTAGGGTTTTTATAAAAGTTTTTTAGGCTATTTTGGAGTTAAGCTAATATTTCAGCTATTTTTTTTACACATTTTAACTGAAATAGAGGATAAACCCCTAGAGAATAATAAGAACAAATGACAGAGTAGAAACCAAATAAAATAGTTAAAACAAAGATTAAAAATACATGAAAAACACCTCCACACACACACACACCCCCACAGCAGATATCAGTACAGACTCTCAATATCCACCCCAACCCAACATGACATTTTATAAAGTTTAAATTAATACATTTGCAAAAATCTTACAAAAAAACAAAAACTAACCTGATAAAAGAAATACAACTCACAGACAGTTAGTGAAAGCTAAAGCAGAGACAATGGGAGATTGACAAAAAAATTCTGAATTTAAAGACAAACACAAGTTTGAGATTAATTAACAGAACTTTCTTGAACACAAGAGATGAAACGGTCGTTGGGAGTTTTAACGCAAAGAACAGAAGTTAGTTTATTTTGAAACCTTGACCTACTTCCTGTTTCTCCGTCTTTTTACCACAACATTGATGATTCAGCGGACTGGAAATAGAGTTGGAAGGGGACCTAGACAGGCAATGTAAAAATCCTGATTGATTCATAAACGTTAATTTTTTTCATGTCAATAAAACGCAACAGAGACACGGACCAGTGGAAATCCAGCTTACAAATACATCAGGATACATCAAATCAGCTTTTATGTGTCAGCAATTTAAATGTGTAAACTTTATTTTAAATATCACGTTGCCTATCAGCCTAACGCCCCATTTACACTGGACGCGAAAGCGCCGCAAAGCGGCACGGAACGGAGTCCGCTTCCATTCAGCGCCCTTGTTATCCTATGGCGTTGTTCACACAAGGCGCGGAGCGGAGCGGCGCGGAGGGCCCGCGCGGTGCAGCGGATCGTTTCCGCGTCTGACCTATTTTGTGCGCGAGCCGCGAGCGTTCCGCGTCAATTCTGGCAGGAAGTTGCATCAAGATACATGAGAAAATCCGGTTTCTTTTCAAAATATAACCAGTTTTTCACAATAAAATGCCGCGATTGACAAATGTGATCATGTTTTTGTACCTAAACAGGCGGTAGACACGGATATAAACATACAATCACAACACAAACGTGCGCGCGCCAGCACAGAGACACACAAAACAGACAGACACGCGCACACTTTTTTTTTTCTTTTTTCACAGACACGTACACACGCAGATCAACGTGGATAGACTCCGGTGCGGGGTGAGGAGTTTCGGGAGTTAATAAAACGACAACAGAGAGGCAGAGAGCAGCTCATCTTAGCAGGAACAGGGGGTAATATTTATAAAACACACACAACACAGACAGACACGAGCGCGCACGGATCAATGCAGTGAGCAGACTCTGATGCGGATTTTGGGAGAGAAAAAAGAGATGCCGAGAGCTGCTCCTCTTAGCAGAAATATAGGTTAATAATTGTAGTTTATTAATTTACCCACACACAGACACCTGCGAGCGCGTGCGCAGACACACACAAAACAGAGATGCACATTCGCGCGCACACAGATCAGTACAGTGGGCCGACAGAGCGGGTGGGCGGGGTTTTGAGAGAGCAGTTTTTCTTAGCAGGAACATTGGTTAATGTCTTTAGGCTATGAAATTATCAACCATGATGGCAAAAACAAAAAAATCTCTAGCAGAAGCGCCTGTGGACAGCCGCCCGCGGAAAACCCGTGGTGTGAACGAGATAGCGGAGAGCGGCAGCGGACTCCGCTCTGCTCCGCTTCGCGGCGCTTCCGCGTCCAGTGTGACCCCGGCGTAACGCCCCATTTACACGGGACGCGAAAGCGCCGCGAAGCGTCGCGGAACGGAGTCCGCTTCCATTCGGCGCTCTTGTTATCCTATGGCGTCGTTCACACAAGGCGCGGAGCAGAGCGGCGCGGAGGGTCCGCGCGGTGCAGCGGATCGTTTCCGCGTCTGACCTATTTTGTGCATGAGCCGCGAGCGTTCCGCGTCAATTCTGGCCGGAAGTTGCATCAAGATACATGAGAAAATACGGTTTCTTTTCAAAATATAACCAGTTTTTCACAATAAAATGCCGCGATTGACAAACGTGATCATGTTTTTGTATCTAAACAGGTGGTAGACACGGATATAAACATACAATCACAACACAAACGTGCGCACGCGAGCATAGAGACACACAAAACAGACAGACACGCACACTTTTTTTTTCTTTTTTCACAGACACGTACACACGCAGATCAACGTGGATAGACTCCGGTGCGGGTGGTGAGGAGTTTCGGGAGTTAATAAAACTACAACAGAGAGGCAGAGAGCAGCTCATCTTAGCAGAAACGGGGGATAATATTTATAAAACACACACAACACAGACAGACACGAGCGCACACAGATCAACGCAGTGAGCAGACTCTGGAACGAGTGGGCGGGGCTGCGGGATTTTGGGAGAGAAAAAAGAGATGCAGAGAGCTGCTCCTCTTAGCAGAAATATGGGTTAATAATTGTAGTTTATTAATTTACCCACACACAGACACCTGTGAGCGCGTGCGCACAGACACACACAAAACAGAGATGCACACGCGCGCGCACACAGATCAGTACAGTGGGCAGACAGAGCGGGTGGGCGGGGTTTTGAGAGAGCAGTTTTTCTTAGCAGGAACATTGGTTAATGTCTTTAGGCTATGAAATTATCAACCATGATGGCAAAAACAAAAAAATCTCTAGCAGAAGCGCCTGTGGACCGCCGCGGAAAAATGCACGTCTGGTGTGAACTACGGAAGCAGCGGAAGCAGCGTGGACTCCGCTCCGCTTCGCGGCGCTTCCGCGTCCAGTGTGACCCCGGCGTAATGCTTCCTGCTTTAGTATTTTTTTCTGCCTTATTTAATTCCAGTGTGGCTCAAACAATCCAACTACAACCATTAAAGTCAGTTTTGATCCGAGTTTTTCCCCGTCAGCATAGCTGTGTACACAGTACTTTTGAAAAAATCTAGGAATTCCCACTTGGAATTCAAATGGTGTAGCTTTATAAAAAGCCGATAGCCGTCATAGAGTCAGATGTTGTCGATTTCCCAGAAAGCGCTTTTGTCTGGATAATTAAACTCATGAAGCAGTGCTAAGAGCTGAAGCGCAGGACAAGACAGAGGGCTGTTGTGACAAACATTAAACTTCTCCGACAGTCTCATTACTGCTGTCATCCTTTTGAACAGATGTGGCAATCAGAGTGGCATTTTAAAGCAGCTCAATAAAAGCAGAAAGTTGTGGAAGGAAAACAACGCCGTCTGAATGATGCGGGCTTTATTGACGGGAATATAATGAGTCACAAGAAGTAGCTGAAGGCAGATGGTGTGGCATTTAAAGGCAAATTATTGAGATATCGAATGAAGAGAGTCAGAGTTATCGTCTGTATGCTGTCATGTCGTCCAGAGATTCTGCTTTATATTCTCTATTGTTATTTCTCCTTTACGGATTCATTCAGCTTTTATGTTTAGAATTCAGCCAGGACGGTTCCCCATTTTAATACCCAAAAATAGAGTCGATGGAATTTATAGAGCAGTAATGATCTAGTAATGAAGATCTGGGCACCTTCACAGACACAGTACTGTCCTACATAAAATACTGTGTGGAAACCGTCACTGTGGAGAAGAACATACGGGTATCTCCAAACCAAAAACCCTGGATGACCTCCCAGGTCCGCACGCTCCTCCGGGCACGCGACGCAGCCTTCAGATCAGGCGACAGGGCCCAGTACAGCATCGCTCGTGCTGAGCTGAGGAGGGGCATCAAAGCAGCTAAAGCGGAACACAAGACCAAGATCGAGGAGCAGCTTGACAACCCCCGGCAGGTTTGGCAGGGCATCCAGTCCATTACCAACTACAGAGGCAACACAGCGCCACCAGTCGTTTCAGACGCAGCACTGGTAGAGGAGCTAAACAGCTTCTTCTCTCGGTTTGAGTCTACAGCACAACTCCCAGCCACATCACCTAATATCCCTGCTCAAGCCACAACAACCTCCTGCACCCCTCCCCTCACTCTTCAGGTTGCTGAAGTAAGACGGGTGCTCCAAACTGTTAACCCCAGGAAGGCCACAGGCCCAGATGGAGTTCCGGGAAAAGTCCTCAAGGCTTGTGCTGAGCAGCTAGCACAGGTCTTCACCGACATCTTCAACCACTCTCTGCAACAGGCCTACATCCCAGCCTGCCTTAAATCTGCCACCATCATCCCGATCCCCAAAAAAAACACCAACAGCGGACCTCAATGACTTTCGCCCCATTGCACTCACCCCAATCATCACCAAGTGCTTTGAGAAACTGGTTCAAAAACATATCAAAGCCTGCCTCCCCCCCTTCCCTGGATCCCCACCAGTTTGCCTACCGCTCCAACAGATCCACTGAAGATGCGGTAGCCATCACCCTCCACTCAGCTCTGACTCACTTGGAGAAACAAGGGGAGCTACGTCAGGATGCTATTTGTCGACTACAGCTCTGCCTTCAACACAATAATACCGGACATCCTAATCCCCAAGTTAACCAACCTGGGGCTCCCACCACCCACCTGCTCATGGATCAAGGACTTCCTAGTGAACAGACCCCAGCAGGTGAAACTGGGTCAACACCTCTCGTCAGTCAGAACACTCAGCATCGGCTCCCCCAGGGCTGTGTGCTGAGCCCACTCCTGTACTCACTCTACACATCTGACTGCAGTCCCAGCCACCCCGAGAACCTCATTATCAAGTTCGCGGACGACACAACTGGTGGGACTGATAACCGGAGACAACGAGACGGCCTACATGGAAGAAGTCCGGAAACTCGGAGAGTGGAGTGCGTCAAACAACCTGGCACTGAACGCCTCCAAAACAAAAGAAATCATTCTGGACTTCCGCCGTAATAAAGGCACCCACACACCGCTGGAGTTAAACGGCGAACAGGTGGAGCAGGTGGAGTCATTTAAATTCCTCGGTGTCCACATCTCTGCAGACCTCTCCTGGAAAGCCAACACCCCACGCCCTAGTCAAAAAGGCCCAGCAGCGGCTGCACTTCCTGAGGGTGCTCAGGAAGCAGCGACTCCACCAAAAGCTGCTGGTGACTTTCTACCGCTCCACCATAGAGAGCCTGCTGACTTACGCCATGTCAGTCTGGCACTCTAGCTGCGCGGTGGCCGACAGGAAGAGGCTGCAGAAAGTGACAAACGCAGCCCAAAAAATCATCGGCTGCCCTCTGCCCACAATGGCCTCCATTTACACCTCCCGCTGCCTCAACAGAGCCAGAAACATTGTCAAGGATAAAACCCACCCTGGTCACCACCTCTTCAAACTGCTGCCCTCTGGCAGACGGTACAGAGCCATACCAGCCAGAACAAACAGATTAAGGGACAGCTTTTTTCCAAAAGCCGTTACTGCACTAAATGTAAATAAGCAATAAACCCCGAATACCTGCACATCAATATGCAACTGTTGCACATCCGTACTGTCTCCCGTACCTTACTTTTTTGCACATACCTGTTTTTATTTGCACATATCTGTATAGTTAGATGTCCTCCTTCTATTTATTTTGTATTTATTACCCTTCCCTGTTTGTGTTTTGTATTTTTTTTTTTTTTTTTTTTTGTCCACAATGGTGTGAGCTGTACCTAAATTTCATTGTGGCATCCACAATGACAATAAAGGCATTCAATTCAATTCAATTCAATTCAATTTCACATTTCCGGGGGATTTCAATCCTTTTTTTTACCTCCCTGATGTGACTTTTAAAACTTTTATTTAAAGCTTTTTAAAGTTTTACAGAGAAAACTGGAAATTGAAGGTTGCTTTTGTGGCCACTAGGCCTTGCCACCCTACCTATTGCAGTCTGAGAACATTGAAACATATCAAACAAAACCAGATTTTTTTTTTTTTTTTTTTTTTTTTAACAGGATGTTAAGTGAACACACAGCAAAAAGTGGATAAATCAAAATTCTAGACATTTTTAATAATACATGCAGATAATAACATATTTAGTAAAATAAACACAAGAATTCTGTTTGGAACTGATGTTAGGATAATTTCACTAACGTTGTTTCCTTTTTTAAAATATTTTCTGAATGAGATTTTGACTTGCTTTTACTTTTTCCAGAACATCAGTTTTTCTTTAGTTTTGATGTATAACTTTAGAAAACCAAATTAATTTCTTTTTTCTAATTCTGTGATTTTCTGAGTGACACAGCTGATAAAAAAAGGACATATGAACGTTGAGTAGCTGTTTTCATTCTAGACCTTCGGTAGAACCAATCATGCCACCGTACGTGCTGACATTTCCACAGGAAACGATGCGCGTCGTCAGTAATCTATTCAAGAGAAGGCACTTCTCTGCTTTCAGGAGAGTCACTAAGTCAGAGACGGTGGGATGGAGGACTGAAACAAACATTTGGGTCGGTGTGAGCAGCTCCTGCAGCACATGTCTCTTTCTGTTCACGTCAAATATGTTATTTAGGATTTCATTCTGATCTCTTGCTGTTGGCTGTCCAGGGGCGAGCTGGAGTCCATCTCAGCTGTCTACAGGCCTGAGAGGGCCCAAATTCTTCCCCTATATCTACGGCTCCTCCCTATCCCTATTTAGCCCTCCAAATGGAGAGTTATGGAAAAATAGTGTTTTCAAATTCAGACATTACTACCCCTTGATGACATCATCATTAGTTGTCCGGTCATTTACGTTAGCTGTTAGCGTTCGGAAAATATATAACATCAGTTTTATAACTTTAAAAACGTTGTGCTGAAACAAAAAATCATTACTTTCTTTTAAATGTAAACTTCTGTGCTTCAGAGCACACCCACGTGAAGAAATGTGTTTCTCCTCAGTGCCACAGCGCTCGGTGGAAAGCCCTACCAATGGAAGGATTAGCCAGCTTTAAAGGGTCACCAAACCCTAAATCTTTTTTGGCTGTTGACTTCCATAAATGGGGCTTTAAAAGTGCTCTGTGTTGTTCATTGCCACATTTTTGACAAACTTGTTTAATTTTTGAAAATATTGTCAGAAAGTGTCTTTGTGCTGCCCCCAACTGGTTGAAACGAGGTATTACGGAATAATTTTGTGATGTCATAATCTGCAGCTCCAAGCTCCACCCCCTGACTAGATTTTCAAATTTCCTCTGTGGGTGGAGACAGCGTTCAACCTCCCTGTTTGGGTACCCTTTACGGAGGCGGACCTGGTGTCTAGAACCGGAACATCAGTACTCATACCCCTCCCTGGCCTTGATTAAAAAATATGCTTTTTTAGTTGAAAAAGACTAATATGAGCGGCGACCTTAATGTTTGTTTTTTTTTTAAGCTTTGAACCGTTACCCCCTGAGATGTTTCTGTCAAAATGTACAACACTTTCGACATACCATAACATCTAACTGCTGTATAACATAAACACTGGTCTGGAGATAAATCTCTAATGTGAAACTCTCAACATTCTTACAAATTTGAACACTTTTGTTCATATCCTTTTTGAAATTAACAAAGACTTTAATCTCTTTTTAACGCAGTATAAACTAATCCTGTCCACTAATTCACATTAAACTTTTTTAATAAAAGTGGCTACAACTCAGAAATCTTGTGAAATTTTAATTTATTAAATTCTTTTAACTGTTTTATGTTTATATAGTCTTATTTTGATTATATGTTTTGCTACTAAATTAAAAAAAAAATTAAATTAAAAAAAAAAAGATTTTCAGATGCCCTTTTGCCACCAGATCCCTACAGCTCCACCTTAAAAAGCAAATTCGGACACCACTACCGCTTCAAATGCTAACTATTTTTTTTCCATTTACAAAAGACACTTCATAACTTTATTTTGAAAATGAGAACCTTTCCTGACACTTTACTTTGAAGTTTTATTTACTTGACCAACTTGACAAATACAGTTTTTTAGTCCAACAATGATCAACTCTACATTGCAGCTGTGCTGCCCCCTGTGGCCAGGTTGACCTATTGCAGTCTGAGAACATTACATGGGGAAACATATCAAACAAAACGTTTTTTTTTTGGTTACCAGAATGTCAAGTGAACACACAGCAAAAATTTCAATTTATTAATTCTTTTAACTGTTTTATGTTTATATAGTCTTATTTTGATTATATGTTTTGCTACTAAATTAAAAAAAAAATTAAATTAAAAAAAAAAAAAGATTTTCAGATGCTCTTTTGTCTGCCACCAGGTCCCTACAGCTCCACCTCAAAAAGCAAATTCGGACACCACTACCGCTTCAAATGCCCCTACAATTTGAGGGATAGAGGAAGAGTTCAGATTTGGTTAAACTGTCTCCCTTAGATTTATTTTTTGTACGTTTTTTAAAGACCCACTCTAGGAAAATTGTGTTTGGTGTTTTTAGATGATGGAGGACAGAAAATTAAGCTTAAAATTGCATTTCTGAGTATTTGTATGTTTAAATTGGCTCATATTGCTCCCCATTGTTGTTCCATCGGTCAGGTTAGATGGGGGGGGCGTGATGAGGTTTAAGATAGAGGTAGAGAATGTAAACAAAGAGCTCTCACCAATGAGTTGGGGACAGGTTGCAGCACACATACTGTAACTCAGAGGTGAATTTCTGATAAATTGTGGCTAAAAACTGGACTGAGAACGCTTTAAAACAGACATTAATGATAAACAGACATCTCGATGATGTGCTTTTCTGTCTTGAAGCGGTTGGAGCTGAAAGGAAGGGTGTGGATGAGGGAGGTGTGAAGTTTTAATTGCGTGTTTGTGGGTGTGAACGTCTCACACGCCGTGGATTCAGGGGAAGCCTGACAAAGTGACGGCTTTAATTTAGTGGCCTTTGTGTGCAGACGTTGTTTTTTTTTTTTTTTTTTTTTTTTTTTTTGCACCAGCTTGCTTCTGTTTGCACATGATTTAATCAATACAGACACAGTGCATCACTGTGCGCACTGGCTCTGCTCAGTACTTTACTTGTAGGACAGGGAGCTGCAGATTTATCACACATTTAGGCGCCTTTTTCCAGAAAGTTCTGCGCGGTTTAATTAAAGCAACCTTCGGAGAGTGAATCTTTCACTCCCTGCAGAGTGGAATTGATTCTCCGTTTTTGCAGGTGTTTCTGAAATTTGGGCATTAGCATTATTCCCGGATCTGTAGGGCTCGTGAAGATTTAGTTAGATTTGCTCTCCTCTCTCAGCGTGTCACTGTTCCAGTTTTCATCCCCAAACACTTTTGTTCCAAAGCTCTCCTGACATGCCCATGCCAAAAAAAAAAAAAAAAAAAAAACATCTGTGTGAAATGATTTGCTGTCGTGAAAATGAAGCTTTTAGTGCGAGAATTAAACGGATGATAATTAGATTTAGAAGAGACACAAAGCAGAACATTTTCATTAGGTCTCCTAATGATTCATCCGAACAGTGGCTTCTCCTGCAAACATCAGCATCCTCTCCTCTCCAGCATCCTCTCTGAGAGCAAAGTGCAAAACACGAAAATCAAAAAATTCCTGCAGAAATGGGTAATTGCTAAATGCCATCTTGAATGTAGTAAATTTGAACGACTGCCGGCTGAAAAATTGCTCTGTTTGATATTAGATAAGATTATACAGTCTTCAAAAGCAGAGAGCTCTTTGTAGTTTTATCGTCTTTGTCGTGATTGACCCTTTTGTTCTGGGTTTGTGTCAAAGAGAAGAGTCGGAATGAAATTTCCTGTTTTTTCTCTTTGATAGTGAATCTCTGCAACACAGATTTTAATCAGCAAACATGAACAGAAGCTTAACTGTTACACAGATGGAGCAGAAGTTTCTACAAGTTGAAGAATTCGGTTAATATCCAGATACAAAAATGACAATATTTGTGTTTTCTTTGCCTCCCATAAGACTTCATCTAGGAGCCACCACAAATCCCAAAGCTCCGTTAAACCAGTGGCTTCTTTTTCTTAATTTACTGTTTGCTGGAGCACGTTTGACACCATAGACTGTATAATCACTGGACAGCTCGACCAAAATCCATCTATCTATATATCAGAATAACCATTTTTCCTTTGATATTTTTTTTCCATCCAAATTTTTTTCATTACATTTTTTCTTCATTTATCGCAACTTATTAAAGTTATAAACTGACCAATCAGATGCTTCGATAAAAGCTTGTGGTGCCAGCTAAACGTTTGATGGACCGATTTCAATGGAAGGGGTGTGGTCTTCGAACAAGCTCACTCATGATTGGCGACTGTAGTTGCCATAGAAACGTCGACTCTCATCTTGCTCCAATGGCAGTAATGCGTTAAGCTGGATTCGAATTAGCTTAATTCCACTGGAGCTGGAGGTAAAACATTTTCTCTGGGTGATGTCACCGCTGGCTTCGTCCATTTTTGTTTACTGTCGATGTTTGCAACCTTGAGTTGGAAAGGCGAAGTGAAAAGCTGTCATGTTCTCCTCCAACCACAGGGAACCCTCCCCAGAGTACTGACTGCATCTGTTCCCTTCCTTACTCCATTTCCCATCATGCATCTGCCACCGCTCCATTCACCAGGTGTTCCTCATTCAGTTGCATACAGTTTATTCTCTGTTGTCTCTCTGTGTTTTGACCCCTGCCTGTTTCCTGAACACGCCTCGTCTTGTGTTTACCTGCTCTTCGTTCTCATTAAATCATGTTGCATATGGATCCAAACGTCTCAGCCTTTCCATCAAAGAAGCGTTGTTGAAAGAATTTAAGCAGTGGACCTAAAGCTACATTGTGAAAGGGTTAAATTATTGGTTTTCTTAAAGTCTTCAATATAATCGTAAACAAAGCTCAGAAAGTTTATTCCACTGAAATCGTCATTGAAGAATCGTAGATGCAAGGGGGTGTAGGGCGAAACCGATCCATCAATATATCACGATATTTCACTTGGCGATACATGTATTGGTTTAAAATGCTCACAAGGCCGTATTTAATTTTTATTTAATTTTAATTTTTGAAGAATTCAGGTTCGATTCCCGCTTTGCCCGCCTATGTGTCGAAGTGTTTATGGGCAAGACATTGAACTCCACCTTGCCTCCAATGGGAGGTTTGACCATTTTATTATTTAAGGTGAAATAATATTTAGGTGGATTTTTTTTTTTTTTTAAGGCATACTCTTAGAAAAAAGTGAGAACTTGTTTTGCTACAGTCTGGGGATATATCACAATATGTTTCATATTGTTAGACATGTATCCCATTTCATAACCATTAACTATACCAGAGGTCTGCAACATGCGGCTCCAGATCCACATGTGACTCTTTTATCTCTCCATAGTGGCTCTCTGGTTGAAGAAAAATAAAATTGTAAATTTAAAAAAAAAATTCAAGATTAGCTATTATTTTAGCAACATACTACCGTTTTTGGCTAATGTGTTATCTACTGGAGTTTTTAGGCTAATTTAGAATTTTAGCCTCTATTTAAGTAACATGCTAACGTTTTTTGGCTAGTTTTTGGAGAAATGTTATGCTAATTTGGAGTTTTGCTAATATTTTAGTAAAATGCTAATGATTTCAGGTAGTTTGTTGAATTTAGTTTCTATTTTAGCAACATGCTAACGTTTTTGACTAAGTTAGTTTTGCTGAGGAATTTTAGTCTATTTTGGAGTTCGACTAGTTATTAAGCAACAAGCTAGCTTTTTTTTTGGCAGATTTGGCCTCTAGTTAGTTTTTTATGCTAATTTGGAGTTTAGCTAATATTTTAGCAATATGCTAACATTTTTAGCTAATTTGTTATCTACTGGGGGTTTTTTAGGCTAATTTTGAGTTTAGCTTTTATTTCAGCAACATGCTAAAATGTTTGGCTGATTTAATTTACAGAGAAATGTTATGCTAATTTGAAGTTCAGATAGTAATTAAGCAACGAGCTAGCTTTTTGCTACTAAAGTTAAAAACATATGGAAATACCTTTTTGAGAGATGCTAGTTTCTTTTTATGTATATTTTTTTGCTTTTGTTCTTTCCAAAAATAGATATTATTCACATTTATTTAAAAGAAAAACAAAAAGAAGGTTATGAATGCAAATCCAAATTTCTTAAAGGCTAACGTAAGTCAATGCGGCTCCTTCTAGAAAATGAGCCCAAATGTCTCTTTTACTCTTACAGGTTGCCGACCTCTGAACTATACAAACGCCAAGTTGATTTTGATGCCATCTTGGAAAAAAAAAAAACTCCTGCAGATTGTTTTATTTGACTAAAGACAAGAGCAGAAGCTTGAGCAGGACACAAAGTAAACCCTTAATCCCCATCATAACCGTCTATTAGCCTTTTGCAATATTGATGCTGCATGTTTTGACCGTAGATGATTTATTTATGCTGGAGCGCTCGCTGCTGGGACAATTGTGCCGCAACGATCTCCCAAGCAAAATCAATCTAAAGAAACACATCCGTGGCTTCAGATGAGCGTTTGAAATGAGGATAATAGCTGGAACCATTCGTTTGTCACACTTTGGTTAATGCATTTGTGGTATTTACGTGTAACCAATGACAGCCCTGATTCCCCCTCAGCTGCTCGAGCACTTTTCCTGGCTGGGTTTCAGCTTTATTTTTTGGGAAAACATAAAAAATCAGTTAGTCTGTGTGACGAAGCGAGTCCCCTGATGAAGTGCGGTTCCCTCAGTAATCTGGGACAAAGAACATAAAACTGCTCGGCGAGGTGTTCGAGGAACCCGCCTGATTAACAAGACTGCTGTGAATAATTTACAGTGATTACCCACTGACTGGAGATGAAATGTCTCTCCAGTTTCCTCACGTTCTCCGCGAGCTGATGAGCGCGGCACCGGAGCTCACATGTGTTTTCCACTTCCGACTGTAAATTCAATCTCCACGCTCGAGAAACGCCAAAGGGAATTTTATATAAATACATTATTCACCCAATAATAAGCCCACTTATTTACAATTCAAGGTCCTGTTAATGTATTCAGTCTTGATGGTTTATTTTAGTCCGAGTTGGAACTAAAACAGTTATCAAAGGTCAAAGACGGGAATTTAAAGGAGTTAATAGTTATTTTATGAAGTGGCGTTCAAACTAAATGCTCTAAGTTCAAGATTGCTTGAATAATTTTTGCAGTTGCTGTGAAAATATGATAAAATAGCAGAACACACCTAGTACAAGGTGAAAATGAATTTTGAACAGTGAACACCCCAAAGTGGGGTTCAAAAGTTATTTTTTTTTTCAAAATGTACCTTGGTACGGCAAGCAAAAGGGGTCATAAATCGCCAGGAAAAGCGGCATATTGACCATCAAAAGGACTGCTTTTTACAAACGTTTTAAAATTAGCACGCAAAATACGCCAGATGGATCGCGGACAAAACACATTAATATCATTGTTTCTTTTTTGCACTGCTTTTCTTTTATCACCTTTACAAATATGTACAGGGTGACCCAAAAAGATGTGTACCCATGAAAATTTCAATTGTGACTTTGATTAAAAAGCTATTTATTTCAAATTACAACCACACATTATCCAGTTTATGGAAGACCATTCACCAGAGTTTCAGCTATTTCTGTCAATTTTTAGTCAATTTATGACTTTCCGGCGCAGTGACTCCCTTGTCATTCCGCGTTCTTGGCTGCGTCTACGCACTGATTTCCTAGGGCTGCGTCCTTCTGAGTCCCTCACTGCAGCAATGTTTTCTTCTGTTCTTGCACTCTTTTTCCTGCCTGAATAAGTTCCCCCTGTGGCTTTAGAACATAAGTCCACTACAGTCCCATGCTCTCTGAACTTCGTAACCCAACTAACAATCGTTGGATTTTGGTGGAAAGTTGCGACAATGGAAATGTTTTCAAAACTGAATCTGTACACTCTGGTATGATTTTTGTCGCAAAATAGGTCTTCAGGGAGAATATCTTCTGCTGATTTGTCCAAGACATTTTTGGGGCAACTATAGCTGCAAACGATCATCCATAGGTTCACCTTTCATGTCCCGCAACAGAAAAAACATTCGTTAAAAAATTGATTTTTTATCGAATAAAATGTGGGTACGCATCTTTTTGGGTCACCCTGTAGTACTTTAATAAACTATTTAAAATGACTTTCATTGTCACAGATAATAGAAAAATCTCTTTTTGTAGTCATCAGATTATCAAACCAACTTGCTTGTTATGACAAAAACCCTTGATTTCTGGTTAAATATTGTGAAATCTGGTTAAACAAATCTTTCATGATAATCAGATGTCTACGCCCAGTACTGTGTGGTTGGTTTCCTTGTCACGGTACAAACATGAAAATATTCATCGCTCAAAGGCGGCGCAGTGGGACTAAGTAGGTAAAATAATGCTTTTCCTAGAAGTTATCTAGGTTTAAACAACCCTTTTTTTTTTTTTTACTTAGTTACATTTCAAAAGGCATAAAAACGTCTTTTTTTTGGAACAACAACTATTAAAATCTATTAAACCCCCTTGGTTTAATAGACTCTGCTTTGAGCATTTTGTTGTTGGCTGTTTTTCTTAACAAACAAACAATCCAAGCATCCAGAGCTCCTTTGGTGACAGCAGCATCATTTTTCTTCATCAGAAAACCTTTGGTTTAAGAAAGCGGCATTTGGTGATTTATGACCTCTTTTGCTTGCCATACTAATGAAATCAAAATGCGTGTCAACAGCAACCGCCAGAAGATTATTATGGGATGGCCACAGGATCTGCCATTTTGTGGCAAATTTGTGTGAATTTTGATGATTTTCCACATTTTTGCACAATATGGGGAAAATAAATGTTTGTTTGGGTCATTTTTATGGATTTTCACACACATACTGCCAACTTTAAAATACTATCACAAGTGCAGTTTCGTTTTGACCTCAGGAACGTATGGATTTTGATCCATTGCCCCCTAAACTATTCAAGCTTCATTGGGAAGCTACTTGGAAAAACAAAATTGGTTATAGAAGGCATGACGAGGTCAAACTAGTGACATCCCCTGTTACTTACACTTTTTTACCCTAACTTTGGCTCAAGCTAAATGAAACAAAAATGACATTATATTTGAACAAATCAGGAATGTGATGTAAGAAAAACCTCTGTCGTCAAGGAAATCCAGAAGTTTACTTTTGCAGATTCCTCTAAAACTTGCATAGACCTGTTTGATACTCCCAGCTGACCAAAAATTGGAGAAAAAAACAACACGAAAGCCGCCATTTTAGAAAAAGGGATTTATTTTATTTATTTTTACATAAATTTGTCATTTAAAGCTCTGACTTTGTTCAGTCAGTGAGGCGAAGTCAAAAGCTTTAATTAATTCCTTTTCTTTATCCCCAGAGTAAACGGGCTTGCTTTGGTCGTCCTGAGGGATGTCTTTCTGTTTTTTTTTTTTTTTTTTTTAGAGAAAGCACAGGTGGGCTTTATGCAGTGGGAGAAGCAAAGGTCCCGCCTCCACAAACTCTGCCATCAATCAAATCTACTTTGGCTTTGCTTTGGAACTTGAGAGTGATGAGGGTTCCACATAAACACAGATTTAACCTGCTTGTCTCCATCAAACCGTAACTTGTAACCGAATATGAATTTTGGCATCAGGGAGGGAGGACGAGCTTGAACGAGAGTTTCGTGCACACTTCACAGAGACCAGATACTTGCTTTTTGCAAAAAAAAAAAAAAAAAAAATGTTTTCCGACTCTTCTATTATTCAATTTCCATCTCAAACATGATCAGAGGCCACAAAAAAAAAAAAAAAAAAAAAAAAATCAAGCCTTCCTTTGAGAATTTGCCTCTTTTCCGTTTTGCAGCAGAAAACATCTTGTTTTCTGTTTTTTTTTTTCTCTTTTTCTCATTGAATGAATGTGATGCTTTGACAGGTTTGGTAAAATATTTAAAGGCGAGGAAATGTCGAGCTAAAGAGGAACGACAGCCTCCGCCCCTGTTTCGCTGCTGTTTAAGTCAAAAAGTACATGTGTGTGAAAGCATCGTCTCACTGAGCTGCAGCCGAAACATAGAGTCAGGATTCATAGAACTGCAAGCACATTTATGTTTGTGCAGAATTCATCCAAAACACTTGAGTTGTTGATCAAAAAAATGCATAATGGGCCTGTTTTCTTGCAGATTGGTAGCCGTCCACTTGCTTAAGAACAACTTTTTTGGCAAAAAAAAGCATATAAAGTGATGTAAAGAGCTTCTTTAAGTACATGAGTCTAAAGAATTTGACTGATGTGATAGATATTCTAAACAAATTCCAAAAGAGTTTTCAGTTTTTCTTAATTTATCGTTTTGTTTTTTTTACCTAAACTTAAATATAAATATATGAAGCAATTGTATTGGACCTCATTAACGTGAATGACTGAAGACAGAAAAAGAAAAATCTGACAAACCTGCAAAACCTTCAAATAATGAGGTGAAACAAAAGCAGAACAACATTGATTTAAAAATAAATTATTGTAATTAGTCAACATGGAGATCAGAAGCAGCTTAAGTAATGAATATTGCAATTAGAATTTTTTTTTGCGCTATATTGCATTAAAAAAAGTAGGATTACGACAATTTATCTACATGCCTGTCTGTGATTAAAACAGGAAAAATTGAAAAAAAAATCTATTACAAAAATAAAAGTTAAATCAGATTCTTAAAAAGTAGAATCTACAATTTTTGTATTTTTTTCTCCACAATCCACGTCTTGTACTGTATTTGTTAAAAAGTGAGGCTCTCCAACAAAAAAAGTTTACTCTCAAAGGGCAAATGAGAAAAAAACAAATAAATAAAGAGCTTCAGCATCAAACTGCAACTGAAAACTGTCTCTTATTTAGGTTTTCTTGCAATTATTGCAGATGTCAGCCTGTCTTTCAACATTGCAGGACAACAACGAAGCATCACAGGAAGCATTTTCTGAGTTTGTTTTTCTTTTTTCTTTAATATAAAGTTACACTTTGACACCATGTGTGAATGGTGTTCCAGTTCATGGATTCTACAGGAAATGAGTAGAAAGGTTTTGGGGCAATAAAAGAGAATTCTCTTGTCTGGTCAGTGTCTCCGATGGAGCAGTTGGAAGTGATTGTTTTCTAGGATGTCACAGAGAGAAAAATGTCTTATCATTTCAAGGATAAAAAGTATTTTAGCTCCCTAAAGACAACAGATGACCGATTTGTGTTTGAGGACTTTCACAAATAAATGTGGTGAATGTATTGTGAGTTATTTGTGAAACTACATTCACAGCGCACTCAGCAACAAATGTTCAAGCCGCAAAGAAAAATCTATTTATAAATGAAACACGATGTTTAAACTCTTGTGGAGTTTTGCAAGTTTCTGCAGCCGTTTTAAGGATCCACATGTGTGAAAACTTAAACTAGTAAAACTTTGACCAATCAGAGACTTGGATTTGGTAGTGGTGTGAAGATGGTGACTTATTTAAGTGCCAACTTTATGAAAAATTGATCATGAAGGAGAAATTAATAATTGCTGTGTGTGTGTGGCTGGAATTACACCAAGTCTTTTTATAACTGAATAGAGCTGTGAAAGAAAAAGCTGGAGAAGATCTACTAAGTCTTTCCAACTGTAAGTGAAGAAGAAGCCCCTCCCTACGTGTTCAGTTGAATGTATATAGAGAACTGGACTGAGCGGGTGTGACGTCACACATAGAAAATGCTTTACTTCCAACTCCAGGGAAGTGAAGCCAATTCAGTCGCCGTACTTCCATGAAATGGATGTCGCCATGTTGAAGCCAGACGATAGTGATTGGTCAGAGTTTGTCTGAGTTAATGTTTGTCACCAATCACGAGGAAGGTTTTTATTTTTATTTTTTTTGAAGTCCATACCCCTTCTGCTGCAAGCAGGCTCGGCAAGAATGGTCATTCTGACAAATTCAGTGACAGAGTAAAAGCTGTATATATTTCAGTAGAAGTCTGTGGGATTTTGGCTTCTTGGAACCGGCGGTACTTCCTGTTTAGAAAAGCCAGGGGGGTGGGGTTCCCCAGTCCAGTTCTCGTTGCATTCAATGGTGTGAAAACGATGGGCTAAATGAAGGTTCAAGAACATGCATGCGTTATGGGTGATACTGTCGTACGGTGTCTTAACGTCACGTTCTAGTCCAAGTGTGTCAAAGTCATTTTGGTTCGGGGGCCACATTCAACCCGCCTGATCTCAAGTGGGCCGGACTAGTAACATAATAACAAAATAACCTGTAGTCAACTTGTTATATGTGGCTTTGTTTTTTATTTTAGTTTTTTCTCACAATGCCTCAAACAAGCTTCTTATTACACATTCATTCACAAAGGCCAATGGATTTCACTTTAAAATACAGTTTATTCCATTTTACACAGACTGATTATTTTACATCTGACATCAAGGTGGGGCTTATAGAGAAAATAAATACACTTCCTGCCTTAAATATAAATGTACAAATCAATTTGAAATCCTGTGTAACAACACGTTTAACAGTGTCATTCAATTGTGCAAAATACAAAGAAATGTCCAAAAATCTTTTCCTTTGCTTCCCCTAGAGGTGGAATTGTGCATTGCGGTCACTTCTTTACAGAGCCAGAAACTTGCTTTTTGTTCTGTGTGCGCATTGGCTTCTATATTTAACCCCCAACGTGCCACATGCAGGTTTGCCCCATAAATATCCACCCATCGGGGCAGTTGTGACTCAGGCCTAACTGAGTATCAAAGTGTTTGTCTCAGTTTCCTCTGCAGTTTGCCACTTAAAGAACCAAACTATAAAAGGTCCAGTTCACGTTTTTGTTTTAGGATTCATTCATATCAGCTGCGTTTGCTAACATTTTAGACTAAATTGGTTTTCTTATTGGAAGAAGGATCTGCATGTCTGTGAGGATTGGCTTTAGCCGGATCTGACCTTTACAGCAGAAAACCTCATTCCTCCTGTTTTATGAAAACATTGAATCCAGCGGAGCTTTTCAGCATAATGTAGGATGGAATCAAAATCCCACTTTGGTTAGAGGTGATCAAGATCAAAAGCAGTTTTCTCCGATGTCTCGGCTGGTGCAACGGAGGACGGTCGAGATCTGACATGTTGGCGTAAACCTGGTCCTTCGGTATCAAGTAGAAGGAGAACTCTATTTTTGGAGCTGATGGTCACGAGAAACCAAAAAAAATCTGCAATTTTTAAACTTTTCTTTTTAAAAAAATGATTTTTCCTGGGAAATTTGGACTGTCTAATGATTTGCAGCTGAACCGCATTGACTATCTTCAAGTTTTGGTCCAGCAGCTTCGGTTTTCTCATCCTTTTGGCATGGCTAAGCCTTTTGGTAAACCACCGGCAGACGAAGCTCAGCAGGATATCCCGTCTAATCATCACTTCCCAGAATCCGACCTCCCCTCAGGAAAACAACTCACCCCCATAATCTTTGAGGAAGATGTATTGAGTCTTTAAAGACAGAAAATCAATAAGTTTCTCGCTTTTTTTGGTAAACAAAACTGCCTTAAAATGGAAAAAAAAAATCAGCCTAGCTGACCTATCGCTGACTGTTCCCTTTCTGCCGAAAGGCTGAAGCTAAAAGATGGAAATGAGTGATAGAAGTCTACAGATTACTGAAAAGAGGGGGCGAAAGAAGAGAAGGGAAGGGGATGGAACAGAGGGGATATCAGTGCCTTTAGGCTCCAGCTGAAAGGATGATACCCCGATGGAGAGATAAGAAACAGAGGGAATAATAGGAGAAAGAGGACATTGGAAACAAAGAGAAAACGATACCCACGTCGGTTTTCTTGAAGGAGGAGAGGAAAGCAGCTCCTGCAGATCTGGAGATGAAGAGATAGTGATTGAGGTTGGGGCATGAATGCAGGAAGTATGGATCGCTATTGACGTCCTGTCAAAGAGCAACTTTTGTATTTTGATCCTAGAAGTCTGAGAGGCTGCAGCATCAACAACCTCGCCTGAACTCGGCAGCAAGGAGAGAGGGGTGTGGGAGAAGCGAGATGCCTTCAAGTCTCCCCGTGTCACAAACTATTAGTTAAAGCAGTGGAAGTGAAATAAATGAAGTGGCCTACTGAGTGGAAGCTACTTTGCTATGCAGAAGTGGGGCTTAATCAGCAGACACGCGGTTTTTAGAAAAACATAAACAAGGCGACTGGGGGGAATGACACAAATAAGCGCTCGCAACATTTTAATGGTTGAATTATCACGAGTTTTACATGCATGGAGAAATGCGTCCCATTGGTTCCGGGATTAAGCGTGACGCGCGCAGCTGGGACCAGACTGAAGATGTTGCTGGGAGCGTGTTCCGCTTGTCTAGCAGGGTTCGTCTGCGTCTGGCCTTCAGCCAGCGCTCGCAGCCCCCACATGCCGAGCCGCGCGCCGCCATGTCACATCGCACGAACGTTTCCCCGAAGCCGGGTTAACATCAGACAAGCTCCCTCCCGAAGCTGTATTCATCCGGCTCAACCCGCAGCCCACGCCGTGTCACCCGCTATGTGCGCAGCCGCCTCGCGAGGATCCTCCGCGCGAGCCGGACCAGACAGCCGCTCGCTTGTCGCTGGCGCGGGCCGGCTCTCCGAGGACCTCTCCATCACCTCTGATGATAAGCATTGGTGGAGCCCTTTCTGGCTCTCGTGGAGATGTGAGAAGATTGAAAGAAGAAGCCTGAAGGGAAGGAGGCGCTTCTAATCGATGCTCCTCAATGTGGAGAAGTGACCATCACGAGCGGCATGACCAGCAGTTATTGGATCATTTGTCTAATACTCTGTCACTTGAAAAGGAGTTTAGGCTGTTTGATCTCGCCCCAAAGCCAGTGGAGCTGGAGGTGTCCCTCTAAATTTACTCCTTTCTCTTCCCCGTCAGAGGGAAAGCCGCGGTCCCTAACCCACGGAAAAATCCCACACTGAGTGTGTTCCATAGTCTGAACTGATGGAAAACACATATTTAAACTAAATCAATCACTGTCTTTTATTATTATTTTTTTCAATTTTATTCCAAATGACGGCCAACAGACAAAAAGAAGGAACAGAATCTACATTTTCTCCCTTTTATTTATTATTTGATTCTAAAGAAAGTTTTCTGAGAATTTGAGTATCGATCCAATACCGAGCAAGTATCGCCGATATCGATACCGATAATGATACTTTTTCTTAAAGTGTTGAGTTATAGAATAACTTCGGAAATGCACATTTTTTTGTCAATTGCGCGTATAATAAAACACAGGACTGAAACTTTCGTCAACTAACAATGTTTATTAGCTAATTACAACAATATAAACTGAATATACATCAAACTTTGAATATGTGCATTAATAACTGCATAACACCATTATAATAAGAAGGAAACTAGTGCATTATAATAATTTTTATAATATTATAATATAATATAATATAATATAATATAATATAATATAATATAATATAATATAATATAATATAATATAATATAATATTAATCAATTAATTAATTAATTATAATAATTATATAATTTAAATAAACATAAAAATGTAACTAAAATGTAAGTATAAACATATATTTCAAAAAAATTAAGGAAGTACTAAAATATCAACGTAATTAGTAAATAAACTGTAATAAAAATAAAAATATCAACAACACAACAAAAAATCCTGCCATTGCATGCACATTTGTGGCTGTTAAATAACATCAGCTCTCCAATGAAGCAGGAAAGAAACCGGACAGGTGTGAGGAAGTGGTGTGCTGCTCAACACAGACAGACAATGTTGCCAGATTGGGGAGTTTCCCGCACAAATTGTGCAGATTTTTACTCAATTTGGGCTGTTTTTTTGCCCAATCTCGCAACACAGACAGATAGACGCCGCGCTTGCATGAACTTCGTTAGTGAATTCAAACTTTTTTATTGTACGTGTTTAAAAAAAAAAACTTATTTGGAAAGTTTCCTTTTGCAGAAAAGATTTGCAGAAAAACAAAAGAAGAGGCTTTTATTTCAAAATAAAAGGAAGCTGCAAATAACAGACGATCCGAATATGGATTTATTGTGACAGTTGTTTCCACACAACATAATAAAAATCTATAATATTTAGCAGCTGGCATTCCAATATTTCGAGAATGCTGGTAATTAAGTTGCTGGATTCACATTTATTATTATATTTGGAATGTTTTAATGACGTTTTTGTATTTAACCTTTACGCCTTAAAAGTCAGACAAAGCTGACGTCTGATTTATTTATTTATTTATTTTTTTTAATGAGGGAATCCATATGAGATAAAGCTGAAAAAGCTGCAGATATTTTACAGATGAAGACGATAAACTTTACCCTAAAAAGTTACGGAAAACCACAATCATCTCACTTTTTTGTCAATTTATTTTGAGCGCATTGCAAGAAAAGTCCTGCTGCAGCCTCTATAGATGCTCATGAACCCGCTACAGACAGTAAATACTTTTGTTTATATGTGTATTTACTTTTTTAGCTTGAATATCTTTATATCTTCTTACTGACAAATGATTTTTATTTTGTTATTTCTGTCTTTTTTTAAATCTGTAGACATGTTTTAATTAAATTACCCCACATTGTGGGCACATAACCTTCATGTTTCTTGAACAAAAATTAAAAAAACTCCAAAACTAAATTTTTCTGCTTTTCTACATTGAAAACTTCAGATATTTTTCACTAATTAAACTAGTTCAAATAAGCCTGTATTTTCACAACAAACAGAATATAGTTAATAAGATTTAAAGTATTGAGAAGCAAGTTTTTTTTGGGTTTTTTTTGTGGGATTATATCTTATTTCAGGAGCGAAGGCAAAAGTAGTTTTTAAAATGTCCTAAACTTTTGGAAAAGTTCCTTTTTTCATGCTGCAGCACTTTCTGCTAAAATTTTGTGTCAAAGCATTTTTGTAAATCAGTAAACATAAACCAGAAAATGCAAACAATGCACTATTTTTCCGTGAACTTCTCCACAACAACACAGTTTAATAAAACTCGTGCAGCAACATGAGGCTGAAGAGATTGCGCAACTGAAAAATGGGCACTGAGGAAACAAATGTAAACTTTAGTTCCACCTTTGTAGTTTTTGTTTACATAACAAGCTATATAATAAATTATTAATGTATAATCAAATTGTGCTCCTAAATTTTATTGATTTAAGACGAAAAATAGTTCCAGCCCTAATTTTTAAGCGTTTGAATATGTGGAAACTTTTTTTGTATTTTTTTATGTTTTTTTTTTTTACGTGCAGTTTGGTTAATTTTCACTAAGAAATCTAACCAAAATGATTGAACATGTTTTTTTTTTTTTTTTTTAGTAGCTTCACCTATTTAAAGGCTATATGTGCTTATTTATACACCTAATTTTTACTTTTAAATTGTATTTTCAAACCTATTTTGTTTAAAAAAAAAATGTTTAAAAAAAAGCGACTTGCGCTGTCCTTTTTTTTTCATTTTTTTAAATAATTATTGAAGTTGAATTTTCATTGATTCTGTTTGACTGGGCTGTCGTCTGCCGTGAAGCGAGGCGCCGCGAGGTGCTGCCAGGAAACCTCAGAGCTCAGCCTGTCATCTGCTCCTGCAGCTTCAGCCAATATTGCTCCTAGAATAAAGATGAGCGCGACGTTTCTGCAAAAATCAGCCAAACAAGACGTGGCCCTGACATGATAACAAGCGTCACCTCCCCGCAGGTGAAAATAGGAATCATAAGCAACACAAATGATCAGTTACTTATCTGTGGTTGTCAGGACAGCCGTCGTTCCGCGCTCAAACGTGAGCTAATGACGAGCGAACCGCGTCGGCTCAATTAAAGGAGCGGTGGTCTGAACTTTGGGACAGCTCTGCTGCTTCTTCTTCACCGTCTCTTCAGTCACGATGGTTGACGGGTGACAAAAGCCGTGCCTGCCAACCCGCTCACCATTCTGCAGAATGGTTTTCAAATATTAATTGGAATATTCGAGATGACCCGTCCGTGTGTCCTGAAGAAATTCCTGCAGATGTTTGAAATAAATTGAAGGTATTTTTTGGGACCAGATCGACGTCGTCGTGGTTATTTAGCCGTTTCCAGACTAAATCAAGGCTGTGGCGAGGAGCACTTTGTGAGATTGACAACAGAATTAATTTATCTCATGAAATCAGTTTAAATGTGGCAGAATACGAAAAATGAGAATTGGGTTTGACAGAGAGAAGCTGGAACTTTAAAGGCGGGGTCGGTCTCCAAAAACAGGCAGCTCCTGTGGTGATCAAAGTAAACCACCAAGACAACTCAACCAATTTAAACTAACAAAACACAGCTTAGAGACTGAAACCAAACTGTTTTACCAGCTCCAATTTATTTTATTTTATTTTTTTCTTTTTAACTTGTCCTGTCCAACAGCTGAGCAAACAGATACGGCCTGAGAGCCTCTTGCGTTGGACAGATTTTAATGTCCCAACAGGGGTTTATCAAGTATAAACCCCCTTGTATTTTATACTAAACTTTATTTATATTGATAATGTTGTATCATTTTACTTTTTTTGTTGGACAGGATGGAAACAAAGAGGGGGGCTCCAATTTAAAAGAAAGACGGTTGACTTGATTTTGTGCCCCCCTGCAAGGGTCTTGAATTCAGACGTTTCAGCCAGAGCTCGAACAGGGTAACTCCTGATTGTGGGGCAAGCACACTAACTGACTGCACCACCCGTCAAAGGAAAGAAGGGGGATTTCAACTGTTAAAGATATATATATAAAATATATAAAACTAATAGATCGCCATTTAAATTTGTCTTTTTTGACCCAAATGCAGCAGAGGAGTGAATTTCAAAGCAATTTTATGAGTGAAACAGACCACCTTCTGTTTGCTGTTCCCTTTTTTAATTAATATATATATCCTCCTGAGACCCGGCCCATTAATTTATGTCCTTTATAATGGACATTTTGTTTACCTGTATATTTCTTAAGTATTTGTAGATAACCTTCTAAGTCCTATAGTACCCTGTAGAGGACATCCTTAGCTTTCCATTGATATGTCATGTGATGAGTTTGCATGCTGGGAACTTTACTTTTTTCCTCTACCAAGATGGCTGCCATACACACAACCACATTTTATGGAAAGCTGAAAAGTAAGTCAAATATTCTGCATCTAATGATTTTTTTATCATGAGAAGTGTATATATTCTTGGTCATAAACATGTTAAGAAGAATATTTTTACATTTAAAAAAAGTTTTCTGTTTTCTGTTTTGAAACAGCAGGCATTTTATGAATGTCAACTGTAGTGGACACCAGGACCATTTTAATGTATTTAACGGCTGCTCATTATTTTAGGAGAAAGAAGTGAAGCAGAGAGGATCCTATACCAGATAGTAGAGGGAGATTCAGATTTGGAGCTTTCAGATGATGAAAATGATGAGGAGGATGAGATTCAGCCTGTGATAGGTGAAGATGAAGAAGATGATGATTCTGGAGAATCTGATGAGTCAGAGTCAGAGGAGGAGCAGCAAAGTCGCCGTGCTCTGTGGGCCAGGACTAACTTGTATGTTTTATTTAGTTTCAGTCTAATGTTGTACATCTTATGACCATGTTAGAACTTTGTAGTATTTGTACAATGTGTAAATGCTGTTAAAAATATGCAAGTTAGTTTAAAATATCCGCTTAGAACGTTCTTCAATAGTCATCTCATAACCATGAAACTCAAATTATTGCATTAATCCAGATAGATGTGAAAAAAATGAATTGTTATTTGATTTTTTTTTTTTACCATCCATCACAATAGATTCACACCTGTGCTACCTGGACGTCCTGCCTATCAAGATGACCCCAAAGTACGTGAATATTGGAGTCCAATCCAGTACTTTTCACAGTACGTTGATTACAACATTTTGAGGATCTGGCAGATTTTACAAATCAAAGACAGCTGCAAACTACTGGAGTTTCACTGAAACCACTGCCCAAGAAATCAAGATTTTTTTGGCATATCAATACACATGGCTTGCCTTGGCTATCCCAGAGTCAAAATGTTTTGGGCTAAAAAGACTAAAGTGCCAGTTATTAGCAGGAAAATGACACGGGATAGGTTCTACAAGCTGAGGAGCTCACTCAAGATTGTAAATGACCTGGATGTAACTGAAGAGACAAAGGAGTCAGATATTCTTTGGAAAGTCAGACCATTGCTTGATCGTGTGAGGCAAGGTTGTCTCAGCCTTCCAAGGGGTGACAAGGTGTGCATTGATGAGCAAATTATCCCGTTCACAGGCCGCTGCCCAGTAAGGCAGTATGTGCCAGGAAAACCAAACCCTACTGGCCTAAAGGTTTTTGTCCTTGCTTCACCAAACGGCCTGGTCCTGGATTTTGAGGTTTATCAGGGCAAGAACACATTCAGTGGCCAAAGACTGGGAGTTGGAGCTGCAGCGGTCTTGCGAATGGTCGAGTCAGTACCTACAGGAACTCATGTGTTCTTTGATAGATATTTCACAACGGTCAACCTCATGGATGCTTTGCTCTCTAAGGGTCTTCCAGCTACTGGAACCATCATGAAGAACAGAGTTCCAAAGCAATGCCAGCTGCCAGGAGATAAGCAGTTGCGAAAAGAAGGAAGAGGGGCTTCAGTGATGTTGGTCCGCAAGGAACCTGAGCTGGCAGTGACAAAATGGTTTGACAATAAACCAGTTCTGATGGCCTCCACTGTCTACGGGAAAGATCCAGAGGACATCTGTAGCAGATGGTCCAACAAAGACAAAGCTCATGTCCAGGTGAGACGGCCAGCAGTCATCAGGGAATATAATGACAACATGGGTGGCGTAGACCTCTGTGACCGGATGCTGAGCTTCTACCGCATGTCAACCAGGACAAAGAAGTGGACATCTCGTGTGAAGACACATTTTGTTGATGTTGCCATCACAAATGCTTGGATCCAGTACAAGTCTGACAGCAAAGTGCTGAATCGACCAGCTAAGAACACCCAACAATATTTGGACTTCAAATTGCACCTGGCGGAAGAACTGATGGATAGTCCTTCATTTGATGACAGCAGTGAAAGTGAAGACAGTGAGGAAGAGTACCAACCACCAAACAAAAAAAGGACCCCACAACCAGAGCCATCTGTACGTAGGCTAGGAGCCAGGCACATGCCAGAGATGATGGACATCAAACATGCAGAAAGATGCAGGAACATGGGCTGTAATGGCAAGACATACATCAGATGCTCCAAATGCAAGATGTTCCTCTGTATAACAAAAAAGAAAACATGCTTCAAGGATTATCACAGTTAAACTTTAAAAAGGGAGAGGAAAAAAATAACTACTCATGTTCTATGTTTCATAGTTCATTGTTGAACTGAATACATATTTGCATAGGAAAGTATTACTACATATATTTTGTCGTTGGAGGCAACAAGTAACAGAAGAGTGGATAGATTTTTTTTGTTTGATTTTGTTCAAAATTTAAAGTATTTCGGTGAATATCCCTCTTAAGATTTATTCTGCTCCTTTTTTCTGATTTTTTTATATTCGGTTCTGTTTTCACAAAGATATCGTCCTGTTGTCCTCTACAATGGACAAGCTGTGAAATAAAAATAAAAATTATTTTTAAAAAAAATTAAATTGTAAGGTGTTTTTTTAGCCACTAATAGATAGGAAATCACAAAAAAACAGAAATTGTAAGACACTTTTTTCCCTTGGTTCTCAGGAGGATATAATATATATATATAATATATATATATATTATATTATATATATATATATATATATAATAATAATATGTAATTAATTTGATCAGGTGCCCTTTCCAGCAGATGGTGAGGACTTCATCACCACTCGTCCCTCAGCCCTATCTGAATGAACTCTATTGAAAAGCGTAGTTGTAGAGGCTAATTTTTCTTTTCCAGTTCCTGGGATAGGATCTCTCCCTCATGTGGGAATCTTTAAGGTTTCTTCGTTTTTCCTGACTCAGGTTTTTTAGGAGTGTTTCCTTACCGAGAGGGAGGGTCTAAACCAGGGGTGGGCAATTGTTTTGACTCGTGGGCCACAAAGGGTTCTAAAATTTGGCATAAGGGCCGGACAAGGAGCAGATGGAAGGAGAGATTTGGTAATCAACCTCATAAACTAAATAACTAAACAACAATAACTAAATAATCTGGAATTTAGAGAAAAACATGCTTTAATTTGGATTCAAATTCACATATATTAATTTAAAAACAGAAAATTTGGAAGTTTTAATTTCTAAATTTTGATTTTTGTTCTCTTTTGGGTGATCCAATGGCCTGATGTTCTTCAGAGGAAAATGTGAACTCAAAGAAATGCTGCATTTATGTGGTGTAGGAATAATCCGAAAGATCACCATCTGACTCAGAAAGGAACACACACGAACGTCAGAGAAACAACACCATTCATGGGAAGAAACCAGAAATACAATGAAAATAAAACAATAATTAGGATTTTTGATTCAATGTATTTTAATTTGGAGGGCCACATTAAGTAGCTTAAGGGGCCGCATGTGGCCCCCGGGCCGTAGTTTGCCCACCCCTGCTCTAAGGGAAGGGATATCCAGTTTATTTAGTCTTTAGATATTTTTTTCATATTTCATGACTATTTTTTGCATCTAAAAATTACCTGCATGAAGCCCAATGAGGCAAAATTCTTTGTGATTTTGAGCTATATAAATAAAATGGAATGGTGCCCTAGGCGACCGCCTAGATCACCGTCACTGACCAACAGTGCTGCCCACAACTCTACTGCTGATCTACAGAAACTATCTTTGGCTAATTTCAGCTAAAAAAAATGGCATAATCATAATTAAAAGACCACTGGGAACGCTTTTAAAATAGATCAATCGATGACTGGAGTTGGTCTTTCCCGACGCATGCGTCCTGCAACGGTTAACACACTGACACGAATAACATTCAAGCTTTTGATGACAAAGCACTACAGCTCACTCTTGTGTTTATATTTTGCTCTGGTTAAATGTGCCGCCCTCTCACTTAATCAAGCATGTTGATTAAGCCTCTAATTTGCAGCAGTGGAAAGGAGGAGCAGATAGGGGGGAGTATTTTACATAATAGGAGTGAGTCATTGCCGAGGATTACAGTGTGTTTCTGTTTTACATTACTTCATTAGGGCTCCCTCAGATAACCTTTCATTTCTCATTATGAATTTTTGTTTTATCCGCGCCCGTGTCTAAGCCGCTGTCGACAGCGTACGGCGCGACGGCAGACGCCCGTGAAGAGACGGCTCCCCCACAAGTGGAGGTCCACATGATTAAGCGGTAAGCCACGAGAGGCCGGGCTTTACAATGAGGCTCCAACAGCTGAAAAGCACTTCAAAGCTGCGCCACAAATCACAGACAACGGCCTTTCATTTGTTGCAACGCGGAAGTCGAATCGGCTAAAAACAATAAGCTCTGATTTTAATTTTCAAACATTGTCTCCGAATCATTAAACTTCCTGATGATGTCAGCTTTTTTTTTTATATATTTTGCTGTTACAGATGCTTCTCACCGCCACAGTGTCCTTGAGCAAGACATTCAACCGTCATTTTGCTCTCCTTGTTACGACTTCAAGTGCCGACAGAAATTTCAATCAACGCTTAAACGCCTCCTAAAGTAAACAACAGTTGAGCTCAAGAGCGTTTTTGTTAAAACTCCTACACCCCTCTGCTTTTTAGAGCCCGTGAATGAGCAAATACTTTTATTTTGTTCAAATATGCCCAAGGTTAAGGCTGGGCCCTTTCCTCCGCTCTGAGCGATCTCATACATGTTAATTTTCCATTTACTTATTCGGTTTTCAGCATGAATTTCCTTCATTTGAATTCAGTTTCTAATAAAAGTGTCAATTCGCGACCAAGGTTATCTGAAGGCGCCACTTAAAAGGCAATAAAAAAAACATTACTCGGAGCTTAAATAGTTACGATTGTTATGATCTAATTCATCCCCAAAAAGGTCAGCAGATCGTTGCATCGCGGTGGGACAGAGGAGTTTCACTGAGTGACAATGGAGAAGAAAACCCCTTAAAAGTGGAAGAAAGACTAATAAACTGTAAGTCGATGGTCTGTTTGTCAGTAAACATACTGGGGGGTTGACCCGTATGGGTACTAGAGTTTTTTAAGCTTTTCCAGACTCATAGAGAGTTGTAGGGTTGCATCTTGGTGTGTCTTGTATTTCCATTGAGGCTTGTAGGTCGACCCCAACAACCGTCATAAAGGTTGACGTGTGCGTGGTCAGTGTATCCAGAAGTATTCGCAATGGAAGTTGTACATTTATGACGTACTGGTGATGTTCTCTACGATACCCGTACGCTAAATTCTAGTAATCGTTGAGGTGTGAGTATTTGCCCCTTACCAACCACTCAAATATCCCACACCTACTGGGTATGTATGTGATACATAGAGTACACAAACTACACTCTGTGTGATTTCCTCACTTCTAACAGTTAAATAAGGGAACAGTGGTATCACGTGAACATTACTAACAAGCGTTCTTGTACAGTACGCAGGATTTGGGCAAAAAAAGGAATAATCCGTATGATGCACCTGTGTCTCACCTACTTCCTTTAACGTTGCATGCTGCATACGTGTTCGCCTGTAACTGGCACCATACGTGTGCATAAAGGTTTACACTATAAGTGGTCTGCGACCTTGATATACTGGTGGGCCATCTGTGTTTCCTGTACAGTTTCTGAAAATGTTTCACTTGCAGACAGATTATAAGGTCAGCTGTGACTGAGACGGTTACAACAAATGTAGAATTGTGTCAATTACATGTCATGCATAAAGAAATAACGCAAAGTTTGACTTAAAGCCAAAGCAAAATCATGGGAGGGAGGGAGGAAGGAAGGAAGGAAGGAAGGAAGGAAGGAAGGAAGGAAGGAAGGAAGGAAGGAAGGAAGGAAGGAAGGAAGGAAGGAAGGAAGGAAGGAAGGAAGAAGGAAGGAAGGAAGAGGAGGGAAGGAAGGAAGGAAGGAAGGATCAACAACCATACTCTACTAAATTACTATTAACTCAAATCTACAATAAACTACAAATAATGAGATCTACTGTAAACTACTATCAATGCCAAGAAAGTAGTTTAAACTACTCCAAACTACTATAAACTGGTAGAAATTGCAATGAACTTTAAACTACTATAAACTGCTTTGAACTATAAACTACAATAAACTACGAATAATAAAATATACTATAAAATACTAACTAAAATATTAACGATATATGAACTACTACAAGATACTATAAACTATTATAAACAACAATTTAACTACTATAAAGTATAAATAACTACACACTCCACTACAAATATTACACTTCTACCAACTGCTACAAACAAAAAACAAATACTAAACTATTATGACCTATTATAAAATACAATTAATCGCTATAAAAACCTATAAACTGATGGCGGGTTCAATGAGATCTTTTCTTCTGTTTTCTTACAAGACTAAATATTACTTTAAGTTTTTACCAGTAATATTAGAAATAATTAAATTAAATAAAAATATAACCACGCTCCCTTTGAGGAAATTCAAAGACGCACTGTCCTGTCATTCTGACGATTATTATTGGTTACGACAGATCTAAAGACACAGTGTGAAGTTCCTGTGTTCAGTTGAGGATCCTGAAGGATCTCCATGGTGGTTTTCATCTCATGGAACATCTTTTTGTTTAATATATATCCACTCTAGTCTCCAGAGCTGACTCTTAAAGGCTTTCTTCTTCCAAGTAAACCTTATAGTCGGTAGGAAAAGATAAAACTGTATAACTCAAAAACCAAGAGAATGTTCATTTTGAACTTATATGGTGAATGGAGGTTCTTTGTTGGATCCTCGGTGATGTTGGAAATTGCAGATTTTTTTTAAGCTCAGAGATTCAGATCGGTTCAATTTGCTTAAGGGGCCTCAGAAACAACCCCCTCCCTCCCCCAGGGGCCACAAAAATCTTTGATTTGGGAACAAACTCCCAGATAAATAATCCAAATATTTAGTCAAAAGAAGTTCTAACAGCTCTTCTATCAAACCCCCCTTTTATGAAAGTCTGGTTTCTGTCAGTTCTGTTCGTTTTGACGCACAAACGAGCAAAACCCTTTTAGGTTTGGTTAATTATATTATTTTCTGAATAAAGTTGTCAAAATTAAGCAGCCATGACGGGACCTTTTCCAGTTTGCCAAGCTTTGTTGTTGCTTTGGAGCTTCGAGCAATCATGGCTGGAGGACTATTTTTGTTTCTCCGGGGTATTTGTAATTGTCACCCTCCATCACCCCCCCCCCCCCCCTTTCACTCCTCCCCCATCGCGCAGGCTTAATTGCAATCTGTGGGGAGTGATGAATTTGGACACCAGACACCAAACACGAGCTGAACTGGCATATTAAAAATCTGCTGGAGTTTCTGCAGGGTTAGACTGACATCGCAATGAATTCGTTAAAAGCCACAAAAGAGATATCTATGGAGCTGCCCCTATTATGGATTAGATTCATGCGCCGGGCCTGTCATCTTTTGTGCCATAATTGAAACTTCAGGCTTTTAAATTTTCTTTTAATTGTCTCGTAAAATGCTCAGCCCGTGCCCGGATCATTATGGCCCGCATCGCCGCGGATATTAACGGGTGTCCGCGTGACTTTTCATCAAGGAATCCGAATGATAAATATTTATTCGTAACGCTCGTCTTAAATTATTGGCCTTTTAGCTGCTTTTATTTCCCTCCCAAGAAAAATTAGTTTTCTCACTTTAGCTGCAACAATAAGAAGCAATTAATTCTTTGGGTATAAGAAATGAGCGCCCTTTCAGTGGAAGTGGATTATAGTTTTGCTGACTTTGAAAAGACATGAAAGCTCAAGCTGTTTCTGTTTAGCAAAACAAGAAATGTGTGTTTGTTTACCAAATCCAAACAGGAAAAGGTTGTTAAAGAGCCGCTCCAATGACAAATCACGTTTTTTTGTCCCCGTAAAGCTCACTACACCCAAGAATGGACTGAAATTTACAACATTTTTGTTCTTTTAACCGTTTAAGAAATCTACAAAAAATATATAATTTTTTTTAATGAGATCAAAGGCAGGATCATTTTGACCAGTTGGATGATTTGGTAGTTTAAGCTGCAAAAATATTGCATATTGACATTTTTACCACAGAGTCATTTGCACCATAAAATTTGGAAAATTAGCAAAACTTTTCCCGTATTTGAGATTTAAGGAAGCAGACATTTTAAAATGGGGAGGAAAAACCCTTTTACTATGAAGAGAATATTGTCTTATTCGATTTGTGTGTGCGTAATTCTTGATTGTAACTCATACAGTACATTTTGTGGGTAACTGTGAGTACAAATGTGTATTCACGTGTACAAAAACTACAATATACAAATAAAATAAAATTTCTAAATGCACAACTTTAAATTGCAGCAGCTTTAGACCAACTATATATGCAAATCTTTAAAAAAGTACACACAAATTGCCAGATAAACACAATTGCCATGACTGGGAAATGGCGCTTGCTTGGCGAAGGCGCTACATGGGAAAGTGTCTTAAAACGCTTATTTAGACTTTTCTATTTATTAATTATTGGGGCATATCTGTTTAAGAAAATTGGGAAAATGTCAAGTTGTCACTGGATATTATTCACAATCTTAGTGCAAAGAAAACTCTGATGACCCAGCATTCAGTTACACACAAGTCTTAGAAACGTAGAGTCTCACAGTAGATGTGTGCACAAATGGGGTTGTGTGTGTGTATGTGTCAGGCTGTTTGTGTGTACTCCTTAAAGATTTGTTTGTGTGGTTAGGTTCAAGCTGTTGTAATTTTAAAGGGTCACCAAACAGAGAAGAGAACTGTTATCATTCCAGTAGCTGCAGATCTTGACATGGGACTTAGATGGTTTGACCAATCACAATATTTAAATGTAATACCTTGATTTAACCTGTAGGGGGCAGCACACAGACAGTATCTCCAAGAATTAAACAAGTTTATTTTAATTTTTTAAAAGTTTAAGCCTAGTTATAGAGGTAAACGGACAAAAAAAAGTTGATTTAGAGTTTGGTTACTCTTTAAGTTGTGTGTGTGTAAATTTGTAAAGATACACACAGTTACGCAAAAAATGTATTGTTTGAGTTACAAATCGATAATTACACACACAATTTGATTGAGAATATATTCTCTCCATATTCTACTGCCTCTAGTGGAATGATGATGAACTACAAGACAATATGCACCAAGTTAAACACAAAAGGTTTTTAGGGAATCGTGTCAATGATGTCTCTGAAATTAATCTATCAAATATGACATGAAAGGTTATATAGGGTCAACATGTTCTTGTTTTTATTTTTCTTATGATTAAGGATAAAAATTAAGTTTAAAACTGTGTTGCTCAGTCTTGAATAATGATCAGAAGTTTTTAAAACGTTCTTAAATCGTTCTCGACTTTTGCCGTCACAAGTGCCTTTTTTCTACACGCCATCTCATCTCTCCTATAGCGCCCGCATACAAAACATCTAGTTTCAGCTGCCAAAATTGCTGGAATTTTTTACTTCAACCACATTAGGCTCCCCAAAATTGCATTTCTGAGTATTTATTTATTCAAATAATTGGGAATCAGGAGCAGAGGAAAACTCCCCGTTCCACGTCCTTCTAATGCATCCACTTGTAGTCGACTAGATTCATGTACGTCTTCGTTTTCTCCTATTTGTTTTCCTTTTTTAATGTTATGTTGTAGGTTATAAGGAGTGTGTGTAAACAGATGGGTGACAGGAAAGGGGGACGGGGTTGCTCCATTCTGCAGAGACTGTCTTAGAAAATGAAGAATAGTTTTTGGCTAAATTAGCTTAATCCTAATTTTAAAGAGCTCTGGGAACAGTGTTACATGTTTAGAGGTCAGATTTATGTGGACAGCTTCCTGTGAAAGCGTCCCGGTGAAATCGTTTTTCCTAAAAAGCCGTGGAGCGTTTGGCGAGGCCGCCGTCTGTCCATCACTGGCAGATCTGTTTACTGCTGATAATCTTATCAGATTCGAATCCGTTCATCATCTTGTCTCTGCAAATCTCCATCTCTGCGGCTCATCGTCCCCCCAGCGAGGGCTAATCCCAGCCATCACTCATTTCGTCTGCAGGGTTGAAGATCCGTGAAGTGATGATCAACGTGTCCCGGCAGCAGGTGGAGGACTTTCACGGCCCGGAGGACTACTGGTGTTTATGCGTCGCCTGGAGCCACCTGGGGACCTCCAAGAGCCGCAAGGCTTCCGTCCGGATCGCCTGTAAGCAACTTTGATTCCGAATTGAATTCCCTGTTTCTGCGAAAGGTTACTCTTCCCGCCGACCTGCGGCGCGAGAGCTGTTGCTACATCCGTCCATATGGACAGAAGGTCGCACGTGTCACACACTGACATTTGGGTCTCGCCGCTGTCGTAAATGCAGACTGTTTGTTGTCCTCCGCAGACCTGAGGAAGAACTTTGAGCAGGACCCTCAAGGCACCGAGGTGCCTCTGAATGGCATGATCGTGCTGCACTGCCGTCCCCCAGAGGGAGTGCCGGTGGCTGAGGTGAGACCTGCTTGCACTTCAAACAAGTAACATTTTCTCCTGCGTCGCCTTGAGAGCAGCCGTCATCTGTCTGGTTTACTCGCAGCACAGCTCAGTTTTCGTAACAGAGTTTTATTGCTCTCATCTGCAGCATATCAAAGACCCCTCTGCACTTTCCTCCCTTCAGCCCCGGAGTCGCAGCAATCCTTGGATTGGCTCGGTGTTTGTTTCCTCATAACCGAACACGCGTCTCCTCGCGTATGGAAAGCTAGCCCGCGTTATTGGCGCTTTAATTTTTCAGGAAAATGAGGCCGCCGTCGATCGGTGTGCCGTGCCTTTCTTTCTCTGATGCCGTGCGCCTTCATGCAGAGGCTCAGCAGGCAGTTATGTCAATATCACACACTCGCTTTTCAAGCTTTTGGAGCCTTTCCTTTGGTTAACATCACAGCCTGTGATCCATACATAAACGGAACGGCTGAACGGGCTGGAACCGTGGCATCGGGGCTTTCGTCTGCGTTACTGTTATTGTGCTTTTATCTGATACCCCAAGTTGAAGATGCTGTACGTGCATGAAAAATCACTGAAATTGTCTGCACGCCTCAGGCCTGTCAACTCTTTTTTTATTTTGGAGTAAAATGCACAAACCCCATCCCTCGAAGAACGTTGCCATGGCAACAGTGCATGTTTAGGTTCTGTGAACGTACAAAAATTCTGCGTGAAAACAGATGATGCAAAAGCTCTGATAGTAAAATCATTTTTTTTTTTTTCGTTTCTGATTCCCTTAGAGTCCTGCTGAATTAACCGTCGGAATTAGAACGATAGACTTGTGCTTCTGTCAGCTTTAAAATAAAGATCCTTAAAGAGATTTCCTCTTTGCAATCACAACACGTAACCAATTTTTTTCAGCAATCACAACCCAGCAACTTGCATATTTTTATTATCGCTCATAAAGCGGAAGAATTTATGGCTTTAATGAGGAAAAACTTTAAGAGCACTCAATGAAAATGATGTTTGGTGTGTTTAACGTGTTCTTGTGGCATTCTGAGTATTTCTTCACAGATTGGATCAGGAGCAGATGAAAAAAATGCAGTTTGATGAAGATTATATTAAAAAAAAACTGGGCGGTCTACAATCTCCCTGTTTTCTCCATTCTCACTTGCAGATAAATCGATCCGTTTACGCCTTTGTTTTCCTCGTCTGAGCTGCTAACCGGCTCCAAACTGTAGAGCCGGATAGCTCGGATATGTTAGCTTGGGATTGGAAAGAGCTGTAAGCTAGCAGGAAAAAGTGTATCATATGAAGTAGGCATAGGCTTACGCCTGGTGCACACCGCAAAGCAGCGTGGAACAGAGGCCGCTTCCATTCGGCGCCCATGTGTAACCTCCGGTGAGGTTCGCAGCGCCGCGGTCCTCCGCGGAAGCTTGCACCGGATAGCATATAGTTTCGTGTCTGGTCTCTTTTGTGCGCGAGGTGCGAGCGATGTTACATCAAGATACATGAAAAAAGCTTATTTTTAAAATATAACCAATTTTTCATAATAAACATCTTTGCAATCATATTCTTTTAACTTAATAGACTGTAGAGATGAAGTGTAGGCTTACTAATGACTCACTTCTTCTTAGTTGAAACAAGGGGTGATATTTTTAGGTAATTAACTTACCCATGATGGCAACAAAAGCTCCAGCAGAACCGCCTGTCGACCATCGCGGAAAACTGCGGGTTTGGTGTGAAATGCGGGAAAGAGCGGATGACGTTCACTCCGCCATGCGCCACTTTGGTGCGCTTCCACGTCCAGTTTGAACTGTTACTCCATGCCAACAGCTCTGCCAACAATTGAGAAGTAAAATTCTAATAAACTACATCTGCTCTGCAGAAACTATGTTCTAAAAAATGTTATAATTTGTTTTAATTTTTGTCTAAAAAACATAATAATTAAAAAAAAAAGAAAAACACTGGGAATGATTATAAAATAGATCAAAAGATGATTGGATAAGGACTTTGAATGAACAAAATAGATTTAGATTTAACTTTTTAAAATCTTTAAAACTAAAAATGCTTGAAATCAATGTAATTGATTTAGTCTGTAAGTTCAAATTTTAAATAATGTGGGAAAAAAAACTTGTTTAACACACACGCACTCATATATATATATATATATATATATATATTATATATATATAAAAACAAAATGTTACATTCAAAAACCAGGCTGCGAATATATTTAAAGATTTAAAGAGAAGTACATTAAACCTGACTTTATAATAACAGTTTTATTGTTTTAAGTGCATGTTTTGTTGGCATCATGGGAGACAGTTTGTCACAAAAACTCTCTTCCTTTGTGAGCTGAATGTGTTTGTGCATGTGCCCTAAGACATAAACAAACTATAAAAACTGCATCTTTCTGTTTCATAGTAAATAGTAAATGTCATATTGACACACGCGTAACATATTTCCTTTGTGGGAACTTCCACAAAAAAAAAATAGATTTACCACAAGTTTTTCACAAATTCCTTACAAATGTGTTACAGTGAAATTGTAATAGAAACAAGGAAGTGTAAATCTTAAAAATACAAACATCCGGATTTCTTTTCTTTTATTTTTTAATTGTTAGCTACATCTGTAAACCTGCTTTCTCTATATGATGTAAAATTTGTAAAATAATCCTAACTTAAAGTCTGATTCTAATAATCCGTTGATCTGTTTTTGTTGTCTTTTATTTATGATTATGCCGTTTTTACCCAAAATCAATAAACCTGTATCAGTTATCCACCTTATTCCTGGGGCCGCTGATGTAAAACGGGTCATGGGTGCAACTTCCGGTATAGCAACCGGAAGTCACACAGCGCTATTTGTTTCCATTGAAAGTTGGCGGTTTTGTTAGCTTTAGCGGTGTATAGAAACTTTAGAAGCGTGTTTTACTTAATCCCTCAAAAGTTTCAAAAATGGCTTTGCGCAGCTCATGGTTGTTCTAACACCCAAACTAAATTAAATTTGTGGCTTAAGGAGCGTTGTGTCGAACATGGGCCGCTGACGAAGAGGGAGTGCAGCTGTCCTCCTCGGTACAGATTTTACCGTCCATTGGGCGAGGATGAAGTCAGAAGGATTTGGCTCCAAATGTAAATCTTAAGAAGCCACTTAAGACTTTAGATGTATGTTCGTTTCATTTTGTGGATAAAGTACCCACGGAGGAAAATCCGTAGCCAACATTCTGGTTGGGTTACTCCAGACCACCATAGAAGAAGAGACGTCGGGTACTACAGATACCTGACAGCGCATTGAATTTGCTGCAGCGTCACAAGAACAGGGATGATATTTCCTGTGTAATTGCTGCATCTCCCTGGTATTAACTATTCAAAAATTACCGATGTTGAAACCACAGCTGACTTTGTCAAAACATAAAACAGGCTAAAGCTACACCGCGCGATGCAACCCTCATTGGCTCTGGCAGCATGTAAACACAAGCACGTAAAACGATAAGGTTACAAATGATCAGCACTGTGTGATAACTCCGGCAGAAATAATCATGTATGAAGGTATTGATATGATAAGCTTTGAGATTGTTCAGAGCTTCACCATCTGCCGCAACCGAACTGAGAAAGTAGCTAAAAATGCTACTATATGTTATATTTGGACATTTTTTAACGTCATCCTTCAAGTTTAACAGGCACCGGAATTGTTACGTCGCCTCTTTAAAGACATGACAGCTGCTGTTTCCACATTTATATGTAGTTATAGATCCAAAACAAGAGGAATTGCGCTGTCGGCTCTACAGTTGTAATGTAAATAAATGCTACTTCCGGCGTCTACAGGAAGTATCCCCCATAATTCACGCATAGGCTCATGGGGCATAGGAATAAGGTGGATAGGACACATTTTTTGCAGAGTGTCTGGAGTTGTGGGCGGGACATTCGGTGCGGAAAAAAACCGCGCCCTTCCCCCGTGCTGAGAGATCAGAGCTGTGTATTTTCTGCATAACAAATAAGCTGCATTTTCTCTTGATTTTAGATCCTGATTTACCAATTTAAAAAAAATGCCACAAACATACTATTTTTATAAGACTTTTTAATGGAATTGGAATCCATAATTATAAGATATTCACCTCAAAATATTTAAATTTAAAGTTTTTTTTTTCCTTGTTTTCATCAGTTATTATCCATTTGAGTTTTATTTTGACTTTCTTTAACACTTGTAAATAAGTGATCCAAAATCTGCGCCTTAAAAGCATCGCTGAAGGTGAATCCTCTGCAGGTCACAGAGGTACTTCTGTGAGCGCGGGGTCTGGTGTGATGAATCATTCAGCTCACACAAATGGAGCATCAGTGTACCACGAGGTTCCCCAGTGCATTGTGGTCATCAAATAGCCAAGTCCTCATGCATTCATTAATGCTAGTCTGGATAACAAAGAAAATGGTCATGGTAAATAATGCAGCTTGCAGGCTTTCACCTGACTTAGCACCTAATTCAAAAAAGGTGGAAAGTAAAAATTCGAGCAGCTCAATTTGGAGTTCAGCGTTGGGTTTTATATGAGTTTCGACAGGTTAAAGCCTCTTCTGGAGCCAGCAGAGGCTCAGAAAAAGCTACAGTTTTATGGAATCGAGGTCATGATGCCCTCTGATCAGTGAGCCTCTGTTTACACTATTTATTTTGGTCTTCAATTTATTTCCTGATGGAGCTTAGCACTTGTGATCTTAAAGACATGCCGGCACTTAATTTTTGGTCAGTTGACAAGATGCAAATAAAATAAGTTCCAGCTGCATGGAAGCATAAACACGCCTGTCCTTCCAGCTTGAAATCCCCTTATGTCGGCCCTCTTTCATGTTCGCCATGCAAACATGGAAAACGCAAGGACTTTATCCGCATCTTTGCTGTAACTAAGCCTTACAAGAATTTACTGGGATGCTGTGCAGGATGTTAATGAAAACCAGAGAATGCCATATTATGTGTCCCAGAAGTGATAGAAGCAATAATCCGCTCACGCTCCGCCGAGAACTGATCGTAGTAAAACCGTCCGCTTCAGTTTATCGACGACAAGTTTCAAGGATGCTACGTTTATAGAAAGTGCAGTTTACAAAACGCTTTCTTTTTTGTTTCCGTAAATCAATTGATTATTGGCACTTATGCCAGCTCGTAATTATATTGGAGCGCAAATCTACTCGATTGTCAACTCGCAAGACACCACAAACAGACTTTATGTGGACTCAGTTCATCCTTAATGCAGATTGAGGTTCATCTGACAGTCCAGAAGGAAGTCCTGCAACCTCAAACCCACACGTGTATTCACACCGGGCACGGGTGTACGGAGAGAAAATAGACTCACTCTGATTTGTGGGTGCATTATTCTTGATTTGTGCATAAATTAGGATTCGTGCGTGCATATTCTTGATCTGTAACTCATCAAATGTTTAAAGTGAAAATATTACAAAATTTAAAAAAAAATACTACTTTAATTACTAAAAAAAACTGCTAGAATCCTGGGTCATCAGAGTTTTTTTTTTTTTTTTTTTTTATCTATGTCAAGTTTCACCAAAGATTATTCACAATCTAAGTATAAACGGCTGATAAAAAAAACTCCAGCATTTTAGTAGTACTTGAACGCATCGCTCTCGGATGAATCAGTGAGACGTGAAAAGAGTCTCACGATGGAATCCGTGTGTAACTTTGTGCGTAAGAGGTGATTCTTGCATATTTTTAAAATACTTTTGTGTGTAATTAGTTTCAAGCTGTTATCATTTTACTTATGCACAAAACTAATACGCTGAGCACAAATTTAATTTTATGCACAAATCAATGAAAAACGCACGCAACAAATGGGAGCACAAATCTATTTATCAAATCTCGCACGCACAAATGGGAGTGACTTCATTACATTGGTGTTCAAGAACGCTCTGTACACGGTTTCATGAACGCAGTCACTAGATGTTGTTCGCACCAGACACTTAGGTAGCACCAGGGAGAGGATTCTTTGTCTTTTGTATGTTACATCCCCTACATCAGTGGTCCCCAACCTTTTTGTGGCCGGGGGGGGGGGTAGTATATGTATAAGTTCCTCTCATTAAAAAAAATAAATAAATAGGAACAAAATGTAACACACACATAAATCATTATTGATGCTAAAAAAATCTGAATACTTTGAAGCTCCATGCAGAAGCTTCGAGTGAAACATTTTGAGAGGAAGACAGTTTTTACAAAAACAAAACTTTAAACTCCTGACTTTGATCGCCCCTCTATCTTCATGCGCCACGAAGTTCCCCTTTTCTCCTCCACTGCCCTGCTCTCTACACTGCTACTTTTTGCATTAATCAATCGCGTATTCACAACTTCTCTGAAATGAGCATCTGAATAGATCAGCTCCTTTCAGCATTTCTATGACCGCTCTAACGATTAGATTCGTTCATGAAAGTCACATCTCTCTGCAAACCAGCTCGGCATGCGGGAATCACCGGTTCTTACGTCTGTTCTGCCCCTCAATTATGCGATCCATTTGCAAACGTGTTACACGCCTCCAAACTGATTTTAGAGCTCAAGCTAATCAAGAGAATCCGGTCGATTTTCAAAATAAAATATTTCCGTCTGAAAAAAAAAAAAATGTTCTCCCGCGGCCCGGTGGCAAGGAGTCCACGGACCGGTACCGGTCCGCGGACCGGAGGTTGGGGACCACTGCCCCTCTTGTCATGATGTATCCCAAGACATTACAACGCTTAAACGGAGACTCTCAATATTTGCGTATTCTGCGTATTTGCGGAAGTCTTCGGTCCCTAACCCGCCCACTGCGAATAAGAGGAGAATACTGTATTAAGCAAATTATTGTTATTTTTAATCAACCATAAAACACAAAGAATCGATGATATTGAATCATTTTATTGTCTTAAAGATCCACTGTGGGGAAAACTTTGTTTTTGGTGAGGTTTTTTTGTGTGTCATTATTTTTCACACTAAAGAACACATTTGAAGAAAATTACACTTAAAATTTCCTTCCTGAGCATCTATGTATTCAAATCGTTGTGAATCAAGAGCAGATGAAAATAACACTGCTTGCCATTATTTTTGCACCAATAATATTAGGTTGCTAGTAGAAAGTTGCATGTGAATAGAGACCTCTCAGCAACAAGGGGGGCAGGGGGCTCCATGCAACCAGTCCAAGTTAAAGACAATTTTTTTGATGAACTCCTGCAGTTTGTTTTATATTTTAAATATTATACCACCAAAAAAATGCATTATTTTTACCTTAAGGTCATAAAAAAAAAAGAGTATAAAATTTTCCAAATTTTCCAAAAAGAATTTTGTCTTGAAACAACTTGTAGAAATGATATGTTTACTCGCCTGCTGAAAAAGAACAGACTGAAACATACTGAGAGGGCTGCAGAGGTCAAAGGTCACAAAGGTACCTGTTTGTTTACTGTGGGAGGATTCAAAACCCCTCACTGATGATCAGATTTACTGCACCTGAAATCTGAGGAATTCTGAGGAACGGCGTCATTAAATAAAAATATTTCAAATCATTTGTGATTTAAAAAAAAAAAAGATTTTAAATATAGTTTTTAGCTTTATTCATTCCCACTCTCAGTTGATCTTATAGCTTTAGGACAGACTGAATACTTTTTTGAAGCCTCTCCCTCGATGAAGGTTGTTTCCAAACAGGTTGGCGACTTAATTAGATTAATGCAAAACCAAGAAGTGATAGAATCTGTAAGGTTTTGCCAGAATTTCAATCAAAAACACGACCTGCTTTGGTTGATCTGAGAATTCCCCGCCCTTCTTGGCGGCGCCACTGCTGGGGCCAAAGCTTGTCTGCAGGTCAGGATTAAGTAACTCGCATTTTACTCCAGGACTTTTGGTTCATTTCCGTCTGATCGCACCCTTGAAGTTAGAATTTTTAAGGCCGCGAGTTCGATCCCGCTCTGATTTCTCAGGTGAATTGTCACTTTGTTCATTAAAAAGAGCCAAACTACTAACTGGAGAGTCATTTTCAATTATGCAAAGCTGGATATTGATCTCAGGAAGGAAAAGGTTGAATAAAAAAAAACTGCAAAAAGTTCCTGCGGAGACATGCAAACTTTTTATACCTTCTAAATATTCAAATATATTATTTGAATTAGATTTGATTTAGACTCTCAATCTCTCTGTGTTTTGAATTAAGTATTTTAGTATCTAAAAATGTAGTTTTGGTTGACAAACAGACGGATGTCTAGCAGGTAGTGGCTGCAAGACGGACTCAACAATTCCAGGATATCATAAGGTTTATGGCAAAAAATTACAAGTATGGGAAAAAAGTTGTATCACAAGAACTCTACCTAATAAGTCAGGAACTAGTCCCAAAAGACATTTCGATAAGAAGGGCAGAAACCTCTTTAAATATAAGTTTGTATGACATCATTATTTATAAAGTAGAAAAGTGGTATCCCATTTACCATTTACACCTGTCCAAAAGCTTGTCAATGGAAATTTCTAATCAGCCAGTCAACTCGATGGATCTAGATATGTAGACATGGTCAATGTGATCTCCTACAAGTCAAACCGAGCATCAGAATGGGTAAGAAGAGGGATTGAAATGGCTTTAAACATGGAATTATTGTTGGTGTCAGATGGGCTGGTCTGAGTACTTCAGAAACTGCTCAACCACTTGGATTTTCACCTGCAACCATCTCTAGGGCTTGCAGAGAATGGTCAGAAAAAGAGAAAATATCCAGTGAGTGGCAAGGTCAGAGGAAAACCATTTTATGGGTGTCTCCAACTCGCCGTATTTTGACATGCAGGCTGTTCCCAATGAATCATGGATCTCCCTCCCTCGGGACGCGGTAACGGACAAAGAACTGGTACCAGGTTTTGGTACCTGCACTGGTCCAGTCCGCGTCCCAGTTCAGTACTGGTCTGCGTCCCAAGGATTGGGGACTTCTGATTAGCGTCTGTGAACCCTGTACCAAGCAGCCTTTGGACCGGTACCGGTTCGCGGCCGTGAAGTCTGGGACCCCTGATCTAATGGGAACAGCCGGCATGTCAAAAAACAATGAGTTGGGGGGAACCCAAAATGTCAAAAAGTGACACTAAAGGAGCCCAAATCATGACGAGTTGGGAGTGAGGCTTTAATTCACACAGACTCATCAAATCTGGAGAATAGAAGATTGGAAAAACGTTGCGTGGTTTCATGAGTCTCCATTTCTCCTGCCACGTTCAGATAGAAGGGTCAGAATATGGCATCGACAACATGAAAGCATGGATCCATCATGCCTTGTAGTGGTGGTATAATGATGTGGGGACATTTCCTTGGCTCACTTTGGGCCCCTTAGTACGCTTGTTGACCATCCTTTTATGACCACAGTGTACCATCTTCTGATGGCTAGAGTAACACACCATGACAGATCGCTGGAATCATCTCAGACTTCTTGAACATGACAATGAGTTCACTGGACTCAAATGGCCCAATAGACCCAATAGAACCTTTAGAACGGGAGATTTGTGTCATCTGCAGCAGCTGTGTGATGCTATCCTGAACCAAACTTTCTGAGGAATGTTTCCAGTACCTTGTTGAATCTGTGCCACTAAGACTTCCATTAAGGAAGTTCTAAAAGGCAAAACTCGTACAAGCAAGGTGTACTTAATAACGTGGCCAATGAGTGTTTATTTAAGCTGTAAATCAAGCTCAAATATGACCACAATGGAACATTGTACACATTCTTGGGTCAACTGTATTGAGATCACAATTGAAATCTTTAATGTCTTTAAAACGATTTTACCACATTGTTGCAGTATTTTAGCTGCAACAACCATGCAGATAAAGTCCGAAGTGCTGAAGAAAGGTTTAGGCAGTAAAAAAAAAATATCTCCCAACCATTATCCTCACATTAACCCAACAAGTATTTTATAGCAAGTGTCATTAATCATCAAGCTTCCCATCTCCAGTGCTTAAAATGTAATTATTCACTGATAAACATAACATTTCCGGAGACGGGATGGGGTTAAACCACGGAGGCCGCGTCCCAACGTTCAGCTGTCAGAAGATGGTTAATGTGGCGTTATGATGGAAAGAATGAGAAAAGGCCACGCCTGACAGAAGAGCAGGGGGGGGCTGAGTGCAGGCGGAGACTTGACGAAGAAACTTTAATTGAATCAGAGGGAACAAAACCTGATGCGGGGTTTTATAATTGTCTTCGTGTTGCCTTCACTTCTCATCTAAATGATTGCAAATGGAGGTCATTACGTCTCCTTTGAGGATAATTCCGGGTTTCGGCCTGATCTGAAACGACTTGAGAGTTTAGTTGAAGATGACTCCGATCCGCGGCTCTCCGGGCGTCTCGCCTCTCCCGTTTCAGCACCTTCAAACAGCTTGAAGCCATTGGAAAATAACAATTCTTCAACCCCCCGCTGGCACCGATTTAAACCTTATTTAATTCCCCGTATGTCACGGGGGGACGTTTTGAGCGACATCAAAGATCCAACCCGGTTTAATGGTCAGCGTTGTAACCATGGCGACCAGCCCAACAGGATCCTCGGTCTGATTGGGCCGCGGTGTTCCTCTAAACTTGCTGCTTGCAATCTAAGTGGAACAAATTTGCCAATTAAGCAAATCTGTTTCCGTTCCTCCCCAGGCGCCGGCTTATCGGGCTCATTTGAGTCTGCCGTGTCCCTGCCTTCTCATCAACATGTGCATCTTCCCTATCGCTTCTCCCCCCCCCCAAAGGGCAGACTCCGGGTCCAAAACATGCATGCATATCACACTCCAGAATTATGCACGTCCTGCAGCAAATACTGGAAAAGAATAAAAAGAAGCAGCAGAATGAGATGGATAAATCAAAGCAAAAAGATTAGACGCGGAAACCTCGCCGCCTAATTGCTTTCGCGTGAGAATTCCCTCAGATAGATGCCCAAAAGGTTTAAGAATCTCCACTGAAGAAAATCCAAGTTCTGGGGGTTTTTTTAATGATCGCCGAAGAGATTAGAGGTGAAATGATTTGGTTAGTTACACCAAAGTGGACAACAGCCGAGGCCGAACGCTTTAATTAAACGACATATTTCAGCATCTGTTGTCTTCCTCTAATTCACTTTTGTCTCACTGAGCCGATAACAGAATTAGGACTAGTAATCAAACGCAGTCGCTCAAAGTGATTCGGCTTTAAATTACTTGAATCGGAGGATCACAACATTTTCTTTTTGAACAACACCTTCGGTCCTTGAAGGAATTAAAAACCTGCTTCTTGGAGAATCTGAAACCATCCGAACATTTGCAGTCATTAACCTTTAATTACACTTAACTGCACATAAAAGAGAAACACACTCTTCAGACGCGTAGCTTCCTAAACAAGTCAACGTTGTTGCAAGGAGGCGTGACTGAACGTTCCTTAGCGAAGGGCGGATCGATGGAGGACTGGTCGATACCTCACACCAGACACAGCTCGTTGGTTATCAATGCCACTGGATGGATTGATTAGAAACGTGCGTCTTTTTAAGTGTAATTGCAGTGTTGGGTTGGAGGGTAAAATGTGCATCTGGGGTGTTAGTTTGTGGCACTAAAGGTGAGAGGAAGAACACGTTAATCCTTTACCGGTTTGGGTTTAGATTTATATCCTCCTGACCACCAGAAATGGAAATGTGTCCTCTGTGGAGGACGTTTCTAAACCGGAATTTCTCCCAATCCCTGCAGGATAAACTCCGTTTGGTTTCAGCAGAGGATACTTGGAGCAAATGTGAAGGGGCGGGGCTCGCTCTGGGAATTTTTGAACCATTTTGATTGGACTTTTTTTTTTTTTTTCCGTAGATTGTGCGACAAAATATCGGTAAACAAATTGGCAAACAACGATTCCAGGTCCCGTCTTTCCATTAATCGTTTTTTAAAATAATACCATAGAAGTCCACCAGTGGTACCAGCGCCATGACCGATAAGTTTTTACCCCTAACGATGTTGTTATCGGTGCATAGATTACCAATGTAATATATTGGTAATAGCAATATTTGCCATATCGTGAATCGTATCGTTCCCGGCCCTCATATCATAGGGATATGAACGTGGAGAAGTGAATCGTGGGGTTGACGGTCCATTTCCTGGATCAGAGCGGCAGTGTCGTCGAATAGGACCTGCTATAGTCCATCAGAAGGTCTCAGTGAACAAGGATCACCCACATCAAGTACTGTAGACACACTGGAAAATGTTGCTGTCTAACCATTTGCTCTGCAGGTTTTTTTTTTTGTTCTCTGTGAATCTTTGAGAGTCTCTAAGTGTTCCCTAAAATACATTATACTAAATTGAAATCCATTTGCAGGGCATTTTTCGTCTGTTATGTCGGAACAGAACAGTACACAGAGAACTTTCACACCATCCGTCCTTCAAAACCTGCTGAAACCCTTTTGGGGTCATGGGGATGCTGGAGCCAACCCAGTCAGGTGCGCCCTGAACAGGTCAACAGTCTGTTGCAGGAACACATCAGTCATCGATTAACCCATGAAGCATGTTTTATGACTGTGGGAGAAAACCCAAAGGAGAACATGCTAACCCCACAAAGAAAGATCCCAGCTGGAATTAAAACTAAGCCTAATCACTATACCAGGGGTCGGCAACCTTGAACTCTAAAAGAGCCATATGGGCTAATTTTCTACTGATCCAAACCTAGAAGGAGCCGCATTGACTTAAGTTAGCCTTTAAGACATTTGGATTTGCATTTGCAGCCTTCTTTTTTTTTTTTTAATAAATGTGAACAATGTCTATTTTTTGCACAAACAAAAGCAAAAAAATATATATAAAAACAAGCTAGCCTCTCTCCAAAAGGTATTTTTTATGTTTTTAACTTTAGTAGCAAAAAAGCTAGCTTGTTGCATAATTACTAGCTGAACTTTAAATGAGTATAACATTTTTCTGTAAATTAAATCAGCCAAAAATATTAGCATTTTGCTGAAATTAAAACTAAATTCAAAATTAGCCTGAAACCCCCAATAGATAACAAATTAGCTAAAAATGTTAGCATATTGCTAAAATATTAGCTAAACTCCAAATTAGCATAAAAAAACTACTTATAGGCCAAATCTGCCAAAAAAAGTTAGCTTGCTGCTTAATTACTAGCTGAACTCCAAAATAGCCTAAAATTCCTCAGAAAAAGAACTTAGCCAAAAACGTTAGCATGTTGTTAGAATAGAAGCTAAATACTAAATTGCCCAAAAAAATTTCAGTAAAATGACAAAATAGGTGAAAACATTAGCATTTTACTAAAATATTAGCTAAACTCTAAATTAGCACACAATTCCTCAGAAAAATTAGCCAAAAACGTTAGCATGTTGCTAAAATAGTAGCTAAAATTATACATTAGCCTAAAATGTTAGTATGTTGCTAAAATAACAGATAATCTCCAATTTTTGTTAAATTTACTATTTTATTTTTCTCCAGAGAGCCACCATGGAGAGATAAAAGAGCCACATGTGGCTCTAGAGCCGCATGTGGCTCTAGAGCCGCATGTGGCAGACCTCTGCACTATACCGATCACTTTTCAACCATTATTAGTTTACTATGGAGTCCACTTTCATGGGGAGACTTGAGAGTTCACGTTTGTGTAATTATAAGAAAACACATTCTGCTCCTCAATTAAAAAAAAAAAACAACAAAAAAAACGCGAGCATTATTTGAGTTGCAAGTGAACTCTGGTATTGTTCACTACAGTGTGAGTGCAAACAGGTAGTTAAATGGAAGGCAACCAATAAGATAAAGAAATTAATTCAGTTTAGATCATGAGAAGAAATTTTAAAAAGACCTCATCATGAACACTGCTGAAAAAGTTAAGTAAAAATACTGAAGAGGAGAATTTGCCACATTAGCGCCACCTGTGGGACGAGGAATGCGGCTTGGTTTGCATATGGTTGCTGTGAACACGTGAAAACAAATGTTGATCTGGACTATATCTGTCTCTAGTCTTTGGGTCTAAATGAACTTATGACCAGCAGCTCTGGCCCCCACTGGTTCCCCTCCTGTGTTGTTACAGTAGGACTTAATAGTTTAATTTAATTTGTTTAATTTTGGGAGAGCAAATTTCTTATGAAGTAAATGTTTTAACAACAATAATACTGAACCTGTCTTAGCTTTAAAATGCACTTTAGGTGTTTCCAACATCACGGGTCTTGTTCTCATCTCTACAGTTTGTCCTATTTTTAAGCCTGTTTGATCCCCAAGACAAGTTTTTCATTGCAGAGCAGGTTAAAGGGTTTTTGAAAAGGTTGTCGTTATTATCAATAATTCAGCGTCCCTTTAGTTTGGTGGCCTCTTAGTTTGGTCAAAAGGTTTGCTGGAAATTTGGACAGAAGAGGGTATATCACAACAATTGGTTGTAAATCCACTCTGATCATCTATTTTCAAAATGTTTCTAGAGGTTTTTTTTATAGCCAAAATATAAAACCCGTGTTGATTTTTAGGACATAATTTCTGCAGATCAATAGAGTTGGGCCGTTGACGTAGACCAAGTCCTTTCCCCGGAGCGGTGTCCATCGTTATGCAGGTTCGTTGTGGTGAAGAGAGAGCTGAGCCAGAAAGTGAAACTCTCAGTTTACTGGTCGATCTTCATTCCAATACTCACCTATGGCCATGAGCTTTGGGTCGTGACCAAAAGAACGAGATCCCAACTACAAAGAAGAGAGTAGAGCTATCCGAATCCAGGTGAGGGTCGGGGCAGGCAGCAAGCAATCAGAGAATAAGCAGAGTCAGATACACAGAAGATCAGGTCCACATAAAAACGCTCAGTATTGCAAGCAAGGTGGCACAAACAATACTTTGCACTGAGCGAGGCTCTGTGCGGTGAGCGTCAGCTGATCGGCATGCAGGGAGTGAGTACTCGGGGCTGGAGATGTTGTGTATTTAGTACTATAGAGACAAAAGGGAGAGACAGAGCTCTGACTACTGATAGGATCGTAGTGTATGTCCCATCCAGCGTGTTTTCTAGATTTAAAAAATGTGTTTATCAAATGTAATTTTGAGCTATAATCTTCTTCAGATATATGCAGAATCATCAGAAAATGACACAAGAAGATGTTAAAAACACAATTTTCATCAGAATGGGTCTTTAAGAAGACTCTAAGATATTTGAGTCTATCTCAGCACTTAATAAAGGTTGCATTTATTAAACGTTCTCAGCATAAACTTCACTTCATGCTTAAATGAGAAAAGCAGTAGTAGTTTGTATCTAATAGAAGAAGAATTGTTACCATTTTTTTTTCTAAAAAGTTCTCTAAAACCAAAGACTGCTCTTTCTGGAAAAGTCATTTGTTTCTGCAGGGTTGTGCACTCGAGCCAACAACAATAACACAAACACGCCTCACACGGTCCTGGAGGAGCCGGTTATAGAGATGTGGGATTTTTCCCGTTAAGGCAAACCCAACTCTGCAGCAGCTAAAGCCTTGAGTGGTCAGAAAAGTTGTTGGAATAGCAGTAAAGAGCAGGCTCTGCACAGCAATAACTTTTTTTTTTTTTTTTACTGTGTGTCATGAATTACAACAGGAGGAGAAAAAAAGGCTTCATGGTAAAAGAGGTTTTTTAAGGCGGACTTTAATTCCACCTTTAGATTTTTTAACAGCTTTTGAACTTTTAAGCATTTCACCAGCTTCACGTGAACTGTGGATTTGGTCATTTCTGTGCACAAATCCTGAAGTTTTCGGAATCTTTCAGTGTTTATCTGCTATTTTCTGTGGACTTCATTATAACTGTTTACCTTAAATAAAGCCGATGCCTTTGAAGAGGCCTATACATGGAAATCTGAATTGATTTATAGCTGTTTAATAACTAACTTCTGCCCCGGCGAACGACAGACGCTGTCGTCCGTCTCATTATTTTCCACTTCCTTCAGTCGGAGATTAGATTTGCCACCAAAACCAAATGTTTTAATGTAGAAAAGTGCCGCCCATCCGCGAGTCTTTGCTTCAGGCGCCGTGTTTCCTGAGGTGACCCATTACCCGCTAAACTACGGAGTATATTTAATTTGCCCAGCATAATGGTTGCAGCTCGGTACCTGTCAAGCTCAATTCCAGCAGTTTGTTATGAATATGCATTCAATCTGAAAGAAAAGCAAAGGGGTCGGAGGTTAAGTTGCAGCTCATTCTCGGCCTCTATTAGGGACGCGGTTATGCTTTGTTTGTAGGACAGTTTAGTGGAGATGTAAATTTATTGTCAAATAATTTATTAGATACAAAGTTCTGCGTTGGAAGTTTTTTTTGTTTAATTAATAATAGACTTTCTTTTCTTTTCTTCAAATTTGTCTGTAGAAATAAGTAAAAAAAAAAAGACTTAAGACTCAAACTGATCTTTGTTTTCAAATGAAATGACTATCAAAGGTGTGTCTACTGCATATATATATATATTTCACAGTGTCTAATAAGTCATGTTATTGACCTTTACATATCTTGGACAATGGTAACAAGCTAGCGTAGCATCTCTAGGAACATAACTCATTGGTCGCTACGTTCAACAGACGCAAAAAGAGTTATTACCCATGATCCATCAGGAAGGAAGCCACATTTTCATTGTGTTTCTGTTGCTTTATGATTGTTTTCCATTCTCGCGATTCTTTGTTCACCTGCGACACGAATTACATTTCATCCTGCTCCTTTTGTGATGGTAATAAAGCATTATATTCTATTCTATCTCCATTGATCACACATCAAGGTGCAAAGAACGGACAGTAGAATTTGCAGAAAACATTAAAGTTGCCAACTTTTTGAAAAAAAAATCGGTAATTTATAGATATGCTTTAACAAAAATGCCAGTAGTGCATCAAAAGTGGACAGAAGTGAAGTGAAGCTGTGTTTCAATCAGCTTTAGAGACAATCCAGTGTTTGAAATAAGAGTGAAAACTGTCTCCCTAAAAATCAATTGAAAGAATCTTTTATTTTTTTGTCATTTTATTACTTTTTGGCAAGGCCGTGTCACCTCTTACCAACGATTCAAAGGTAATCTCTCGCAGGCACTTGTTCAAAAGCTGCATTTCTTTCCTAACTGAGGATGAAACGCTTCAACAAAAAAAAAAAAAACCTTGAACAATTTTTGTAACATTTGGTAGAAAAAAAATCTTAAATATTTAATTGTTAGAGGAAAAACAAATGATGTTTTTTTGTGCAGCGGCCTTGATGCTGTCCTTAATTTCAGAAATTTACGCTTCTTTACATCAAATTCTTAACACTATCAGTCAGAACGAAGACAACTAGCAGCCCCAATTTATCATCAACGTTCCCATCAACACATGGAAGAAAAAACAACTCTTGGAAGCAAATTAATTTAATTTTTAATATTAAAAATATATTTGACCTCAATACAGCCTCTATACTAAAAGGTTTAATTTTTGAATAATAATTTATTGATTGGGTTTTTCTAAATTTATTTTTCTTTTTTTAATTGTATGTATATTCTTTTTTAATTATCTTTAAATTATTTTGATTTATTATTTTAGTTCTTATTTTTATTTATTTATTTTTTTCTATTTATTTTATTATTTTTTATGATTCTGGATTAGTTATATGCTGAGCTATGCTTATGTTTGAAAATATGTTGAAAAGTAAAATATATATATATATATATATATATATATATATATATATTATATCAAGTTTTTTAGTCTTTGGTGAAAGAAAAGTTTATAAATATGTAGCTGTTTGGATTTTAAAAAAATAAATCAAAATATAAAGAAGAGTATTCATACATTTGTTCTTCACAAATTAAATATTCAATTTTATTTCTTTCAATCACTGGAAATAAATTTGTAAAAATTCTAAAGCAGACTTTTCGAAACTTTTTTTTAAGACTTAATTGACTCCATTCATATCAGAGAAGACCGACTTGCTTAGGAGAAACCGGGATAATTACAGATTGAGGCTATAAAAGGAAAAAAAAAAAATTAAAAACGAAATCCTGACAGAACTGTTGTGGTCTTAAAAGCAGTGAAGCAAACTGCTGTAGAAAAAGGCTCAATTAAACCCACACGATGAAAGAGTTCTTGGACCAACAAAAGAACCAAAAAAAAGAAGGAAAAGCAAAAGGAATCACTTGTGACAAAATCACAGCTGATGTATTGATTTTTTTTTTGGGCTCATTTTTTTCTTTTTTCTTTTTTTTTTTTTTTTTCATCCAAGGTTTGGAAGGAGCAATGCAATCTCAGGGTTTGTTTGCTGCTGTTAAATTCCCTTGGACATTCTCCCCAAACACATGCGCGCTCAGGCCTGTGCACAAACACACGGAAGTCCCAGCAGGGCGGAGTTTTAATCCTCAAACACGCGGCCATAAATCAAACCGCAGTCTTCATGCTACAGCTCGTCCCTCTCAATGAACAGCTCATGCTACTGGCACATTAATAGCAATTTACAGAGCCAGTCATGCGCGGAGAGGAGCATCAACAGAGCGTCCTTTTTTTTTTTTTTTTTTTTTGTCATTCCTTATTACTTTCACTAGTGCGCAACCAATGAATTGGTAACAGCGGTGGATGTGACCTACATCCCTCCCTGTGAGCTTTATCAGCCATGTTTGACTTCTTTACAAACTTCTAATCTCACAATTTTAACATTTTATACAATCTTGATGAATTCTTCAAAAAACGTACGTCTGTGTATATTTTAAATACACAAAAATATAAGTATTTACAAATGTCCTGCTTTATTCTGAATAAGGCTTTTGCTATAACTGATATAGGCCGTCTGGGGGCAAAAAATGAGCAAAATTAAATAAGAAGGTCATAGACCGCTCAGTGGTCCCAGAGAGTGACAGGTCATAGTGAACACTTAAAGTATGGAGTCTCATAAGAGCCAAAATTAAATAAATATATACACCATTAAATAAATAAATAAATGTGGCATTAAATAAATAAATGTTGAAATAAATGTGGCATTAAAATATTAAAAGAGCACATTTAAGTATTTCATGACATATTTATTTATTTCATTGTCCCTTGTGGGTTAAAAGAGCCAAATCGAAAAACTTTGCACCAGGCCAGATCAACAGAGCAGAGACGATGAGAGTTAGGCCCGCCCACTGAGTTTGACGAGAGAATCTGACAGATTGCATTTTCACGGTGTGTCCACTTCCTGTTTTATGAAATGTGTCATGAAATCATGAAATAAATAAATATATTATGAAATGTTAAGAATGGCTTTTTAATTGCTATTTTAATATTTTAATGCCACATTTATTTCAACATATTTTTATTTATTTCAACATTTATTTATTTATTTCATATTAAATTTATGTATTTCAATTTGGCTCTTTTAACCTACACGGAACAATGAAATAAATAAATATGTCATGAAATACTTAAATGTGCTCTTTTAATATTTTAATGCCACATTTATTTCAACATTTGTTTATTTATTTCAACATTTATGTATTTAATGCCACATTTATTTATTTATTCAATGGTGTATATATTTATTTAATTTTGGCTCTTTCGAGACTCCATATTAAAGACCCACTCCGATGAAATTGTGTTTTAAACATGTTCCTCTAGCCTTTTACTCATGATGAAGGACATATGCTGCTCACAAAAATTAAAGGAACACTTTTGAAACCTGTCTGATCATTTTCTTGTTGGTTAAACAGCTGAGGGCCTCCTTAATCCATTTCAGCTGTATTGGTGTTCATGAATTAACAACAGGTGCACTTCAGTGGCAACAATTAGAAAACCCTCCAAACAGGACTGCTGTTATATGTGGAGGTCATTCTTTTGTGTTCTCTGATGACCCGGCATTCGAGCAGCATTTAAACGCATCACTTACGGACGAGTCTTGGAGACATGAAAAGGGTTTCACATCAGATTTGAATGTTAATGTGGCTTTGTGTGCTTAACAAGCGATTCATTTAAAGATTTGTGCATATAGTTAGTTTCAAGCTGTAGCAATTTAAAAGTTTTGTAAATTGAATTTTGTATTTTTTTAGTTTCATAATTATTGCACTTATGCACAAAATATATTGTATATATATATATATACAAATCAAGAATTATGCACGTATGACTCAAAAGAAATACTGAACACAAGCAGGAATCCAAAATTATGCGCACAAATCAAGAATTACACTTGCACAAAACCAAAGTTACGCAAAGATCAAGAACTTCACACGCACAAATCAGAAGTTACATCAAAATAAAGAATTACGCTTGCACAAATCGAGTATTATGCTAGCAAAAATCTAACGTTTTGCTCACAAATTAAGAATTATGTACAATCAAATTCAAAGTTACACACAAATCAAGAATCACGCACACACAGATCTGGATGAGTCTATTTTCTCTCCATAAAGAAGCACTAAAGTGAACAAGGACCTCCAGCTCAGCATTAATTCAAATACTCCCAGCTGGCAGCAGCAAAGCTTTACTTTGTTTGTTAATCTTAGAGGCTTCGGTCCTTAAATTTTTTGTTGATTTGTATATTTTGAGTTTTTCTTATTGTGAGCCTGGGTTTGTCTTTGACAGTTTTTGAGTCGTTGGGGTATTTAATTTGTTTTTTCTACCTTTATTTTACATTCTTTTACAATTACAGGGGTGTAACATAAATTGGGGGCTTGTCCGGGACTGTGGGATTTCGCTTCTGCGCCAACAGTCCCGCCCACAACTAAGAGGCGAATTTCTGATGAACACTAGAAACTATGTCTTAAAAACGACAGAGTATTTTGTATTTTTGCTAAAAGCGGCATCATCATAATTATTAGGCCACTGGGAGTGCTTTTAAAATAGAAAAACATATATAATTTTTTGTTATGAAGAATGTATTAAAGCATCAAGAACACCTCTTTATAAAGTCTCAATGCCTTTGCTCTGTTCCTCTAATGTTAAGCATTAACACACCAAACCACCTCTGGAGTTTGCAGGTCTTTACATTCTTCACAGATGAAACTTAAGAAGAAAAGTTTCTACAAACGCATCAGTATTTTTGAAATAATTCGAAATAGTTTTGAGTTTTTGTAAGACCCATTGAAGTTTGTCAAAACAATTTCTGTCTCTACATTTTTCTGCAAAACCTTCAACAAATTCTTAAATATCAGAAGTGAGTGAAGAGCGCAGAGACCTTCCAATCAGTGAACAGGAATAATCGTTTAAAATATATATATGGTTTTTGTCAGCATTGGTGTAAGGAGGTGTCTTTATTGTGAAGCACAACTAAGTTTAGAGAATGAAAATAACATTTTTTTTTTTTTTTTAGAGAGTTTTGTAATTTCATCATCTTGACAAAAGATACGGCATAAATCCAATACAGAGGGGTTTTGATCTCGAGGCCTTGAGGGCAGCAGCGCATTAAAAATCAACCTTCTACAGAGCACGTCTTCATATTCTCTAAAGCTGGAATTCATTGTTGATGCACACAGTTTGTTACACCATTCAAAGCACAGATTGAAACATTGAAAAACGTGTCTAAAGAAATACTCGTTGTTTAAATAATGCCAAACCACATGATGTATAAATTACATCTGTTTCTGTTCTACAACACCCAGCCGTCCGGACTTTAGCGACTGATTGTTTGCATGGAGAAAAGCACCTCCATAGGTTGGGAGGAGCAGGAATTAATCTATTTTAGAAGCATCCTCAGTGGTCTTTTAATTATGATTATCCTGTTTTTAGCCTAAAATAAGTTAAATTTTTTAGGACCTAGTTCAGGGGTCGGCAACCTTTTAACATTAAAAGAGCCATTTGGGCTCGTTTTCTAATGATCAAAACCTAGAAGGACGTACGTTAGCCTTTGAAAATTTTGGATTTGAATTCATAACATTCTTTTTGTTTTTTATGTGAATAATGTTTATTTTTGGCATGAACAAAAGCAAAAAAATATAAAAAGAAACTAGCATTTCTCAAAATTTGATTTTTTTTTTACGTTTTTAACTTTAGTAGCAAAAAAGCTAGCTCATTGCTTAATTACTAGCTGAACTTTAAATTAGCATAACATTTCTCTGTAAATTAAATCAGCCAAAAATTTTAGCATGTTGCTGAAATAAAAGCTAAACTCAAAATTAGCCTAAAACCTCCAGTAGATAACAAATTAGCTAAAAATGCTAGCATATTGCTAAGATATTAGCTGAACTCCAAATTAGCATAAAAAAATAATTAGAGGCCAAATCCGCCAAAAATAAAGCTAGCTTGTTGCTTAATTACTAGCTGAACTCCAAAATAGCCTAATATTCCTTAGTCAAGAACGTTAGCATGTTGTTAAAATAGAAGCTAAATTCTGAAATGTCCACAAAAAAAAATTCAGTCGATAACACATTAGCTGAAAACATTAGCATTTTACTAAAATATTAGCTAAACTCCAAATTATCTTAAAAATTCCACTAGAAAACAAATTAGCCAAAAACGTTAGTATGTTGCTAAAATAGTAGCTAATCTCCAAAGCCACTATGGGAAGATAAAAGAGCCACATGACCCCTGACCTAGTTTCTGCAGAAAGTGGGCGGGACTGTTGGTGGGGAGCAACCCCCTTCATCCTATTGCTGAGGGCTTGTTTTAACACGGTTACAGCTAGCTTACAGCTCCTTTGTTGCATTGTTATATAGAAAACTTATTTTTTTAAGTAACTTTTGGATTGGATTGTCTTTAAATTTTAATGCTAGTTATATGTGCCCCCTTATGTTTGGTTTGTTTGTTTTCATTTGGTTTATTTTTCCCATGTTTGTTACACTTTCCTTTCACCTACTAAGTTAATTATTATTTTGCTCGTTTTATTATTTCTTTTGACAATGCCATGCATGAAAATTCAAACGTAATCTGCCTTTTCTAGAAAAATCAAATAAAGAAAAACATATTTTTTACGTAACAAATGCGCTTTTTCAAATGTAATTTTTTTCATCTGCTACTGATTCATTACAATTTTAATGAAGAAATACCCAAAAAAAACAATTTTCTTTAAATATGTTCTCTATCATTTGAAAAATGCCACAAAAACATGCTAAAAATACCAAAAACCCAATTTTCTTTGGCTCAAGTCTTTAAAACTAGCGTCTATATTTTTTATTTAGAAATGTCCTAAATACCAAAGGATCTTTTCACAGGAATCATCTTAAATGGAATTTACCCACACAAGTATCTGATCTCCCACAAACGCATGATGCGAAGCAAAAGCAAAAGATCTCCAACATTGAGCCCTGAGGTACCCCTGTGAAGAGGCGATAAGATGAGGAGGTGTGTCTTTGCTGTGGGACTCTTCCAGCCGTGATTCAGGCGTTGAAATACACAAATCTGAGCGAACGGAGGACATGATAAGTTGTTGACTGTGTCAAAAGAAGCGTAGAGAAACATAAATGAGTTATTGGCTGATAGCAGGAAACATGTCTATAAATATAAATAAAGAGGAAACGGCTTGAATGGTAAAAGTGAGGTAATGGGACCCTGTAACCTTATTTTGCATCAACATGAAACTGGTAAAGCAATCTAATGGCAAAAAAAGGCAACTAACCCATTTTTGTGTGATCCATGATTTTGGCTGACAGCAAGTTAATTATATAATCCAAAGAGTATTTTGGGTTGGCGCAGATGAAAGGCAGCTGGAAGTCATCTGACTCGGCTGCTGGGTACACGGGGCTGTCTAGTGAACAACCACATCATCCAAAATCACCATGAAATGTTATCATCAGATATTCTGACAGAAAAAGGGGAACAGTCAGCATCACTCGCAACCCACTTTCCCCACATTATGTCTGATGGCGGGAGGGGATTTGAGATGCTCCCAAACAGTGTTCAGAGCTGTGCACGTTCCTCACAACGTTCTTCATGAATCTGAAGTCAAATCTATGGACCGACATTCTCATATTTAAAGATGTACTTTAATGAAAATCATGTTTTTTTGGTGATTTTTACTATGTTTTTGTGGCTTTTTTTTTTCGATAAAAGAGCCGATATATTAAAAAATTAAGTATTTTTTAATTCAAATTAATCAGAAGAAGACAACAAAAAATGCAGTTTGAAAAGATTGTACTGCTCCATTCTGATAAGAGTGCAATAATTTGTTTTAATAATTCGATTTTTCTGTTGCCGATATGATTCATAGATGTCGATTCATTTTGAACGATCCGATTCTCTGACCTAAAATTGATTCAGGATTCATCTTTAATGTCGAGAACAGGCAGACAGATGCACAGCTAAAAGTCCACAAAACTAACTCCGGGTCAGGCAGGTAGGGGTCAAGCACCAGCACGAGGGCATCAGAGGAAAACCAGAGGATCCAGGCGAGGGTCAGGCACGGCGAGGAGTTTGTCACAGACTGAGGCAGATCGGTGGTCAAAGACAGGCTGGGGCTTGAACAGGTCTGAAGGAGGTAACGCTCAGAATTGGAGGAATAAACCAGAACAAGACTTCGCACCTGAGCACAGCCTGAAGCCTCCTTATAAACGTTTGTGGTGATTGCTTTAATGAGGGACAGCTGGTGAGGTCTGGGAACAGCAGGCAGAGGCTTATGGGAAATGGAGGGAAGATGAGGCTCAGGAGAGATTTAGAACTCGGGCGATGGCGCCCTCTGGTGGTCTGAGGGTAAAACAGACTGATTCATGACCAAATCTTCAACCAAAAATACTGAACGATGCAGGTGAAGTTGATATAAAAGTATAAATTAATTATGTGTGGAAACAAACAAATAAGAATGTCAAATCCTTTCACATTTTAGTCTCATAAAGTTCACCCCGCTGTTGTTTTTCTACATTTTTATTTTTCATTTTACCTTTATTTTACTTTATTTACTTATCTCTTCTCAAAGGGAGACCCTGGCTAAAAGGCATCAACTCAAGAAAATAAAATTACCCACAATTATTGAGTTATTATTACTATAATTTAATCAAAATAATACAAATGGAGCATTATTAGAACATTCTACCTCAGTGGATGGTTACATTTCTTTGCTAAATTCAAATTGTTTTGTGGGTTTATCGTTTTTTTTTTTTTCTTTCCATGTGCGTTGTCCACTGTCAGGGTTGTGTTTACGTTATAGTAAAATAAATCTATCAATAGGGCTGCCACAAACGATTATTGTAATAGTCGACTAATCACCAATGAATTTTCCCCAATTTGTCGACTAATGGGATCCTGCGTAAACTGGATGTAAAACACATTTTAACCATTATTAGCTTCAGTTTTTAAGGTATATTCTATCTAAAATCAAAGACAATTGGGATGATAGTTTATTCAACCTTTATTAAATCATGCAGCTGCTTTCCTTCATTTTTTTCTGCTGGCATTAAAACTAATCAACTAATCAACTCTTAAATTAGTCGTTTGTTATTTTAATAGTCTTGACTAATTGACTAATTGTGACATCCCTATATCCCTTAATCCAAATGGTATTTTCCAAGATCGATTTATCTCATTTTGAAAGGATTTTAATGGCATAGGTCGATTCGATTCTGCCTCTGACAGATCACGCTTTGATTCTTAAGCATCCACTTGACAACTAGATCCATGAACGTCTTTGTTTTCCTCGTCTCAAAAATGTACAACTGGACATCTGCTATATTGCTTACTATTTTTGTCCCAGGCTGTTCAGCTACCTCTTTGCAAAAACCTCAACTAAATAAATTCAAAAAAATCAATTTTTGAGTCAAAATTGCTGTCATTTTTGACAAAGGTTTAGACTTCATTAATACATAATTTAAAGAAGCATTAAATAAATAAAACTGTTTGAAATCCACACTTCTAGATCTTTTCATTTGTAATGGACTTCCACTCTGCTGCTCTCATATGTCACCTAAAGTCTTCAAACCCCTCCTACCCTCCTAATATAAAATGCTCTAATGTTAAGTTGGGAGTGTGAGGGGCTGTAAGCTAGTGGGAGCTCTAAGCAAGGGCATGGAGTTAATCTGTGCTTAAGGTCCCTCCCACAATTCAAAAGTTTGTTATGTACTACTGCAGAAACTGTCCTAAAAAAACAGATTTTTCTCTTTATTTTGGCTAAAAATAATCTTATCGTAATTAAGACCACTGGCTTTTGAGAGTCGTTTTTACACCTTCATTTTTCTAATGTGTTCTTCTTTTAAGGTGGAATGGCTAAAAAACGACGATCCTCTAAACTACGCTGATGACAGCATCGTGGATCTGAGAGGTGACCACAGCCTTATCATTTCGGAAGCTCGCCTCTCTGATTCTGGGAACTACACGTGCGTCGCCAGCAACATCGTCGCCAAAAGACGCAGCGCCACAGCCACAGTCGTCGTCTACGGTAGGACGCCAGAGCCGCAATCTTCAGACACATAAATACATAAGACTTTGTTTTGCACACGCCTTTCTCATATATATCATTATGATGTGTTAAATGTATTCATGAGTTATTAAAAATGGTCGAGTGACACTTCAATACTCCGAGAATAAATAACAGGGGTCTGCAACCTGCAGCTCCAGAGCCACATGTGGCTCTTTTATCTCCCCATAGTGGCTCTCTGGATGAAGAACAATAAAATAATAGTAATTAAAAAAAAAAATGGAGATTAGCTATTATTTTAGCAACATACTAACGTTTTTTGCTCATTTTCTTAGTGGAATTTTTAAGATAATTTGGAGTTTTAGCTTCTATTTTAGCTACATGCTAACGTTTTTACTAAGTTAGTTTACTGAGGATTTTTCTGCTAATTTGGAGTTTAAGCTAATATTTTAGTAAAATGCTAATGTTTTCAGCTAATGTGTTATCGACTGAATTTTTTTTGTGGGCAATTCAGAATTTAGCTTCTATTTTAGCAACATGCTAACGTTTTTGACTTTGGAATATTAGGCTATTTTGGAGTTCAGCTAGTAGTTAAGCATCAAGCTAGCTTTATTTTTGGCGGATTTGGCCTCTAATTATTTTTTATGCTAATTTGGAGTTTAGCTAATAGCTTAGCAATACGCTAGCATTTTTAGCTAATTTGTTATCTACTGGAGGTTTTAGGCTAATTTTGAGTTTAGCTTTTATTTCAGCAACATGCTAAAAATTTTGGCTGATTTAATTTACAGAGAAATGTTATGCTAATTTGAAGTTCAGCTAGTTTCTAAGCAACGAGCTAGCTTTTTTTGCTACTAAAGTTAAAAACATTAAAAAAAAATCCAATTTTGAGAGATGCTAGTTTCTTTTTATATTTTTTTGCTTCTGTTCATGCCAAAAATAAACATTATTCACATAAAAAAACAAAAAGAAAGTTATGAATTCAAATCCAAATTTCTTATAGGCTAACGTAAGTCAATGCGGCTCCTTCTCGGTTTTGATCAGTAGAAAACAAGTCCAAATTGCTCTTTTACTGTTAAAGGTTGCAGATCCCTGAAATAACATGTGCTAAAATGTCATATATCTGCGGAGCAGAAAGCAGAGTTTCAGCATTTTTGTAGCTTGAAGGAGAATGAAATAATTCTCTTGTTTTCACAGCAGCTCTCTAAAGAAAGCCTCCAGTTGGAGGGTTTCTGTTCCTTTTACTGACCTCTTGCCACTTTGTTGACAACAGCTGGAAGAATTTGTGTGGTTCTGTTAGGAAACATGTCACAGAGTCCCATCTATCAGTAATTCCTGTGACTCTAATGAAGTCTCTGACAGGTCTAACATAGCCAGTAGTCCCCGAGAGAGGTGGAGTAGAGTTTCTGTGAAAGCTAATAAACAAATTATTCATCCATAATAAACTACTTTAAGAAAAAGTTCTTAGTCGGCACTGAACATAATGAAAAACTCACTTTTTATGTCTATAATCTCTAATCTTTTGTCAGTGAATGGAGGTTGGTCTTCGTGGACGGACTGGTCCGCCTGTAGCGTCCGCTGCGGTCGAGGGGTTCAAAAACGCTCCCGGACTTGCACGAATCCAGCTCCTCTCAACGGAGGATCCTTCTGCGAGGGCATGTCGGTGCAGAAGAGCACGTGCAACACCGTGTGTCCAGGTAAGAGCTGAGTCTGGGAAAAAGAAAGTCTGTTTGTTCAAACGAGAGCGCTCGCCGTCAGAAAAAAAGATTTCAAATTCAACTTTCTTTCTATGGCACTTTCTTTTCTATAGCACATCTCAAAGTCCACAATAAAAAGATGAAAATAGTAGTAAAAATAGCAATCATAATAAAAAATATATATGCACCCCATAACTGAAATTAAATTAAATTAAGTATTAGGAAAAAAAAAAATTATAAAATTAAATTAAAACATGTAAAATCCACTTAAAAATTATGGAGTCTCGAAAGAGCCAATATGAAATAAATATATACACCATTAAATAAATAAATAAATGTGGCATTAAATAAATAAATGTGGCAATAAATAAATAAATGTTGAAATAAATAAATAAATGTTGAAATAAATGTGGCATTAAAAGATTAAAAGAGCACATTTAAGTATTTCATGACATATTTATTTATTTCATTGCCCAGTGTGGGTCAAAAGAGCCACATTGAAATAAATATATTTAATATGAAATAAATAAATAAATGAGGCATTAAATAAATAAATGTGGCAATAAATAAATAAATGTTGAAATAAATAAATAAATGTTGAAATAAATGTGGCATTAAAAGATTAAAAGAGCACATTTAAGTATTTCATGACATATTTATTTCATTGCCCAGTGTGGGTCAAAAGAGCCACATTGAAATAAATATATTTAATATGAAATAAATAAATAAATGAGGCATTAAATAAATAAATGTGGCAATAAATAAATAAATGTTGAAATAAATAAATAAATGTTGAAATAAATGTGGCATTAAAATATTAAAAGAGCACATTTAAGTATTTCATGACACATTTATTTATTTCATTGTCCCTTGTAGGTTAAAGAGCCAAATTGAATAAATATATTTAATATGAAATAAATAAATAAATGTGGCATTAAATAAATAAATGTTGCAATAAATAAATAAATGTTGCAATAAATAAATAAATGTTTAAATAAATGTGGCATTAAAATATTAAAGAGCACATTTAAGTATTTCATGACATATTTATTTATTTCATTGTCCCTTGTGGGTCAAAAGAGCCAAATTGAAATAAATAAATAAATGTTGAAATAAATAAATAAATGTTGAAATAAATAAATAAATGTTGAAATAAATGTGGCATTAAAATATTAAAATAGCAATTAAAAAGCCATTTTTAACATTTCATAATATATTTATTTATTTCATGATTTCATTATACATTTCATGAAACAGGAAGTGGACACGCCATGAAAATGCAAACTGTCAGATTCTCTCGTCAAACTCAGTGGGCGGGGTCTAACTCTCGTGTCTCTGCTCTGTTGATCTGGCCTGGTGCAAAGTTTTTGTCTGAGTCCTCACTCACATACACGCTGCAAACATTGTTTTGGTGAAACAAAGAACTTTTGTTCGGGTCACCAAAACAAAATGTTTTCTGCGTCCACTTCATGCATTCTCATTCCCGACTCATCGCTTATCGACGCATGGTTAAAGTCCGTCCTCGTGGAAACTCGAAGCTTTGAGGGAACCTTCTGTCAAAATGTACCGAGTTGGCTGGTCCAATTAGATCACAGCACCGAAAGCGCAACCGCAGACCCGCAGCCGAAGCGGGACCGACCCGGACGGAGCATGCTCGGTCAAAAATGAGAGGAGCTGGCGGATCTGATTGAATCAAACCTAGAACCACCAGCTACCGGGACGGGGAGCGCGTCACCCCCAATTCACGCGCTCGCAGGTGTGTGTGTGTGTGTGTAAAAAATGTCTCTGTGCGCGCGCACAGAGACACACAAAACAGACAGACATGCAGACACGCAGATCAACGTGGGCAGACTCCGGTGCGGGTGAAGAGTTAAAAAACGACAGGAAGACAGAGAGCAGCTCCTCTTAGCAAAAACACAGTGTGTTAATTATGAAACACACACAACACAGACTGACACGAGCGCGCACAGATCAACGTAGTGAGCAGACTCTGGAGCGGGGCTGCTGGTTTTGGGGAGAAAAAAAGACGCAGAGAGCAGCACACACACACACACACCAAAACAGAGACGCACGCGCCAGCACACAGATCCAGTGAGCCGACCGAGCGGGTGGGCGGGGCTTTGGGTGCAAACAGCAGCAGATAGCGGTTCTTCTTTGCAGAAACACGGGTTAATGTCTTTAGATTTTTAAATCATCACCCATGATGGCAAAAAAACAAACAAAGTTCTAGCAGAAGAGCGGAGCGGACTCCGCTTCGCGGCGCTTCCGCGTTCAGAGTGAATTGGGGGTGACGCGCTCCCCGTCCCGGTAGCTGGTGGTTCGTAGGTTTGATTCAATCAGATCCGCCAGCTCCTCTCATTTTTGACCGAGCATGCTCCGTCCGGGTCGGTCCCGCTTCGGCTGCGGGTCTGCGGTTGCGCTTTCGGTCCTGTGATCTCATTGGACCAGCCAACTCGGTACATTTTGACAGAAGGTTCCCTCAAAGCTTCGAGTTTCCACGAGGACGGACTTTAACCATGCGTTGATAAGCGATGAGTCGGGAATGAGAATGCATGAAGTGGACGCAGAAAACATTTTGATTTGGTGACCCGAACAAAAGTTCTTTGTTTCACCAAAACAATGTTTGCAGCGTGTATGTGAGTGAGGACTCAGACAAAAACTTTGCACCAGGCCAGATCAACAGAGCAGAGACACGAGAGTTAGACCCCGCCCACTGAGTTTGACGAGAGAATCTGACAGTTTGCATTTTCACGGCGTGTCCACTTCCTGTTTCATGAAATGTATAATGAAATCATGAAATAAATAAATATATTATGAAATGTTAAAAATGGCTTTTTAATTGCTATTTTAATGCCACATTTATTTCAACATTTATTTATTTATTTCAACATTTATTTATTTATTTCAACATTTATTTATTTATTTCAATTTGGCTCTTTTGACCCACAAGGGACAATGAAATAAATAAATATGTCATGAAATACTTAAATGTGCTCTTTTAATATTTTAATGCCACATTTATTTAAACATTTATTTATTTATTGCAACATTTATTTATTTATTGCAACATTTATTTATTTAATGCCACATTTATTTATTTATTTCATATTAAATATATTTATTTCAATTTGGCTCTTTTGACCCACAAGGGACAATGAAATAAATAAATGTGTCATGAAATACTTAAATGTGCTCTTTTAATATTTTAATGCCACATTTATTTAAACATTTATTTATTTATTGCAACATTTATTTATTTATTGCAACATTTATTTATTTAATGCCACATTTATTTATTTATTTCATATTAAATATATTTATTTCAATTTGGCTCTTTTAACCTACAAGGGACAATGAAATAAATAAATATGTCATGAAATACTTAAATGTGCTCTTTTAATATTTTAATGCCACATTTAGTTCAACATTTATTTATTTATTTCAACATTTATTTATTTATTGCCACATTTATTTATTTAATGCCTCATTTATTTATTTATTTCATATTAAATATATTTATTTCAATGTGGCTCTTTTGACCCACACTGGGCAATGAAATAAATAAATATGTCATGAAATACTTAAATGTGCTCTTTTAATCTTTTAATGCCACATTTATTTCAACATTTATTTATTTATTGCCACATTTATTTATTTAATGCCACATTTATTTATTTATTTAATGGTGTATATATTTATTTCATATTGGCTCTTTCGAGACTCCATAAAAAATAATGATGCAAACCAAAAAAAAAGTGTTTCAATTAGATTATTTCTTAAATTAAGATGTTTATCGTCCTAAAACAAATCAGTAAACACTCCAATCATCTTTTGATCCAAGATTCCCAGTATATTTCTGATTATTATTGTTCAGTTTTTAGCCAAAGCAAGAAAAAAATAATAATCTGTAATTTTTTAGGACATGGTTTCAAAAATTATGGGTGGAACCCTTGGTGCGGAGCAACCCCGCCGCCTTTCCCATCCCCATTTCTGAAAGTTCGGAGGAGGGAGCTTGTGGCCCTCCCTGCGTTTTTTCTGCGTCATAAATACCAACTTTTTCAAACAGCTTTTTGTGTTTTCTTGAGATTCAAATACAAATTTAAGATCAATTTTCTTTATATATGTCCTCCATTGTGTAAAAAATACCATAAGATCATGTAAAAAAATCAGTTTTAATTGGAGTGTGTCTTTAATATTAATATTATGTATTTAAAAAGCAGGCGCCTTAGAAATAATTTAAACATTTTCTTTAAGTAAGCAAGAAAAAATGGTCTCACCGAGACTTTTTTTGATACAAATTCTCAGTACTCTGACATGTTTTCTCAAACTGAGATTATTTATTCACATTCTTAATAAGATTATATTTTGTACAAGACAGAAAATAATTGTATTTTTCTAATAACATATCTAAAAACTATTCAGATTTTGTGGACGCAACCAAAACATTAAGAAATGGAGCATTATGTCATGCAAATGTTGAAGTAGCATGTCGCTTTAAACTTTATGATAATTTTACTTACTATGTTTCACTTTTTCATGTTAGTATTTTTTATATTTTAACAATGCAAACATTGAATTTTAAGAAATTGTGAGAAATTTTGTTTTACAAAAAAAACAATATTTTTAAGTTTTTCAATAGCAAAATAGTTAGTATAGGAGAACATGTGTTAGTGACTAACATTTATTTCTTAAAATAAAGAATTCTTGCTAAGACTAAATATATATAAATATATTTTTTTCTTTTTTGTAAGGACATTCTTTTTAAATTTAGGAATTGTTGACTTTCTTTAGGGGCTCTGTTTTCGTAATGAAATCCATTATTTTTTGTCTCTGACTGTCGACTAATAATATAGTTTCTTTAAAAGTAAATATTCCCCATATAAGTTACTTAGTACCATCTAGTACCATAGTAGAAATGCATAAATATTGTTCACAGATTTTGGGTTGTGTTGATTTTTTTTTTTAGCTTATTTAGTAAAAGTTTATATATTTTTCAAGATTTCTTTCTTTGTACCTTTATTTCCTAATTGAAACATTATCAACAATTTTGGGAAAAATAAATAAAAATAAAAATCTCAAAGATCAGTTTCTGAAAGGTCGAGTGTGTGCATCAATCAAATGTACAAAATAAATTATGATTATTTTTTCTTTCTAAAGACAAATTTAGTACGAAAACATTCAAAGCTGCAAACATGGAGAAACACTGACCTAAATTTAAACTTTATTTAAAAAAAAGAACAAAGGAACAAAGCTAAAGGATCAAAGCTGCTTTAACTTAAAGAACAATCGGTTATTCCGCAGCTTTTTGGATTAAATATTCAACTATAAGATCTTTATTTTAAGATGAAGTTTGATCATCGAGAGGGAATAAAAATGTGCCGCATGTGGCTCTTTCAACAGCAGGATGTGCCCTCTAGTTTTGTTTTTTTGTCCCATTCGTCCTTGGAGTCATAACTGAGACTCCTGTCAGACCTGATCTGAACGTGCTGCAGCTGAGAAGAATGAGAAACCCGACAGTGGAAGCAGAATAACTCAAATATAAATCAAAACAGCAATTACTCCTGTCAGCCGTGATCATTATGGCATCTAAGACGATATTGCACACGGTACTCGGCACCTTCAGACATGTAACTGCATCTCCTGCAGTTAAACAGTAGCCGTCCAGAGAATGGAGTTTTCCAGAGGATAATTTTTTTTTCTGTGTGGGCATAAAACATAGGACAGTCCAGCCTTCCTAAATTAAAAATTGAGACTTGTTGGTTCACCGACTTGTTAAAGTGCCAGCAGCATGTCTCAAATGTGGTTTAATCACATTTCATTTCAATATATAGTTTTCTATTTTGTCATATTTATTAATGAAAGAGTGATCACATTTATGTTAGCTTAAAAAACTATTCATGTACCTTTTTATTGCCTATATCTAGCAAAAAAGATGTTTGTTTTGTTATTAAAAGTTACTTTTTTTTAAAGTTTCAGAGAGTTAAATAAATGTTTATCCTGCTCGGGCCGCGACCTGAGGTGTGTTTTAGATTTTGTCCCCACGTGTGATTGAGTTTGACACCCCTGCATTAAAGGATCATTGAGAATATTTCACTTGATTTCTACAGTTAAAAAATCAACAGTTAGCCACTTACCCTCTATACATAATAGCTCATTTGAATTTCAATAGCTTGTTATCCTCTTTTATTTTGACATAGCCTGCTACTTTCATGTAAAATATGTTCTTTTTTTATTTCCCTGTAAGCTTTTTAGCCATTTTTGTCTTATTAGAAAAAAACACTAATAAGTTGTTTAGTTAATTGTAGTTGACCTGTTTCTAAATGAATATTCATGAAATTATGAACAATTCAATGTATGTAAACAGTATTTTTGCCAAGGCATTTCTGTGTAAGAATGAGATGCTTGTTGACTTATTTTAGTTTTTAATACTGGAGCAAAGATGTTTGACCAACCCTGTGTATCCAAAAGAGAAAATACCTTTTATTTTAACTATTAATTACATTAAATAAACCATATATATATATATATGTATTTTTGTATGTATGGTCTTGCTTTACTTGATTGGAGGATAACCTTTTGTGCACAGCGTTTCTGTCAGACAGCCAGCGCACTGAACCGTTCAAATCTGCAAACTAAGACCAAAAAAAAAAAAAAAATGTTGTAAAATGGCACATTTGGCTAAAAATAGGCGAGGTGAAAAGCAGAGGTTTTATTTAGACGGGCTGAAATTGATGGTTTCAGTTGCTGCAGACTCTACGTTATCAGAAAAAGGCAATGCATTCCGTCAAGGCGTATCTCCTAATACCTTTTGAAAAACGCTCTCTATTGAGTTTGGACATACATCATGCGCGTGATATAGTTGGAGAGGAGGGAGCTGGAAACAATTGGAGGTAGAACACTGCAGAAATACAAAATCTCACCAAATATTCTTGTCGAGTTTCAAAACCAACATCCCAATACGAAGCTGCATTTTTCTGACAAGAAAATTAAGCCTTACATTGTATTTCTAAGTATTTATTTATAAAAAAAAATGTTGTGAATCATGTGCTGGATGAAAAAGATTCTGATGCATCCAGTTAGTTGTCGATGATTAGATCCATGAACATCTTCGATGGAATCTGGATCCAAACTGGATGACTGGATTACTCCCGCTTGCACCGCTGATGCTAGGTTGGAGGTGTGAGGGGTTGTAAGCTAGCAGGAAAGCATGTAAACAGAGAACTCTCAGCAACAATGAAGGGAAGGGGGGCGGGTTCTTCCAACCCAACATTCCCACAAAAACTCAGAATAATAAAGTTTATTATTATAATTCTTGTTTTAAGATAATATGTAATTTCTGACCTAGTTATTTTAACTTAAAATTGTTATTTTTGTATGCAGGCTAAAATAAACACACTTAATGAGACATTTTTACCACAATTTATACTAAATTTCAGTGAAATAAACTTGTTTCAAGACCTTCACGGACTTCAACTTTTACACAAAAACGTAGTTAGAATTCCTAAAAACTACCACCACTCTGCAGGTACTGTCCTAAAATGACACGTTTTTAGATTTTGACCCCAACTACAATAGATCCAAGGATAATTGGAATATCTTGAGTCATTTTATTTTGAAAAGATTTTAAGGGATGTTTTAAATGAAACACGTTTTTTTTTCTTTAGGTCATATTTCATGTTTCATATTTAACAACAGAAAAGCTGGAGTAAACATACATAAATATCATTTTTAAGACATAATTATCTTAAACTGTGTAATTCTAGCCTTTAAGATGATTACAGTTTACAAATAAGGATATTTAGACTGATGTAGCTGTTAAATAATGATATGTTGGGAGTAAAAATGTATACATAGTGTACTTGTGTAGTGCTATAGTACCTAAACGCTTTGCATTCATTCAAACATTCACACACACGATGCCACACATTCACTCTAACCTCCAGGAGGAATGGGGGGTTTGCCCGATGATGCAAAAATAATCTAATCAAGAAGAAGAAAACCATATATAAGTCGCTAAATTTACTTTTAGAAGAAAAGTCGGATGTTCCAGAACAAATCCGCCAAGCCCGGCGTAGTTAAAAAATAAATAAAAACAACAAGATTCTCTTCCATGTTTGTTTTGCACGACACTTTCCTCTGCTGCTGTCAGTAGCAAATATCTCGGATGCAGCGCCCTCTAGCGGTTGTTAGAGGAAATAACCGCAACTGGTGTTTACTGGGTAACAAAAAGGAAATATATGTGGCTATTTATGTCTAAAAAAAACTATAAATAAGTTGCTCCTTAGTATAAGTCACACTCCTGGCTAAACTATAAAAAAGCTGCAACTTATAGTCTGGAAAATACGGTACACATGGATGATCAAAGTGGGGATCGAACTTGCAATTTTCTGACCAAAAGTTGACCGCTCTCCTATGGAGAGAAAATAGACTCACTCTGATTTGTGCTTGCGTATTTTTGATTGGTGCATGCATCATTCTTGATTTGTAACTCATATAATACATTTTGTGCAAAAGTGAAAAAAATACAAAAACTTAAAAAATACTAAATGCAATTTACACATGCAAAAATAGCTTGAAACTAATTACACACAAAAATCTTTTTAAAATACGCACGGATCACCTCTTACGCACGCACACAGCCTAAGTTACGCACGAATTTACCGTGAGACTCTTTTCACGTCTCACAAATTCGTCCGTGAGTGATGCGTTCAAGTACTACCAGAATGCTCGTTCACCATGTAAGTTGTATTTTTTAATGTTTTAAATTTTTTTTTACTTTTGCACAAAACGTTTTTTATGAGTTACAAATCAGGAATTATGCATGCACAGATCCTAATTTATGCACAAATCAAGAATTACACATGCACAAATCAGAGTGAGTCTATTTTCTCTCCATACTCTACCTCTGTCCCAGAAAAGAAAAGTCTATATACATATTTTAGGATTCTGCGTTCAAAATATTTGCGTGTATGTGTAACTATACAAGTTTCTATGACTATTTTCAGATTATACATCCAAACTTCATGGCTACTGAACATTCATTGCTAGTTAAACCAGCTCAAACTTTGACCAATCCCCAGATTTGATAGTGAAGTATAGATTCGGTTTATCTAGTGAACCCTTACGCCACTCTCGTGACACGAGGATAATCCGCCGTTGCAAGGACTTGAACTGTTTCTTAACCAAATCCCACATTTTGCTCTGAGTCTCTTCCAACTGTAGGTGGTGAACATGCGCTTGTAAACAATAGAAAAAAAAAGGAAAGAAGCCCCTCCCTGCTTGTCTAATGTGAACGTCGTAGACTAAAGGCGCATTCAAGAACATATGTTTAGCTCAGTCTTAAACGTGCATCAAATGTTGAGTAGCTTCAGACATTTTTGATTACAAGAACAAGAGACTTAAATATAACATTTATAAACAATTTCATGGTGTAATTTTATTTTTAAAAAAGAAAGATCGTCACATTTTTTTAAGAAATCCTACTAAGACTACCATAGTTCTATTGGTAGATATTATTTTATCTTTATAGTTAGTAAAATGTATTTTTTAATTGACTATTTTATTACTTTTATTGATTCTTTTATTGATTTCCTTTAAATTTAGGTTAATGTACTGATTGATTGATTGAAAAACTGTATTTTTACCATGTTTTCATAGAACATTTTTCTTGTGAAAACAGGCTGGATCATCAAACAATCTTGGCTTTTGGATTCCAGAGATAAAAAAAAACATTTTGAGAAACAAAGAAAGTACACGCTCATACTGTGTTTTGAAGGCGTTTGCCCCGAGGTTCCAATCTGTTGGCAAACAGATAACAGAACATCGGGGTTATAAAGGGTGGAAAAAAAAAAAAAAAAAGATCCAGCTTTGTTTGTTTAAAGCTGAACTGGGATGACTCAAAACTCTCTGTGTTTGCGTGCGGCCCTCCAGTGGACGGCGGCTGGGGGGAGTGGAGCGAGTGGTCGGAGTGCAGCTCGGACTGCGAGAGGCAGCGCAGCAGAGAGTGCACCGCTCCAGAGCCCAAACATGGCGGCCGGCTCTGCGACGGGGTGGCGGTGGCGATGGACAACTGCACGGGCGGCCTCTGCACTCAGAGTGAGTATCATCAGATTCATTCAGATCGGGATTGTTAACGTCATATACACAGAAGAGGCCGTATAAGTGTGTGCTTAACTTCAAATTTCAACGTTTCCTTTTCAGATCGGAAGCTGCTTCATGATGCGAAGCAACAGGGTGAGTCTTTCTACTCCTAAGCTTAAGGAGTTTGATGTTTTTCTTTTACTCTGGCTTTTTGTTGGCAGCTAAAATACATGAATTATGAGCTTAGTGAATCTTTAATGCCAAATCGGATCGTCTGCACAGCCCATGCTTGTACGGTTCTGGGACTGTAGTCAGTCAGCTTCTTGTCCTCTTTTAAACCCTCAGCTTGAAACCATCCAAACGGAGTAAAAAGGTTTTTTTCTCACAGGAATCTTAAAAGAAAACAGTGATAAACACTGATGTTCATTCAAGGCAGTTTTGTTACTTTTGTTCAACATTCCAGCTGCATTTTGGATTTCAAATCAAAACCGCATGTTTCTTATTTATGGACTTAAAAGGTTAAACTTTTACTTTTTAATTCTGATTAAGGCACAGACGAGGTGGTAAAGTTTGGACACAAGCAAGAAAAAACTGTAAAAGGTTGTTATTCCCCACAAAACGCTGCAAAGAATGACAGAAAAATAAATGCTGGCTGCTTTAACTAAGCTGGAGAGAAACTAAACAACACATTCTTCTCACTCCCAACATATTATTCACTTTTTGACGTTTTGGGTGACCTCAACTCATGTTTTTTTGACATACTGGCTAAATCAAGTCCCAACCTCTGAAACCCTAACCGCGAACCAGTTCACGTATTCAACCATGTCCGGTACCAGTTCAGGTCCACAATTGGCGCTGGGGCTCCTTTATCCCTCCATTGTGGCTCTTTACCTTTGAATAAATATGCTAACAAAACGTTTAAAGTTTTACTTAATCTAGTTTTATCATTTATATTAAATTTGAACATGTCAGACAATTGAGAAAAATAATGGAAAGAGTAGTTTATTAGTAACTGTAAAGTAAAGTTACAAAAAAGTAAAATAACTTATCACTCTTTGAGGTTTGATAATCATGAACTAAACATTTAGACAAATTTCACAGTTTTAGTTTGTTTCAAGGTTAAAAAAATACAGTTTTAATTTCAGATTGTTAAATTTTTGAATTTCTGTCTAACAACAAATGTTAAAAACTGAAAATATTTGTTTTTTATTGCTGACATTACAGTACCGACCCACTAGATTTGCTCCGTTAAGATGATCCTGTTAACACAGGAAGTCTTTTAATTTGAAAAGAAGTCTTGTCAACCTCAGTTAAAAGTTATTAACTGTTTCATTAAAAAAAATCCCTTAAAGTTTGTTTTATTTAAGCCTAAAAAAATAAAAGTTTATTTAGTTGGGGTCAGTGAAAAATCAACTCAAATGCTCTTTAAGTGTTAAAAGTTTCCGACCCCTGGGTTAGGGTATTGTCACTGGAGGCGTTCCAAGCACCCCAACGATGAGTTGAGGTCACCCAAAATGTCAATTTTGGATGTGCCAGCTGTTACCATCAGATCACAAGTCCCCAAACTCTGGGCCATAAACTGGACCCGGTCCAGCAGCCCAGAACTGGTTCACGTACGATACTGTGTCAGGACCCTGTTTGTGCACAATACTGGAGTTTGTGTCCAAAACGATACCAGAAACGGTTCCGGTTCGGATCCGGTGCCACATCTGGTACCGATTCAGGTCCCATACCGCATCCGGTGCCGGGTAAGGGAACCGGTACTGATACTGGACGTCAAGGCTCCCATTAAATCACGTCAGTCATTTTTTTTCTCAGTTACTATCTGCTGCGCACCAGTCAGAAACCACAAAATGCTTTTTTTCTTGCTTCATTATTTAGAAAAATATATTATTTTTACTTCAATTTTTAGAATTTTTTATCTGATGCGCACCAGATAGTAACCAGAATTATTATTATCATTTTACTTCGATGTCCCTTTTAGGGGCTCCTAATAATTTCATTTTCAATCATTTTTACTTGTTCTACATGTATTGTCATTCACTTTAAGCTAATTTGACCCCATCATATTGCTGCAGGACAGATTCAAATCAAGGAAGAGCTTTTATTTTGAAATTCTACCTGACTATATTGAGGTTTTTGAAGAAAAAATGAGAACATTTGCAGTTCTCAGTAGGACTTTTTTAAATGAACAAGCTTGATTTTTTTTTTTTTTTTATTGTAATGAAGACTACAAAGTAAAAATGAATAAATCCTGTGCATAGATTGTACTAATACCCAAAAGTTAAGCTGCAAATCTGTTGCAAAGTAGCTTAAAGACAACAAAGGAGATGTCCCGTAGTGTTGGAGTGGCTTCAAACAAAGCCTTTAGCTCAGCCTGGAATAAAGTTTTGAAGGGGAAACTCTCACTTTGAACAACATGGGCCACAAACTGCACCCCGTGATTTGTGTCGGTGCAAATTCTTGAATATTCCTTTTTTCAGAGTCAATGAATATCAGCGATAAGGTAGATACGTTTCGCGGTGTTATTTCAGGTCAGGTACGTTTTAACCGGGTCACGTTCTCACGAGCTCCACTGATACCCTCACTCCTGCCTGTCAGGTGTAGCGTTTCAGGCCACCCCGTCTGTGGTTAACCATTGTGGATCCTTTGCTTCACGTTTGTTTACTGCTTACGAAAATGAACTCTTTGCTAATTTGTAGTTTGCAAAAAAACAAAACAACTGTGGCTTTGTCCTTTAACGCAATGCTGTTTTTGTTTTCTTCCAAAAAAAAAAAAAAAAAAAAAAAAATGGTCAAGCTGCCAAAACTTCCCAAGCCCTCAATTAACCTGCTGCTGTAGCTGCTAATACTGCTTTGCATATTTTCTCCATTTTTTTTTCTCCCGTTTGAGCTTCAGGCTACTTAGAGGATTTCCAGCATGTCTTGTTTTAGTGTAAATCTCATTATTTTTCAAGAACAAGCTAGCATCTCCTGTTTCCCAGTCTTTCTTTGGCTCTGTGCTTTTGGACGCCGCAGCACTGCGGGGGGAAGCAGATCCGGCGTAATCGAGCTAATTAAATGAATTGGTTTTGTTATATTATCCCAGAGCACCTCCAACACCAGAGCCAGAGATGACATCTAGGTGCTGGGTTGTTTTTTGAGGCTCCTTATTAGTTGGTTGAAACCGCACAGAGTTGAGCAAGAAAACAACAAAAAGTCTTGAAATAAAAAACTTTTTAGAGAACTCTGACTCAGATGTTCCAAAACTGTTTCCATCTTCACCCCCCAAAGGGGCAGAATCCACCAGCGACGTGGCCCTGTACTCCGGCCTGGCGGCTGGGGTGGTGACGGTGGTGCTGCTGATCGTCGCCGTCACTCTTTACCGGCGCAGCCAGAGCGAGTACGGCGTTGACGTCATTGACTCGTCCGCCCTCACCGGCGGTTTCCAGTCCTTCAGCTTCAAGACGTCTCGACAAGGTGAGCCGCTGAGGTTCAACCGTCAGTGAAAATCGTTTATTTAAAGCAATCGAAATACTAAAATAATGACGTATCTATACGTAGATGTATCACATTTTGAACGATTTTCCAGGATTTGTTTGAAAAATAAAAAGTATCTAAAAATAGAGATTTGTATTCAAACATACATTACATGGAAAACTAATTTTTAGTTTATAAGAGTTGGTCTAATTGATTGAATAAGTATCACAAACGAGCAGCAGACAGGAACTCAGCAAAGTTAAATCAGGGTCAGACAGGCAGGGGTCAGTCAAAGAAGAGAGTAGAGTTTTCAGGGTCCAGGCGAGGTGATTGACAAATGAGGTTCAGCTGTGCGGCATCCGGGGAGTGTGCGCCGGGGCTGCTGGGAGATGTAGTGCATTCTGTATTTTGTAGACAGCTCCCTCTGGTGGTCAGAAGGGAAGACTGACTCCTAACAGAAAGAGTGGGAGGAAGCAAATTTATTTAATCCCACAGATTATGTGTGAGATTATTTTATCTACAAAAATCCAAGAGGACTTTTGTAGCAGACAAGATGGTGACTGGAATCATTAGCCGGAAGCGGAAATTCCCCAAAATTTCAGAGTTGTAGCTACTTTTATTAAAACTGTTTTTAGCGTTCAGGATTGATTTAAAATGTGTCCAATGAGGGTAAACTGTCAAATAATTTCATAAGGATATTTACAAAAGTGTTCAGATTTATAAAACTGTCTAGACTCTAACATTGGAGCTTTAGCTTCAGACCAGTGTTTACGTTTGACCACAATTACCTTCAACCCTTCACGCGATCAACGTGGATCTGCAGAAAAAGCATTTCTAGAACACTTCATACTAGAAATGTACTGAATATTGGTGAAAAGTTTTGCTTACCAGCGCAAAGTCACTTTTCTCTGCAGATCAGCTAATTCACGTTGATCATGTAAGGGGGTTATAGTACATCACAGAGCATTGTGATTGCGATTTCCAGTCGCCATCTTGTCTGTAAGCAGGTTCCACTCCAAAAATCACTGAGCTTACGGTTACACTTCACTTAGTTTTGAAAACTAAGCTGAGAAAGTTTGAAGAATATATCAAAACTTTTTTTTAAAGTCCTGTTTTGTATCACTAAAGTTTTACACAATAAAAACAACACTTTCCTTAAAAATAAAAACTTGTATTTAGAGGTTGTCAATTTGGATTCTACAAGTTAGGGAGAGCAAGAAAAGTGAGACAGCCAATTAAACAAATTAGAAGTTGACTTTTAGGATGGTATAACAGTCAGAATTTAACTCGGAAAAGCAAAAACAAACAAAAAAACAAAAAACAAGATTTATTGTTTCCATTAAAAACCCTAAAACATATTTATGAATTGATTTACTTGTTTTTTTTTTAATCCCATTATTATATTTTTGGCTTATATTTACAGTGCAATAAACTTATATTGTATAGGATTTTGGAAATTGACTTGTTTGTATGTTTATAACCAATTTTTTTGCCCATTTTGATGCGACACACAAGGTTAAGGATGACAATCGTATACCTAGAGACATGTAACAGGAGATCAAGATAAATAAAAAAAAAAAACAAAGTTTCTGATTTTTAACCAGTTATTGTTTATTTGGAAAAAAAATCTCTTCACAGAATATTATTTTAGCCTTGAAACAACTCAATTTAGGTTCAGTTTAGTCAAGAATTGATGGTCTAAGACCCCAATTTCCAGTTGAATAAAAACATTTAAACTAATATAGTATTATTTTACTCTTGATAAAGGAACTGAATCTCTACATGCGTAAATAAATGATTAAAGAGTCTTCTGGTTATTTGACAAATCATGTTTGAGTTTGTATGATTGATGGATTTGATATTTTAAGATAAACATATAAAAATATGTTTTATGTATTGTCTTGCGAAAGGTAGGAAAAATCCTTTGAAGTTTCTGAATAAAATGCATAAAAACATGACTCTCTGGAAAAGAAAGCCGTCTGCCACCATCAGTATTTGTATGTTTATTTGACTCAAAAGGACCTCAAAATCCTTGAAAATTAAACATTTTCTGTGTTTTATTCATAGGAATCTGCAGAATTCACATTGTCCTTGTCTAATATTTAAAGGTCACAAAAAAGTCTTTCAAAAATAAAACAAAAAGTTTATTTTCCTAAATTACAAATTTGTTCACATATTAACATCTTTGTATTGCAAGACACCCCATGCATTTACACCCTGGGAAAGTGTATACAGTTTTATGAATTATGCATTCCCCTCTTTGTATTATAATACGGCTGCATCAATTATTAAAACGCTTTAGGAGCCAGCATGACGGTCTTTAATTTTTCTGTTTACCAGATCCTTTTCTGGGTTTTTCTTGTACAAACGTCCGCTAACATGCAGCTTCATCTGTGTTTTTCTTGTTTTATTGCACCAGCGCGCCTGGAGCCTCGAACCTTTTCTATTATTACTTAGACTCTCCTTTAAAGCCTCCTATATTCAAACAAATATTGAGTCATATTTTTAGAGGAATATTTCACTTTTGATAAATTATTCAGAAAATAAAATTAAAATTTGCTTGTTTTTTTTTTTTTTTGGTGCAGAAGCACAGAGGCGCCGTGCAGCATGGGGTTTTTTGCCCTACAGATTGAGGCATATTTTTACAAGGCAGGCATTATGGTTGGTCGCGGCGGGAGCCCTCAGCGGGATAATAAAGTTCATTTTGATAACACAGCAGGAGGCGGGGAAAGCTTTAATCTTGCTCTGTGTTCCCTGTGTTGGAGGGGCTAAAGGAGCCAAACCTCCGTAATATGCTGCACTCCCTCTCTTTATGTTGGGTTATACGGCCGCCGCCGAGGACGATCGGTAATCAATCAATCATTGACAAAAAAAATCTGATCAAAGGAGTAAATAAACTAAAAAAATTAAAATACATCGTTGTGTTCTTATCTTAAATGATAAAACTCATAAATATTCTATAGCGCTGATATTAAAATACTTCATTTATTTTTTTTCTAAAAGAAAAAAAACTTTATTTATACTTTTGACCAAAAAAAAATCTAATCAAAGGAGTAAATAAACTAAAAAAATGAAAATACATCGTTGTTTTCTTATCTTAAATGATAAACTCACAAATATTCTATAGCGCTGATATTAAAATACTTCATTCATTTATTTTCTAAAAGAAAAAAAAACTTTATATATTAACTTTTGACCAAAAAAAAAATACTGATCAAAGGAGTAAATAAACTAAAAAAATTAAAATACATCGTTGTTTCTTTTTTCTTAAATGATAAAACTCACAAGTATTTCTATAGCGCTGATATTAAAATACTTCATTTATTTTTTTTCTAAAAGAAAAAACTTTATTTTATAACTATTTGACAAAAAAAAAATCTGATCAAAGGAGTAAATAAACTAAAAAATTAAAATACATCGTTGTGTTCTTATCTTAAATGATAAAACTCACAAATATTCTATAGCGCTGATATTAAAATACTTCATTTATTTTTTTAAAGAAAAAAAACTTTATTTATACTTTTGACCAAAAAAAAAAAATCTGATCAAAGGAGTAAATAAACTAAAAAAATTAAAATACATCGTTGTGTTCTTATCTTAAATGATAAAACTCACAAATATTCTATAGCGCTGATATTAAAATACTTCATTTATTTTATTTTCTAAAAGAAAAAAAACTTTATTTATACTTTTGACCAAAAAAAAATCTGATCAAAGGAGTAAATAAACAAAAAAAATTAAAATACATCGTTGTGTTCTTATCTTAAACGATAAAACTCACAATATTCTATAGCGCTGATATTAAAATACTTCATTTATTTTTTTTCTAAAAGAAAAAAACTGATTTATTATACTTTTAGTTGTTTCCCAAAAGCCTGGGTGTTGCTGTTAAGGAGGAAATCGTTCAGCTTAGGCGGATGCTGCTCCTGTTTCCATGGTTACGCAATTACGGCAACAGTGACAAATTTACAGGAAATAATTGACTTGGCATACCCCTCAGGTTTATTGCCGAAAGTGGATCCATTCAAGAGTGTAATTGTGCACTGTACTTAAGTTTTCCTTCATCATCTGTGCCTGTTTTTTTAATATTTATTTTTGATTGTTTTCCAGCGAACCCGCTGCTTATTAACTCATCCATGCAACCGGATCTGACGGTGTCCCGTACCTACACCAGCCCCATGTGTTTCCAGGACTCCATCGACAAGGAGATAATGGCCGAGCACTCGCTCCTTCGCCCGCTGCCGGAGCTCAAGAGCAAAGGTGATTTTAAAAAAAAGAAAAGAGAGGGAGCTTTAAGTGGGAAGATGCTGCTTTTGTTTGGAGCAGATGATCAGCGTGCGGCTCGCACGGATAATCCATCTTACTTTGAAGCATCTCATCGCTGGGAAAGCTTTCATACTGAACAAATTGACCGATCACCAGCCCTCGTCTCCCACATGTTGCTTTAGCATCTGCTGTCAGGGTTTTTTTAGGCTGTCATTAATTTAAGCAAAAGAGCGTTAAAGCTGCAGGTCCAGTTTATGATTCATGCGGAAGAAAATCCATTTATTTAAAAAAAAAATGACATTTTCTCTTAATGTTATTTAGGTAAAAACACTTTTTTTTAGTGAGCAGACGGTGTTGGGGTCTCTCATGAATCTCATAGTCTTCTTCAATGAGCAGTTTCTTTCCAAAATGTTCTCGTTTTTGGATACATCCCTCATTTAGATCCGTACTTTACCGAGGTCCTCCTCTTCCAATAGTAGAAATACTTTTTTTTCATCAATTAGCAACCATTTTGAGCAAATTACTTTTTAAAAAAATCAAAATTATATTCACAAATTTTGCTTTTTTTTTTTTTTTTTACTACTTAAAGGTCTTTTACATCCAGCAACTGACAGAAAATTCAATTTTTGGGGTAATAAGAACTTTTTTTTTAAAACTCTGATGAAATAAGAGTCTCAATACTATCGTTTCTATGAACCATAGATAGTATCAACTCTGATTTATTGGTTGATTTGGTCAATTTTTGCAACAAATTGAATGTTCAGGAAGAAAGCACGATTTTTTTCTATTCACTTTCGATTTTGGTTAATTTTGAACAATCCTAAATAAATCTACCATGTCTCAATCCATATGGTATTTTCCATTTTTACCTCAAATATTCATTTATCTCATTTTGAAATTATTTTTAATTATTATTTTTTTCTTGTCGCTCCCTGTTATTTACCCACTGTCTCAAATCAGATCCACACATTTTTAACATGTTTTGTAAAAAATATATTTTCAACAGATTTTTCCTTTTTTAATACAGCAAGTAGTCATTTATAAAAATAAATAAGAATAAACAAGTTATTCTCACCATAAAGCGTAGAAAATTAGCAAAAACTTTCCCGGCAAAAGTTTTTTTTTGAGGTTTTACTACACTGACCTGAAGTGTAAAAATAAAATTATATGTCAAATTTATGCATATAATGATATATGGGAACATTAAGATCATGTTAATCAGATACTGGTGTCAGAAATACATGAATGGTTATATAAGGTAAACAAGGACATTCATCTGTTTGATTTAGGTGTGTTTTTTATTTTTATTTTAGTCTTATATCCAACTAAACTGTAGCTCAATTAATTTTAATGAATGACATTTACTTCATAAGTGTTTTTCCTTAGTAAATTCAAGCCTCACTTACAGTTTAATACATTTAGTTTAGTTATATTTAGTTAAAAGTGGGATTTTAAAAGTAAAATATTCTGCTATTAGTCAGTTAATGCAACAGTTTACATTTCTACAACATGGACTTTAGTAAAGAAGTGTAACCATATATTTTAAAATTGCATTTCATCAAGTATTTGGGAGTTCTGGTCAAATTAACTTATGTGTTTTAAGATCCAATTACCTGACAGGTTTACCAGTGAAAAAACAACTTGTTAAGTTATTTGGTATAAATGCAAAGAATAAATCTAAAATTAAGTTGATAGTCTTAGTGAGGTTTAATATAAACAACTTTCTGTGATTTAAACTCTTGAAAAGGTGTCAAAAATTGTCCTCACTTGAAATCCTCATTAGAGGTTAGAAAAACTGAATAATATAAATTAAATTGAAGAGAATCTTTCAGCAAGAGTTAGGAAAGTCAGCTCGATGAGAGCCGTCGTTATTTTCATGGCTCAACATTTCATTTCTGTAACGGCTGGGGTGACTGGAACCCAGGAGCAGAGAACAGGCTTGGACTCGGGAATGTAACTTAAGATTTTTAATAAACAAAAACACCTCACAAGAGGGAAAACTGCACACGGGCAGAAAAACTAAAGACCATGAAAAAACACTGAAATGATAACATACCTCAGTGTCGGCTAAAGCAAGGAACTCACGAACTAAACAGGGACACACCGACACTGAGAACTGAAATGCAGAAACTTAAATAGACCTAATTACAAAGTGCAGACAACTGTGCACTCCTCCACAGAGAGCAGCAGGGAAGGAGGGGCCATCCAGGAGGAGTGACAGCTGACCTGCAAAACACAAAATGACAGTGAGAACAGAAATAAAACCCACAACCGTGTCAATTTCTGACGGATTTCAACAAATAAATGACGTCAAGCTCGATTCATCTAACGGAAATGCAAACATACAGGCTTTGAAATGACAAAGTAAAGTGAAAGAACAGTTAGGGGTAACTGGATCTTATTTGTAGTAAAGCTATTTGTGAGCAAACATTGATCAGTGTGAAAACAAAACCCTTTTCTGGTGCTGGTTTGGTTCTGTAATCCATGGAATTTAGATAAAAGTCGTTCTTCAATTTACTTTGTTTAGAACTTTTTAAATAAATTTAAAAATTTTTCTTTGAGCATCAATGCACATCCCATAATAGACCATAAAGATCAAAGCTTCAACACATATTATTTCCCTTATAGTTGATAATATAGATGTCTATATCATTCTCCATGTTTCTCTGGATGATACATTCCTGAAAGAGGAACAAAAATGATTTTTTTTTAGTTTTTTTCTTCAGAGAATTATCATAAAAATGTAAATGACAGCTGCATTTTTACTAAATAAAATACATATTTTTTTTTACTTTTATTACACTTTATTTTGGGGAACTTGCAGACACAATATTTTTTCATTTTTCCATGGTTACTCAAAAAAACCTTTATTGTAAAAGTCACCAACCAGAACTCAACAAGAAACCAATTTCAGCAAATAACTTTATCAACTTTGTCTCTTTCACAAGACAAATAATAATTAGCCAAAATATTGAAAATTTGGTGACTTTTTCCAGTTTTAATCCAAAACTGGGTCGATTAAATGTAGTAACTTCATCGCTTATAAAGAATTCTACATTTTCATGCAGTATAGGGTGTCTATACTTAGGATCGAAAGTATAAAAATAATTCCAATAATTTCCAGAATTTATTTGATTTGATTCTTTTGATCCATTCAATTCCATTTGTAGTTTATACGGTTCACATTTGCTTAGAAATACATTAATATTCTGTATATATGTTTTGAAGATATTCACATGAATCTGAAACATTTCACATAATATAAAATGTATTAGTGAAGTTATAATGAGAATCTCCAACTATTGCTCTGCCGCTCCCGGAGGGCGTTTCAGTTTGGCCACTAGGTGGCGATCACGCGTTACACCTTATTCCAGAAGAAGAAGAAAGTATGAGCAAAAAAATGTGTTAGACCACAAACTGTTTAAAAATATTTACTTAAAAGAGTTTGGAAAATGTATAAAGATGTTTATTTAGTCAGCAATGTATGTTTAGGTGGACCGAGCGTTAGCATTAGCCGTCCTATAGAAATTCCCATAAGACGTTAGCATCAGGCTAGCCGACTTTAGCTTTATGCGTTAGACTTAAATCGATCTCTAATTTTATAGATAAATTATTGATCTATTAAGCTTAGATTGATTCAGATCGATTAATCAATTGTTTCAACACATCCTCACTAGAGAGGGGGTGGGGCTATTGATGCAAATGTACATTTCCATTGTTTGTTTTACAACTGTATTTATAATTTCTTCTTTTTATAAATGTTTCCAAAGACACAGATAAAAAAAAGTACAGACGAAGCTCCTAAAGGTTTTCTGCCCAAATCAACAGAGCTGTTTAAAAAAAAACACAAAATATCGTCTATTATGAGAACATAGAAAAATCATTTTACTCATAATCGCCGTTAAGGCAAACATCTGTACGACTTTAATATACTTTAAAATTATTTTTACAGATGATTCTTAGATAAGAAGAACAGTTTGAGAGCTCGAAAATGCAAAAACATTCTCCTCAAATTTTGCATTTGTCTTATTTTGAAATACAGATGCTCACATACATCACGTGTAATAAATTACACATTCGTTTTGAATCATCCGCCCATTAAAGCACCAGTTGTCATCTTCATCTAGACTCTCTTGTGGTAATATAGGTGGAGCTCGTTATACATGGATTCCATTTAAAGCTTTCCATTAAAAGTGCCTTCATATAAAACATGTTTTTGTTTTTTTCCTTGTTGGGGGGGGTGTAGGTCGTTTTCTTCCTGGACTCACCTCTTCCCCTCAGTTTGACTCCATTCAGAAGTTCAAGCCAAACATTTCCCCGTTCTGAACTCACCGCCTCCACACAGATGCTTTTTGATAAGTCAAAAACATGTTAGAGGAACTCAAATTATTCTCAACAAATGGATCAAAAGTGAGTTTCGGCTTTGAAAAATGCTCTGGCTTTCAGTGTAAACGTCTGAGAAATGGATGGGTGTGTGCCCCATTATCAATACAACCCACTGGGTTTCTTTAAAGCCGCTTCTTTTTGGGATTGATGGTTCTTTTGTGTGGTTGAGACCATTGAATGGCTGATCTCTGACGTCAAGTGGAAAGAAAGCCTGACGTGGGATCGGCATGTTTTCTGGAGATTAGTCTCCCCAACTCAACAACATTCCAAAAAACGTCAGGTAAAAGAAGAATCCTGACCATTCAGGTGACCGCTTCCAGTCAAAGTAAGACCGTGCGAGTTGAAGCTAACAACAACAACAACGAAGGTTAGAGAGAAGATTACCAATGGCGAAAAAGAGTGATGATCTTCATCCAATCAATGGGTTTCAACAGTAGCTCCTCCCTTTTTGGTCCCTTCCATTTTTCCAACCAACATTGGTCCAAAAACAATGGGTCCATTTTACGAGGAAAATTTTCAAAATACTCTACTGTAGTTATATTTATTCACGTAAGTGGTCTTATCCAAAGGAAAGACGACTCTTCCTGGAGTCTGCATTAGAGGCTAAAGTCGCTACGCTAGTTTGTTGCATATGCAAAGTTGGACGCCATATTGGACAGGGCAAGGTCCCTGTGTACTGTTGTGCTCTAATTGTGCAAACAGAGATTAAATACAAAAATTTGACTTTTCACAAGTAAATTATTACTGTCAGCTAATAAAGGAGAACTTCTAGAACAGGGGTCACCAGCGTGGTGCCCGCGGGCACCAGGTAGCCCTCAAGGACCCCACAAGGTGCCCGCAGGTCTCTTCTAAAAATAACACAACTCACTTGTGAGATGCATCTTAAATTAAATTTTCTTCTGTTGTTTTCTTTTTTTTTTTTTTTTTTTTAATTACACTCACATTTACATAGATTTGAAAGTTAAAACGTCTTAAAAATATGTTCATGATGCATGAACTTTAGATAAGTTTGGGTGACCTGTCACCTACTCCTGTTCAAAGATCATTCAATTTGTTTAAATTCTATTGATTTGTTCAAAATGTGAAGAGATTTGTTTAAAAATGTGTAAGTTGATTTTTTTTAACATTAAATTATTGATAAACATGAAACAACAGAGTGGAAATGGGACGTTTTTCCATGAAATGCAAGTGATGGTCGGAAAATTTAACAATTACTGATATTAATAAAATGCTCAACATTGATACCTTTTTCCTAGCTTGTTGTCATTGTTGATAATTCTTATGAGAACTCTGTGTCTTTACATAGAGGAGTATCATTATTCATAATTGATCATGTAAAGCTAACTATAACTATTCAAAATTTGTTATTTCAAAATGGTAGCCCTTCGTATGACTCTGTACCCATGAAGTAGCCCTATGTTCAAAAGGGTTGGTGACCCCTGGTCTAGAAAATCTGAGTGAGTTACTCTCAATAGTGAATGTATAGGCTGATCTTGTAGCCCATTCATAGTCAGTGCAACGTCTAAAGCTACCATTTTTTTCACATTTTCTGGCAAGAACCACTGAACCTTATTGTTTAATGGAAGATAACGATGGTATTTATACGCGTGTTCGACCTCAGATCAGATCAAGCAGAGGAAAAGAAACTAACCAGGATTTCCTCGTTTCCCCGTTATGCAGGCGTACAGAAAACCGCCTCCCCGGTGTCACATAAGTCCCCGAGTCCTTCTGATAGAGGCTATGAGGAATTCACTCACGCATTTATTACTGCAAACATCGCCCCGGGTAGGGTCCAACTTATATACAACTTCCTCTGAGGCGGTGTGGACTACCCGTCGATCCGTGTATAAATACACTCTTAGGTACAATCTCAGTTTGTGTGTAGATTTGAATAAAATCACAACCATACATCAGATATACATTATGTCTGCTATGTAATGACTTGTTTATTTGTAGAAAACTTTAAAATGTCGTTCATCTGTTGCATTTTGTACAAAAACATCAACACCACGACCTGGGTCTTATTTTGTGACGATGATAGTTAGTCATTTTATGGTCATTTTACTTTGTCTGCCAAGTGTATCTAATTGTTTACACACCATTCCAATATGGCGTCGCTCTATACATATCTTGTACAACAGGCTAGCGTAGCGTCCCTAGCGTTATATTGGTTTTGCCGTTAATGTGGCATTTTTTAACAATTTAATGGGAAAGAAATTCTTTTTGAAAACTGCCTCCACCAGTCATTTTGGGAATAGCGTCAGCATGTACCCATAGTACATTTGTGTCAATTACTTTTTAGCAGAAGATGAACAATGAATTCAATATTAATGTGTAAAATAAAAAATTTAGAAGAGACAATAAAGGTGCAGAACAATTGAAATATCCCAATTCTTGACAAACAAGCTTCTCAACAAGCTTTATTAACACATTAACAAACATTAATAATGTGTTTATAGGGTGTTTGTAAGGCATTAATTATTATAACAAGCCAAATAAGGTTTATTAACAAACTTAATTATTATTATGACGTATAATGTGAGATGATTGTCTACAAAGGCCAAACTAATAAACTGCTTACAAGTTCAACAAATATACTAACTGTCTTTGTCAACATTTTATCGAGTGTTTTGCAGTACTTCATCTAAAGTATTACCCAAATCTCCCCCTGCACATCTGTATTTGTATGTTTTTATGTGTATGTTTGATAAAAAGACACTTGTCCCCATCTTATGTTAGCATCTTGCAAAGACTGCCATATTGTTGTAATGCTATTCAGAAGAGTGCTGACCTCTAAACAGGAAGGGCCTCCTAATTAACTACTATTAACTGTATATGACTGTACACAAAGGGGGAGAGGTCATTCAGTCCAGTTCTCATGTACAGCCAGTGACTCAGATCAGTCACCACTTTCTGACCTTCCGATGGCTGTATTGTGAAAAAATGGCGACTGAATTAAACTTTTGGTTGAGGCCAAAGTAAACAGTTGATGTCACACTCACTCGCTCCAGTTCTCATATACAGCCAGACTCACTCAGACCGATCACAGCTTAGTAACATTGTGAAAAAATGGCAACTGAATTGACTTTATTGGTTGAAGCCGAAGTAAAATGTTTTTAATGGGCGACGTCACACTCACTTGCTCCAGTTCTTTTATACAGTCAATGGGAACTACAAAGATATAGGGATTCATTGATTTCTATTCCTACGATCCAACTAGATCGATCTATCTGAGATAAGTTGATTTGATTTGAAGTCCTGTTAGTCGACACACACTTAGGTGTATGAAATTTGTTCTCTGCATTTGACCCATCCTCTGGGGGAGTTGTGAGCTGCAGACACAGCCGCACTTGGCCTGGATTTGAACCCACAACCTTCCAGTCTCAGGGAGACAATCTACCACACGGCCACGTAAAAACAAATTAAAAACTTTTTACAGATATTGAATTTACACTTGGTTGTTTTGAAAGAAATACAAGGAATCTGGAAAACGTTACCTGCTCTGTTCAGTATTTATCTCTGAGTCACTCTGGTTGAATTCTTGGCTGAAGATGTCCTGGATCCATTTAAAGTCAGTGAATCGGATCACATGAGCCAGTATGGAATCATATCTTCAACCGATATGAATCGAATCGTTCTTAAAAGAAGCTTTAATGATGGGTTTACTACGTTCATGAGCCGTCAGAACAATCACAAAACTAGTGTAAATATAGAATTAGGATTTGATAGCCCTGAAACCGAATGGTTTGAACTCTCTAATTGTTTTTCTAATTACATTTTTCCAGAGGATCCAGCCTTGCATAATGATGAGCCGCTTCCAGTGTCCTTGGTCATCCGTGCTGCTGTACCCCAGCGTCTCAACGGTTTAAAGCCAGACTTGAATCTCAATCCTTTATTTATATTTCACATAGGGTCCTCTCAGCTTGAAAACCCAAACTCCGCCCCTCTAGCTCTTTCAGTGCAAAGTGGTGCTCCTTTTTTTAGCCCAAGGCTGATATTGTTTCAGCTGGAGGCGAAAACCTTGACAGTGACTGGTTTGGTAAACAGTCAGCTGGAGAGAGAGATGGGAAACCTTATTCTGAATGTAAATAAATGAGTGTGTTTGTGATGGGGGAGCTGTGGCGAGGGCTTGAACCGACTTCTGAGTCCGAGCTTTCATTGTGTCCGCAGGGGCCGCAGAAAGGGCAGAGTACCACGTCATGTCCCACCCTCAGACATTTCCACGAGGTTTGGCGCCAGACTACAGAGGGGTCGCTGTGGGGACCACACTGGGCATAAGAGGCAAAAACCTTTTCACCCCACCGGCGTCTCTGACTCCCAGCAGGCCTCTGCACAAAGCCACGGCGGTGTTCGGCCACGCTGGAGGCAGGCTGGTGGTACCGAACACAGGTGAGGAAATGACATTCGAGAGGAGCATCACTTAGATTATTAACTCGCTATTGCATGAAATACGCCTCCTGACAAATCTGAAGGAGATCAAAAAAACCACCTGATTGTTGTGTGCTTGCTATGCATTTCAGCTTACATGCAGAGATGCGGATGTGGTTTGATGTAAACCTCCGCTGCTCTGTCTGCTACATTATTCAGGCGGCTCTTTTTCGTGGCCTACATTCATCATCCTGTCCCTCGAGGTGCTTTATCTACTGCCAGATTGGCAGTAATTGTTTATGATACCGTACAATGTTGTCTATGCTCATGTGTTTAAGAAGGAGACAGTCGGTGTGTGTCTGTCGGATTATAACAAAGACTGCGCTGGCAGCTCACGAGGCCTTTGAGACTTGCTTCCATCACCTTCTTTTTCCGCGGCCGTCACCGAGCTGACAGCCGAACAGGTGCACGCGGCGCCCGTGTGCTGATCAGCCCTCGCGTGCTCTCCTCCTCTGCAGGAATCAGTCTGCTGGTGCCTCACGGGGGGATCGCAGAAGACACTACCTGGGAGATGTACATGAGCATCAGCCAGGAGGACTGCAGGTGAGGGGCGTCTCCTTTCTGATCTCCCAGACCTTTGCATCTCTCATCCATCTTCTTCCGAGATAAACACGATATGCAGATGCCCGTCTTTCCAGCCCCCATGTGGTCCTCCTCCTCTTCTCGCAGGCACTACAGGGGAGGACATGATGTGTCACAAATACATTGGCAGCTTAAGACAGATTGCTCTGCAGCCTGAAGGAACTCTCAGCAGAGGAAGATCCACTTCAGCACTCTGCCAGCCTGCTCTCCGTTTGTAGATCTAACCATGACTTTATCTTCTTCCGCTTCGGCCGGTGTGAGAAGTCAAAATAATGGCTGATATCGATCTGTTTTTGGTTAGATGCGCTCAGCCTGGCCATGATATGCTTCAGAATTTAGATGCAGCGGGAGCCTATTTCTGCAACTTTGTTGTCAAGATGCTCACAAAGCTCCTGCTCAAGGAGAAAATGGAAAGGCAGATAACAACTGCTGGGAAAAAAGAAATCTAATGCCTTCGACTGGCTTGCAGCAGAGCCTCAAAAGGCATGTGACAAACACAAGTCAGTTTTTGGACATGTTCTTGATTTAAAGCAGACGCTATGATAATGTCGGTCCCTGCTGGCGCAGATATCGCCCTGACGACGCACGCCGGCTCAGTGAAACGTGATGTTTCTGAAGGAGAATCAAAAGCGACATCTAGCGCCGTCTCCGATTCCCCCCGGTCAGCTCACCTCACCCTTTAAAGTGCCCGAGGTCACGGGGGAGAGGCGACACGTCCAAGGTCAGAGAGCCTCTCGGAGCCGGGTTAGCGGGCTGCTCGCCGAGATTCCGCCGCGCCGCTGCCCTCCGAGCTGCTGCTTTGCTCTGATAAGCCTGATGCTGTTTACTTCTCCGGATGTCGTTTAAGTAGCTGCAGGAGCCGCGCGCCGCCGGGCTGTCAGTCAAAGCCTATCTTTCGACAGCCACCGAGTCCACAGGAGAAATTGGATCCCTTCTTCGCATTCAAACCTCGGTCATCTACATAAGGCGTTGCTTTTCCTCGCAAAGAACAGGAATCGATCAGATCTGGCTCAGTTTCAGGAGCTCACCAGAGCTTTCTTGTGTCCTCTGGGTGTCAAGAAGCTGCTGTGTGGGATCTTTCCGAGCTTAGCGGGGGACAGGAAGTTGACCAAGGACAAAATCGGTGACAGAATATGGCTGGGGTTTTTTTTATCATATTCTACTGTGTGGTTTGAAGATCATAAATAGCTGCTGTTTTTTTTTTTTTTTTTTTTTAAGTTTGTTTTTGACTGTGGAGATTTTTTTCACAAAGGTTGATTTCTCCCAATTAATTAATTAATCAATTTAATTTAACCTTGAAAACAAAAACATGCTTAAATAAACCTAAAAAAAAAAAAAAAAAAATCAGCAATCATTTTTAAAACATTGAATTTTATTTGCATCGCAGAAAACTTTACAAAGTGAATTTTTGATCACTTTTTTCCAAATTCAGATAAATGGCAACCATTCATTTTAAATAAGTGTACAGTCATCTTTAGTTTTCTTATATTTATTTCATATGGTATAACGACTTATAATCCACTACAATTTTACATTTATATTATTTGATAACTAAAGAATGTATTTGTCTTATGGAGCAAAAAAATAAGGATTTATTTAATTTAATCAAAAGTTTATCTGAATACTGTAATACAGGGGTGTCAAACTCAACCGCACAGAGGGCCAAAATTCAAAACACACCTTAAGTCGCGGGCCAAACAGGATAAAAATGTCTTGCACACACTAAAACAAAATTTTGAAAACTGTAAAAATATAAATTTTTAACATAACAATGAATAAAAACAGGCAGGAATATTGTTTCAGAATAAATCAACTTAAACCTTAAATAACTTTCAATTTTTTACTCTCCATAAAAATAGATTTTGTTAAAATTATAAAAGTTAGAAATGAGCGCAAGATAACAGCGGGCCACTAATAATAATAAAATAAAATTATCTGGAGGGCCGGATTCGGCCCCCGGGCCTTGACTTTGACACGTGTGCTGTAATATAACTGAGGTCAAAGATTTATGTATGTATACACACTGTAGTTACTATTTTAATGTGTCACCAAACCCTTAATTAACTGTTTTTGGCTGTTGGCATCTATAAATGGGGCTGTAAAAGTTCTGTCTGTTGGTCATAGCCAAATTTTTTGACAAATTGAAACAAAAATGTTTGATTCGTCAAAATATAGTAAAAAACTGCCTGTGTGCTGCCCCCTACAGGTTGAATTGAGGTATTACAGTTGAATTTTGTGATTGGTCAAACCATGTAAGTTTCAGAGGTCTGACGTCATGATCTGCAGCTCCAGTAATGATAACAGTCCTGCCCTCAAGCCCCGCCCCTCTGACTGGTTTTTCAAATTTCTGCAGTGGGTGGAGTCAGCCTCCAACTTCCTGGTTTGGTCACCCTTTAAATAGATAGATAGAACTTCAGTTGATCTCATGAAGGGGAAATTGCTTTCTTACTATGGCTAAAAACCAACAGATGATAATAATTTTGGTCCATTCCATGCAGATCTTCTCAAGAGCTGTGGTGTTTTGACGCTCTTATGGAAGACAGCAACGTTTAAACTCCCCCTCTGACAATGTTAATGTTTAAGAAAAAACGTTCCCAGTGGTGTTTTAATTATGATTATGAACTTTTTAACCAAAATCCAACAACCTAAATATCTTAAAAAGCTATTTTTCATGTAGATCTGAAGCCTCCAAGATCTCCTCTGAGGGTGCGTGGCTTTTGGAGCTGAGCTGAGTAACTCCGCCCCCCGATCCTCCCTGTCTGGTTATTATTATAATCCTTTCCAAGTGCGGTCAAATGAGCCGCCGTTCACATTTCCGTGGTCACAACAAGAAGCTCCGTGGAGTCTGGTGGAGATTTTCCAGCGTTGTCAGCCCTGCTACCGTAAGTATTGGATGAAACTCACACCAAAAATCCAGTGACGGCTGATTTGACCACAGAAATGTGAACGGCGGCTCATTTGACTGCAGTCAATGTGAAGGTAGCATCTTCTCTTCTCCAGAACCTGAACTTGACACACTAGCCGGACCAGATGAGGGTTTAGTGCAGCAGAAAGAAGATCATTCATGAAAAACAGAGTCTGTCCAAGAGTGTTTGATTGACAGAAGTTTATAAGGAGAAATACTCGGAAATGCAAAAATGAAATGATTTCTCTTTTATAAGGAAAATGTCACACATACATATTAAATACTAAAAAAAACTGGATTTTTATTAGACGGGGACTATAACTCCCTCCACAGATTCTCTTTTTTAATGGGGGTCCAGAAACTGGCTAGAACACTCCAGAATCTTGATTTTTTTTTTTTTTATCCACTTCTTTTTACCAAGACGTTGCGTTTTGATTATTGTGATGCTGAAACATAAAGCCGTGTTTTTTCTCTAGCCCTCTCCTTGAAGAAAGGAGAGTTTTGTCCAAAATCTTTCCATACACGGGCCCATTCATCATCATTCTGTCATCTTTGAAGAAAAACAGCCCCAAACCATAATGCTTCCACCGCCATGTGTCACAGCTCAGCATTCTTCCTTCTCCAAACACGATGAGTTGAAGTTTTATATCAAAGAGTTAAATTTTGGTTTCATCTGACCAATCCTTCTCTGGATCATCCAGCTAGTTTCTGGTGAACTTTAGGCAGGATATGTGCTAGCTTAAGCAAGAAGTGTGTTACTATGGTAACCTTTGCTACTGTGGTTCCACCTCTCACCGTTCTATAGATCATTTGTACCCACCAGTTAAGATTAAAGGGAGATTTGTAACCATGGCAAAAAAAAAAAAAAAAACAACAGAAAATATTAATTTTGGTCCATTCTTCCATGCAGATCTTCTCGAGAGCTGTGATGTTTTTGAAAAGCTTATATTTCTCCCATTTTTTTTTTTTTTTTACTAATTGCTCGTACAGTTGATCTTTCATCACTAAGCTGCTTGATTATTGTATATTCCAGTTTTATCTACAATCGTGTCCATGGTGTCCTATGATAGCTCTTTGGTCTTGGTGGAGAGGTTTCAGTGAGGCTGTTTAAAGTGTAGACAGTCAGTTCATGTATTAATACAAGCAGCCATTGGAGGATAGAAGAACTTCTTAAAGGAGAAGTAACATTTTGCAAACTCTTTTAGCGAACTGTCTCTGACAGATAAAGTGTATATGATGAACAAAACAGACATCTCTCATCATTTTTTAAATCAGACAACATGTTGTTTTGCTCCACTATACATGTGGAAATAAGGGAGTAAAACAAATCTCCTTATTTTAATATATTAAAAATGATTTTTTTTTTTTAAACTGGCCCCACCTGTTGCTTACTGAGCTTCAATCCAAGTGCTGGGCGAAAATAGACACAATCTATTGTGAAATTCTTGAAGTGAGACATTAAAAAAAAGCGAGCATAAACTGTCGCGGCGGCGATCGGAGCCATCTGCATGTTATTTTCCGTGGCGCTGGCGACCCGCCGCCCATCTGCTGGTTTTTGTTTACACAGCCATTAATATCACAGCTGCAAAACCTCCTCACAGTTTAAAAACAATCTTTGCAGAAGTGTGCTCCAACCCCGCCACTAACCATAAGTAGTGCCGCGGCGGGCCTGGACGCACAAATACATATCAGCGCCGTCGATTTTGGAGGAGAGGAGCCCGTTGGGGAAATTTGTTTCTTGTGGTGATGATGATTTTATAAATTCTGAGTCGATCAGATGAAGTTCAATCCTCTTTTGATCTCTGTTCAAAACATTACCAGTATGATTATGCCATTTTTAGCCAAAATTAAAAAAAAAAAAGTTATTTTCTTGGATGTAGTTTCTGCAGAAGAGCACAAGATATTATTAGCAATTCACCTCTGAGTTATAGGCGGGACCGCTGATGTGGAGCAACACCGCCCCCTCTTCCCTTCATCGTTGTGAAATCAGGAAGTTTTTTGTACATCACCAATAAACTCTTCTTCAAATTGCTTTTTTTTTTTTTTTGTTTCTGCTTCTACAGTTTGAATAAACAAAAACTCAGAAATAGAATTTTAAGCTTAATTTTTTTCTATTTAACCTTTATTTTTTTATTGTACTTTTCATGCTTAAGAGCGATTCAAAGCGCTTTACATAAATGAAAAAACAAACAAACAAATATACAAATAAAAGCAGCTGAAAATATCAATCATAATTTAAAAATTAAAAAACAAAAACATCAGTCCATAAAATCAAATTATAACATGCAGAAACCAACTTCTAAGTTAAGCTAAAAAGATGAGTTTTCCTCATCATGTTTGTTTGTTTTTTTTACCCTTGTTTACCAGGAGGATCAGTTGAGAACAAATTCATATTTAGAATGATGACCTGGTGAGGTAAATGTCAGACAAAAACACCAAAAAGACTAACTTCATTGGATTTTTTTTTTTAACATTGTAGCATTTTTCCTATAATGCAGGAAATGCTAAAAAAAAAGAAAATCAGATTAAAACCGACTTCCTGAGTGGTTTTTTCTTATTTATGTCACGTTGGATCAGGTTAAGATGAAAACTGGAGGATTGAAAAAGCTGATGCGTTGCACCGTATGGTCAAGTCACACCGCAGGACCTCGCATCACGTCCCCATGTTGACCGCTGTACAAAACACGTTCAGGGAGAAAGCAGTTTAGGGCTTTCTGGAAGTCTGTTCCAGATCTGTGGAGCATAGAAGCTGAACGCAGTTCGTCCATGTTGGGTTTGGACTTTAATAAGAGGCAAGAAAGAGGATCTAGATAAGAGTGGTCTGGCTAGTCCGTAACGGGTGAGGAGGTCAATCGTGTGTTTTGGTTTTTTTTTTTTTTTTGGTAGTCCTGCAAATACATAAAACACAGAAGAATTTTTCTAGTTTAACAAAAAACATTTGCTTTTTTTTCTATCCAAGACCTCTTTTAAAAGCATTTTACAGCTTGTATTAGTAGAGCAAATTCAAAGTGCCAAAAAAAAGGCAGAGACACCTTGTGATTTAATTTTTTTTAACTTCATAATAAGGATGTCAAGCTGAAAATTGTATTTTAATAGCTACTTTTGAGCATTTAGACATTTGTTTTTTTTATTTTGTTTGTGTTTTGATTCTGAAATCTAACCTTTTTTATTTATGTATTTTTTAAATTAATTTAAATATGTTTTAGCTAATAGTAAACTGTTTTAAAAACAATGTTTATAGCGCACTTTTACGCAAGAAACATTTTATTTTATTTGTATTCAATAAAGAGTTACATGAAAGAGGCTTTAAGCCCCACCCCTTTATCAATTTAACCAATCATTTTCATTTACCCTCTTAATCAATAATCCTCCTTCAAACTCACTCTTTTTCCCTAATAACATTTTTAAATGCACTATTTAAATCTGCATTTTTCATCATTAGTTCATTTTAAACATTAAATATATTTTTTAGTCCATACATGTGACTATTTTAATCTTTTAAAACATCTCGTTGCTGCAAAAACATCTCTTTTTTTATTTCATTAACTTGCATGAAAGGCTGCACAACAGTACAGCGCACTGACAAGTGTTAGGTATAAACATCTGACAAGTTAGTAATAAAATAAAGCGCTGTCAGCAGTTTTCATAAGGACTATTTCTTTGATAGAAAGCGCTGTCACGCCACAGCTGTTCACATCATGTTCAGTGGATTCAATCCAAAGCAGCAAAGGCAGAATCACTTTTTTTTTTTTTTTTTTACTTCATTGCTGCAACAAACAAAACTGCATTAGCCTCCACTGAGGGTCTGTCCTATTTAATTAAGATCACAACTCAAAGTGGAGTTTGATGCTAAAAGCACAAAAAAAAATTTTATTTTGCAAAACAGGCGTGTTGTGCCTAACTATTAACTGGAATCCAGCCACCATCACTGAGTGATCTGTTCTGGTAAACACAATCAGGGATGCTAAATAATCATCTTTAATCTTTGTACACAGGCAGTCTGGCTAATTACCACACTCACAGCAGCAGGTAACCTTGGTTTCCTCCAGCCCGGGGCTGATTAGCAGAAAACTGCAGCCGCGTGGCCAGAGTGCTTCCTGGGTGTGTGGGGGTTTTTATATTTAGACGGCAGCTCTTTTAATTGTGGCGTGTCAGTCGGTAAGAGCTTCACGCAGCACGAGGAACCGGGAGAAGGAGCCAGACGAGCTCAATAACGCGCCGCGCCGCATGGTAACCCGTCAGCACTCAAGACACACGCTCGCTGTCGAGCCTTTTACCGCTAATTAATGCAAAGATGGAAAACTACTAACACATGCGGTGGAAGGGCTTTGTTTTCCAAAAAAATCAAACGACGCAGAAGCAAGCACATTAGCAAACCCGCTAAACTGTCTTCATACCGTTATCTGCTTTCTCCTTTAGCCAATTCACACTTAAAGACGCTTTCCAATCACCTTTGATCTATTTTTAAAGTTTTCTTTTAATTATGATCCTGTTTTCATTTATTATTATTTATTTCAGTTTCTCAAGCACACTTTAAGCAATTAATACAATCGTGGTATCAAAACGTGCAGCTCGTTCAGGACAATTGGTGCTCGAACTTCTGCTAATGCTAACGCTATTATGCTAATTTTTAGCTCTATATTAAGTCAATCGGAAAATTTTTCAAATCGTTATAAAACTTTGGGCACCTTTGAAACTTTGTTATTAAAACGTTCTGCAAATTCATGCTTGTACTTTTGGTATTTGTACATTTTACAGTTTTAACGCTATTTATCTTCTTTTTCTTTCTTTTTTTTTTATTTCATTTTTATTCAGTAAAAAACATACAACATAAACTTGAGTTGTAAACTCAAGCATGATAGAAAATGAAGGAGAAAAAAAAATGAAAAGGGGACAGAAAGAAGAAAAACTTATTTTGTCTGCCCCTTTTAACAATCAATACATCAATCTATCAATAAAAAAAAGAAAGATACAGATACACAAGCATTTGGCGGATTCATTACACAGTAAGAGAAAATTGGGAAAGAAAGAAAAAATGAAAAAAAAAAAAAACAAAATCTTATAATTACAACATCATGAGTCATTGTTATTTGTTTTAGATAGTTTTATAGTCATTGATAATACTGTTTTTAATGTAGTTTTTAAAACTTGATATTGTTGTAGAATTTTTAATTTCTAAGCTCCATTTATTCCATATATTAATTCCATATAATGATACACATCGTTCTTTTATCAGAATTTTGTGTTTTGGTTTGACAAATATTTCATGTCCTTTTAGATTAAATTTACTTTTTCTTTTCAATTTACTAGCCTCATTGACATTTAATAGATATTTTTCAGATCCTTTAAAAACTTTGTGCACTTTTTACACATATGTGATATTGGTATCAAAATGTTCAGCACGTTCAGGACAATAATGCATTTTTTTACTGCTTTTTTACAGTTTTTAAGCAATTTATGCAAATTATTACAATTTATGCTATTAATGCAAATTAATGCATTTTAAGCACTTTATACAATTTAAGACATGTATGCAACTTTTTGCAAATTAAGCAATTTATGCTAATTTACGCAATTTGTGCAAATTAATACACTTTATATAATTAAAGCACTTTACGCAAATTTATGCAATTTATAGCAAAAGTAAAAGCATTCACACTAGAAACTTTTCTAGTTATAATTAACAAAAATCAAAAACGTGTCATTTATTTAGGACATAGTTTCTGTAGAGTGGCTGGAGTTCATTAGAAGTTCACCAGGAAAGTTGACCAACCACGTTCCTCTCCACCTTTGCTGAGAGCTTCTGTTTTTACTTTCCTCCCACTAGCTTACAGCCCCTCGACATAACATTACAGTTAAAACAATAGTCGTACAGTTTTGATGCAGATTTCAGCTCAGACAAAGAAAATAAAAATGTACATGGAACTCCCCAGCATTTTTTTTTAACTTTAGCATAACTTTTAGGTAATTTTACTACTTATATTATTATTTTTTTTAGCATTTTAGAATTTGTATTTATCACTATAGTGATTCTCCTTCTCCTTTCCTTTTCGGAAGGTAAAAACTCAATCACACTTTCAGCAATGTTGGTAATCTTGGTATCAAACCGTCAGCTCATTCAGGAGTTTACTGCTTGTACTTTTGGTTTTCAAAAACTTTATAGTTTTTGAAATATTGAGCAAAATATTCCCCCATAGAAAATGAATAAGAAAGTCTTCAAATTCAGTATTTCTAAGTAGATCACAAACAATCCTTTATCATGGGCTATGTTTTCATCTTTTATAGTAATTTTTCTTTTTTTTTAATGTAGCATTGAGCTGTTATATTTGGCCTCTACTGAGGTTTTTATGCCAATATTTTAGCATCAAGCTAATGTTTTTGGTTAATTTGTTATCGACTGGGGTTTTTAGGTTGATTTAGAGTTTAGCTTCTATTTTGGCTACAATTTTGACTAATTTGGCATTTACTGAGGAATTTCGTTTTGGAGTTTGCCTAGTATATCAGCAGTGTGCTAGCTTTTTGAGCTACTTTGGAGTTTAGCTCAAATTAAAGCAACACACTAAATATGTTTGCAAAATTGGCTCGGATTGATGATTTTTAGGCTCTTTTACAACAAATTTTCCAGAAATTTAGGTCAACTTCAGCACTCTTTTATTGTTCTTTAGCAAAACTGCAAGAATTTTAGCAAATTTAACATTTTGAATATAGATTTTACATTTGTTTGGCAGCAGTCAGTCAAAAGTTCATTCCTTGTTTGTGTACAGTTTTGAGCTCAAATTTAAAATATGGTCTATTATAAGATCATCAAAGATAAATAGAAATAGCTGCAGAGGCTTATGAGCTTTATTTACGTAGGGAAAAATCTGGACATTTGCAGCCAAACGAAGCAGTTTATCAGAGAAAATGTGGAACACCAGAGGAACTGATCCATTTACAATTGATTGATTCAATTATTTGTCAGATAAACTTCTTTGTTTTGCTGTGGATTGTCTAAAAATGGAAAAAGCAATTTTGCAGACTGAGTTGCACTGAGTGGCTGTTTGAGTACGCCAGGGGTCGGCAACCTTTAATAGTATTGATTAAAACCTGGAAGGAACGCGTAGATTTAAATTGGCCTTTAAAAATTTGGATTTACATTTGTTACCTTCTTTTTTTTTAAAAATAAATATGAAGTATGTCTACTTTTTGAACAAATGAACATAAACAAAACCAAAAATATAAAAAGAATGTTTTTTTTTTGCTTTTATCTTAGTGGACGAAAAATTAGCCAGAAAGCGAGCGCGCTGCTTAATTACTAGCTAACCTCAAAATTGCCTAAAATTCCTCAATAAACTAAATTAGTCAAAAATGTTGCTAAAATAGAAGCTAAACTCTAAATAAGCCTAAAAATCCCAGTAGATAACAAATTAGCCAAAAATGTTGTTATATGTCGTCATCACGTCAAAATGAATTCTGTTTTCTCGTTGCTCATGATATGTAGATAACAAAATTCATTTTTTCAAGATAACTAGATCTGTTATCTCTTTATCATGAGAAAACGGTCAAAATAGAAAAGTTGTGAAATCCATTTTTGGCTTTTGTAGTAAATTTCTTCTCCGCATTTGACCCTTCCCTTGGGGGAGCGGTGAGTTGCAGACATAGTCGCCCTCAGCAACCATTGGTGGTTTACCCCCCCCATCCAACCTCCTAAAAAGCTTTAGGTCCCATTTTTAGAGTCTTTGGTATGGATCTTCCACTCTCTCACACAAGGTCACTGAGCTGATTTTTGCACTAAGTTAAATCTCCTCCATCTGACCTTTTTTTTTTTAAGATTTACCCATCTTTACTCTCATATTTTTGTCGAAATTATTCTCATTAATGAGGGTTCATTAACTCGAATGACAAGAAGCTGATGAACGACTTTAATGTAAAGCTAAACCATCTCAAATGTAGCACTGGGTGGTTCTGTCATCACTTGCACCTCCTTTGTTTGTCCACGTTCGTGCGCACGTCGGGCTCCTCGGTTTTATTAATGATGCAGAGAACTGCCACGCTGCTGCAGTGACAACAGCTCCGGCGCCGTGTCCTGCGTTTGTGGGGTATCCAGCCGGGCCAGCTGCATGACTGATGGTGGTCCCATCGATTGCGCTCAGTCTTTAGGGCCTCCAGCCAAGTTTGGGCCCCTGGCCAAGAGCAGCTTGGCCCGGCTAATCTGTCACCAGGCTGGCCAGAGCAGGCTTCATAAGCCCCATCGACCCACCGAGCTTACACGCTCCGCGCTAAAGCCTGTCCTCCCCGGCCTCGCCGTCCATTAGTCTTGGTGCTTTAATCTTCCTCTATCTGTGTGTCAGCTAGTGAGGCATTGATTCATTATGAGTGTCCAAGGATTTAAGTTTGTTTATGCAGAGGTTACGCTCGGAATACTCATCAGCTCCTGTTTATCAAAGTCTTCCTTTTTCAGATCATCTTAAAACGTTTGCATAAACGCTGAATGACGGGACTTGTGTTTACGCAGCGCCTTGTCCGAGGACGGGTCGGAGGTCTTCCTGAGCCCCGCGGTCACGTACGGCCCGCCGGGCCTGGACCTGTCCTGCTCCGTGGCCATGACCATCGCGCATTGCGCCGAGGTTTCTGCCGACAACTGGACCATCCGGTTGAAGAGACAAATCCTGGACAACAAGTGGGAGGTGAGCTTTGAAATGACACTGCAGAACAGATTCAGGTAGAACCCGAAAAGCTGCTATGACCTACTTTGACGATGCATTTTCATCCTGGAGTTTAGTCATGGAAGCGCAGAGCTGATTTCAGGGTTGGCAGCTCAGATTTGTCATCCTGGAAAAGATCTTTTTCTTTCAAAGACATACCTCCTGGAGTTTAAGGTCCAAAAGACGTCTGATCGAACCAAAGATTAATGATGATATTAACAGTAGTTCTCTGCAGAGTCCACTCTCATTAGAAAAGCGTGACAGTTGTGCTTAAAAGGACCTTTTCTTTTTTTTTTTTTTTTTCTTCTTCCAATAATTTACTGCTGATTTTTCTCTCTGCGTTGAACAAAAGAAGCAATTTTTTTTTCTCTTTTCTCACAGAGATTAATTGTGCCCATTGATCGTTCCTGTGCAGTTCAAGAGCCAATCATGAAAGGATTTTATTATATTCAATGAGACCTTTTTTAGCTCTTTCAAAATAAAACGAACCGACACACGCAGAGTTAAATTTCAAAGCCTCTCTCTTATGGAGGGGTTTTTGTGCCACCATTTTACAATCAAAAGTCATAGTTTAAGATCAAAATGAAGTAAATTGCAAGAAAAATGTAAACTTCCTAATTTGCAAATAAAAGTATTTAATATTTGATTTCTAAAACTTTTTTTTTGCGTTTGCAGCACAAATGTTTTTAGATATGTCTCATCTTACTTTCGCCCAATCTTTGATTTTCTAAGTTTATGTTTCATGTGATGTTTGAGATCCTATCCAATCAAATCGCCATATTTATCTAACGTTTTTGTCTACTTCAGAGGCTCAAACTCCAAACATACGACGGAGTATTAGGGTCACCTAAAAAAAAAAAGTAATATTACAAGTTTTTTTCTCGTAGATATACGACTTTAAAAGTCATCGGTTAAATTTACAACTTTTAAAGTCGTAAATTTATGAGAAAAAAACGTGTAAATCTACGGGATTTAAAGTCGTAATTCTACGAGATTAAAAGTCGTAATTTAATGAGAAAAGAACCAAAGTTGTCTGTTTATCAGAGCCGTGCTTGAAGATGAAAGACGTGGAGAATCTGGTGTAGATTATGTCCAGATCGGTGTTAAAAGCAAATAAATTATGAACCTTTTGGTGATTCAAAATCAAATTATTTCCGGGTTCGGTAGTGCGTGTGTTGTCTTGCGTATCTTCAAGTAAGCAAAAGAGGCGCTATTATTGTGTTAAACAGACTTTTTATTAACAGTCTCTTCATACTGCTACACTGTGCATGACTGGCGCTCATCTGCTGCTTACCACTTGCCGTGCACCGAACATGTGACCAGTCGCTTGGCCTTCTGGGTAATGCAGTTCTTAAACAGCTAACTTCAATACACAACAGTGCGGAGTTTCATATGTAAAATAAAGAGCTCAGAGATACACGTTCATCAGGATCGTCACTTTATTACATCTTTCATTTCCTTTCTCCACCTTACGTCATGACTCTGTCATGCTCAGAAACCAAAAGAGAATGTAAACAGAGCTCCGGACGCCTCCTTCCCCAAATGAAACGTCCCGTCTCGACACAAAACAACATTGAGAAATGACAACGTTAGCACAAGAACATTGAAAATTCCAAAAACTAGTCCTCTTCAGACGGAAGCATCACAGAGTTGGAGGAGATCTGGTCTGTCAGAGGAAGAAATGACTGAAGTGGACAGCTGGAGGATATGGAACGGGATCTGCAGAGATCCTGCAAGCAGCATCAACGAATAAAACATTAATAAACTGTAAATCAAATAAAGAAACTTCCAAATATTAGAAATATTTTAAACATTCAGTTTACCTGATGAAATCCAAGACGCTTTTCACAGTTTGGTTGGTCTGCTTCAGTTCACGGCATAAATTCACTGGAATGTAGACTCCCCTCGACTTTAATACAGTACAAGAAAAAAGTCGTAAATCTACGAGATTAAAACTCATATATTTACGAGATTTAAAGTCGTATATCTACGAGAAAAAAACTTGTAATATTACTTTTTTTTTTTTTCGGTGAGCCTAATACTCCGTCGTACAAATAGGCTCAATGTTGCCTGAAGAAAAAAAAATGTTTTCGATCAGTTTAAAAATAATGAATACTATTTTGTTTGTTTTATAGCATTAATTGTATTTTATTTTATTTTATCTCCCAAAACTGTAGAAAACTTTTGGCATTATGTTATGAATCCTCCAGAGCCAAATATTGTTAAAAAGTTTGATTTTCCTTAAGATCTATTTGTTTAAAAATATTTAAAGCACATATTCTATCTATTTGGATTGTAATGAAAAGAAAGATGGTTTACTACGAGGAGAAAATAGACTCACTCCGATTTGTGTGTGCGTAATTCTAGATTTGTGCATAAGTACAAAAAACATGAAATTCAAAGAAATAGAAAATACAATTTACACATACACAAAATAAAACAGCTTGAAGCTAACTATGCGGACAAAACTTTAAATCACTTTTTTATTGATGATGAGGTCATATATGTTTAAGAAAGTGAAAAAATGTCAAGTTTCACCAGATTCACAATCGAAGTTTAAAGCGGCTGAAAAGAAATCTGATGACCTAACATTCTACCAGGATTTAAACGCATCACCTCGACACGAATCTTTTCTTTCTCGGTGAAAATAGTCTCACATCAGATTCGTGCGTAAATATGTGTACGTGACAAGTTATTAGTGATTTTTAAAGATTTGTGTGTAATTTAGTTTCAAGATGATTCATTTTCATTTGTGCATGCGTAAATTGTATATATTCATTTATTTCATCCCTTTTTTTACTTTTGTACAAAATATATTGTGTTATTAATAACAAGAATTACGCACACACAAATCAGGGTGAGTCTATTTTCTCTCCATAGATTACCAAAGTAATTATTCATTTATAAGCAGAAGATATTTAATTTTTATCTTTTGATGTTACTTTCCACAGTCTTCTTTTTAAGAGTTCGTGTTTGCTTTTATCTAAAATAAAAAAAGTGTAAAAAATGCAGTTTTCTTTTAGAATTTAAATGTTTTATTCATGAAAAAAACTATGGTTGATTTATACAAATCATAATTACGTAACGTCCGGCTGGGCAGAGCTGAGACTCCAAACACTAAATGGCAGAGACACTTGATTGGATAGAATCTAGACAACATGTATAAAAGTCAAGGCCCGGGGGCCACATCCGGCCCACCAGATCATTTCATATTTTTATCATTAACGACCCAATGTTATCTTGCGCTGGTAACATATTGCAACACGTTCTCATTTCCCAGTCTTCACATATTGACATTTAATTAAGGACCCCTCCACATCCAAAATGGACGATTTAGGTGTCCCCAACTTGTTTTTTGACCTGATGGCTGTTCCACTTAAATCCCCAACCTCTGGGCCGCAAACCGGTAGAGGGACATGGACCGCACCGCTATCTCGCCTGTTCCCCAAACCTAAACCCAGAACTGGACGCGGATCACTACCGGTTCTGGAAATGGTACCAGACGCGGAACAGGCTAAGGCAGGGGTCTGCAACCTCCTTTCATCTCTCCATAGTGGCTCTCTGGCTGAACAAAAATAAAATAATAGTAAATTAAAAAAAAAAAAAATTGGAGATTAGCTATATTATTTTAACAACATGCTAACGTTTGTTTTCTATTGGGGTTTCTAGGATAATTTAGAGTTTTAGCTTCTATTTTAGCAACATGCTAAAGTTTTTGGCTAATGTGTTACCTACTGGGGGTTTTAGGCTAAATTAGAATTTAGCTTCTATTTTGGCAACATGCTAACGTTTTAGATTAAGTCAGTTTTCTGAGGAATTTTAGGCTATTTTGGAATTCAGCTAGTAATTAAGCAACAAGCTAGCTTTTTTTTTTTTGGTGGATTTGGCCTCTAATTAGTTTTTTATGCTAATTTGGAGTTTAGCTAATATTTTAGCAATATGCTAACATTTGTAGCTAATTTGTTATCTACTGGGGTTTTAGGCTAATTTTGAGTTTAGCTTTTATTTCAGCAACATGCTAAAATTGATTTAATTTACAGAGAAATGTTATGCTAATTTAAAGTTCAGCTAGTAATTAAGCAATGACTTTGCTTTTTTGCTACTAAAGTTAAAAAACGTTTAAAAAAAATCCTGCTTTGAGTGATGCTAGTTTCTTTATATATATATTTTTTCCTTTTGTTCATGCCAAAATAGACATTATTCATATTTATTTAAAAAAAAAAAACAAAAAGAAGGTTATGAATGCAAATCTAAATTTCTTAAAGACTAACGTAAGTCAATGCGGCTCCTTCAAGATTTTGATCAGTAGAAAACGAGCCCAAACGGCTCTTTTACTCTTAAAGGTTGCCGACCCATGGGCTAAGGAAAGAGTACCAGGTTAGGGTACAGGCTGGCCGTGTCCCGAGGTTTGGTCCCTATTTAAAAGTTACGTTTTTAAAGTTAAAACATTTTAGTTTTATCGTGTTCAATAAATGTTTATCCTGTTCGTCCCGCGACCTAAGATATGTTTTTGATTTTGGCCCCCTGCGCGATTAAATTTGACTCCCCTGATCTGGACCAATCAGCATGAACCCTCTTGTTTGTGATTGGCTGTTTCAATACACATATATAAGTCAGAGTTTTGAACGCAAAATCAAAGATAGGGCGAAAGCGAGATGAGGCACAACGCATCTAAAAACATTTGTGCTGCAAACGCAAAAAAAATATTTTTAGAAAGCAAAAACTACATTTTTGAAAGCAATTTTTGATATTTTCATTCAAATTATTACTTTTTTTTTAAAGTTTGCATTTTGTTTGCAGTTTAGACAATTTTTATCTCAAAACAGTGACTTTTCCACGAAATAACGGCACAAAAATCCCTCCATACTCTTTTTGCAGGTACGGCTTTCTGAAAGATTTAAAACTCAAAATGCATCACGCTTTTTATTTTTCCTTCTGCTTGGTAAAATAACACCTCTGAAGCCCTTCAGGGGGGCATCTCTTGCCTCACACAGGCAGTAAATCTAACACCTTCTGCTGCTTTCTTGGTCCTCACTTCTAAAATACGTCTTTAATGTTTTACTAAACTCATCAAAAAAACAAAAACAAAAAAAAAGCTCTGTAGAGATCTCATAGTGTCAGAGCAACCTCGGTTTTCCTGAACTCCGGGGGGGTCCGTGACTCTTCCCCAGCCCAGCCCTTTCACTCCGCGTGACATTTACTTGTAATTTACCAGCAGACGAGTTGCACAAAAGGGAGCTATGAAAATACCCATCACTGTAGGGGATGGGGGGGTTATGCCAACAAAGAGGAAGGAACAGGAGGAAAGCCACCAGAGAGGGGCGGCGGCGGCGGCGGAAAGATGAAAGCAGGTTCATGGAGAAAGCATTTTCTTCGAATGTAACGGCGTGGCCCATCTCTGTCACTGAGAAATAATGAGCCCGTTATCTGGGAAAGGATGCTTACTCAAAACCTAATCTCTGGAATTAGTAATATAATGGGAGAATAATGTCTGTCTCTCCCATCCGTCTTCCTCTCCTTCCTTTCCCCTTCGCTCCTCTCTTTCACCCCCGTCTGCCTCTCAGCGCCATTCCCATTTAGGCCCGCGCTCTCTCTTTTTTTTTTTTTTTTAACACTTGTTTGACTCGATCATTTCTCCCCCGGCTGGTTGCGCTATTTCATGGTGATCCGTCATGTATGCTGCAGCGTTAATGGGGCAGGCTTAAGAAGCTGCGGGCCACTAAATTACTTTGCATTGCTTTCCGTGCCTCCGCCGGGCCGTACGCAGAGGGGACCGCTGGGTCACAGTTATGAGTCAAAAGCCATTCAGGGAGAATTCAGCGCAAGGCGAGGACTAATCAGCAATTGGCTAAAACTGCTCCCCGCTACTCCGTTCTGTCACAACCCTGAATTCCCATCTGTTTATCATCTGCTGGAGTTCATTTCTGAACACTTTCCAGGGTTTCCGGGTAGAAAAGGGTCATCCTTTGGTTAAAAGCAAGCCTTTTTTAATAATTACCAATTATTTCACCATTTATTTTTTAAATGGTTTATTGTCAAAGCTCTAAAAAAAAGAGACTAATACCAGATGAACTGCAATGGATTTTCCGGTTTTTTTATTTAAAAGTTAGATGATCGTCATCAGGATGTTACATCACAAGACCACTAGCCAATCAAAAACAGAAATATGCCTGAAAGTTGTTTGAAAAATGGCCAACTTACCATTTAGAGTAGATGACATTCATTTAGTGTTCCCATTCTGTTATTTGTTTATTTTATGAATTCAAAACCAAAATACTAAAGAAAGCAAACAACTAAACATCAATATCAAATTATTGGTCATGACTTGATTGGAAAAGGAAATAAAAAAGATACATCCACATACAATAATTCAATGATGCCATTATAATTATTCTTAACGATAAGTACACATATTTTATACTTAAAGATACAATACAAGACACATTAGCTGCATTTACATGTACAAAATTTAGTAAAGTTGTTAAGAAATCTATGTAAATCAGTAGATTCTCTCACAGAGAAAACTAGCTTTACTTTTACTGATGCAAAGTGTTGCATGTTGAAGGTAAGTCGATACAAAAAGATCAGAGTCAGTGGATTCACACTGATCACATTAATCATTGAAGAGTTACTGTATGTCAAAGAGAATATGTTATTCAGGAGTCTCTGGTAACCATCAGTGTTAATCGGTTAAAATAAACTTGGTCAACTGGTCCAACTCAACAACAAAAGTAAAAATAATTTCAATCATTCTAAAACCGATTTTCACCTCTGTGATGACTTAACCCTTTAACACCAGAGATGTGGCTCCAGCAACACAAAAGTCTTTGACTTTCTATCAGATCGAGAGTCCGCTAGACAACTTTTCATACAGTCAGTGGATCTATAGGACGGCCAACACGGCTCACAAAAATGCAAAAGACACAACGCAATGACGAAAGCCGACAACATGATGACAAAAGTCGAAGCACCGTGACAAAAGTCGGAGCATAACGACAAAAAAACGCATCACAACAAAAGCCAAAGCACGACAACACAAGCCAAAACATGGTAACGAAAGCCACAACGTGATGACAAAAGCTGAAGAACTATGACCATTGCCAAATCATAACGTCAAAAGCCAAAAACGGCGAGAAAAGTTAACAACAAGACGACAAAAGCAGAAGCACAACAACAGAAGTCAACAACACGCCAACAATAGCCGAGACATGACGGCAAAAGCATAACATAATGACAAAAGCCGGAGCACGATAACAGAAGCCACAACATGATATTAAAAGCCAGAGCACCGCAACAAAAGCCGAAGCACAACGACAAACGTCAGCAACACAACGACAAAAGCCAAAACATGACAACAAAAGTCAACAACACGATGATAAAATATGAAGCACAACAACAAAATCGAAAGAACTATGACCATTGCCAAATAGCAGCGTCAAAAGCTGAAGCACGTCTAGAAAAGTTAACGAAAGCCAATGCACAAAAACAAAAGTCAACAACACGACAACAAGCCGAGGCATGAGAGCAAAAGAATAACACAATGACAAAAGCCAAAACACAACGACAAAAGTCAACAACGAGATGACAAAACCCAAAAAATGACGACAAAAGCCACAACACATCGACAAAACTAGATAACACGACGATGAATGTCGAAACACTACGACAAAATGCGACAACACGTGGAAAAAAGCCAAAGCATGTCGACAAAAGCCACAACACAATGGAAGTGATTCACAACAATAGTGAATAACAGACTTTTTCTTTAAAGTTTCATTCTTTGAGCATTAAGCCGAGATGGGATAAATAAAAATAAAACTAGGGAATGCTTTTTGTCATTCTCTTAACTAACTATGGTGTTTGTTTTAATTATTGTCTTGATTTAAAAAAAAAAAAAAATAGCCTCATAGCTCAAGATTATGTAGTGAACACTGGAGCCAAAATTCTGATGTTGAAGGGGTTGATTTCCATTCACTGATACTGAATTTTTCCTCAGAAGTGGGTGTGGTCATGATGATGGTCATTGTTTCTCCTATTTCTTTTTTTTTATTTGTCAACCAGCATCAGCTTGCTCCAAAATAAACCAGTGCGTGACATCAAACCCGTCCGTAAATGGTCAAAAAGTTTGGATTTGTCTCCTCTAAACTCCTACCGAAACTGCTGATATTGCTGACGTCGGTCTCCTTGCTTCGACAGGAGGTGATGTGCGCGGACGAGGAGAGCACGAGCTGCTACTGCCTGCTGGAGGCCCAGCGGTGCCACGTGCTGCTGGGGCAGCCGGGTCGCTACGCGCTGGCGGGGGAGCCTCTGAACCAAGAGGCAGCCAAGCGGCTGAGGCTAGCCGTGTTCGGTGGCCCCGATACCGGCAACTCTCTGGGCTTCACCCTCAGGGTGTACTGTGTGGACGACACGCCCCATGCATTTCAGGTAATGATGCAAGGACCAGGAATTATTAATTCATGCAGTCAGAAAAATACATTCTTGCTCTCATACATGACAGGTTCAAAGGCCCATGCATTTTCAATATGAGTTATATTTAAATTCATAGCCTGAGAGTTCCATTTAGCTAATGGCTCATGAGATGGTTGACCATTAACTTCAGAGGCGTTCGGTTGAAAAGAGGTTAGCCCGGGTCCCTCGGTGACCTTTTAACTATGGCATCTTTAAAATTTGACACGTCTTTGATAAGATAATCTGTTTTTCTTAATGAGGACTGGGGCAGTCCAGACTCTTTAGAGGCTTTGTTTCCTTTTTTGTCCTGAAATGGTGCCATGTGCACTTCCTCGGACGAGTTCCTTGAAGCTCCCAGATAAAACTGGGTCATTAAAATAACTCATTTCACCTTTAAATTGACGAATAATCCTTGAGATTTCTTTTTTTTTATGCTTATGCTGAGCACAAAACAACCAAATATTGGCAAAGGTTGAAGCGGCTATATAACAAGTTTACGAGCCCAGCCACCCCTCACTGTCTGTCACTTTTTTTTGTTTCTCGTGTAAAGCCTATTAAAGGACTGCAAACGTGTCAGAAAGCATCTTAATCCAATAAATCTGTAGCAAAAGCGTCTGGTTTCTCAGCCGGGTTTACTGCAGGTGTGTCTGGCTCTGCTCTGCCCTGAACTGAATGTGGCAGCTTCAAGCAGCAGCACGCTCAAAGTGCTCCCGTGAAGCCAGGCGGGGATCACACGGGCGAACAGTGAACCCCCACTTTAGGGCAGCAGGTAGTGAACTGCCTTTGAACTGCGACGTTGTGTTTTTGAAAAGAGGCTGGCTGATTTATCAACATGGACGCCGCAGTGGTCAAAGCATTTAGCTGAGCAGAGGGGAAAAAGAAGGATATATTTAGCACATCAGGGTGAAAGCGCTCTATGAGAGCTTAATTAGAGTCGTGTTCTTTGATGCCCAGAATTTGCTGAACTTTTCCCCTTTGGGAGAATTGGGTTTGGAGCTAATTCTGCAAAGGATTCGTCTTGGACTGAGCTTTGATGGCATCCAGCTCTCCCCTTTATGAATGCAAACACAAAATAGCAGCACAGACTTGAACCTTAACCTACATTCACAGCAGATTGTGACGCATTCAAGAAGCACTCATTCGTTCACACTGGACAAACAGGGAGGGGCTACTTCTATTTCTACTGTTTACCCCCGCATGTCTGCCCCCCCCATCTTGCTTCAGGCTGTTTCTTTCACATCCTCATTCCAATATATGAAATACTTTTCACATATTTTATAGACCCCAATTATCAATTTTCAAATGGCCGACATTTCCAAGAATTAAAAAGGACGTCATCCATGCGTTAATACCAAATGCAAGTCCCTGATTGGTCAAAGTTAGACCTTTTCAAGGGGCCATACTAATATTAATAGTAAACAATATGATCATATATTACTTTCGGAACACTAAAAAATAAATTGTTTATAAAATATGAGTCATTTTTGTGGACCGTTTTAATACACGGAAGTAAAATGACTCGATCTCTGAGGCCCCGCCCATTTCATGATGTCATCCTTGAGCCTGCCTCCCCGAGCCTCCTCAGCGGGATCAAACTTTGTAAATAAGAAGCAGAGGAATCCTGCATCACGTTTACTGGGGACGCCATAGCCAAAGTAATAAGTGTTTGTAACATATAGATTGTCGGTAGAATCAATGTGGATCAGGTTTAAAGTTGTTTTTAGAGCCCGAATTCACCATATTTTGGTGGCGTTATGACATTATTTTTAAGAGAATTCTGTTGGATCTACATTAGAGCTCTTAAGATGATGTCACGGCAGCACCCCGCACGTAACGAGACACAGAAAAAGGAGTTTTTGAGTTTAAACCTTCTAAACAGTAAACAGTTGGAACATTTATTTTCCTTTGGCTAACAAAGTGGGTGTGTGTTTGTTGTAGCTTGCAGGACAAATTTTTCCTGGAGCTGGCGTGCTGACGACCGCACAACGCCACATGCTCGTATTCGTGGGTATGGGAGCAGAGATTTTTAGAGGATTACTCTGAAATGCATGAACGGATCCATTCTTTATAGTGAGGAATGAACAGTGTAAACACACTGGACGCGGAAGCGCCGCGGAGCGGAGCAGAGTCCGCGCCGCGGAGCAGAGTCCGCGCCGCGGAGCGGAGCAGTGTCCGCGCCGCGGAGCGGAGCAGAGTCCGCGCCGCGGAGCAGAATCCGCGCCGCGGAGCTCCGTTCTACGGTTCACACCAGACGTACATTTTTCCGCGGCGGTCCACAGGCTCTTCTGCAAGAGCTTCTTTTTGTTTTTGCCATCATGGGTGATAATTTCATAACCTGAAGATATTAACTCGTGTTTCTGCTAAGAAAAACTGCTCTCTGCCTCTCTGCTGTAGTTTTTTTAACTCCCAAAACCCTTCACCCCGCACCGGAGTCTGCCCACGTTGATCTGTGTATGCATGTCTGTCCAAAAAAAAAAAAAAGTGTGCGTGTCTGTCTGTTTTGTGTGTCTCTGTGCTCGCGGCGTTTTATTGTGAAAAACTGGTTATATTTTGAAAAGAAACTGGATTTTTTATCATATATCTTGATGCAACTTCCTGCCAGATTTGACGTGGAACGCTCGCGGCTCGCGCACAAAATAGGTCAGACGCAGAAACGATCCACTGCACCGCGTGGGCGCGCCGCTCCCTCGCTCCGCGGGAACGACACCATTGGATAACAAGGGCGGCGAATGGAAGCGACCTCTGTTCCGCGGCGCTTCCGCGTCCAGTGTGAATTGGGCGTATTATTATAACCTTTATTTATACAGGTTGGTCGATTGAGAACAACTTCTCATTTACAACGACGACCTGATTAGGCATCAACAGTAAAAATAGAACATGGTAAAAAGTTATACACAGATTAAAAATATAAACTTCTGACAGCAATATCTTAAATATTTACAATAAAAGTCAATGGGGCGAAATGCACTTAAAACCTCAAAAAGTAGAATTTTCATGGTAGGACCCCTTTAAGGTGGCCACAAGAGCCTCAAGGGAACTGCGGGACACGCCTGCACTCCTCATAAGAAGCTCGCACTCTTCTCTACGACCCTCCACAGACTGAACAAGCAAACTATGTTTTGCAGAAAAAAATTCTTCATCAAATTAACGTTTTAATAGGATAGTTGATTTTAAATTAAATTTACAGACCATAACCACTTTCCTGAAGTAAACTTTTCATTTCATTACCTTTTGGCGTTCAAAAACAACTTTTTTTTTTCTCCAGAACAATCATGGATCATAATTGTCAGAAACTGTAGATGTAATCTTGGCGTCCACTTCTGTCAAACACTTTGGCATCAATCAGTGCTAAAAAAGCAAAGTGATTCATCTGTTCCAGTTACGACACAAATTTGAACAAAAGTACTTAATTACAAATGAAGAGAACTAGTTTTGCCTTTTCTCGCCAAAGCCTTTTCCTCCATCCAAAAACATCAATTAGAGCACACGAAATCAGATAAAAGTTTGATGCATTTCTGAGCAAAAAAGGTTTCAAACATTAAAGATCTAATGGATTAAAGCAGCCGAATTGGTAAAAAAAGAAAAAAAAGGCTTTGATTTGCTGCATGAGTCTCCGCCTGCCGCTTGTTTGGTAACATCACCACTGGGAGATGTCGGATGACGAGGAGACAAAGGAGGACTTTTAATTACAACCACAACAGATGCTCCAAGGTTGCTTCTCTGCCCTTTTGCCTCCATAATTTGCTGTCTGTTAATTAAATGTTGCTTTGCGTTCCGCGGCGTTCAGACGCGTTAAAATTAGACGCAGTCTTGATTAGGGCCGAGTTCTTCCTGTGTGAGGTGTGAAAAGTTTGCGCTCGTTGAAGCTCCGTCTCGTTCGCTGTGAAAATGTTCTCTGGAATAAAAGCAAAGCAGTAATTCCCCGCTCTAATTAAACATGCATTTTCACAGAAGTAGGGCTGATGGTTGCCTCTTAAAGCTTTTGGTCCTGCTCGAGTCTTGGCTTCATGCGAGGGGCAGAGTTGCAAGTGAATAATGAGAAATTGGATGTAGGTGCCAAGAGCTAACTCACTCCACTCCTCCATCAGTCAGACATGGTTATTTGTTCATTTGTTCTCTTTTGTGATTTTTTTTTTTTGCATTCTATGCTTCATGGTGACAAATAATTTCCCCTGCGAGCTTGAAAATCGATCTGGCTCAGGACAGCCTCTACACTTTGCATTGTCCTTTTTTCCGCCACACTTCCCTGCAAATCCAAGATAAACAAAATATTTGCACATTCATGCAAGTCGGTTAAAAAAAAAAGTGCTGTGTGCAGACTCTGCTCAGCATTCCCTCAGAAAATGATTGCAGCACATTTCATGTAGACTTTCTTCTTTCCTTTTTTGTGTATTTTTTTTTATTGTAGCTTCACACACATTTTGTCATTTTACACAAAAACCTTTTTCAGTTTCTCTCTCCAGATAAGCAGCTTGAGATTTCGTTTTTTTTTTCTTTTTGCTTAAACCTTCAAAATAAGAGGTGATGTCAAGTCACAGTTTTCTCTCAGACTTTTATTGATTGAAAATGCGAAAAGAGGAGTTTTTGTCAATAAAATTGCAAATATGAAGACAAAAACAAGACAATATTTAGAAGTCTTGAAAGTTTAGATGAGCAAGATAAAGGAAGTAGATATTAATCAACAAAAAACAAAACAGATGTAATATTTATCTATTTTTCCATCTATCTTAGATAAGTTAATATTTTACCTCTTAAAATCAGATTATTCAAATGACTAAAAAATACAAATATAATAAATTATTAAACAATGAAAATAATTAATTAAGCTAAGAAAAAACTACACCCAAAAACTATTTGTGTAACACACTATTACACTATTTGTTTAATGCACAAAACATTTAAATTCTTGAAATGCCCAAAAAAAAAAAGAAAAAGCAATTTTGCAAATGCACTGTTTCCAATAATTCATTCAAAAACACGGCGGCAAACTTTGATTTACGGTAGATACATTCATATTTCTGTCACGGCACCAGCGCTCATCATCATCTATCAAAGGAGACGTCGGCGTCTTATTCAGGCCATGGAGCGGCGAGCTACGTGGGAGCGACGACGGATGTAGAGATTTTGGGAAATTGCGGTTTGATTTTACAGAGCAGCTGTGGATCCAACAGTTACTCATAACACGCTCAACTTTTGTTGTGCTGTGTGATGCTGTGGTGCCGTGTGGTTATCGGTTGTTGGTCACATGACTTATTTAATTAGGAAAAAAACGTGTTTCCATTGTAGTTTTGCAAAATGTGACAAAAACCGCCTCCTCCAAGTGCAAAAACTGTTTTTATTCTAATAAATCGAATGTTTTAGAAGTTGCTGCGTTTCCATAAGGCAAATTTATTATCCCAAATCCAATTTGCTCAATTTCATAGCCAATGGAAACACATATGTAGAGCAAATTGTCAAATTAGTTGAAATTTGACACAGGTGTTTTTGTTTTTAACCATAAAATGAGAAGCCTAATGGGAAAATATACTTTCATGTGAAGAAATTAAGATACCCTCATTAGAAAATCAGTTCCATCTTAAAACCTCTTCATACATCAATGTCTTATCTTATTCTGAAAAATGTCTAAAGAGGAAAATGATTTAATAAAAACTTAAACCAAATCATTACTATTATTTTAGGAATAGAATTGAAGATCTGACCAAAAAATTTATATTTTAATGGGGTCAAACTTTGGACCTCCTATTAGCTTTTTTTGCTCCTTTGGCTGAAATTGTGTCACAAAGGTCACAGAGATGCTTTTTTTGTGACATCTACCACTCCCTTAAACATGACTTTACCGTCTAAACATAAACAGAAATGACATATTTTTTAAATCACATTTAATAGAAAATAGAAATAATTATTATGTGTTTAATATTTTAAAATGTATGCATGAAATAAAGTAAGTTTGAAGGTGGGAATAAGAGATTCTTCGTCTACTCACTCCCTTTCCAATAACTTCATCACTTAATCTTTATCAAGTTTATTTGATTATTTTATATTTGAAAAAATAAAAAAGGAAATCAGTCAGTCAATCAACAATTATTCCATTGTGTGACATTTGAATTAGAAACTCCCTTTTCCCTTCAGTTCAGTCAGGAAGAACTACAGAACTATTCCCAAAAATGTTTCGTTTTCAGCTTTTTTCAAACAAGATTTTAGAAAGTTTTTATTTCTCTCTTCAATAAAACAGTTCAGCAAAAATACATTCAGGATAGAAATGTTTAAAAATCTTTTTAAAACTAGGATTGCATTCTGTACCAACAACAACCGAAGAAAAAAGAAAATCTGGATAAACGAGAACAAGCTGAGCTAAGCTATCGAAAGGTAGCGCCTGTTGAAGCACGGGGGTGGAGGTGTGATGATAAGGGTTGGGTTCTTTCAGTCATTACTGTGACAAAATTTGTGCTGGAGCTGAATCTAGAATTCTGTTCCGCAGCAGAACCAAACTCACTGCAAACAAGAGAATTCTGACCTCAACAGGAGATTCCACTTCTCCGATTCCGTCTTCTTCTCACGCACAAATCTGATCATCACCGAGCAGCTGCCGTTGAAAAAAACTCTTTTCTGTTACTCCAAATTTCTCATAAACTGCTTCACGTTTAGGTGAGACGCTCCTGAAATGCGGATGCGAGACTCAGATGAGGATTCTGTCCGAGAGCCGCTTTGAGGACGTAGAAATATCAAATATAAAGATTTAAGGTAGTGATTTAAAAGATAAAGATGAAAAATAATTAAAAATAAAATGTTTTACATATTTTTTTTTTAATAAACCAACATTTTTCAACTTCTTTCTGTACAAACTGTTATTAAATCCTAAAACTCATATTTGGAGTGATTTTGTCATTACATGAGGATATTGCAGCTGAATGTGGTTCCGCCGCCTTCTGGGACGTGCAGGTGGACTTAGCTTTTCACACAAGAAATGACTCATAAATTCTGAATTTCATGTTTCGTTTTTCCTAAATAAATAATGTGCTGGTGTATTATGTCATGTGTGGCTCGCTCGCAGCGTTTCAACTCATATGAAGCTGGAAAAATACGGCTGGGAAAAAAAGAATGACAAAAAAAAGACAGTGGAAGAAACAGGAATAATTTCAAAGAGCATCAGAAATGTGATTTGATGAGAAAATAAAGTTAAAAATGTAAGTTTTTTGTGTAAATCTGGTAGTTTTCACCCCTTTTTGAGATAAAATTATGAAATCGGCTGTCCCAAACTCTCAGGAAAGTCTGTCCCACAGAGATAAAAAACATGACCTTCATTTTTTCCTGTTTTATTTCTAATTGTATTTCGAAGGAAGATTTATTTTGAAAATCCACAGCATTCTCTCCACACATTTTTGACACATGTCCAGTCGTTCAGTCACGTGTTGAAAATCCATTTGCTACTTTCTTAAACTAAAACCCTCAAGCTAGCAAAGATAGCAAAAAAAACAAACGTATTTGGAAAGTTTCTTTTGGTAGAAAAGAGGAAATAAAATAAAAGAAACCTGCATTTAACAAACAAAAACTGGTGTTTTTGCTCCAAATATGGATATGACAGTTTTTTACCCACACACCATAGTAGTAATAAGGCTAAATATTAATCAACTAACTGTTTATTGTTACGAGGATGTTGCTAATAAAGTTGTGAATTCACGCTTGTGATTATATTTAGACAGTACCAGTTTTAGTTACTTTTTTTTGTATTTATTTTCTCGCACCTTAAAAGTGAGACGAGATTGAAGTTTACGTTGAATTTTTTTGGGGTCTAGAGTATTAATAAAGTTGCACAGCCGCAATTAATTTACAGAAGATTTAGATAAACTTTGACCTCAAAAGTCAAGAGAAACTGGAATCTAAAAGAAAAATAGGACATTTATTTCAGTCTGGATTTTAGAAAATGAAGACGTTCTTCTTTGTCTTTCATCTTGAAGCACGACTCTCTGTTGTCTCTTTAACTCTTTAACACCCGAGGCGTCATTAGTGACGCTTAAACACAAAATCTGCAACAAAACACTTTTCTCCTTCAGAATCTGTTGGAATTCCTTTGATCGTGTTGACCTTAAAAAATTACAGTAAATTGAAGAACATAAACACCGGAGCTCCAGTGTCAAAGGGTTAAATTATGATTTTTTTTCTCGAAAATTTGACTATTTTTTCATAAATGTACGACTTCTTTTCTTGTAAATTTATAATAATTTTCTTGTGATAATAAAATAGTTGATCTCATAACAATGGAATATTAGGGGCAGTTTACAAGCAATAACAATTTGATTCATTTGCAACTTTGAATTTGTAAATTTAAGAGTAAAAATATTGTAACTGTTAAATTACAAGAATACAGTCGTTTATGAAATTATAACTTTTTCACGCAAATTTGACAATTTTTTCATAAATTTATAATATTTTTTTATGATAATGAGATAGTTGATCTCATTATCTTAATGGAATGTTAGGGAAATTTTAAAGCAAAAACAATTTGTTTAAATTGTGACTTTAAAGTTGTACATTTAAGAGTAAAAATATTGTAACTGTTAAATTACAAAATAAAGTTGTCTATTTATGAAATTTTGACCTTTTCTCTCGAATTTGACTCTTTTTTCATAAATGTTCTTGTAAATTTATAATAATTTTCTTGTGATAATGAGATTGTAGTTCTCGTTATCACAATGGAATATTAGGGCAGCTTAAAAGCAAAAACAATTTTTTTTAATCGCGACTTCAAAGTTGTAAATTTAAGAGTACAAATATTGTAACTGTTAAATTACAAGAATAAAGTTGTTTATTTATGAACTTTTTTTCTTGTAAATTTATGTGTTTAAAAGTAATAAATTTAAGACTTTAAAACACGTACATTTAGGAGTAAAATTAGTATTAAAAGTTCATAAATATATGACTTTATTCTTGTAATTTAACATTTACAACATTTTTTCTTTAAAGATGTAATTTAAACTTTTTTTTTGTAAACTGTCCCTAATATTCCATTGTGATAATGAGATAATAGATCCCATTATCACCAGAAAACAGGAGAAAAAACACATTAGGCTTCCATTCTTCAGGCCAGTCCGTGATAATATGTCCTGACATTAAACCGGTCCGTGGCCTGGAAAAGGTTGGGGACCACTGGATTAAAACTCCAAAGATAATCTTTTCTGAAGCGATGAAAAGCTTCAAATGAGAAGGAAGTGACCACGAACTCTGCTCTTTATCAACCGGGTGGGGTCACGCAGGGGCCAGAGTAATTATGTCTGCGTTCGGAACCTGCTTACTCATCTTTATTCAGTCTCTGCAGACGGGAGAAACTGTGTTGATCTCTTCCTTCAAACTCGGTCTGAGCTGTTCTGAACACCCAACTGTTGAAAGGGAAATGAGGTAACAATTGAAGGTAACTGTTCTGAAATGAAACATCTCCAGAGGAGATGGAAGTGGTTCAGTAAATTTGTGGCGTTTCAGACGTAATGCTGTTATTGCCGTCTTTGGCTGTGCCATTACTGCATCAGAGGGATATGAGTTTTTTATCACTTTTATTTCCCTTGACGTTTCTGTTAAATTACTTCTGCATGTCTGAAGAAAAAAAAAAAGAAAAACTTGAACAATATCGCCGCTTACATACAGTATTGACTTTCTAAAGATTGCATCTTTTCTTTTAGACGGGGATGGGTTGCTGTTGGCTTTATTGAGACCTTCAACAGCAGCTGAGCTGGTTTTATGTTAAAAAAAAAAGAAGCGCGAGGCCATGCCTCTATACCTAAAAGCAGGAATTGACCTGCTCAGGTTTAAATGAGTTGTTGAAAGCGGAGGAAATTAAGTATTTAGGGAGCGTCGACACAAAATGAGTAGAGATTGACGGGCTGATTGCTGCGGTGGTCGCAGGGAGGCTGAAGTTTTTCTGATCTTGTCCAGGTTGGAGAGCTGAAACAAAAGCAGAACCTTTCAGCCTCAGGGCTCAGGATCTGTAAGATCTGATGTAAAAGTACAGTTTTTTTTGGTTGAAGGATCGCTCTACGTTTGTAGTCAATTCACTTGGAGAAACAGGACAGAGGAATTTTTCACGTCTCGTCACTTTATTACACGAGTCAAGTCATGGCCCGGGGGCCGGATCCGGCCCTCCAGATCATTTTAATTTATTGTTATTAATTGCCTGATGTTATCTTGCACATTTTTGTATAATTTGGACAAAAATATATTTTTATGGAGAGTAAAATATTGAAAGTGATCTAAGGTTTAGGTTGATTTATTCTGGAATAATATTCCTAACTTTTTATTATTCATAAATATGTTAATAAGTTACGGGTTTACAATGTTAAAAATTGGCATTGTGCTAGCTTTACTGAGATTTTTTTTTTTTGGCTATTTTTTAGTTTAGCTAATATTTTAGCTAAATGCTAGCTGTTTTGGCTAATTAAGTTTTTTTTAAGGTTTTTTAGGCTGTTTTGGAGCTAAAACTTACGCTAAAACGTTATCAAAACGCTAGCTGTTTTGGCAAATCTAGGATTTTTTTTTGTTTTTTAGTCTACATTGAAGTTAAGCTATGTTTTTCAGCTACATTTGCTAACCAAAGTTTTTTTTTTCTTTTTTTTATTAGGATAATTTGACATTTAGATAATATTTTAGCTGGCTATCAGCTTCGGTGTTTCCAGCTATCAGCTTCAGTGTTTTCAGCTATCAGCTTCAGTATTTTCAGCTATCAGCTTCAGCGTTTTCAGCTTCAGTATTTTCAGCTATGAGCTTCAGCGTTTTCAGCTGTCAGCTTCAGCATTTTCAGATATCAGCTCCAATGTTTCCAGCTATCAGCTTCAGTGTTTTCAGCTATCAGTTTCAGCATTTTCAGCTATCAGCTTCAGCGTTTTCAGCTTCAGTATTTTCAGCTATGAGCTTCAGCGTTTTCAGCTGTCAGCTTCAGCATTTTCAGATATCAGCTCCAGTGTTTTCAGCTATCAGCTTCAGTATTTTCAGCTATGAGCTTCAGCGTTTTCAGCTATCAGTTTCAGCATTTTCAGCTATCAGCTTCAGTGTTTACAGCTATCAGCTTCAGCGTTTTCAGCTGCAGCATTTTCAGCTATGAACTTCAGCGTTTTCAGCTATCAGTTTCAGCATTTTCAGCTATCAGCTTCAGTGTTTACAGCTATCAGCTTCAGTGTTTCAGCTATCAGCTTCAGTGTTTCAGCTATCAGCTTCAGCGTTTACAGCTATCAGCTTTAGCGTTTTCAGCTGCAGCATTTTCAGCTATGAGCTTTAGCGTTTTCATCTAAGAGCTTCAGTGTTTTTAGCTATGAATTTCAGCATCTTCAGGGGCAAATTTAGCTTACAGCATTCACACTAGCATTATGCTATATTTCTAGCTCATAATTATGTTAAAAAGTTACAATGATAAAGTTTTAAAACATAGTTTTAGAGCGTTCAATAAATGTCTATCCTGTTCGGCCCACGACCTAATATGTGTTTTTGCCCCTCTTGCGATGAAGTTTGACACCCCTGACATGGAGGACCTCTCATTATTGTCTTGATGAAAATGAGAATAACATCTTAAGCCCATGGATCGATCACGCCCGCTATGACAACACCCAGCTCTCCAGCCAACCACCAGCATAACAAGCTCCGATGCTTTGGTTTTTTTCATACCCCCTGATTAAGTCACTGAAAACATCATGTGCTCAAAGCTGAGTCGCTGATTGGATGATGTGCCGTTCCAACCTCGCCTAACTTCAGATTTTAAGGTGCACACACACCGGCTTGCCTCCTCTGTGCAAAGTTGCATAGAAGGAGGAGAGTTGGAGAATTTCTGACTACTACAAACGTTTGCATAGACCAGGGGTGTCAAACTCAATCGCACAAGGGGCCAAAATCTACAACACACGTTAGGTCGCGGGCCAACCAGGATAAACATTTACTGAACACCATAAAACTACATTTTCAAAGCTTTAAAAATGTAACTTTTTAACCTAATTTTGAACTAAATATACAGCATTACTTGAAATAATGCTAGTGTGAATGCTGTAAGCTGAATTTAGCTGCTGAAGCTACTAGTGCTGATAGCTGAAGATGCTGAAATTGATAGCTAAAAACGCTGAAGCTGATAGTCGAAAACTCTGAAGCTAATGGCCAGCTAAAATGTTAGCCAAATGACAAATTTGCCTAAAAAACAAGAAAAAGTGGGTTAGCCAAAACAGCTAGCATGTCGCAGAAAAAATAGCTAAGCTGCAAAACAGCTTAAAAACTGAAAAAGCCTAAATTAGCCAAAAATCAGTATGTAGCTGAAATAAATGGCTAAGCTTCAAAATAGCCTAAAAACAGCCGGAATTAGCCAAAACAGCTAAAATGTTGCTGAAATATTAGCTAAACTCCAAAACAGCTTAAAAAATGAAAAAAAAGCTTAAATTAGCCAAAACAGCTAGCATGTAGTTAAAATATTATCTAAACTCCAAAACAACCTAAAAAACTTTTTTTAAGAAAAGCCTACATTAACTAAAACAGCTAGCACATAGCTGAAAAAATAGCTGAACTCCAAAATACCCGAAGAAAATTTAGTAAATGCCATATAATTATTCCAAGAAGCTACTAGATTGCCAATTTTAACGTTTTAACATAATTATGAAAAATTTAAAAAGCAAGAATATTATTCCAGAATAAATAAATTTAAACATTAAATAACTTTCAATATTTTACTGTCCATAAAAATATATTTGGTCAAGTTACAAATAAACGCAAGATGACATCGGGCCATTAATAGCAATAAAATAAAATGATCTGGAGGGCCGGATAGAATTATCCGGAGGGCCGGATTCGGCCCGCGGGCCTTGACTTTGACGAGGCAAGCCGGTGCGTGTGCACGTATTGAAGTCTGTTGCCTAAATCTGGTGGTGCCGTTTCTGGACTGACTCCCAAAAGGATCCGCAAAACCCGCATCTGTACATTGACTCAACATCTCCATTCTCAATAGAAGTCTATAGGATTTTGGCTTCTTGTACCCAGAGATGACCTCAGTCCAGTTCTCATGTACAGTCACTGGTGTGCTCTATCATGTCTGACTTGAGCTCCTTTCATATTCCCTTTTTCTGTGTAACCTTCATCCTGACGCGAGCTCCTTCTTCTCCTCAGGAGGTGGCCGTTGGGGAGCGCAGCAGAGGAGGACGGCTGCTGGAGGAACCTAAAATTATGCTGTTTAAGGGGAACAATTTCAGCCTCCAGGTGTCCATCCAGGACATCCCTCAGTTAGTCTGGAACATCAAGCCTTTCACCACCTGCCAGGTAGGAGGTCTCCGCGCCGCGGCGTGTTTACCGTTAGCCCGCCCGCGCCTTCGTTTGAATCGCCTTTTTGTTGTCGAGGCCGAACTCCTTCATCTTCTGCAGTCCTTCTACAGCTTCACTCCTTCATCAGTTTCTCTTTTTTTTTTTTTCGGTCACATCAAAGCAAGAAAAGGGCAGCAGCAAGGACACAGCAGGAGATCAGTGAGACGAGCTATCTCACCCACACATGCACCATTACCAACCTAATTATGACTAGCAGGCAGGAAAACACACATATCAGAGTTATCTTCCTGGGGGTCTATGTGCTGCATGTTCTGCTCTGCCCTGTGATGTTTATCCCACCAGTGACACCCTGTTAGCAGAATTAGCCCAGCATAGGGCCTTCAGAATTCCAACGAGGATAGCGTAGCGAGTAATGAAGGTCTTAGCGAGAAGATGACTGCGGGCCCTCGTTCAGACTCTACTTCGAGCGAGCGGGGGCTTTCAGAAGTGGCCGTCCTCCAGCCTGATGGATGTGAAGAGAGGGTGATTCATCTGCGCGACGGAGTTTTGACCCGCTCTCGCCGCGCCGCTCTCTGGGTCAGGCGGTACGACGGCGCGGAAACGCGTCTCTATGATTGCATCGGTCCTGCAACCGCCGTTTAGATGCAAACTTTGTGACTCCGGTCTGGCTCCAAATCACGTTGAGGATCCTTGACTATAGATCGACCTTCGAGTGCGGAGTGTCAAGTGCAGTTTTCATAACTCCGACGGCAAATTCTGATCTGATCTCACAGATTTAGTTTCTCCTCACGGAGAACTTGAGGAGTTCCGAGTAGAAGATGAAGGTAGAGCAGCTGCTTTATGTCCTTGTTGGGATCAGGCTGCTCGGAAATGGATGTTTCACACTAGATATTAAAATCTTATGCAACAAAGACACAAACTAAAAATACTAGTAGGCAGAAACTAGAACACATTTCAAAATAAAATGGATTTGTCATGGCGAATGAATAATATTATTTTCTGAAACTATAAAATATTAGAAACCAAGACAAATAATTAATAATCAAAATTCAATGTAACTTGTACTTAAAGATAAGAATTTCAAAATAAAATGCACTTTTTATGTTGAACAAGTAATTAATTTTTGAAACTATAAACATATTAGAAATCAATACGATTAATTAATTGTCAAAATACACTAACTTATACTTAAATGTAAGAATTTCATAATAAAATACTTTTTAATTCTATCTTGAGCAAATAATAAAGTGGGGTGATAGATCATTAATTGTCAAAAATCACTGTAAGTTGTACTTAAAGTTAAACATTTCAAAATAAAATGCATTTTTTCTTTTATTTTTGAAAGAATAGTAAAGTGGAATGATTGAGGCTTTTCTGAAACTGCAAAATATCAGAAGCCAAGACAAATTATTAATAGCCTAAATTCACTGTAACTTATACTGTAAGGTAAGAATTTCAAAATAAAGTGCATTTGTCATGTCGAATGAATAATATTATTTTCTGAAACTATAAAATATTAGAAGCCAAGACAAATAATTAATAATCAAAATTCAATGTAACTTATACTTAAGATAAGAATTTCAAAATAAAATGCACTTTTTATGTTGAACAAGTAATTAATTTTTGAGACTATAAAGATATTAGAAGTCAATACAATTAATTAATTGTCAAAATACACTAACTTATACTTAAATGTAAGAATTTCATAATAAAATACTTTTTTTATTCTATCTTGAAACAAATAATAAAGTGGGGTGATAGATCATTAATTGTCAAAAATCACTGTAAGTTGTACTTAAAGTTAAACATTTCAAAATAAAATGCATGTTTTCTTTTATTTTTGAAAGAATAGTTAAGTGGAATGATTGAGGCTTTTCTGAAACTGCAAAATATCAGAAGCCAAAACAAATTATTAATAGCCTAAATTCACTGTAGCTTGTACTTTAAGGTAAGAATTTCAAAATAAAGTGCATTTGTTACTTTGAATACACGCTAAAATGGAATGACTCAGCTGTTTCTGAAACTATAGAAATATTGGAAGCCAGTACAAATGATGAATTGTCAAAACGTATTAATTTAAAGGTAAGTATTTCAAAATAAAATGCTTTTTTCCCCCTTTTCATCTTGAATGAATACTAAAGTGGGGTGATTGGGCTGTTTTTGTAACTATAAAAACATTTAAAGCCATAATGATGGACAAATTTCAAAATTTATTAGAACTTATTAACTTAAAGGTAAGAATTTCAAAATACATTTTTTTTATCTTTATGAACAATAAAGTAGGATGATTGAGCTGTTTTTAAAAATATTGGAAACCAATACAAATAATTAATTGTCAAACGTTATGTAACTTATACTTAAAGGTAAGAATTTCAAAATAAAACACATTTGTTATGTTGAATGAACAATAAAGTTGGATGATTGAGCTTTTTCTGAAACTATAAAATATTAGAAGACAAGGGAAATAATTGCCAAAATTCACTATAACTTATTAACTTAAAGGTAAGAATTCCACAATAAAATACTTTTTATTTTATTTTAAATGACTAATAAAGTTGGATGATTGAGCTTCTTCTGAAACTTAAAAATGTTAGAAGCCAATACAAATAATTATTTGTCTAAATTCAAAGTAATTTATTAATTAAGAGATGATGTCAATAATTATGTTTAATGAATAATAAAATAGGATGATTTATCTTTTTCTGAAATTATAAATATATAAGGTATTACAAGTAATTAATTGTCAAAATTCACTCTAACTTGTACTTAAAGGGAAAATTTCAAGATACGTATTTTCCCTTTAACTTTAAATGAATACTAAAGTGGGATGATTGAGGTTTTTCTGAATCATATCAAAATGCGCTGTAACTTCTAATGCATGGATGAACCTACATGTTATCTTCCCCACAGGAGCAGTTTTTATCCCTTATGTGGTTTTTAACCTAAATAGGCTGCACATTATTTGCTTTTATGATTAATTTCGACTTTTAACACCACTTTACCAGTTTGAAGATATTACTTATATTTTACACATTTCAAAGTAAAGTGCACTTCTTAAAAGTCCACTCCGATGAAAATTGAGAATCTTGGTGTTTTTTTTACATTTTTAGATGATGGAGGACGTATATGAGGAAAATTATGCTTAAATTGCATTTCTTTTTCAAATTGTTGTTGCTATGTAAAATAATAAACTATCAGCAATGGAGAGGTGGATGCCAATGACTTCGTCCATAACTCTCTTTCTGCAGAAACTATGGCCTAGAAAATGGCTTTTTTTTTGTTCGTGGTCAAAAACTGCATGATTATAATTAAAAGACTACTGGGAAGACTTTGAAAACGAATCAAAAGATGATCAGAGTGGGACTAGAACACTTACTGTTAGCACTAAAGTCCTTTTTAATGCAGCTCTGGTGTGGAATAAAGCCTGTACCGAGCTGGTGTAGGTTCCTGCTCTGGAATTGTGGAGTTCGACTCGCAGCAGGTGAATATGGATCAGTGGGCTCGCTGTTACTGCACGCAGCAGATCTCTGAGTGGATGCAGAGCAGCTTTCTACAGCTGAACACAGAGGAGAAATGTTTACAGTCAGCTCTAAAAGCTCCAAGTCGGGGTGGAAATGTGGGCGTAAATATGGACTCAGACTTTAGGGCCCATTTGATCTCTAATGCTGTTGGAGTGACTCCCCCAGAATCAGAAGTGTACTGTCTAAACCAGACCAGACACTATATACTGTAGGCGTCTGCACTCAGACGTTCATCCATTTTCTAATCTCACTTGATCCTGTTTTAAGTCATAAGGTTGCTGGAGCCTATCACAGCTACCCTTGAGCAAAGGTATGGGACACTCCAGGAGTAGACAATTTCGATTTTGAAAGGAGGGTGTGTGGGCATGCTGTGAGGTGAAAGTGCTCACCACTATCTCAGTGGCCTTGTGGTACAGTGTCCGCCCTGAGATTCGAAGGTTCAGAGTTCAATTTCTGGCCAAGTCATTCCAAAGACTCTAAAAATGGGACCCGGTGCCTCCCTGCTTGACACTCAGCACTAAGGAGTTGGACTGGGGGGTTAAACCCCAGAATAGTTCCCGAGCGCGGCTGTGTCTGCAGCTCACCGCTCCCCCAGGGGATGGGTCAAATGCGGAGAAAAAATTTCACACACCTAGGTGCGTGAAAAATAGTGGGACTTTAACTTTATCTCACTTTTCTAAAATTTCGATCACTTATAAAAGTTTTCATTTGGCGTAAAACACCACAAATTCTCAAGAATTTATCATTATTTTACTCAAAAATTCACTCAAAATTTCAGATTCATAAACCATATTAGATCCACTCCAATCATCTTTTAATCTAAGTGTTCCCAGTGGTGATTTTAATTAGGATTATGCCATTGTTAGCCAAAAAAATATATATATATGTAGTGTGACTAAGAGGCTGAGATGTTAGGATCCATGTGCAAACGGTTTAATAGAGCAGGCAATGGTCAAAACACAGAGAAGCGGGAAAAACAGACGTCAAAAACATAGAAACAAACACAGTAAACTGCTCAGAATGACAGGTAAACACAAACAAGACTTCGCACTGAAGTTGAGGCTCCAGTGGGTCTGATAAGGATGATGATAATCAGCTGAAGATTGAAGAGGTGGCTGATGGGAGTTTTAGTGAGGAAGGTGCTGAAGATGGTTTGTACTCAGAAGAGGGGTCCCTCTGGTGGTCGGAGGAGGACATGGTTGAGCGAGTCCTGACATCTGAAAGCGGCAGCAGTTGATGAGAAATTCACCTCTGAGTTGCAGGCGGGACCGCTAGAGCGGAGCAACCCCGCCCCCTTTCCCCTTTCTGATGTAGGGAGCTCAGAGCTACTTTTGATATCTCCACCTGATTCACAACAATTTGAATAAAGAAATACTACATTTATGGCATAATTTTATTTATATATGTCCTCAATCATTAGAGGAATGACACAAGAACATGTTAAAAACACAATTTTTAAATTGTTAAAATAATTTTGCATTTTTTCATCCATAACTTCTCAGTTCCACCTCAGACAGATGGTTAAAACCAAACAGAAGACTTCCTTCCTGACGGCTTAGACTTCTTGATTAGGTAGCTACATTGATTGGATAACGAGGCCACTCATTCACTCTTAATTAAGCATGTAAAACAGCAAAGTGGGAGGCGAAGCCAGATCCTCAGCACAAATGTCTTCTTCAGGAATTTAATGAGCTCACTCTCTAATCCTTTCATGGCGATCTCCGTCCCGTCCCGCCCTCCGTCTCCCCTCGCCCTGCAGGAGTTCTCCTTTTCTCAGGTGTGGGCCGGTAACCAGCATCCCCTGCAGTGTGCCTTCTCTTTGGAGCGCTACAGCCACTCCTCGTCTCAGCTCTCCTGCAAAATCAGCATCCGGCAGGTCACAGGAGAGGAGCACATACTCCAGATCTATACTTCTGTGGTGGAGGTCAGTCACACTCCTGGAGGAGGACGGCGGCGTGCAGCTATTAGGCCCGTTAATAAGTTCTTTTATTACACTGAATACCTCTTAATCAGATTTAAGAGCTTTCCTAATGAGCATCTTATGGAGCTTTCATGTATAGATTGCAAATTGTTCTAATGAACATCGAAGTGGAGACTTTTTTTTTTAATTTCTCCTTTTTCTCTGCACAGAACGACAAGGCGGTGGTTCCTTTTTTCACTCAGTCAGACTGTACCATCACATCCCAGACAGGGTCAAGGGCATTTAAAATCCCGCCGTCCATCCGCCGGCGGATCATCGCCACCTTTGATGCAGCCAACGCCAACGGGAAGGACTGGCAGCTCCTGGCGCAGAAGCTGCACATAGACAGGTCTGAGTTTCACTACGGCGGATATTTACATACTGCTGAGTCATCGTTAGCTGCCTTTGTTTTAGCAGGAGTGAGTGAATTTTTCTTGTTTTTCAACACACTTTTAATACAAATTTACAGATTTTTAAAAAAAAAATGACAGCGGAAAAATGGTCTGAAAAGAAAAAAGCCAAAACAAACAAAGAAAGTAAAGTAAAAATTCAATATGGTTGATATCTAGACTTTACAAAGGATTTATGAATAAAAAACCTACTTCAACTAAATACATAAAAAGCAAGTGGGAGAAAGAAAGCAACACAACTATGACAGACGAAGAATGGAAAGATTGCTGTATATCAGTGTGGAAATGTACAAATTCACATGTATGGAGAGAGTTCAGATGGAAATGTTTGATGACAACGAAGATAAAAGCAAGTGCTGGAGACGGTGTGGAGACTTAGAAGCCAACCATTACCACATATTTTGGGATTGCCCCATAATAAAACAATTTTGGAAGGAAATACATAAACATATTGAATCTATATTAAATGAGACAATTCCCTGTAATTTTAATAGTTTGTTTTTAGGTAAGACACAACTACAACCTATGAATGAAAATTTATTCAGAATACTAATAACTGCGGGTATAAAAGCATTGACTAGACACTGGCTCCGCCCCACCGTGCCCAGCTCAGACGATTGGATAGACATTGTAAATGAAATCTGCCAGATGGAAAGACTAACTTATTCACTTCAGATACAATTTTCCAAGTTCCTTAAGATATGGTCACGATGGCTATTCTATGTTAATCACTTGCAACAAATGGAAGTAATGAACATGTCTGACTTGTAAACTATAAACAAGATGAACGGACCATTGTCCCCCACATTGTTTTTTTTTTTTTTGTTTTTTTTTTGTTTTTTCTCCCTAATAATGCATCCACTGTTTCTTTTCTTGTTAGACGTTTAGTTGAATTGTTAAAAAAAAAAAAAAAAAAGAAATGTTGAGAATGGAGATATAAATCAAGGGCCTAAAACTGGCTCGAAGTGAAGTTGAATGTAATGTTTCATAATTTTCTCAATGTTTTTAAATAAAGATTGAAAAAAAAAAAAAATTCAATATGCTGACAGAGCACGAAACCTTTTTAAAAGCCTAAATTTTAACACATTTTTGAGCGAGTGAGTGAGTGAAAGAAAAGGCTCCAAATTTACACTTTCCATCTGGAATTTCGTCTCACGTTAGACGTTTATCTCCCATCGTCCAGCTAGATTTCATTATAGATGTAAGAGCTCGTGCGCGGAGCGTGAGAACTGCAGGAATGGTGATGCAAACTTCAGCAGTCAGAGTACTGTAACAGCAGAGAAGGTGCGGCGTTGTGAAGAAAAAAAAAAAAAAAGAAGGAAGGAAGGACGGTCTGTGGCTGCTGACAGGCCGACTTCTGGGAGGAAAATTTGTTCGTGTTAGCAGCTTCTCATTAGCAGCGTGAGCTCCCACCTCTGTAACACCCTCTGAACGCTGTGCCAGCACAGTATTTGTGTAGGTGTTGGAGGATTTTGGTTATTTAGAGACGGGATGATCTCTGTTTGTGCTTTAGAGGAGAAGTCAATAATCAAGTGCTTACAGACGCAAAGATGTGTGCAATCAGCTCCAAGAAAGGAAGGAGTTAAGCAAAAAGGAAATTCAACCGAGTTTAAAATCCAAACGTTTGGAACAGAAAAGGATTTTTTGTTTTTTGGGGGGGGTTTCAACCCAGCCGAGCACACCGGGAAACACGTAATAGCAATGTCTCCATCTTCTTAAGCTGATTTCTGTAATTATTTCTCTGAACATCATCATGCAGACGAGAGGAGGAGGAGGGGGGAGAAAAGGGACAGAGGGGAGAAGAGGAGGATCGCTCCCGTAATGAAACACTGCCCTCAGTTGGAGGCGCGGGACAACAGCAGAAGGGCGTTTTTCCTTTCTCTTCTCTCGCTGCAACACTGATATATATATATATATATATTTTTTTTTTTGACCTTCTTGTCCTGAAAGTGTTTTGTTCCGAGAACATTTTTCAATCAAAATACAAACAATACTCAAGGTAAAAGTGTCCTTGAGGTCATTACCGGCGCTCGCAGACCAGGTTTCAGGATCAAAAATGTGCTCATCCAGCTGAGGTTCCTTTCTCTCCTCGGATAAAGACGCTTCACTTACCAGAAAGTGAGATTTTTATTGAATCCAGATTATGAAAAGTAAGAAATGAAAGACCTACCTTTGTTTAAGGACAAGGTAAAACTTGATAGTAAAGTGAAAACGTACAGAAGAAAACGAGGTTAAAGAGATTCAATCAAATCCTGCAAAGAACTGTGGCTTTAGCGTGGATCGACGGTGGATTTGAACCCTCCACCTGCAGAACGACCTGTTTGTAGCTTTTATATGGAAGTTTTTCTGTTCCATCAGATTCTGATTTTTTTTTTTACTTTAAATTTTCTTTCTGAATTTTTTTTATTTTTTTACCGTTGAGTTTCAAAATTTTATTATCCAAAATTTATTTTATATCTTACATTTTTCTGTGTTTTTAATATTTTTCAGTGGCCCAGAAATTAAAATATATATATATAAATTAAAAATTTTAAAAAATTGTATTTTTATTATTTATAATAAATGAACTGAAAGTGTGACAGTTTGGGCCAAAAAAACCCCAAAAAATATATATTATACATGTGAAAAATACTTAATAATGGAATTTTTTGCAAGTTTTTGCTCAAGGTAAGGATTTGGTCAAGCTTAACTAAACTAATTACTCGCAAGATTCATAGAAAAATAAACTCTGTTTTCTAGAAAATCAAAAGCACCAAAATCAGATCTTTATGATTTCCCCCCTGCACTACTCTTTCCAAAATTTTCACTTAATACTCAGTGAAAAGGCATTTTTGACATAATAAACGACCCTTTCTCCAAAAACATCAAGAGAAAGTGTCAAAAGAAAAATGAAAAAGGCGAAAATCTCTCATAGGGCTCAGAAAATGTTTCACACAGGTATGCCCAAATTTTTTTAAATCATTATGGGATGGCTACAGGATCTACGGCTTGGTGGCCATTTTGTGCCAAAGTGTGAAATTGGGGGTTTTTCCCATTTTTCCTACAATATTGAAAACAGAAAACATTTGGTCTGTCAGTTTTCACATAAAGTCACACACAAACAGTTAAACCAGGTTAAGTCTACAAACAGTTATTGACCTTTGACCTCAAGAAAAGTGTTGCCATCTTGAATTTTCAAAAAGAAAAAAAATCATCTTTAGTACCTTCTTCAACTTTAATGTCTTCCTATTTGGATTATTTGGATCATTTGGAAGCGATTTGGGTAAAATATGGTTTAAATAAAGTTTGTAGTTTTTAAATTTAGCAAAAGTGGCATTTCCCTGTTACTGGCACATTTTCTTTTACCAGAATACTGTGAAAATCAAATCCCTAGATCAAGCTGAACAGAATGATATATTATACGGTATGAATATTTATTTAGTAATGTGGCCGTGGTTAACAAAAAGCCTCCGTTGCCAAGGAAATCCAAAAATTTACTTTTGCAGATTCTTCTAAAAATTAATTGGACTTGTTCGTCACCCAAAGGCAACCAAAAAATAAAATGGTTGCTATGGAGAAAAAAACAACATAAAGCCACCATTTTGAAAAAAAAGGTTGTTTTTTTTTGTGAATTTATCACAGCCACAAGGGTGGGAGTGGGCCACATGGTACTCATTTTTTTCCTTTTTTATTAAAATTAATGCATTTATTTGAGTTCTTCTCAATACTAATCACTTGTTATTGGTTTGTACTGCAAAAATGCAACATTTTATGATTGTACCACCTCCATGCATACCACTTTAAAGGCTGGAGACAAAGCAGAAGGGATTCTATATATATATTTCCTTTATAACAATAACAAAAAAACTTCAAAAACATAAAGGAATTGTCAAAATAAAAAGTATATCTTACAGGAGTGAATGCTGACAGCTAAAAGCGCTCATTAATGACAGAAGAGACAACAGAGTATCTGAAAAAAAGGATCAAATAATGAGCCTGAAATAACTTTAGTTAAAGAAAGTTAACGAAACTAAAGTTAGTTAATTAATGCACAAAGCAGATTTTAACCTGCAAAAACTGCCACTTTAAATGGCACAAGATAATTAGCTGGAGTCCACACTTGTTGGAAAAAAATGACAAATGGGTTGCTATGGATACCGCAGCTGCTGGTAAGACTGCTGGGAGAAATCCTCATGAAGCAAAATAAATGTTTTTGAAGATTTTTTCACCAAACATGAGGAAGATTTGCTCTAAATCAAAGTTAAAATTGTTTAAAAATTATTTAAATTTGTTTTAAAATTGTAGTTACAAAATTTTTCCATCCTGTTGAATTTGTATATAATTGTAATATTTCCAAAACCATGAAGTGAGCAAAACCAGACGAACGAGCTCCTGAAGGAGCTAAATATTTTAATGGAAGAACAGTTGAAATAGCTGAAATCGAGCTGCAGGTTTCCTGATGTCTTGATGTATTTCTGTGCAAAAAAATGCATTTAAAAAAATTGCTGGAGATGACTTAGTGTGGGAAGATGTTGAGGAAGACTCCCCCACACGTGCACAGACAAAGAACCTCTCCCTGCATGAAGGTTCTGATCTTATTTTCACACATTCGGCCGATTATGAAGCTCGCAGCGTTTACGGAGCTCTCCGATTGCCTGAGAGGAGCCATTTATTTTTAAAATGAGTGGTTTCTTTCAGACGTTTCGATCAGTCAGCCGTGGCATGGGGTCAGACAGACGATTCCCATCATTCTCTCCGCTCGGGCTATTAGTGGAAGCAGCTGTGGCACCTGTTCTGCTAAAATGCTCTTTATTTCTGTCAGATTATCCAAGTTTAAATGAAGTCAGCGGGAGTTCCCGGCTCCACGGCTCATCATGAATAAGTCGAGGGATAATGTCACTTCACTCCATTTCACTGTCTGAATGTCAGGATGACAGTGTCTGCTGTTCATTTATTTTCTCCTTTGTTGTCTTTTCACTTTTGAACATTTTAAATACCTCATATAATTACACCCTAACGGTGAGATTCTGCTCATAATGGCTGGGCAGAAAGCTTTTCTTTGTGTGGTGTTGTTCAGAAATGGTTTCTTTCTGCCCCTCAGGAATCTGTGCTACTTTGCATGTCAGGAGAGCCCGTCCTCTGTGATCCTAAGCCTATGGGAGGCCCAGCACCAGGACTCCGGAGACCTGGACTCTCTGGCCAGTGCCCTAGAGGAAATCGGGAAGGTCCAGTCCCCCAAAGGGACCGGCACTGCCGGCTGCACCGACAAAGATTCTGAATTCACAAAACCCGGGTAGGGAGGTTGAAGGGGAACGCGCGACGAACCTTTACTGCATGAACAATGAGGATCAGGTGGACCCACTACCCCGTGGAGAGGAGGAGGAGGCGTTTCAAAGCAGCACCTGTGCTTGAACCGAGGGGTCCACAGTAATGCAGTGAAGTCAAAAACGACCCGGAGACATCACCGCGGGGGTCCCAAGAGACCACAACACATTTTAGGGAAAGAGATTTCAGTAAAGCCATGTGAAATGAGAAAGTGCACTCTTCGAAAATCGGCCAAACCTGAGATGAGCAACACATGAAACGTCACATTGAATTCAGTTGAAAACTTTAGAAATTCTTTGACAATTACAATTTTTCGATCTATACTACCTTAAATCTTTGAGTTTAGACTTCCTTAAATTATAAAAAGATTTCATTCTTTTAAGCCAGGGGTGCCCACACGCTTTCAGTATACGAGCTACTCCTAAACATCTGCATCTAGATGTAGAAATATCTATGTATAAATACAAGAAAACCCACATCTGCATTTGTAATCAGCAAAATGCGTTGCATATGTGTTCGGTCTTCAAGATCGTGATTGGTCCGGACCATTGGACCGCCATCCAGGACCCCCCCTGGTCTGCGTGGCGTCCTGAGCGTGACCCGGTTTCATTTCATTTAAGAGATAAGTTTGTGAAAATAAAAAAGTATTTCCGGTATATACTTTTATTATGAGTCACAAACGCTTCCGTTACAATGCATCCCCAAAACGCGGTGGCGGTTGTGACTGTAGAACTACAGGCTCAAATAGTTTAAAGTAAATCAGACAATTATTTTGAATTAAATTAATACATTTAGACAGTGACAAAAAAGTTCCTCTATCAGTTTTTGTTTAACATATGTCACATTAGCAGCTACATCCATGGTTAGAAGGAGTCTGACACCGAACGCTCACCCTTTTCTGAATTTTAGTAGGAATAAAAATGACATATTTGCTTGTAGAGCTTTTTAATTACCGTATTTTCCGGACTATAAGTCGCGGTTTTTTCACTGTTTTGCCAGGGGTGCGACTTATACTCAGGAGCGACTTATATGTGATTTTTTTTTTTTTTAGACGTAAATAGTCTCAACATCGTCCGTATCTTCTGTGTTTTTTTTTTAAACGAGATATACAGTCAAAGCCTCCATCATGTAGCGATGAGGCTAAATGATAGCTTCTCCAAACGCAATAGAAGCATCTTGTTTGCGAACACGTTTTTGGGCAAACATGGAGGTTTAAATTGAACTCACGTCAAAAGAGGATATTTGACGCATGAATGGCGCTCGGTGTCAAATGCAACGTTCCGTCGGGCGTGTTGAATTTGTTCATAAATCTTGGACTTTTCTCTTAAAAGTGCGACTTATACTCCAGAGCAACTTGTATATGTTTTTTTTGTTCTTCATTACACAGTTTTTGGCTCCTGCGACTTATACTCCGGAGTGACTTAAATCTGTTTTTTTGTTCTTCATTACACAGTTTTTGGCTCCTGCGACTTATACTCCAGAGCGACTTATATATGTTTTTTTTGTTCTTCATTACACAGTTTTTGGCTCCCGCGACTTATACTCCGGAGCGACTTATATATGTTTTTTTTGTCTTCATTACGCAGTTTTTGGCTCCCGCGACTTATACTCTGGAGCGACTTATAGTCCGGAAAATACGGTAATGTTGTCAACCAGTGATGCTTGATTGGCTGTTCTGCATGTCAATCAAGTGACATTAACAGTAATTTTTTTTACAGTATTTTTTGTGCTTTTATTTTTGATAAATCAATCTCCGCACATACTGGGCACCCCTTTCTTAAATGTTGTATTTCTAAAAGAAATGGTTTAATCAGATTGAAATTTGCAAACCAAAGCCATGCGGAGTTTTCTTTGCAGAAACAAAAAGCGTCTTTTCTTCACAACCCTTACTTTTCAAAAAAGCCATACTTTTCTAGTCTTTTTTCTCAGAAATAAAATATTGAATAAGTTCTAACCTTGGAGTGAACTTGCTGGAATCTGTCCTTCTGTGAAGATTGGCAACTGTCTTTAAATTCTTTCACCTCGAATAGACTTCAAACAGTTTGAAAAGTGTTCTTGAAACCCTTTTTATTTATTTATTTTTTTTTTATGACTGATGCGCAGCAAACATTGCCGCTGGAATCAATGCGTACGACGCCGTCAAACTTCTGCTTCTGCAGAGGTCAGAGGACTTTCTGATGAGTCAATTGAACGCGTTTTATTTCCTTTTGAGAGCAGAAGAACATGTCTTGGAAGAAAAAGATCTGATTTTACACATTAGCAATGGCTCAAGCTGCCAAAATAAAAGCCTCGCTGTAAATCCAGGATGTTGTTTTATTTCAGTGAAGAAAAACAACTTCATCCTCTAAACATTTACAAAACTATGTAAAACGGTAAAGTTGAAACATAATTACTCTAATTTCATCTTCACTGTAAAAAATGACACATTAGACAAAATTTCTATTATTTCTTACATTAAAAAACATTTAAGTTGAGTAAACCATCAACAAAAAAAATTTTATTTGATGAAAACGAATCAATTTAAATGTAGGAAATTGTAGAATTTTTGTTAATTGATCTAGCGTTTCACTTTTTATAGTGTTGTTCCCATGGCAACCTTTATACAATTAAGCACCAAAAGCTACTTAAGCTAACAGTTACTGACTTTTAAATACAATTTCTTGACATAAAGAAATGACAAAAACTGTTTTGAATTTTGACCTCTGACCCTTGTGACTTAAAAAACTTTAAAAGTGGGAAAATTATTTTTTTTTTTTTGTTGCAAACATACAAAGTAATTTCAAAATAAAAGCTCTGAACGTCATCTTATTGACACAAAACCCCTTCCCAAGCTCAGTACATTCCTGTTTTTAAAACTAACATGGAAGCTAAATATATGTGTTAAGTGTAAAGACTTGGTTGCTAAGGAAAAGTACAAATTTTCCTTTATTGTAGAATGCTGAAAATCGCTCCACTCATTACTGAGGCCCAGACAAGAAAAAAAGTCAATAGTTGCTATGGACTTATACACCGGTTGCTATGGGAAACAAACAATTTTCCTTTAATGTAGAAAGATGAAAATTGCCACACTCATTGCTGAGACCCAGACAAGGAAAAAAGCCAGTGGTTGCTATGGAACTATACATTCGAGTAAGCTGTCATTTTAAATCAAAATATTGTTCCCTTTAAAATCATTTTGTAAACAATTACACAAAATAAGACACAAATAAACTTTCCAGTGATGACAATAAATGCTAAAAATGTGTTAAAAAGTATAAAAAAATCTAAACCTTGAAACATTTTTAAATCGAACAAATCCATTCATTAATATCACCATGTCAACAACATGAGCACAGTTACTGTTAGCAAAGGTTGCTAAGGAACTTTGAAAAACGATGTAGACGCGGAAATTGCTACACATATTTATCGAACAAAGACGAGGAAAAAAGGAACCGGTTGCTATGGCGCGTCAGCTTTATTAAATTTCTAATCAATGTAGATACAGATCAATGTGACAGACGGTATGTTGTTCATTTAAGGCTGTGCCACTTTATTTAAAGCCTGTTGAGTATCCTTTTTGAGTACGTATGTTTTTAAATATGGAAGTGAGTGTACTTTCTTTTGCACATGACTTGAACACCACACAGCTGGTTTCAAAGTGTGAAGAAGACTTTCCGAGTGTGTGTTCGAACTGACTGACTGACTCTCCCAGTGCGTGTCGTGCCGATCCAGAGTTTACTAAGAACCGGTCCTCTGGGTGATTGAAATGTTTCGTGTTAAAAGTCATTTTCTAGATTTTTTTTTTTTTCTGTTTTTTTGCATTGTGTGAGTAATGTTTTTTGGAGTTTGAGTTGAAACAAATTTCTTGCATTCTGGTGATCCTGTGAGCTCGGACAATAGCAGCAGCAGCAGCAGCAGCTGAAGGGTCAGGATATCTGACTAACAAATTATCCAACCAAGCAGAGGAGAGTGGACTGATCTGTGCCTCGTTAGGAACTGGAGGAGCGCAACAAACCCTGCTGGTAGAAGAAGAGTGGTGTCCATTTTTTTAAACCACTCCTCCCCCCTCCCCGAAGCTTTTATTTCTCTCTCCCTGCAATCAAAAGTTGTGGCTTAACTGGAGTTATCTTAGATGAACTGCCGGATCACCAAATACTCCGACTTCTCCCGCCCTCCTTCCTCTGTGGTCTCATCAGAGCCTCTTTAAGATCATTTCCTGGTCAAGAAAACCCCCACAGTCAGTGACTCCACCTGCCCTGAACTAATAAAGTGACTTTGTGTTGAACTCTGTCTGTCTGGTTAATGAACTCCATCCTGGAAGAGTTCAGGAGGTTAAACAAAGCCCTCAGCGAGGTTCAGCTAGAAGAAGATTGAGTTTGGACGGCAGAGATGAAAGGACCGCATGAATATTGCATTTGGAAAACCGAACGTATAGTCGCTGGTTGTTGAAACTCTTCTGGAGCAAGACGTACCGTGGCGTTCGGGAGTCTGTCAGATTCCGTCTTTGATTAGGAGTAAATTCTCACAGAAGTTTGTTCTGTCTTTTGAGGCTTTCTTAAAAAAAAAAAAATAAATAAAATAGACAGCTAGTTATTTATTCATTTGAAAATAAACTTTCTTTCTGAGAATCTGATAGAGGCTGAGTAAATCTTACATGAGGCCAAAGTGAGCCTGTTAGTTCAGGCTGACAAACACGGGAAGATTCGGGCAGAATCCGCAGTAATCAGGAGATGAAAATGTTTGTGCAGAAACACCGTTTCACGAGGGTTATGGATGGGCCCGCTTTCTGTTGGGGTTCTGTCACGGCTTTCAGAATAAAAGATGGATTGATGCAATCCTGCCGGCTGGCTGAAGGAGCAGGCGAACCCCGTGCTGATTTGAGCATTTATGGAAATATTGAGACGTTTTCAACCAGTGAGGAATGCATTTCATTCAGTCGTGCAGAAATCTGTTTTCCATAAGTCTGTGGTGGAAATGATGCAAACCTGCGGGTTTTTCTGACAAACTCCAATCAGTCTGTGACTCCGCTTTCTCTAAACAATCCTGCAGCATCAGGAGAGAATTTCATCCGTCAGCTGAAAAACTTCAGCAGCTCCAGACAGGAGGGAGCTCACCTGGTGTTGAGTTAGGCCTCTGTGAGAAATATTGATGAAGAAAAACTTTTTGTTTTTCCTTAAACTGCTAAAAAAATACAGAATTAAAACTTATTTTGACTTTAAAAAGTAAAAAAAAAATCCTGACAATTTGTACTTAAATTTTTTTTGTTAATATTTGAGCAAATTTAGTCAGAAGTACCCCTCTACCCTTACCAAAAATAAGTATATGTCTTCAAGTATAAAGACAAGTATATTTCCCAAGGTGTACCAAGTTCCCCTAAAAAGTATACTGTCAGTTTACTAACAAGTATACTTATTGGACCAAATTGGCAGACTTTTAGCTTAAAAAAGTATACTTAGAAGTATACTCAAAGTATCCTCTCTAGTATTTTACTGGCAATAAACTCTAATTTCGCTTAATGTCTATGGAAGTACACTCTTAAGGTTTACTTTTATTTTATAAGTGCTGATTAGTTTAGTAATATACTGGAAATATCCCAAAAACTCATCTAATTTTAATGCTGTGTAAGAAAATGTTTAAGTACAGTGACAAATATCACTAAATATATTTAGACTTGTAGTTTAATTCTAAGTATATTCAAAGTACTCTTAAACTAAATTCATGAACTTGTGAAGTTTATCTCTAATTAATACCTAAAAAGTAAACTAAAAGTATACTACCTTAATTTTTTGTTTAAAAATAAAGAATATTTGGAAAAAACTTGAGAATACTTATTTTTGGTAAAGGTGTACGTATTTAAAGCTTTTTTAAAAAGGAAAAGAAATAGAACTCATAATATGCAAAATACCATATCATTCTCTCAAAAGATTCCAAAATATTAATAATCTTCTAGATTTCTTTTGGTTTTTCTTCTATATTAAAATGAGTGAATTTATTAGGATTTTGAAAAATATCTTGTATTTCTTATGGTATAACCTTTTTAAAAGGCTTTCAGGTTTGAATTACTCAAAGTATTGAATTAAATAAAGCAAAATAGAAGATTGTATTTTACAAAAACAGGAAATCACGTGAAATTTTGACACGTGCTGTAATTGGGGGAAACAGCACCCTCTGGTGGACGACTGGAAATTACATGTTGCATCCTGAAAAATGTGCAACACAAAAAGCCTGAAAGGAATCCATTTGTTTTTTTGTTAAGACAAATTTGAAACCAAAAATGTTATTTTCTTGATTGATAAATTCTTTAATTAAAGTAAAAAAATTTAATTTCTCTGTTAGTTTGTGCTTCTTTTATGATCAAAAATGTCAAAATCTTTTGAATTATAATTTAAAAAAAAACTAAAATCTCATATTGAACAGTTTTACTATTTGTTTGACAATAAATCTCCTTATTACTGGAATTGTTTGGCAGAATTAACTTGTATTCAGAGGTATTGTTCACATTTAAGCATATTTTAAATCCTGGATTTTGACATTTAAATTATGATAAATTCGACACATTTTTGGAAACGTTTCTCAAACCGGACTATTTTGACTGTCTTATCGCCGCATTTTTTTCCGCTGTGTCAAATTCAAAGCTCTTTCTCTGTAATTTCCCTCCTGAGTTTGCTGGTAACTTCTATCACCTGGACGGATGAATGTGTCCTGTCGTTCTTCTTTGAGGGCTGTCAGCTCGCAGCGCTGCGGCGGCACTGGCCCCGCTGTACCAAACATTGTTTTTCTTTGAAGAAAAAAAAAAAAAAAAAAAAAGATGAATACAGAAGTTGTTTGCCCAAAAGAGGGACAAAGAAGCAGAAAGATGTGTGATCCGTTGTTTCCCAGCACATCCTCCTGATTTATCATCATTCCCTGGGCCGACTCCTGGAAAATGGTTTGCAGGAACACAGAATTTGTCCTAAAACATCTGCAGCTCCTTCCAGATAAATCATAGCTGGTAACTTCAGACCATTGTGTGAACTTTTTATTGCACACAAAGAAGAATCTTGGCTTCCTTTTGCATCATAACAAATGGCCTGCAGCGCACTCCTCTGAAGCAGTTACTGGAGTCGAGCGAGAAAACATTTGAAACCGAGCGAACGCAGGGAGACAGAAGGGGGCTCAAATATGTTTGTGTTCACATGAATTAATGAATCCAGGAAAGCTGTCAGTTTTTCTTGGCTTTTCTTGAAGATTTCAGTCAGACAGCTGCTTTGGCTCGCTTTCTGAGTGGTAAATATTACATTAGAAAAGAAAAAAAAAAGCACCAACAAAAGTCTGAAAGGACTTTAAAACAGCTCAAAGGAGAGGAGTGTTGTTGACCTTCCCGCTGGGCGTCCATGATAAAAATGCCACAGTGTATGGATAAAGCATGACGACCCGCTGAGAAACCCGCTTCTCAACTGGATTTAGAGACTCCAAAGAGACGGGGTGCAGCCGGGTTATTAAAATGTGGAGTCTAACAAAGCAAATGCCAAAAAAACATCTCTATTTTCCAACTCCCAGTGGAAAGATTTAAGCGTTTCCACCAGATCAGAATCCTTTGTGAAGGTCTTCATTTGCATATCTGTACCGAACTGATTTGCGATCCGATTGGTGCCAACTCCGAAGGATTTTACAGAACCAGTCAAAGTTAATGATTACTTTGGATTTTGTTTTTGGCCAAAAGCTCTGAACTGTGTTGGAGTCTTTCGCTCAAATCTTGGGCAACAAGGTGTTAGGTTGCCAAATCCTGCTCCACAAATATGTTCCTCTTCCCACAACAGTTCGCTCAGTGTCAGCCGTGAAAAATCTCTCTTTTTGTAGTTCATTTAGCATTTTTAACCACAAAATATTTAAGATTGTAAAACAAATTTTACTGCAGAATCTGTGTGATTTAAATACTGTTGTTTTAATGAAGTCCTTACTTCAAAAAACACTGGATGAATCAATCGGTAACTGAGTGTTCTTGAGCTGCTCCATACCACTACACTACCACCACCATGTTTAACCACTGATAAAACTATATTTTTTTATGGTTATGCCGTGTATGTTTGGTTTTAGCTGCAACAGACACTCACCTGTTCAGAGATTATGAGGTCAATGTTTGTGTCAAATGTGGGATGAGTTCTTGAGGCTCAACAGAATGTTTTGTAAAAGTTTTTTCCAGTGGTATTTTGATTATAATTATGCAGTTTTTAGCCACAATCAAAAAAATTTTAAAAATCCTGGACGAAGTTTCTGCAACAGCAGGAGTTCATTAAAAAATTGGCCTCGGAGTTGTGGGCGGGACTTCTTTTTTTTTTTTTTTTTATTTAATAGAGACACAAAAGACACAAATCATTACGCTAAAAAAAAATATGTTTTTTTTTTTTAAATGGACTCAAAATTTGCGTGCCCCGCCCCTCTTCTGTCACTGCTGTCAAATGATGTGTCCCTGAGCTTGATGCTGCCTGTTTCTAGGATGATCGCTATAGGAACGCTAACTGTGGATATCACAATTAGAATGTATTGAAGACATATAAGGTTTATTTGTTGCGGAAGGTTCTAAAAAAAAGTATTGATAATCATGTCTTCATGTTTGGGTTGAAATGATTATCTTAAAAGATTTTCCCGGTACAGGGAGCTGTGTCTGAATGACAGCCGCTTCCACTGTGTTTCTGTGTCTCTGCGTCTGAGATTGAAGGCTCTCTGTTTCGTGTTAACCCGAGGAATAACAAATAAAATTAGGAAACCTGTTTCCTTTTTCTTTAGTGTCTCAGTGAGCCGGCAGCCTCCTCACCCCCGTATGGTCTCTGTCTGCCGGCATATCAAGCTAGTGAACTCCGCCGCGGGAGCGAAAGCTAAGGATAGCCTCTTAATGGATAAGCTGTTAATGAAAAAGACGGTCGCTGATCGTGTCACTGAAAACTGAGTTTCTAATTGGTAGATGCAATGCAGTGACGTGTCAAACTTCAAATATTTATATTTTAGTCGCGCCGCACAATTCGCTTCTTATCGCTCAAATCGAGCTGCTGCCAGAAATGAGGAATTAACAGTAAAATATTAACAGAAAAGCCAACAATATAAAAGATATTTATTTTAAAAATGACTATATGATGCACTTATTTATTCATGAACACAGGATATTTTATGCACTTTTTTTCCATGAATCGGCCTGTTTGAAAAAGTAACCGAGCAAAAGACGTTTCATAAAAAGTCTCCACTTGTCGTTGCTCTAGTTGATCGGGAATTTCTAGTTTTTTTTTTTTTTTTAATGGCTCTCTGTTTACATGCTCTCCTGCTAGCTTACAGCCCCTCACACCTCCAAACTGACCCCGGGCTTACACCGCTAGCGTTACGGCTCCGATGCGTGCGCCGCAGTCTTTACGTACCTTTCCACTGCAGGCGTTCACGTCTTGCGTCTGCGGACCGGCCTCTGCGGTGCTGCGAATTCTTTTCGTTTGGTTCAAATTTTGACGGACGCCGCAGCTGATCTGCAGCACTTTTTGTGAAGTTGGGGCTATTCACAACTTAAACCGGAAACCACGCGAGCGAATGTAAAGTGCATCCGGTATATTTTCAAAATAAAACGAAATTTCTGCTGAACTCATGGAGGCAGCAGCCAGTGGAAGCCATCGGCTGTAGCTAGTCCGCTCCCGCAACGCATCAGAGGGGTAACGCTAGCGGTGCAACAAAAACTGAAAGCAGGACTGGAGATATTCAGCCAGTTCTGAGCCATTTGCTGGCTTGATTGAGGAAAACAAAGACGTTCATGGATCTATTTGTAGAGCTTGTGGCTCGCCCAGCACAAATCATCTTTTTCAAAAAAATAGTAAAAAAATTAGTCAAAAATGCAATTTTAAGATAAATTTTCCTTATTCGCTTTTGAAAAATGCCTCAAAAAACACAATTTTCATCTGTCTTAAATCTCTCCCGTGGATCTTTTTGGTCCAAAAGTCTTTTGAAATTTTTTTTCTGCTAGCTTGGACGAGTCCTCGTGTTCTCAGTCACTTTAATTGGTTCCAACTTGTCTCCATTTGCGGATGAAGCCTCTCACTGTCCGGATCCCAAACCTTCAAGATGATTTTTTTGACACTTCAAAGGTGAAACGTCAGGGATTTCTGCAAGAAATCTGCATTCCAGTGCGCCTCGCTTTGTCTTCATTTAATGAATATGTTATCTAGTGTAGTTTATGTGAGGAGTCAGATTCTTAAGAATGCAATGAATTAAACTTAAAAATTGGCTTTAAAAACGGAAAATTTCGTCCTTTTATGGAAAGGATCACCAAAATAAAAGCAAACAAGTTAAAAACTGAGGATGAAAAAGAAGTCAAAAAACTTACTGTGCTCACTTAGTGTACAAATGTGCAAAATAAAAAATGAAACAGGTTCTTCTTTCTGATTTTAGCAGCAGCAGGAGGTTTTTTTTTTTTTTTTTTCTTGTCTTCTTATCATATCAAAGCTCGGTGTGTTTTGGTGAAGGGCTGTGCTCCTCGCTGCAGAGGTGTCTCCTGAGAAAACAGAACCATTTAAACTTTACATAAAAGCCCAGACTGTGATGCTGTTCGAAATTGTGTGATTTGTTTTTCTTTTTTTTTAAGCCGTGTTGTGTGGTTTTTGGCGTTGAAAAGGTTGTGTGATCTCTTTACAGCCTACAATTCATCAGGGAAATATCTCTATCTGCTATTTTTTTAAGTATAATTTTTTTTGTTTCATTTTTGCTTTGAATGTAAATGTTTTGGAGTAGAATTCGGATATCTTAATTTTCTGCTTCTCTAAAGGTGCATAAAATGTTTTATGTGACATAAACACGCAGTAAAAAGGAAGTTCTTCCTTCTCCTCCCGTGACGTTTGACTCGAGTCTCAGCAGTTGCAGACATCTGTGAAGGAAATCTGTTCTTCCTCCGAAACCGATGACAGGACGCCCGCCGCTTCGAACCTCTTCATAAATCTTCTGAGTGAAGGTTTCACTCATATCCACGGAGAGGGAACTCCGCGCAGCGAAGCTGCGTGAGCCTCAACTGTTGGGCTTTAGTTTGAGTTTGATGGTTACGGTAATGAGAAACACCTGAGGTGCACAGGTGTGGATTTTTTTACCCCCCGAAGCTCTGCGGGGTTCTAGTGAGAAGTGACAGTTAAAGTTAGTAGACCCTCCTTCACTTGGAAGGCTTCCTCTTGTTTTGGAAAGAAAGCCATCTGGTGTGTATCGCATGGAGGAAGTTGCCTCACTCGAGGATGTAACAGTTTTGCTTCCGACGTGTTTGGTCTTTGAATGCAACACTCTGATTCTCCTTCAGGCAGGTCTGTTATAGATTTGGATCATTCTTCTCCTGATGGATCGTGTTTGGTCAAATGGTCCTCCAAAAGAAGCCCCGCCTATTACACCTCCACCACCGTGTCTCACTGTAGAGTTTATCTGGTGTAAGATTCATCTGTTGGGATGCGAAACAAACTCCAATGATGCTCAACTACTAATTTTGGGAGTTTAATGCAGGGATCCCCAAACTTTTTCTTGTGAGGGCCACATAACTGTTTTCTTCTTAGAGGGGGGGGCGGGGTCGCTTTGTAGGCTAACAGAAAAATTGTAACAATCGCAGCCAAAACATAAAGATTTATGGTTTTTCAGAAAGCCACACATAGACAAATTTTAAATAAAAAATTTCTGTAATCTTCAAAGAAAAAATACCACTTAAAAAAATTATTGCTTAAATTGTTAGCTAAAAACACTGAAGCTGATAGTTGAAAACACTGAAGCTGATAGCTGAAAACGCTGAAGATAATGGCTAAAAACGCTGAGGCTGATAGCGGAAAACGCTGAAGCTGATAGCTAAAACTACTGAAGCTGATAGCTAAAACTACTGAAGCTGATAGCTGAAAACACTGAAGCTAATGGCAGAAAACCCTGAAGCAGATAGCTGAAAACACTGAAGCTAATGGCAGAAAACCCTGAAGCTGATAGCTGAAAACCCTGAAGCAGATAGCTGAAAACGCTGAAGCTGATAGCTAAAACTACTGAAGATAATAGCAGAAAACCCTGAAGCTGATAGCTAAAACCACTGGAGCTGATAGCTAGAAACGCTGAAGCTGAAAACGCTGAAGCGAATGGCTAAAAACCCTGAAGCTGATAGCTAAAACCACTGGAGCTGATAGCTAGAAACGCTGAAGCTGAAAACGCTGAAGCGAATGGCTAAAAACGCTGAGGCTGATAGCGGAAAACGCTGAAGCTGATAGCTAAAACTACTGAAGCTGATAGCTAAAACTACTGAAGCTGATAGCTGAAAACACTGAAGCTAATGGCAGAAAACCCTGAAGCAGATAGCTGAAAACACTGAAGCTGATAGCTGAAAACACTGAAGCTGATAGCTGAAAACCCTGAAGCAGATAGCTGAAAACACTGAAGCTGATAGCTGAAAACACTGAAGCTAATGGCTGAAAACGCTGAGGCTGATGGCGGAAAACGCTGAAGCTGATAGCTGAAAACACTGAAGCTGATAGCTAGCTAAAATATTAGTGAAGTGCCAAATTAGCCGAAAAAACTCGAAAATTTTAAATTAGCCACAACAGCTAGCATGTAGCTGAAATATTAGCTAAATGCCAAATTAGCCTAAAAACTGGAAAAATGTCTAATTTAGCCAAAACAGTTTGGGGGGGCCGGGTAAAATATGGAGGAGGGCCGGATCCGGCCCGTGAGTCGTAGTTTGGGGACCCCTGGTTTAATGTACTTAATTGATCCGGCTACGGGTTCCACCAATTAACTGTATGTAAGAACTGGACTGAGCGAGACTGAAAAGAAATATAGAATAATAGACCACCTACTTTTTTTGATGCCTTGATTGGCTAGTTAACTTGGATAACCTGAACTACTGAAAAACATTTAATATAGAAACTTAGTGGGTGAAAAAAAAAAAATCCTTCATTCCACATCTTTTTGAGCTAGAAAAATAATGTTGTCAAAATATGAAAAAAGTGTATTATTAACATACAAGTAATGAAATGTATGGGCATGTGTTGACACTCAGAATATGGTGTGTAAATGTGTATTTTGTATTGTTGTAAGTAATTAGATATGTGTGTGCATAGACTCAAAATAATTAAATAACTTTAAAAAAAAAGTATCAAAAACATGTTTAAAAAAAAAACTGAACGGTCATTCTGACAAATAGATCGACTGAGTAATAGTTGTTTTTTCTCTATCGTAGTCTATGGGATTGTTGCTTCTAGAATTGGAGGGATCACTCAGTTCAGATCACATTACAGTCAATGTTTCCAATTAAAAAAAAAACTGTGCAAAACTCATCAGTTATTGGTATTTTTACCATGTAGTATTTTTTTTTTAATTGTTGTGAATCAGGAAAAAGCTATTTTTTGTAGTTGTGTTCTTGTTGTGTTCTTGTTTTGAGTCGTTCCCCTCTCAGTCACTCCAGGTTCATGTTGATCCTCCACAGCTGTTCTCATGTCTGCTAATGACCCTCAGAGTATTTGAGTGTCTGGTTTTCAGTTCATCCGGTCGGTCGTTTGCTCTGTTCTGCTTTGTCACCCCTTTTTTGTTGTTGTTGTTACTCCCATGGTTTTGTTTACGTTTACTGATTAAACATTTTAAGTTTCTGTCACTGAGCCTGCTCTCCTGTATTTTGGACCACTCCTCTTCATGTCTGTTCGTGAGGAAGGGTCCTCTGAAGCCCTTCACATCTGTCTGTCTGCAGGAGACTTAACTTTTTTCTGGACTTGCTTTTGTTTTATTCATACAGGTTTTGGTCTCTTGGTGTTTCGGGAATCTGGGATCTCCCCTTTTGGGGAGGGGTACTGTTCGGATTATGTGCTTTCGTTTGGTTTTTTAGTTATGTTTTTTTTTTTTAATCAGGCTTTTAGTATCTCCCCAATCAGTCACTCCTGGTTCATGTTGATCATCCACAGCTGTTTTCATTGGTGTATTTAAGTATCTGGTTTTCAGGTCATCTACTCTGCTCTGTCTCCTTTTTTTGTTACTTCCATGGTTTTTGTCAGGTTCTGATCAATTTATTGTTAACTTTCTGCCACATTCTCCTGCATTTTGGGTCCTTCACCACCATTTCCTGACACGTAGATGCATGGTAGGTATAAGTTGGAGGCTACAAGCTTCCTGATCCTCTTCGTTCTGATCTATCCAGTAGATCCATGTACGTCTGTGTTTTCCTCGCCTGAGATGACATCTGTATAGATCAGCTTAAAGTGAATAGAAAAACAGATTGAGAATTGGAAAACAAGACATGATATATTTAAAAAAAATATAGGAATTTTAAAACTAAAAAGTAAAGAATGATTAAACATTTGAAAAAACAAAATTTAAATGTGAAAAAATAAAATTTTTCTTTAGTATATGTTTCAGATTTATAAGATATTCAAATTTACAATAGTATTTTAAATGATTCCTTCAAATTTGCAATTTTTATTTTCAAATTTAAAGCTATTTTCAGTTTTTTTCTTTTTATTTAATTATTTAACTAATTCTACTTTGATGCCATACTTCTGTCTTAAAACTGTATGGCTAGACAGCCCAGATATTGCTCACCATTGTCGTAACACTGGTAATGTTATGTTTTTTGAGGGTCTCTAACCAAAGCGTGTAAACAAACGGATGACAGGAAGAGGGGCGGTCTTACTCTGCACCAATTTTCTGATGAAATTCTGCTTCTCTGCAGAAACTACATAGGGTTTTTTTTTTTTTTTTTTTGGAAAGGAAAAAATTCTAGAATTAATTCTTTTCTAGAATCTAGAATTCTAGAAGATATTTTTTCTAATGAAAAGACCCGTTATAGAGACTTTTCTCATTCAAATCACTCAATTTTTTTTTTGTTTTGTCTCAAAACTCCTTAATTTAAAACATAAATATTTTCTTTTTTTTTTTTTAAAGTGAAAATTAATTTTTAAAAACTGTTAAGGCTTTTGCTTTGATGAGGTGATCAAACGTTAGTTATTCAGTCTTTTTGTTGAGTGTTGTTAAAATGCTGTTTATTTCTTTCTGTAACAGAAAATATGCACATTTTTTAAACCTAACTTTCAGCAGATTTCTCATTTAGGTATAAATGTGTCTTGATTTAATTATCCATATGACAAATATCAGGTTTTTGCCATCTTGTGCAGCCAAAAACAGTCCAAACAGCAGATGGAGCTAAAGATTCTAAGCTTTCTAAAGGTCAAATTGTCAGGGCATATCTTCACAACCTCTGTGTGTGTGTGTGCGCACACACACACAGACACACACAGACACACAACTGGGGATTGTTTCCATGACAGGAGGTACACATCAGAGAGGAAGCGCAGGGGTCGGGACAGACGCTCAGCCCGTCAGACAAACACTGCAGCTCCATTGTGTGTGCGTGCTTTTTTTTTTTTTTTTTTTTTTTTTTTTTGCTCCACTTTTACAGATTCCCACAGAAAAGAAGCAGCTTGTTTGCCGTGCAGACCCGATGATGGCAAACGGGCCAGCTTGCGAGCTGCGCTCCGGCAGTCTACCCCTCCAAACATCCCTGGCACAACCCCGTCCGGCATACCCCACCCCACTCGCCTCTGGACAACTGCTCCGACTCAAACGGATTAAAGATGACTCTCTTCTCACACTTTCTTTTTTTTTCTTCTTCTTCTTCTTCTTCTCCTATCCTCTCCCTCCACTTCTTTTTCTTTCCATGCCGGATGAAAGGCCTCCCAGACACCCACTCTGCGCATACCATTCAGGCCAGGACACACAGGAAGTCTATGTGCTTCGGCGAGGAGAGAGCGGGGGGGGTGGGAAGTGGCGGAGGAAGGAGGAGGAGGAGGAGGAGGAGAGTGGGTGCAAAAAAAAAAAAAAAAAAAAAGCTAAATGCAAGTCATGTGAAGCTCATGAGAACTAACCCTGAAAAGATGGAATCTTGTTTTCTCTCCAACTCTTTTACTTGTGTTTGTTGTTTGTCAGCCTTCATCTTCCTGACCTAAAGTTCCTTCTAAGAAAAATGGATTCTCATTCAAGAAAAAGCCTTCGTCACTTAAAGATTTGTGCTTTTTGTTGCCCTTAAGCTTGAATTGAAGAAGGAAATAGATCAAATTGACTCTTTTGTGCCATAAACTTTCATAGATCTTCTTGTTTCTAGTCTCTTTTTTTTGCAAAAGGCACCCCGCTACCCAGTGATTAGATTAGCCTCAGTCCAAATTTGCCATGGAACTGTGAATAATTGCATCACGTGGAATGGAGCGCTCAGTATATTTGTTACTTTTGCTGCCTATGTTGCCTCTACGAGTGTGTATGTGTGGGTGTGGGTGGTGGGTGACTGCAGCCTGAGCTCACAGAGAACGGCGTCATGTCGCATGCTTTGAATTACTGTACATTTGCGGCCGGTAGACAGTCTGCAGCCAACTGTCTCTGAGTGGATCAGACAGCTAAAATCAAAGCCGGATCAGCCGCAAGTCCTCCTTAAATTCACTCCAAGTGTTTCTTCCAGCATTCCTTTATTTTTCCTGGATCTCCTTCAGCCACACGTCTGTCCGATGCACGCATACCGGTATAGCCCAATATTTGCAATAATTTGAGATATTCAACAGAAACAACAAAAACCACTGTTTTCAGATACATTTAAGTTTTTACACCGATATTTGCTCCTAATAGATTCTTGGCAATGGAAAGCTTATGATTTACAGTTACGTCTAAATAGTAATGGTCTGAATGTTTTAGTTTACAAGGATACATCTTCCTATGAGATACTTTGTTGTATGTTAAAAAGGTGATTGTATAGTAAAATAAACAAAAACAAATCTAAACTTGGTGTTATTGTAGATACTTAAATATTGGTAAATATCGGCCAGAGTTATCGGTATCGGTCAGAAAAAATCATATTGTACCATTTCTAACTCTGTGTCACTTCAATTGCATCCACTTATTTACTGACAATGACTCTACTGTTCACAAGTGAGGGAAGATCGGAGAGTGAGATCGACCGGCGGATTGGAGCGGCGTCTGCCATTTTTTGGTCGTTGAACTGTTGTGGTGAAGAGAGCGATGAGCCAGAATTTACCGGTCGATCTTCGTTCCAGTACTCACCTATGGTCATGAGCTCTGGGTCGTGACCGAAAGAACGAGATCCCGAAATGAGTTTTCTCCTGAGGGTGGCTCGGCGCTCCCTTAGAGATAGGGTGAGAAGCGCGCTTCTCCTCCACATTGAGAGGAGCCAGTTGAGGCGGCTCAAGCATCTGGTCCAGATGCCTCCCTGGAGAGGTATTCTAGAGCTGTCCCACTGGGTAAGGAAGACCCAGGACACGCTGGAGAGACTACGTTTCTCGGCTGGCCTGGGAACGCCTCGGGGTCCCCCCTGAGGAGCTGGAGGAAGTGGCCGGGGACAGGGTAGTCTGGGAATCTTTGCTTAGACCCCTAAGACCGGATCCTGGATGAGTGGAAGAGGATGGATGATGATGGATGGATGGATGGATGGATGGATGGATGGATGGATGGATGGAGTTGCACAAACACTAGAAAGTAGAGTGAAGACATCAACAAGGTTATACTTTTTTTCCCCTTCAAATTATGCATTAATTAAAGAATTCTCCATTTGCATCAATACCAGCATGCAGACCTTTGGTGTTGTAGCTGTTAGTTTATTATGGTAATCTGGAGATATGTTACCCCACTCTTCTAGAAGCCCCTCCCACAAGTTGGATTGGCTGAATGGGCACTTCTTAGCCTGGTTTCCAATGAGCGGTCCGTGATCCAGCTATTTTGAACGTTTCTATTGTTAAATAGTCCCTACAAACAGTTTCGACCCGTACCTCTTGATAGGTGCAATAGAAAAAGGGAATAGGTCAGTTGGGGTGGAGCCGCTGATTGGCAGAAAGTGATGACTGCATTAGCAAGCTCCAGAATAGCGCTTCGTTTCCATTTTATGGCGGTATTCTTCTTAGCTGCCCGTAATATTCTTCCAATATTCCTGTTATACTTGACGTACCAGAAGTAAAGCAAGACCTGGATCATTGTTCGAGTCTACAATGTGAAAACGAACCGCTCAGTGGGAGTGAGACTTAAATGAATGGAAACGCTCGCCAGAATTAACTGGACCGTACCGTAGTACTCCTCTACCGGACCGGACCATACTGAACTCCTCAGTAGAAATGAGGTTTTAACATGAATCTCCCACTACAGGGCTTGGATCTGGTGACTGCACTGGCCACTCTAGTACAGAAAGAACACCAGCTGTCTGGTTCTCTAAATAGTTCTGGCACAATCTGGAGGTGTGCTTTGGGTCATCGTCCAGTTATAGGATAGGAATTGGCTCCAATCAAGAGCTGTCCTCAGGATATGGCATGGTCCAATCCCATAGACAACACTAAAGCAACCCCAGACCACCATGCCACCTCTACCTTAATTGACAGATGACATCATTCACTTTTTGTCAGATTTCAGATGGCTATTGTTTATTCCGCTTAAAAATGTTTTTTTTTTTTATTGCCCTTAAGGCCATCCTCCCAAAGCTGCCTCTCCAGTGTAGATGTTGACACAGGCCTTTTGCTGGTACTAATTCCTAAAGCTGCCAGTTGAAGAAGTTTATTTCTCAAACTGGAGACTCTAACATAATTATCTTCTTGCTCAGTTGTGTAGCTTGGCCTTGCACTGCCTTTTCCACTCTGATTAGAGCCTGTTTGTGCTGTTCTCTAAAGAGAATAGTACACACTATTAAAGGAAATCTTCAGTTTCTTTGCCATTTCTTGCATGCAGTAACCTTCATTTCTAAGAACAACAATAGACTGTCGAGTTTCACATTAAAGTGCCATTCTTCTGGACATTTTGAGTGTTTAATCAACGCCACAAATGTGATGCTCCAGACACTTAACCCACTCAAATAAATGTCTGTTCTATTGCTTCTTTAACCATCTCTCCTAACATGATTGCACAAGGATTTTCTAATCATCTGCTAGCTTTCTGACACAATAAGCTTTAGAGCACTGGAGAGATAGTTCCTGGAAATCGACCAATAGATAATGCACCAAAAATCCGACATTTGCAGCAAAAACAGTAATTTTTTAAGTCCATTTCTGATTTCTATATCCATTTAATTGTTTTTCTTAAAAACTTTTGAATGGTAGTGTACACAGATTCCTGCTGCCAGTTCAACCGGCTTCCTCCCCCGGGGAGTTATGACTAAAGCCTCTCGATAAGCACCTTCAGGAAAAAAAATAATTGCGTCAGGTGACTAAACAGCCCTCTCTGCGAGAACACAACTCCAGTGTTAAACTGAAAGTTGTGCCCAGGTGTTGCCAAGGAAAGTACTAATGACATCACCAAGAAGTCTAAACAAAACGTGCATTCCTTTGTGCGTGGTAATCCGGCGCTTCAGCAAGACAAAACCAGTCAGGAGGCTTTCCTTTCACAGCCGTGACTGTGCCATTTTACTCTCACACCTGCCGCACTTCAGGAGACTTTTTCAAACTCGCAGGCAAACGTCTTTCCTTCCAAAAGCATTAGGAAGTGTTAACAGGGCCGACTGTGAGGCTTCGCGGCACGTCTCCAGTTTGATTTCCCAGGAACTCCAACAATATTTGCCTCCTGCTCTTGTCACATTATTGGCATGAGCTAATTTTCTCCTACTGAGGAGACTATTGTTGAGTAATAAAAGGGATTCCACGACAACCCTCTGTCTTTTTTTAAAAAATAGTCATATCTGTGAACTCTTTTCTTAACTTTTTCTTTCTGAACTGATAAATATAGCTTAGCTATGTTAGCATTTCTCTTTGAACTTGGAAGATAATGACTCTTACTGGGGACCAATCAGCATTATCACATTTGTTGTTAGCCAAATTACTAAAGAACTTATAAAGAGATGTTTATCATTTTGTTGTTCACTAAACCTATTTTACGTACAAACACACTAAAGATCACGCTAGCATGATTCTCACCTTTATTGTTTATGAATTACTTTACTACTAAGTGCACTTTATACGCAGAGGTCACCAACCTTTTTGAACCTGAGGGCTACTCCATGTGCACTGAGTCTACCATTTTGAAATAACTCATTTTTGCTTAGTTATACATTAATATTAATAATAAATAATTATACTCCTCTACATAAAGACTCTGATTTCTCACCATAATTATCTACAATGACAGCAAGCTAGGAAACAAATATCTGTTAATAATTGTTACATTTTCAGATGATCACTTATATTTCATGGGAAAAATGCCCCATTTTCATTATGTTGTACCATGTTAATCAAATATATAATGTCAACTTACACATTTTTAAACAAATCTTGTCACGTTTTGAACTAATAACCAGATCTGTAGCATCTTTAACAAAATTAATGATCTTTGAACTGGAGTAGGTCAGAGGTCACCTAAACTTATCTAAAGTTCATGTATTGTGAACATATTTTTAAGACTTTTTAATTTTTAAATCTATGTAAATGCAAATGCAATTTACAAAAATAGCAACAAAATCAAATTTAATTTTAGACGCAGTTCATAAGTGAGTTGTGTTAATTTTAGAATAGACCTGAGGGCACCAGGTTGGTGACCCCTGGACTATAGGGTGTTCTGTACTTTTTTGGGTGACCAGGTCTAAATTCCAAAATTTCCCAGAAGTCTCTGCGAAACATTGGTGCTCACTAGATAGCCGAAAGCATACCACAAGGCATTGTGCTTTAGCAATTTGTCATTTGAAAAAAACATTATTATTTCTTTTTTTTTTTTTTTTTTTTTTAAGTATTTCATTTATGTCCATTTCGGCGCGGCTCAAAAACCACTTCCTCCACGCCAGAAAACTTTTCTTGGACAAATATTAGTTTTTTTTCAGAATTGTCGTGTTTCCATTAGACTAATTTATTATAGCAAATTCAATTTTTGCCACTTCACAGTTAATGAAAAAGCAGCCAGCGACAATAAAAATGTATTTATCTTTCAGTTTGGAAAATGGAGGATGTATTATTTACCTTTAAAAAAAAAAAACCAAAAGTAAAAAAGTCATGTGTATGGTGTCAGCATTGCATTAAAATCCAGGACACTGGATAGTCACCTGGATAGTCTTTTAAGGATTAGGAAGTAGTGAGAAAATTCAAACATAGCCTCTGCCTCTGCATGCTAACGTGTGTTGAATAAAATGCTAAAGATGTTCACTTTCTTACTTCTTTCAACTGACATTTGCCCCTTTTTTAAAAAAGTAAATTATGCATCATTTCACTTATGGCTATGTTGGCATTTTCTCTGTAAGTACATCCATATGCTAGCATTTGCACTTTTTTTTTTTTTACTTTAACTTGAATAAAAACAAATTTTAACCAGAAGTGTGTGTATCTGATGCGTGAGTTCATAGCAAAATATATATTCATAATTAATCAAGTAAATTTGTTCCAAAAATGTGAAGAATTCCTCAAAATGACCACATATGCAGTTCCTCCTATGACCACTTGAGGCTGGTTCCAGTTCCATTTGTTTTTTGTTTTTTTTTTTTTAATTGGTTGACCTATTTCATATTTTATTAGCGTCAATACTAACTTAAAGATAGATTTGACTTCAGAACATTAGGTTCTTTAAGCCAAAACTCTCACCAGCATTGAATAATTCTTTGTTATTCTTTTGAGTTTTTCACTGGTGGCTAAGACATAAAGATGGAGCCAATGGCTAAATTAGGATTCACTTAAAATCAACTTGAGGGAAGAGAGGAGAAAGATGACGGAATGGGAGTAAAAAGACGTTTGCCAGGGGACTGATTGCGAGGTTTGCTCGTTAAACATCCATTGAGCCATTTTTCTTGATTTATTTATAAAACTAAATGAACCTTAAAATGCATTCATTTGACAGAGACACAAACGTTTTTTTTTTGTGGAAGCTGCAGGAATAAAAAGAGAGGTATGTCACATGGTTTCTGAACTTTAATGGTTCCTGCATGCATGAAAACAGCCTCAGAGCAATCTGGAACTGTAGATGAGGCTTAAACAGACCCAGACGTGACTTTAAATTCACATTCCTTCACATCTTTCTGTGCGAGAGGTATGGGGATGTTACACCTCCAGCAGACATATTTGGCGTACATCAAACACATGCTGCGTCAGAGTTGTTTTCAAGTGGAAGGGATTGCTCGTTTAGGCTGTTAAACTTCGCAGCTCAGTCATATGGTTTTTCTTTACGTTGTCTTGCTTTCTCTGAGCTTTCTCACATGGCGAGTCTTCAAGTCTGCACAACGTCGGCGCGCTGTCTGTAAACAGACTGAGGCGACATTAGGCCGGCTTTGTTTCGCTCGGTGTGAATCAGAGGAGGCAACATAATGAGGAGTCTGTTCGCAGCATTAAGGCCCGATCTCTGTGTGAAAGAGGCTTAGAGTGCTTAAAGTACATTCCTTTCCTCCTGCATTAACCTTTCAAAAGCAAATTTATTTCCCTTCCACCAAGTATGGACGACGGAGAGGCAAGATGGAAGGAAGTTTACTGGCATTCTGCTCACATGTGCTCTTTCTGTGGAAGTTGCCATGTTTGTTATTCTACCATAAAAAAAAAAAATCCACACCCCAGCATGGTATGTAAAAATCATCGTTGCAACATTTTTACAGTGTTGTCACCATGAATCACTGTCACAAATCTCCTAACATTCTTGACGATGCAAAGAGAAAAAATCCTTCAGTTACTGAAGAAAGAAGAAGTACAGGTGTTCTTTTCAAAAAACAAAAACAGGTTTTGCAGGACGGTGATCAGAACCTTTATGGATGACTAAATAAAACCGGAAAGGGGGGAAAACCCTACCTACAATAAAACATGTTGGAAGTTCCGTCATGTTGTTGAAATCTTTTTGGAATAGAGACAAACAAGCGAGAACAGCCAATAATATGACGATAGTCCAATAAAACTACGGAATCAATGTTGGATTGGCTTGAAAAACATCCCATAAATGACATGGTAAAGTGCTGTATGTTGGCAAATCACCTTTACTCCAAGCATCCTTTTGAATATTTTTTAGCGCCCTCAGTAGAGGCAAAAATCGATTTCGATAACCTGATATTTCATTCGGCAATTCTTGTATAGATTTAAAATTATGACAAGATGATTACTTTTACTTTAGTTTTTCACCTCCAAACGCTAGTTGGCAGCACTTTGATCAGCTCTGCATCAAACCAAAACACAATACGATCTCAAGAGAAGCAGCTCCTGTTAAGTGTTCGGTCAGTTGTGTGGTTTTTGTTGTTATGAGACATGTACTCCTTCGTTTTACTCTGTACCACGTTGCTGCCAGTATCATATAAAAATGCAGATTGGGGTGGTTTGTAGCAGACCCAGATAAAAACAAGTGAAGAAATGCATCTGCCATCCTCAGCTAAAAAGAATTACTGAAAAATTTGTTCTGGTACCCAACCAACAAGGCCAAGAGGGCCCCATGTGGTTTAAAAGTGGAGAAGAAATTATGGCCCCCGATTTGATTTGTCCACAGTTTGTGTTGTGGCCCCACCTGAGTTAGCCCACACTGGCTTGTGTGTTTGCTTGCTATGCTGGCCAGTCTCCCAGTGAATAGCGTACCATGCTAACGAGTTCCACTGTAGCGAGCTAGCGAAGTCCGCTGTAGTGAGCTCCAGTGTTTCAAGCTAGCGAGCTCTGCTGTATCGAGCTACTGAGCGCCACTGTAGCAAGCTATCAAGTTCCACTGTAGCAATTAGCAAAGTCAGCTGTGGCGAGCTAGCGAAATCCGCTGGAGTGAGCTGCGGTGTATTAAGCTAGCGAGCTCTGCTGTATCGAGCTACCAAGCGCCACTGTAGCAATTAGCAAAGTCAGCTGTAGCGAGCTAGCGAAGTCGCTGTAGTGAGCTGCGGTGTTTCAAGCTAGCGAGCTCTGCTGAATCGAGCCACTGAGGTCCACTCTAGCAAGAAAGCAAGCTCCACTATTCCTAGCTAGCGAGCTCCACTGTAGCAAGCTAGCAAGCTCCCCTATTGCGAGCTAGCGAGCTCCACTGTAGCAAAATACCAAGCTCCGCTGTAGTGAGCTAGCAAGCTCTGCTATATTGAGCTACCGAGCTCCACCGTAGCAAGCTAGCAAGCACCACTATTGCGATCTGGCGAGCTCCACTGTAGCAAACTAGTGAGCTCCGCTTTAGTGAGCTAGCAAGCTCTGGTGTAGCAATCCAGCAAGCTTCACTGTCCACCGGGCGGCTGGCTAGCGTAGCGAGCTAACACACTGAGTCCCCACTTGAGCCAATGTGGGCAAACACAGGTGGGGCCACCACGGTTGCTTTGAAGAAACCCATTCAGAGCCCACATTTTCTGCCCACTTTGAAACCATATGGGACCCATTTAGCCTTGCTGGCTGGGTATGGTCCTGAGATTTATAGTGACATGTATCATATCGTGAGATGTGTATCACGATACGCATTGTATCACTAGACTCTTGCCAAGACCCCTAGTTCTCAGTGGTCTTTGATTATAATTTTCATTTTTACCCAAAATCTAAAAGTCTGTCCATTTTCTAGGACATAGTTTCAGTAGAGCGGCTGGAGTTTATTACAAATTCTCTTCTTAGTTGTGGGCGAGGACCATTGGGGCAAAGCAACGCCACCGCTCTCCCCTTCCCCATTGCTGAGAACTCTCTGTTTACATGCTCTCCCGCTAGCTTACGGCTTTCACAGCCCCAACCTAACATTTCTGGTTCAACAAACATGGAGCTATCCATTCATTCAGTTTCGAGCCAGAGAGCCGCCGTGGAGGAGAAACAGTAGCCTTGGGCTCTGGCAACCCCGCGATTAGTTTAGTTGAGTTTTCTACCCACTGATCGAGTCACTGAAAACGTCACCTGCCCAAAGTCGAGTTCCTGATTGGCAGATGATGCAGTGTTGCCATTCCCATCTCAGATCATTCAGTTTGTGTCTGTTGCATCGACTTAACATTGAAAGTGTCCGTCTCTGCCGCAGGAATCGCATTCAGTGTGAACGTAGCATTAGAAGTAACTCGGATACATTTTTTAAGCTGCTTCAAACAGGAAGTTTCACTCGTCTGAAACTCTGTGGTTTGTCTCATGTGACCAAACTTTTATTTTTATCTTATTTATTTTCTTTTGTTCGTTTTAGAAATCAGCATAGTTATTAATCCGCCTCCATTGATCCTATTGTCAGAGGGAATTCTAATTTTTACCATCACATTTGACTTGACCTTAGCATCAGGCTCTATATGCTTTTATTTTTGGCGTAAAACAGCATTTTTATTAATATAATTTTTTAATAATGGAGTCAATTGGAAAAGCTCCACTCTGCCTCTAGTGATCATTTCGGGAATGCAAAATAGAAGTTTGCATGAAAAATTTTAAACAGAAGGTCAGAATTTAGTATTTGTATGTGGTTCTCATATATTTTTTTTCTTGCACATTAATATGTGTAAAAAAGTATGTAATTGATTGAGACTATTGGTATTGGTTTAAGCGTGTGACTTAAGGTTTGAAGGGACTTGAAGTTAAAAAAAAAAAAAAAGGAAACTCAACCTCAGGTGGTTGTACTTTTCTTCAACACAAAAGCTACTCCTCTCACATCTATTTCCATGCAAATAAAAATCCTCCAAACCTGGAGCCCATTTGTTTAAAACTCGAGTGACCGTTTTACAGCTCTAGTGAAAATATCTATTTTTCCCCATCAGACCAATAAAGTCAGAGGATTTTTGTCAGCGTTCTGTCAGATGGATGATAACGCTGTCTGACGATAAGAACATTTCACAGCAAATCAGCCTCATTTCTGCTTTTTTAACTGTAGAACTATTCATGGTGGGTAAATCTACAGTGCGTTAAATCCATTTGTTGAAACTTGTCTAAAAATAAAACGTCTTCAGTTAAGCAAGATGGGTTGGGCTGAATTACATGCTCCAATTTTCAACATAAGCACAACAAACATAAACAATAGCTTCAGCTTGTCTACAATGTTCACATTGTGTGCTCTTCCCTTTGACCGTCCGCAGTGGCGTTGACCCTGAAGCTGCAGACGAGAGCCGTCCCTTTAATCTCTCATGCAATTACTTAAAGAATTTTGGGATCCATAAACTAACGACTCAATTTTTAATCTTCTGCTATAAACACAATCCAGATTCGACCTTAAACGTTTCAGGGTTTTTTTTGTTTTTTTTCTTGGTTTGGAAGAAAATCCAATTACACGATCAGTTACAGAAACTTTCTGCCTTCACACTTGGAGTGTGACTACACAAGAAGATCTGACTTTGTTAAGTTCTTTTTTTAGCCAACCTTCCTCAACACCAGGCGAAACAATACCCAGCAGGCGTCACAAGATAAGTCGCTGACGCTCAGGAAGGTTTCCCTTCCTTTTATTTATTTACTTTTTTTTGTAGCTTTTTTTCTCTGCAGGTCACTTCTTCTAAAAAGAAAAAAAAATCTGATTTTCCACAATGTGTAAGCAAAAAACCTTTCAGTATATTTTAAAATTATAGATTTATTATTTATTGTTATAGTTAAAAAAAAAAAAAAAGCTTTAACATAGTAAAGTAAAAATGATAAACAGCATAAGCGTGGATTAATCAACCCGGTAGCCATAAATACAGTCTCAGGATAAGCCTGAAAACAACTCAATTGCACACTTCCTGTTTTCGAGCACGTATTCTGGGAGCTCAGAAGGAGCAGCACAGGATGTGCTCCAAAGTTGAAGATAAAGATTTCCTAGACGGGATTAATTGGGAGAGCAGATAAGTTGCATCTGTTCTGCAGCCGAACGAGAATGTTTCTTGTCTTAAAAAGTGGTGTGTAAAAGCTGACACATTATTCTTGGACTTTTTTATTGTGGCGGAGGTCAACTACAAACACACGTTTTTTCTGGATTCACCAAAATATTTCATTTGATCCACTGATAACCCAAACTCTCATGTTTCCAATCTCTCCGTATTGTCGCTAATCATGCCTTTGGTCACAAGATATCTAACTAATCACCGGAATGTTTCATAACACAGCGGTTTCTTTAGACGAGTGAATGAGAAGTGAGAAACTCTTGAGATGCTCTTTAAAAAAAAAAAAAGTCTTGCTCAATCTCTGTTTCCTGTCTGTTCAGAGCGGCGCGCCTTTGATTTGCTTACACCCTACACTGTTTGTTTATCTGTTTGTTTGCTTTGTAAATCACTCAGAGATGCTCTATCGTAGGTTTGCCCAAATATTTTCCCTTTTTTTTTTTTTTTTTTTTTTTTCCTCCCTTGACGACCGCAGGCCCACTTGAAGATAAGATTTAGTCACAAACCGGGATGTTTGTTGTTGGATTTTGCTTTGTGTAAATAACTGCATTCCTAAGTTAACTTAAAGCTCCAGCAAATTTACTTAAATGTGTGAGATTACACTTATCTAGTGTTAAATACTGCATTGTTATTTTAATCAAGCTTACCTCAAATGATTTCTTCACTATTCTGTCCTATCTTAGAAATCACAAAAAACCTGAAAATTCATAATCTTTTTTTAGAAACATTAAGTATTCTAATTATAATTTTCTAAGCAATCTCATTTTTATTAATTTAATTTACATCTGAAACCTTTTTTTCTTTTTTTTGATGTAGTTGGTGCAGCATTATGTTTAACCTCTGAGTAGCGCTGAGTAATTTGATTTGGCGAGTCTAAAGCCCGCCCCTTTTGCCATCATCCATCTGTTTACACTGGCTTACAGCCCCTCACAACCCCCCCAGTGTAGGATAACTGGAGAAACAAAAATGGTGAGCAATTTTTAGAGCTATCCAGCCAAACAGTTTGGACCCAGATGTCTACAAGTGGATGCATCAGAATGGAGCTGAGCAGGGAGCTTGTGGCCCGCTCCACTTCATTTTATGTTTGCTCCTAACTTAAAACAATTTGAGCAAAGAAATACAATTTTAAGCTTAATTTTATTTACATAAGTCCTCCATCATAAGAAAATCCCACAAGAACATGCTAAAAAACACAATTTTCTGTATTTATTTTATTTTACTTGATTTATTGGTTTATTTTAAGCACTGATTTTAGACAAAAAAAATCACAGATAAATCGAACTAATTACAGAAATAATGAAATGCATTGATTAAAACAACAAAAACAAAGAAATATTTAAAAATTGCGTGATTATTCGTCATCATAAATGGAGATTTCTGAAGGGACGTTACACACTTAGGTCACATTAGATTAAGTAAATATTAACTAAAGTCAAGTAGAGTGTGATTTATTGCTTGAATATGAGCAATAAACAAATAAACTTGTATATTATCGCCTCTACTGAGCTGTTTCATCGTTTATGTCTATATTATTCAAAGGTTTTTATAAAAATCAGAGACAAGACTAAGTAATTAACACACCTGACACTTTTACTTGAACGAATAATAATGAAAAAATAAGGGTTTCATGTTAGTTTGTGTTGACGATGCAAATAAGTGTGATTAAAAACACGTTTTTTCTTACTTTTTCAATAAAAACACTAACAAAATAAACATTTCTACATTTTAAAATTTATTATTTGCTTCTTTTTTTTTTAACCTGAACTCCACATCTGTGTTGCTCATAGGTCTAATTGTTTATTTTTGAAAGAAACTCAACTTTAATATTTGTTGTTAGCAGCTTTCTGCTATAATTGGATTTTAAAGAATAGAAATAAATAACTTTAAGGGTCAAATTGATTAATAATCTATTATTTTTTTGGTTTATAATTTAGGGAAATGTGGCCCCCGTCTTAAAAGTTAAAAGTAGGTTTAAACTTTCTTGTCCAGGTCATGTGGTTACACATTATTTTACGTGGTTAATGTATGTAAATATGGCTTAACTTTAACCAGACATGCTTACAAAGCAGTTTTCGTGAAAAACGCAATAATAAACCGTAAATAAATGATTTTGTTAACCCAAAAAAAAAGTTGTTTTCCTTCTCAAACTTTACTGCTTAATTATTGCTCCAAACTGGAGCGTCTTGATTGGTTTTTGGCGCGATGACGTCACACGTAGTTCTCCGCGTGAGGAGAGAGAGAGAGAGAAAAAAAACTAGTCCCCTCATTCGCTCTCAGACCGTCTGTCCCGGCTGTCGCCAGGAGGGAAGCTCGTAAAAGTTCCGAGCGAATTCATGAAGGAGACGGATTGTAGTTGGCTTCCGTGAGTTTGTGTCCGTTTCCCTGCCCTGCGAGTTCGGGTCGGAGACTCTCTTGCCGGGCGGTGTGTGACGCGAATCGCCTGGGATTGACTTGAAGTTCCCAAGATGAACTTCGGACCGGTGCTCGGGGGACTCTGGGTAAGCGGGACTGCACAGTTTTTAAGCCACTTTTGTCTTAAACTTAAGAATAAAACTTGTTTTATCTACTATAAAGTGAAAGAAAATGTGGAAAAACCTGATAAACTGATGAATTAAGATGAAAAGAAATGCATTGTGGGAGCCGAAATCACGACCAGGCCTGTGAACTTGAGGGAGAAGATACATGAACAAGCCCCCTCATTGTCCCTGAGGAGCTCGAACACAGGAAGCAACAATGTGTTTGTTGTTGCTGTTGATTTAAATGTTTATTTCTGAGTGTATCCACTCACTCCAGCTGTCTTGTGTGTGGTACATGTGCTCTGTCACACAGCAAAGCCGCCATCTGTGTTGGACATCATGTGGTCAGAATGGGCAGACATGCTACAGAGGATGTAGCTATAATCTATTAATAAGTGGAGTCTCCTGGGTTCAAGTGTTCAATTGGATTTTCAGCAGAAAAGAGCGACTTTCCCCTCAAAAAGAGCCAAAAAAATCCAGCCGATTTTCCAGGGGTGTGCTCCTTTCTCACCCTCACAGAAACATCTCTTCATTCCTTTCTCTTTTTCCAGCATAAGTTTGACATTTTGAGTCTAAATGTGCGCTTGAATCCTATCTGGGACACCAGGATGCTTCTGCTTCCCTTCACACACGGTTTGTTGCTCAGCAGGATGTGATAAGAAAGAATCCGAATTCCTGACTTTAACATAACAAATTAACGAACGGTCGATTCCGGCCGCCGCAGTCACCGTGACACCTTTTTTTTTTTCCCGTCGGGCGGATCGGGACGGCTGGCAGAGGCGGTGTTTATCTCTTTTGTGCATTCTGGAGGCCTTGCCAACAGGCCTTGTTGCTAAGGGTCTGTGAGGAAACTTCAGCCCCCTCCTCACCCTCTGACCCCCTCCCTTCAAATCGTGTACGTGCTTGGCCGTCAAGCAAACTTCCTGTCCAGAATACACAGATATGCTGATATTAGGGGCATCTGTTTACTTCTTCGAATTGTCATGGCCGTGCTAGTTATACTAGATTGGTAGATTGTTATCTGTGATTGCTGCCTGTGTCTGGGTGTTGGTTCACACAGGAAATGGTCCCCCTCGGACAACACAGACACTGACATCTGGGACTTGCGCGGGCCAATAAACTAACCGAGCACTCATGGCTGCTCCTGCTCAGCGTCAACTCTGTGAACATTCCTGTGGCGCGAAATAAAAGAAAAAAAAAAAAAAGACTACCCGGTCTCCGAGTGATGCAATACAGAGCAATCCACGCAAACGCCAGGTGTGTCTTCCTTTATCTGTGCGAGTCACAGCAGAAGCGGGGCATGGATCGCGCTCCCGTCCTCCTCTGCCGTTTGTTTGGGTGATTCACTTCAGAGGCATGTTAAGGCGGACTGACACACCTGTTCAGGTGAGATAATGGAGCGCCGTGACCTCACGCCGTACCCGCTTAAATTTATTACCACCCTCGATTAGTTACCTCAGCGGGAAAGTGAAGTCATCTGATGGGTGAAGTCACATGACCGAGGTACGCTCTCCTCTTTGTAGAGAGGTTCTGCTCTGAAATGACCTTATTTAAGTCACTGGTTAAAAGAGAGAACTCCAACAAAAACAGGCCAGTAACTCAACCCTTTTTATAAATGACTAGTTTCTGTTAATTTTTATGTAAACCCCAACCAGGGTTTCGACCCATTGCTCCTACACTCCTTCAATGATTCACTAGGGTCCGATCTCTGGTAAACGTCTGTGTTTAGAGGCTAACCGTACCAAGTTTCTAGAGATTTCTATCGACTCTTAATCTAGAAGGCAACATCAGCCAATAAAACTGTCTTTTGAGTCGCCAGCCTTTGGGTTAATGGCTAATCTGGGATTACGTCTGACACAATGACCTCCACACAGCTCGGTAATGCCTTTCACAGGTGTGTGAAGCACCAGCCGCCCACCTCTTCATCAATGTAAAGGTGTTGGTTCTGGAAAGAAAGACGAGAAAAAAAGCGGCGCTGTCGAGAAAGCACAAGAAAGGCTTGTAAGGAAACAGTCGTTCACGGACACACATACCACCATTTCAACATATATTTTAGCGTCCGCAGCAGCTGTTACTGCTTTTCAGACACCCCATTTGCACTCCGTACGCTAGGTTTTAAATATCTGTACATGAGTGACCGGAAAAGGGGGAGGGGGCTAATGCTCCAGGTGTTGTAATGCGGCTTTAAAACCAACCACAGTCCAGGGAGCCAAACTGAAAGATGGATGCTCTTTTGGAAACATCTTGTTTTTGTCTTTTTTTTTTTCTCAAATTAATTTAATAACTGAAAATTGTGTTAAAGGTAAATCAGTGATAATTGGTTAACCCGGTAAAGCAGTTAGTGACAAACTCCGACTGTCTTTTTGGGAAAAGCGGGAACACAATTCCTTTTGTGTCTTCACTTCGATGTTTTGGATATTTGAGGTAAATTTGTAACATTGAATCTTAGTCGTCCAATCGGGGTAAAGGTCTAGAATCTAATGATAGTTTGGTAAACCTTATTTATCTTCGTTAAGAGGTGATGTCAGACAGTTTATAAGCCACTTTATGTCATCGATAAGCTTTATTACCTTCTGAGTTTAACCTGGAGCCATAAATGAGATCATAGTAAATCACAGCCTGTAACGAGATGAGCGTCAAGTTGTGTCATTTTTATGAGCAAAACTCGTGACGTGTGATATCAGTGATCGCTCTTGAGATACATAAACAACTAAATACAAAATGACCATTTCACTGCAACAGTTTTATTGAAAAAAGTCAACAATAATTCTCCAAAAGACCCACGTCTACGTTGAAGGCTTCTAACATAAAAGGTGTCCAAAAAGAGCTTTATTAATTGTGTTTAAGCATGTGTGTAAACATTTGACGTAGCTGTTTGTCATACTGATATCACGGTAACCCTTCCGCTCCCCTTGGCTTGTTTACATCAAAAGTGGGGTCATCTGGACCCCACAAGATTTTTTATTTTATTTTTGAGTTTCAGTAATATCCATGGCAGACATAAAATCCTGTCCACATTTGTCATGGAAGGAATCACGTCAATATATGGTTGGAGTCATCTGGACCCCAAAGAGAGCGGAAGAGTTTTAAATTTTGGATAGTTTTTTTTACTTTTTTTTTAGGCTAATTCCTTCCCTACTCTCTATACATCATGTTCACCATTTTACAATTTTATTACATTATTTGGCCATATCTCCAATTCCAAAATTGAGTGCACTTGAACTTTCCCAGAAGTCTTTGTGAACAAGCAACACGAATCGATGCTCACTGCATTAGCAAATTTTAACTTTTGCGATTAAAACATGTGTTTTTTTTTTTTTTTTTAATATTCAAAATTTTATCATCAAAAATAGACGTTGTGAAATGTTTGTATTGATTTGATTTTTACTTCTTGAAATATATGACGTCTTACCTGGCATTTAGAGGACGGTCTTCACCACCAAATTGTGTGAAACCATATTGTTTTAGTCAGCTTCAGCTCTGACTCAAAACATCATCAGTAGAGTTTTTGTTGTTGTTGTGAAGCGCTGTGGAGAGCGCCGTTTCTTCACCATGAAGAGTCATAATGGAGGCGATTGATTTGAACTCTTAGATATAGACCCACTCCGTCTTAAAGTTAAGTTTTTAGAAGCTATGTCGTTATTAAGGCCATAGTTTCTGCAGAATTTCATTAGAAATTTAACTTGGAAAACTTTTATAAGAAAAAAAAATATAGAAAAAAGAAATTCACCTCTGAGTTGTTTGGCTCCAAGTAAGCCCGCCTCCACTTCCCGTCACCCATCTGTTTACACACTCTGCCACTAGCTTAAAGCCCCTCACACCCTCTACCTAACATTACCAGAGCTAGATGTACATGGATCTAGTTATCTACAAGATGATCAATCAGAATGTGACCCACAGTTTGTATCTCACCAATAAAGTCTTTTTCAAACAACTTCTCATTTATTTAGTGTTTATAACTTGTTCTTGTGGCATTTTTCTGATAATGGATGACACATATTTCCAGAAAATTAAGCTTAAAATAGCATTTGTGACTATATATTTATTCAAACTGTTGTGAATCAAGAGCAGAAGTAAAATATGCCGTTGGATAAAGACTCCACAACTCCATTCTGACGCATCCACTTGCAGACAAATAGATCCATGTACGTCTTTGCTTTCCTCGTCCAAGCTGTACGGCTGGATCATTCCAGTATTTCTCGCCATTTTTGTTGCACCGCTAACGTTAGCTTGAGGTTGTGAGGGGCTGGAAGATAGCGGGATAGCAATTCAGAGGGGAATTTCTAATGAATTCCTGCCACTTTTGATTTTGGCTAAAAATGGCGTAATTGTGATAAAAAGATCCTTAGGAGTGCTTTGAAAATAGATTAAAAGATGATCAAAGTGGGACTAAAAGAGCTACAAAAACACGTTTAAAACACCAAAAAACCCAATTTTTATCATAGTTGGTCTTTAAATCTGTTAGTCACCCCCCCAGACACACACTTTCTCATTCCCTCCCCTCTGAAGTTGTATTGGAAGTCTCATTTATGAGCCCTCCTGCACAGAAAAGCTCATCTTTTGTAGATCAGGGTAGATGAGTCAGTATAAAGTTATGTGTAGTTTTTTTTCAGGGGGCACTTTACTATAACAACACAAACAAAGATGTGAAAAGGTCACGCTGCACCTGCTCCACCAGAACTTTCAGAAACTGCATCATTCTGCTCCGTTTTACTCATAAAAACATCTCGTGCGTGAACTCCCGAGCCGGCCGTGTTCAGGAAGTCGGGTACGATTGTCGTCACCGTGGTTTGTGTCGTCTTTTCCCCGTGAAGGTGAGCGCCGCTCACGCTCGTCCAATCAGCGGGGAGGAGGGACAGAGACGCAGCTTCCTCGGGCCCGGCGGATGCGCCGCGGCTCTGACGGGCTGCCGAGGAGAACGGCTCGGAGCTGAACCCTCCATGAAGCCTCCGTATTGTCTCGAGCTTCCTGTTCTCCCTGAGAGGAGGGGGCCGCCGCTTTTCACACGCTCCCACTTGCACTGTATTTTCACTCGGCGCTGGAGTGCGCGCTCTCGACAATGCGGTCGCTTAAAAACTGTTAGCGCTCCCTTGTTCCCCCCCGTTAAAAGAAGTCATTCCCCTCGCTCTTCAAAGTGATGAATGCCGGCGAGCTCGGCTGAACTCTGGACGTATTTACGACCGCGCGCGCCAAGCAGCTGGGCCGTGCTCGTCTTCATCGTCTCATGGAAAATATCGGCGTAATTTATCACCTCAGGAAAGTTGCGCGCGGTCACCGCCCCCCCCCCCTCCTTTTCCTCAACTCCAGGGAATGCCAGGATTTATCAGGAAAGCAGGGAGCGTTCCCTGTCCTGTCAGGGTCAACCTTGAGTGATTTGAACTGCACAGTAACTAACGGTGCCAGAGAGATCCAGCTGCTACTGTACAGTAGTGCAGGAATCTCTCACACATGTGGGGTTTTCTACCACCTAAAAATGTATGTTCTCCTCAGACTGTTGGTGGGGGTTGTATAACCTCAGTGCGTGACTTATGTAGGTCAAACAGACACCTGACTGCACACATTTTTATTCTCTTTTCTCAGACAAAGTTGTGTTTATTATCGAGTGAAGAAGAACAGTCCAATCTGAAAAAAGTCCTCCAAGCAGGAGTGATAGAAATGGTAATATTTAGTTTAACTTGATCCACAGGTAAAAGTTAATTACCAGATAATTACCAACAAAATGATTTCGATTCATGTCAGCATATTTAGAAAAAAAAAGTCCAGTTTTCACACAGTTTTTATGCTCTTAGAAAAATAATTTAAAACCGATCAAAACCCCTACATTTAACCCTCCAAACGGAGAGTTTATGGAAAAATAAGTTATGTCCAAATTCTTTCTATATAGTACACTACATAATTTCTCAATTCCAATATTGAGTGCTCTAGAAATTTTCTAGAATTGTTGGTGAAAAACCAGTGTGCGCCATCGACGCTCACTAGATTTGAGAATATGGACCACAATGCATTGCATTTTAACAGTTTTTGCAAAAAAAATTGTTTTTTTTTTAAAATAAATGATCCACGTTTTCATCAAAATATCATAAATAATAAATATCATAAAATGCTTGTATTGTACATCATATTCACAGTTAAAAAAAGAAAAAGAAAAAGTAGAGAGCACTGTGTCTGAATTAGTTTATGGCCGTGTCCAAATTCCCGCCCTAAACCCTAACTAATAATAAATAAAAACTATAAAGTAAAATACCATCTAGTGACCTGGATTTTAAAAGCAATTTGGACATCATGCTCACTACTTTTTTTGTTTTTTTAAACGCCATACATGTCACTGATTTCACAAAGTGCAAATCTAATCAATACGAACATTTTACAACATCTAGTTGTGACTCCATTGTGTTTTAGTGATGATGACATGTGGATGCTTTATTGAAGAATAAAAATTTAAACAAGTTTTTTTTTTTTTTTGCAAAAATTCTTTGACCGCAATGCATTATGGTCTATATTCACTAATGTGGTGACCATTGATGCACGCTAGTATTTCGTAAAGATTTCTGGGAAGTCTCTAGTGCACTTGAGTTTGGAATTGTGGATTCAGACAGCACAAAATGGCAAGCCTGTTCAGATTCTGAAGGTACTAACCCTTGATGATGTCATCAATAGTCGCCGGTCATAAACGCGTAGCTGCCAGTGCTCTGAAAATTCATAAGAACGATAGTTTTGGAACTTTAAAAAGTCTAAAGAAAAAAGTAATTATTTGCATTTAAACATAAACTTCACCGCGGTACAGTGCGACGGGGTTCACCTTACCGGCGGAAGGATACACAACCATAAATCCCTACCACTTCCTCTTAAAAAAAACAGTTTCGGACACCACTACTTTACATGTCCCTACGATTGGAAGGGACGGCCTAAAACTGTATTTCTTTATTTAAATTGGGATGAATCTAAAACCTGCAATTTGAAAAACCTCTTGGTTGTGACAACTGAAATGGGGGGGCCATAGTCACCCCGCTACCCAATTCTGATACATTCACTTGCAGAGAAAGAGATCCATGAACGTCTTTGTTTGTTACACCACTAATGTTAGCTTGTAGTTGTGAGGGGCTGTAAGATAAAGGGAGTGTAAACAAAGTGGTGATGGAATATCAGCGTAGGGCTACATTCACGCCACCTGAGCCGATTCTCTAAACTCCTTTTTTTGATTTTGGCTAAAAACTGCATAATTAAGACCGCTAAGAACACTTTACAATTAATAAAAATATAAGTGGAGTAGGACTTCAAGAAAAGTAGAACATTTTTACAGTAAAAGCTAGTTTTTTGCATTAAAAAAAAAGAGAAAGGAAAATGGAATTTCATATTTCCTTTTTCAAGTAAAGATTGATTTTTTTTAATTATATAAAACAATAAAAAATGTGTTTATTGTGGGAGGAAATGTATGTAAAAAAAAATGGAAAATGACAGGAAAGCAGCTGTAATTCGTCTCTGCTGGCTGTCCGAGGCCGACTGGATAAATATGCAAACGCTGAGGTCAAGTAGAGGCGCATGTTTTTGTCTTCTGAACCGAAATGAACCTTTCAAATTGAAGTTATTTATGAAGTTTTACAAATCAGCCGCCGTGGCGAAACAGTTTCTCCCATTCTTCTGCCTGTCATGTGCTGGACTGCTTTAATGTCTTTAGGGGAGATATCAGAATTCCTTAAAGGAACATGGAGGTACAGGAGGAATAATCGCTTCGTTCAGTCGTTGGCTCGCGTCTCGCACAGCTGTAATCGCCTACACGCATCGGCGCGGTGATCGGTTCAACTCCAAACACGTTTGGGATAGAAAACCCTCGTTATTCAGTCGAGGAAATATTTTGAAATTAAAGAGAAAAGATGCTAAGATACAGAAGCATCATTTATCGTCCTTCTTAAAGCTTCATTCCTTCATATCTGGAGGTTTTGTCCTTCGCCGTTCCTCCCCCCGCCGCTCCGTAAAAGGCCCATTGATAACCTGGACGCTCTGAAAGGATGTCCTGTCATTGAGTCACAAACGCGCCCTCAGTGGACGAGCGCAGTTCGGAAGAACCCAGGTTGTTCAGAGGAAGCGGAGGAGCGCTGCCGCTGTTCCGCATGCAGAAAGTCCCTCGTTATTTTAATGCACTTTTATTAGTTTAACTTGCAGCCACAGAAGCATCGGACTAACTTATCGTAGAGCCGAATTGGACGACAATAGGACGTCTATGGACAGAAACGAGCTGCACTGAGGCTCAGTCATTGTTGAGCGGAAAGAGGCGACTGTGAAGTGGACTGCGGCGCTTCGGCCCGCGTTGGAGAGTTTCCAGGGATTGTGGGTTGGAGGGCTTCCTGCTCTGAGGTTACGGTCACTCCGGTCTTCCTCCACACTTGATTATGGAGGTAAAACGAAGCCACATTGTGGCCCGCAATGTTTATGCACCCAGCACATGTGTGCCATTGTACATCTGGAAGATCATCGTGGACAAAAAAAAGCCGATTGCTCCTTTATTCGCACATTAAAAAGGTATTAAAGTGATTCTTCTAAAAACATTCACCCCCTCACAGAACATCTTTTGTTTTAAACCGTCACCCTTAAACATAAAAAAAAACCCACATCTGAAAACGGTTGGAAAGAAAGGAAAACATGAATCAGTGATGAAAAACTTCAGGACAAAGATTTGTTTTCTCAACTCGGTGTTAAAGTTTGTGCCGAGAGAAGTTGTTCGGCCAACCCAGAACACAATGACCCTTCAGCTTTCAGCGCTTTCATTTATAGAGTGCAGCGACGGGGTCGGTCGCTGCCACGAAGTCCAACCGAATGACGGTAAACTGGGGTTGGGTGAAGCCTTGCAAAGTTCCCACAAAAACCCAAAACAGAAAACAAAATATTTCATCCCAGCTTTATTTATGAAGCACTACGTCTTCCTTACACATTGTGCAGAAAGTGCTTCATAGATATAAAGCATAGAAATGAAAGAGTTCTTTAACCAGCTATGCACATGCAGTCAAACTTCTCATGATTTTTTTTTTTTTTGGAGAAACATCCAAACTTTGGCTCAATAAGCAACCAGTAAAAACCAGTGGTTCCTAATCCTTGATCTTTGGGTCATTTAGCAGCAAACCACACAGAAAACATGAACACCTTACATTATATCTGTTTCATTCATTTTCTATTTATTAAGGAAACTTTATTTTGAAAGATTCTCTTCTCCACTGTGGTCCGTGACTCACTCTTGATGCATGTCAAGTCATTCGCCTCCATCACGTGTCTCAAATACTTCTGTTACTCTCCAGCTGGTAGCTTTATTGCTCAATTAAAGAACCAAGCTAGAATGTTATCAAATGTCTTAAAAAAAAAAAAAAAAAAAAAAAAAAGCTTGGCCAGAATCAGGATTTTACACAAAATATGGATTAGTTGTGACAAACTGAATCACCATGTTTTAATAGTTATGTTTACCAATTCCCTAATGTTGTGAGGATACTTCTAATATAATTGTAAACACAATAGATTAATGATTAACCATTTAGAATGACAGCACTTTTGGGCCAAAAACAAATTCTTCCCGTATCCCTTCAACTTCTCTCCACCCCTACATTTAGCCCTCCAAACAAAGAGTAATGAAAAAATATTCTTCTATTTTAGCAACATGCTAACATTTTTTACTAAGTTAGTTTACTGAGGAATTCTATGCTAATTTGGAGTTTAGCTAACATTTTAGTAAAATACTGATGTTTTTGGCTAATTTGTTATCTATGAAAATTTTTGTTTTGATCATTTTGAATTGAGCTTCTATTTTAGCAACATGCTAACATTTTTTACTAAGTTAGTTTACTGAGGATTTTTTTTTTTTTGGCAGATTTGGCCTGTAATTAGTTTTTGTTATCTGCTGGAGGTTTTAGGATAATTTTGAGTTTAGCTTTTATTTTAGCAACATGCTAACATTTTTGGCTGATTTAATTTACAGAGAAATGTTATGCTAATTTGAAGTTCAGCTAGTAATTAAGCAACAAGTTTGCTTTTTTGCTACTAAAGTTAAAAACGTAAAAGAAAAAATCAAATTTTGAGAGACGCTAGTTTCTTTTATATATTGTTTTGCTTTTGTTTGTGCCAAAAATAAACATTATTCACATTTATAAAAAAAAAAAAGAAGGTTATTTATACAAATCCAAATTTCTTAAAGGCTAACGTAAGTCAGTGCGTCTCCTAGGTTTTGATCAGTAGGAAACGAGCCCAAATTACTCTTTTACTGTTAAAGGTTGCCGACCTCTGCTCTCATCCCTTTTTCACATGCACAAAGTATGTCACCAATTTCACAAATCTAATCAATATGAGTATTTTACGAAGTCTACTTATGACTCCACTGTTTTCTGACGAGGAAAAAGTTGATGGATTATTTAAAAATTACATTAAACACTTTTTTTTTTTTTTTGGCAAAAATTGTTCAATCGCAATAAATTGTATTCTATTTTCACCAATGTAGCGAGCATCGATGCATCCTGGGTTTTCACACAGAATTCTGGGAAATTTCTAAGGCACTTGATTCTGGAATTGCAGCTTCAGACAGCACTACAAAACCCACTGTATAGTGAGTAGTGAAGAAATTCAACATGACCAGTGTCTTTAAATCCGGACGTTGCTAACATTCGATGACGTCATCGACAGTGAACGGTCAGCTATGTTTGCACGTAGCTGCCAGCGCTAGGAAAATACATAACATCGGTTTAATTATTTAAAAAAGTCACACTTAAACAAAAAGTCATTACTTACATTTGAATGTAGACTTCTGTGCTCCAGTGGGACGTGGATCCACCTATTGTTGGGGGATAGTCCCTACCCCTTTCCTTAAAAAAAAAAAAAAAACATTTTGGGCACCACTACAGCTCCAAATGCCCCTAGTAATGAAGGGGAAAAATTCGGATTCAGCCTTTTAATGTTTTCACAATTTCCATAATTCTAACAGATTCTGAAGTGTAGAAAAAACAGCTTTGGGTCAATATCCAAATATTTACAACTATTATAGTACTTCATAGTAGTTAAGTCAAGTAGCAAGATGATGTTGAGGTAAAATGGAACAAAACTGCTTTTCTTGGCTTCAGAATTGATTAAAATGACAGAAATTGCATAAACGCTTGAAGAGTTCCGGTAATTCAAATGTCATGTAAAGTTTTGGTGTTAAAGGCTTCATTTATTTAGAAAAACATACATTTTTATGACAGTTCTATTGTTTTATTAGGTCGTTTTTATCCGATTTAACTTAAAATTCAGATGATGTTGAAGTTGGCGTCTGGATTTTAACTCTACTTTAACTCTTAAGAGAAAACATTTTTAGGAATCCCATGCAAACATTGGTGTATGAAGAAGGTTTAAACTGTAGATACTTTACTGAGAATGACGATTCAATAAAATGTTCCTGTAGCAAATCAGTTTGGCTGATGTTTATTAACTTCAGCACAAACAATATTTCTTTGAGTTCAGGAGAAATAAACATGGGGTCAAGATTTAATTTGAATAATAACAATTACTACTAATCTTTTTGCCCCGTCGCCTGAATATCAATTTTGGAGTTTTCACAGAACCTGGACTAATGACAAAATATGACAAAATATCCTGTTATTTGACTTATGGGATTTTCACAAATCAGAACTGGGTTTTATTGAATCTTCATCCTTTTGTGGGACATCTAAATACAGTTTCCGACTCTTTTTTTAGATTTACCCCTTCAGTTTTCCCTCAAAAGTGAAGGGAAACCAAAAGCTTTTAAAAGTTTGGTGCCAAATTCAGCCCAGTTAAATATTGTCCGGTCTGTGGCCTGAAACGGGTTAGACACCTCTAGTTAGACTCTTGAAGTACCATCAAACCAGTTAGAAGGATTTCGTTTTGTAGCTTCAGTCTATTCACGTTGTGCGTTTCGCTTACGGTTAGCTTTCTTATTGTAAATTTATTAAATTGAAAACTTTAGAAGCAGTTATCCATAAATATTTTCATACTTTACAGGGCCTGGATTTCAGAAATGTTAAAATATGTCAAAGAAACCAAAAAACGGAGGCAACTCTCTTGATCTATTTTTCAAATTGTTTCATTTTTTTGTTTTGTTCAATTGTGGTGCAGTTTTTAGCCAAAATAAAAAATATTGAAAAAAATATTTAAAAAAAAAATATATATATATATTATATATCGTTATTGTCATTTTCTAGGACGTATTTCTACAAAGTGGCAGGAATTCACCTCTTTCCCCTCCCATTTGCTTACAGCTTAGAACAAAGAGTTTATGGCCAGTGTAGAAAAAGGTTTTTTTTTTTGTATGTTTTTTTCAAACTTACCTTTTTACATCTCTTTCTGATTCACAACGATTTGAGAAAATACTGCTGCGAAATGATTCTCCGAAATAAAATTTTAAGTTTCGTTTTCTTTTATAATTTCTTCCTTTACTAGAAAAATGCCCAATAACATGGTAAAAACACACAAAAAAAAAAACGGAAGTGAATTTTTATTTTATTTTTTAAATTGTGAAATCATCCCCAATGATCATGAAGTTCGAAGCCAAAATCATAAAACCTTCGTTTTAGTTTTAGAGCTGCCACGATTAGTCAACTAATCAACGACTAATTGACTATTAAAATAGTCGACAACTAATTTAGTAGTCAATTAGTCGTTATTTTATATTATATGGATTCCGAGTGTTGTAAAGTTGAAAGTTATAATGGCATTATGCTAGTTTTTTTGGACTATTTTGGCATTTACTAAGATTTTTTATTTTAATTTGGAGTTTAGCTAATATTATAGCTACATGCTAGCTGTTTGGGCTAATTTAGGCTATTTTTCTTTTTTTTTAGGCTAATTTCGCATTTATCTAGTATTTTAGTTTCAGCGTTTTCAGCTATCAGATTCAGTGATTTCAGCTATTAACTTTAGTGTTTTTATCTATCAATTTAAGCATCTTCCGCTATCAGCACTAGCATCTTCAGCAGCCCAATTCAGCTTACAGCGTGACACTAGCATTATCACAGGTAATGCTATATATCTATGTTTAAAGCTGATGATGGTTAAGATCTGTGCTTTGAATCCAGTTTACGCATGACTTGATTAGTCGACTAATCGGAAAAAATAATCGATGATTAGTCATCTATTAAAATAATCGTTTGTGGACTGTTTCCTCCCTCGTCACTGAGAGCTCCGTTTGTGCTTATGGCTTCAAACTAGCATTGACGGCACTAAAATAACGTCAAGCAATATTAGATTGTACAGTTTTGAGCCAGAATCATCATTAGCATCATTAGTCTGAGCTTTTTCCGGCATCTGGTTTTCTGATCCAACGTAATCTGAACTCCGAAATATGCGATTTTAATCGTAAATTGTTTTATATCGATGCTTCAAGAACACATTAAACCCACAAAAAAGACTTTTATTTATTGGAGGGGAGTGGGTCTTTAATTCTGGAGATGATGTGGCGACACCTAAAAACCCCACGCTCTGGTTGATTTAATTTAACAGATTCTGTTGGATCCTTTTAGTTGGATTTATGTTGATCTTGTCAAAGAATATTAGCATTTCACTACCTTAAAGTAGCGCTGGGCGATATGACGATATATATCATGTGGGCTATAGGTTTTTGTTTCTTTATATTGCTGAAACTATGTTTTCCTACTTTTTTCAGAGAGTAACTAAAAATAGACTTTACTGTGGGATATCGTGATATATATCGTTATTGTGAGATAAAATGATCTATATCATGATTTACAAATTTTTCCTTTATTCCCCAGCATTACCGTAAAGTGCTGCAAATGAGCACAATGATCCTCTTCTCTGCTTAAAAATGACATTATTTACGTTGAAAAGTCGACGCTGGAGCCACAACTCTGTTGTTAAAGAGTTAAAGCCTTTTGATATGGTTTGAAATAAGACGTGTTGGTCAGGAAAATAAAAAACTCATGTTGAGACGGATCTTAAAGTACGAACAGAACCTGACGTGGGAAAATGTTGGAAAATATTCCACCGTTCGTTGCCAGAACACCTGACTATTTTTTTTTTTTTTTTTTCAGGAGTTTTCTCAGTTCCAACGTTCAGAAGTTTGATTTACTTCAGGACGATCTTCACAGTCATCGCTTCTTCTTTCCACTCCGCAGTCGTGCACATGTGCTTCTTCGCTGATTTTCACTCACGGCTTTTACTTTCCCTGATTCCACGGCTCTCTACCCCCCACCCCCGAACACAGCCGGGTCTTGAGACTCGCCCTGTGTCGGGCAGTCTCCCTCCTCTCTTCCTCTTCTTCTGCTCCCCTCCCCTGAATGTTTGGATAGATCTAAATGGTGTGATTGTGAGCGCCGTCTGCCCCTGCATGTCTGCCTCTCAGCGCCTTTGGAAACTCTGACGTGAGCAGGAAGAGGGGGAACGTTGGAGCATGGCAGCCCTCCATAACCAACCTTTCTGCTTTTCCTTCTAAAACTTCTCCATCCTCTTTTCTTTTTTTTTTTTTTTTTTTCCCCGCTCTATCTCCTGACCTCGTTGAGGCCGTGGGGGTTGTTGATGCTCAGGAGAAGACAAAACCTCCTGATCTGGGACTCAGATTTACCCAGGGAGGTGTCACGTTGCGCTTCAGGTGCCTCGCCGCGGTGTCGCATGTCCCGGCATTCAAAGAGCCGGGCTTTAAGAATGTGGGTCATTTGAAGTAGAGGCAGTAAAGCGCGTTGTTTGCCAGTGAATGGAGCCTTCTCACGTTGACACGGTGAAAAGCGTGTGAACAAACACCAGCGCCCGGGGGGGGGGCCACGCTAAAGTGTTTGCCGTATTCTTCGCCGTACCCCACCTGTACAAGCCTGTTATTATCCCGCGCATGAAAGGGGCTGCATTCGATACGGGCGCGAGCTGCTGTTGCATGGTGGGAGATGTGACCAGCTGCACGGCTCCTTTAATTGAAGCAGATGTTCAGATCAGATGCTTCAGATTAAGACGCTGATTGCTCACACAAGGCCTCGTCTTTACTCATCCGCTTTCATCTCCCCTTCTGGCTCCACGCAGGTGGCGGCGCTCTTCACGGGCTTCGTCGGCCTCGCCGCAGAACCCCCGGCATCTCAGCGGTCCGGGAGCGACCACCGAAACGTCACGCTCCGGCAGCACCGGACGCAGTGCGTGGAGAACCAGCAGTACCCCCACCAGGGGCTGTGCTGCCTCAACTGCCAGGCCGGTGAGGAACACGCCGCCGCCGCCGCCACCCAAAACATCACAGGTTTTTCAATAAAAGTCAGGAGATCTCTTCCAGGCCTGGAGACGTCCCAAAATTGAGTCAAATTAATTCAATTTATTTTTCTAGCTGGTCATGAAATTGATGTGGTCACAGTCATTTTGCGCCGTTAATCATCCATACAGTGTTTCTCCAAACCTTTAACTCCGCCCACTTTTTTTTTTTTAGTGTTTTTAAGGCCCTCACACCATCAAACCTTCACTTTTAGTTTTTTTGACCCTTTTTTGCCCCATTGTTGGACTAATTCACATAATTACCCTCTGAGATTAAGCAATCCCCTCTGAAATTTCACTTCACCATCAAGCCTGTTCCAAAACGTCTTTTGGCAGCGTTCAGTCGAGAATTGAGGTGCAGATGATTTATTTTGACACTTTTGATGGTTTTATTTTTCATGGCAAGAGAATTCAAACAGTTAGGATTTGACTCTGCAGACATTTAGGGAAATATTAGCTCAATAATCTGGGTGTAAAAGGCGCCAAGAGCTTAAAAAAAATGAAGAAGCTGCTCAGTTTTAGCAAAAAGAGAAAAGAAGAATTTTGGGAATAAAATGTTTTAACTTGGAAAACATGATTTAAGAAATTCAATTTAGAGTTTTTGGTTTGAGGCACAACAGGTTTGAAATTTTTATATTAAATTTGTGGGTTTTTCTTTTTAATCTTGAGAATAAAAATCGTTTTTGACTTACAGATGTAGTTCTGGAGTTCCTCTTTTTTTTGGATTTTTCTCCTTATTTTTCTTTTTCTTATGTTTAACATCAAATTTATCCTTCAAGTCATAAACAGAACCGACAGCTGGTCCAAATTACTTACTTTTATTTACCCAAAAGCTTTTTTTTTTGTGCAGTGTTCTTGAAAAAAAATGGTGAAAACACATGAGAATCAAGTGGTTTTATTCATGGCATGCATGAACTGATGGTACAGATAAGCATGACAATCGGCTAGTGAAGTGGGTCGCCTGTTGAGGGCTTTCTTGTAACTCCGGGGGAACGAAGACTTCCTAGTAAAGAAAAAAAAAAAAGAAAAATCAAATGAACGCTTAAGCACCTAAACCTCCGTTTGTGTCGGCGTGGACTCTACGGACGCCAAAGATTGAAGTCCTCGTAACTTTTGGATCTTTGCAGGAACGTTTGTGAAGAAGCCCTGCGACAGAAACCAGCAGCAGGGGACCTGCGAGCCCTGCGAGCACGGCCAGACGCACACCGAGCACTCCAACGGGATGAACCGCTGTCTGCCGTGTAACCACTGTCGCCAAGGTAACGAGCCTTCCTGCATCGTGACCGGCGGGATGGTCATGTGAAACGCTGATTGCATCTTTGCCAGACTCCGTCTCCTCTTTATGTCCATTTAGAAAAAGTTGCAACTCCTTTATTTTGAAAATCAAATTAACTTCCTGCCATTTCCCAGGTTTCCTGTATGCAGATCTATGCTTAGACCAACATATTTTTTAACTCATAAAAACACACAAAGTGTCAAACTACATCATTTTTTTTTCTTTTTTGAATTCCAGAAGACTAAATATTCAAATAAATACAAGTTAATACAGCAATTTTTAACCGTTTGTATATTCCATGATCCTTCAGAACGCTTTACTTAGAGAAAAAATTGCTTTAAAATCATTTAGGCACCAAAAAAAATCTAAAAATCTGAAAGTAAAATTGTAGTTTTCTAACAAAACTTCTTTAAAAATAAGAAAATAGGTTTCAGGGATCAAATAAAACCAAGTAAGTTGATGTTAAACAAGTTTTTTTTGTCTGTCATAGCAACTTTAATATTAAGTTTTTAATTTAATTTAATGTCTAATTTACATAATATCTTTAAACAATCATTAAATATTTATTTAAAACTTTTTTTGTCAACAAAACGAGAAAAGGTGGAACATTTATTAATTAAATTATATTTTTGCTTTAAAAAAGCATGTTTTTGCTCAAATCACATTTAAAAGATGGAACCAGGAAGTGTTTTAAAACTTTTTGTTTGCCTCAAAACAAGCCAAAAGAACTTGAACTCCAGTCTTTAGATTCACAAAATCAGATAACCAGAGTGCTGAAAATCACTGAGTGGCTCACAGATATATTGTCTTGGGGAAGCTGATCCCCCTTTGTGTGCGCCCCCGCTGAAATGGTGATCTTGTGATGTTCCGGAGCAGCAGGGCGTGTCTTTGTTGTTTTTGTTCGGCGGCTGAATGCGAGCGCCTTACCTGTCCGGGAGGGTTGCCGGTGAGTCGGCCGCGCCGGCCCGCCTGCACTGGGTGTGTCTGCGCGTCATTGTCCTCCCACACTGGCCGTCTTTGTGTCCAATGAAAGGCAGCAGCCACAGAAAAGAGACTCCTGTTACATAGGGACGGGTTTTGTGCCCCTTTTACTCCTCTTTAAAGATAGACCCAGTTTAATCATGTGACAAAAGCAGAAGTTTTCAGTTAAAAGGTGTTTGTTGTTAAAGAGTTCCAAACAGGAAGTGCTACTCGATCCATTCCGCTCGCCGCTCCGAAGGCGAGCGACGGCAAAGCGAACACTCTGCCGTGATCGCATTAACTGGATGGCAAACAAATGTGATGAAGTGCAGCTGACTGAAGTCAGCCAACAACCACATGTTTTAGGTTTGCTCTGTTTAGCTGCAAACTCCTCTTTTCTGTGGAAAAATGTTCTAAAACAACCCGTTTTGAATTCATTTGATTATATTTCAGTGATGGACCGATTTCAAAAGATCCACTGATTATGTTAAGTTTCTTATTTTTTTATTTGATTTTCCTTTTGAGAAGCTCACAGAAGTACTGGTTTAATAAAACGTATCAAAACACAAACACTGGAAAAAAGACACAAATGAACTTTAATTTTTATTTGTCTACGTCATTACCTCGTAGATTTTTATATATATTTTTTGCACTTTTGTTTTGCTTTAAAGTGAGAATCATCCAAAAATAATCAAGTCAGCTTCACTCCAAATTTAATTTCAACTGCATCATAAACTGACATGAAAACTTTAATAAAATGTTGAAACTTTAGTTTCTTAGTAAAAAAAACTGTTTGATTTTAAAGTAGATTTCATTTCATTTAAACACAGTATATGTTTAAAATGATCAGATTAATGTTTTTCTTAATTGATCATTAGGATTTTGAGGATTTACTGAAGATCAGCAGAAAGAATGAAGCCAGAAAAGGTGAAAGCCTCATTAGACATCCTGTTTTAAACCAGCCTAATTGTTCCCATAAAACAGCTGGAAATCAGTGTGGAAGCATAAATAAATGAAGAAAACAAAACTTGTGTAGGAAGCAGGAATTGAAGAAAAGCCGTTCCATCGATCACATTTCTTTTGTAAAAATGTCCTTCAAAACGATCCAAAAAATGTGACAGAAATTTAGATGAAGTGAGAAACTTGTTTATAGAAATTTACTTCCCTGGAAAAAATGAGTAAATCTCCACTAATTAACCACAAAAAGCAAAACAAAAGCAGTTGTTTTTCCTTCATGGACATTTTAGAGACTGTAGGAGGCAGTGGGAGGATGCTGAGCTGAAAACATTGCAGATTTTGTTCCTCAGATGTGATTCTGTAGCTTTGAGACTTTTACCAATTACTGCTGGATTTACAAACTAACAAGTTTACAATTTCATGACATCATAAATGACTATTTTAAATAATAAATCCTTCTTTCTTTCTCCTGAAGTTTTAGGATGTTAAACTTCCAGGATCGTCTCTTATGGTGACTTTTATTCACATTTCTTTGTTTGCATTAGTAAAGACTAAACTCAAATACAAGAAGAAAATACGGAGAGAACATTTTATCACACTTTTATTCAAATTTGGTTAGAAAAATCTGAAAATAGAACCTAAAATCTACTTAATCTGCCTAAAAACTTGACATATTTTTGTCCAAAACTAATTCTACATCAGTATTTAACATAAGTTAAGTAATAAAAGTTCATTTGGAAATAAATTAGACACAAAAACTTGTAATTTTAATACATTTAGAGACAAATAACTGTTTTGCAAATTGAATAAGAGTATAAATATCAGCAAGAAATTCATTGTTTAACAATAAACATAATTCTTAAATGGAAACAAAAAGCACATTTAATGTTTTCTGAATGATTTGCCACATTCAGTCAATTCTATATCAGCAAATACAAAATCAATATATTGAATTTATAAATCATTTTTTCCTTAAAAGCATTTTGAAGTATTTATAAGCAAGAAACAGTTTTATGTAAAGAATTAACAATTGTAGTAAATATAGCTCCACCTTTTTTTAAGTTTTAATTGATAAATATTTTAACACTTATAATTTTAAGAACAAAAAAACAGAACAATTAAATAATATAGTTTGTCTGACTGTATTTCAAAGTGAGAACTGCAGAAATTCTGAATCTATTTGGTGTTTTCGCTGCAACATTTGCCTTAGAATATGTATTCCTCCTATATAATGATATGTCTTTGCCATAACGCTGTAGATTTGAACTTTTTCTGTAACCTTCCACAGATCAGATTGTAGTTGCGGCGTGCACCGTGACGACCAACACCAGGTGTGAGTGCAAACCCGGCACATTCTGCGCTCCGGAGCAGGCCTGCGAAGTCTGCAAACGCTGCGCCAAGTGAGTCTGATTTCACTTATTAAAGATGGTTTTTACCGCAACAAACCCGTTACAGTCCAGATGAAATCAAAATTGGTCACGAGTGGCGGTTTTTTTGGCCTGCATCCGCTACCCGCCCTCACTGTCTAAACGGCTACCACCACAACCCCACCCACCCCCAAAATGGCGGCCTTTCTTGTTTTTTTTCTCTATAGCAACTATTTAATTTTTTGGTTGCCTGCAGGTAATGAAATTACAAATTTTTAGATTTCCTTGGCAACTGAGGTTTTTGTAAGCCACACCCACATTCAGAATATTTTCATGTTTTCGACCTCTTCGATCATCACGCTAATGCCGTTTAAAATCCACAAATCTCTTAAACCAACATTTTTTCCTAAGTAGCTTCCGATGATGCTCAAGGAATTAGGAGGTGATCGATCCAAATCCCTTGGAGAAAATTTGCCAAAGATTTTTTTTTTTTAATTCAAGATGGCAACCTTTTTCCGGGGTCAAAGGTCAAGCTAAATTTTGTTGGGGTCATTGATTTAACCCGGTAGCTTGTGTGTGAAATTTTGTGAAGATCCGCATTGTGCAAAAAGATAAAAATCAGCAAATTTCACATTTTGCCACAAAATAGCCGCCAAGCCGTCGGTCCTGAGGCCATAGATATAGTTTTTCCTTTGGATATTCCAGCACATGTGTTTTGGTTTGGTAGGAGGATTTATTTTGAGCCCCAAAAGAGATTTAGGCCCCATTCGTTTTTATAAAAGTTTTTTAAGTTTTTTTTTTTTCTTTTTTTTTGGGGGGTGGTGGGACCTTTACTTAACCCGAAATTATGCAAAACCTTGGATTTGTGCATAAGTAATTTTTGATTTATAACTCTTACAATATATTTTGTACATTAGTAAAAAAAAACATGAAATTAGAAGAAAAAAATTGTATTTAGAGTCTAACGCAAAAAAAACAAACCCAATGTTGCACATAAATTTAAGGATAAGCACGAATTAAGAATTACGGCGCACAATTTCAAAGTTACGCACAGATATAAAGATACAATCAAGAATTACTTGCACAAATATTCAAAGTTACGCACAAATCTAAAGATACGCACATAACAAGAATTACTTGCACACATATTCAAAGTTACGCACAAATTTAAAGATACGCACAAATCAAGAATTATGCGCAAACATATTCAAAGTTACACATATATCCAAAATTACACACAAATTAAGGATTCTGAGCGCGTAAATCTAAAGATACGCACAAATCAAGAATTCCACGCGCACGTATTCAAATTTCCACACATATCAAGAATCGTGCGTTTACAAATCCTTGGTTACACACAAATCCAAAGTTGCACACAAATCAAGAAAGATGCACGCACAAATTGGGGTGATATATTTTTTTCTCCATCCAAATTTTTATTTATTTATTTTTTTTTTTATTTAACCTTTATTTTACCAGGAAATCCTGTTGAGACTTACATCTCTTTCTCAAGGGAGACCTTCTTTCCTCTTAAGTCCTGGGTGTCTCAGATTTAACTGCGGCACATAATGACAAATTTTTCAGGTTTGTGGAAATTCACCTTTTGTGTTTTATTGACATAAAAATTCTTTTTTTCTCTCTAAAGGTGTAAAGCCGGCGAGGAGGAGGTCAAGAAATGCACCCCCTTTTCTAACACCGTTTGCCAAAAACGGGGCCCATCCTCCACCGAGCCGGCGCCCGTGCGCCCCTCCCCGACGTCAGCGCCAGCCTCTCAAACCAACCTGGGTACATTTCATGTTCCCCCAGCTATAGAAGCGGCTCCGCTGGACCTTTTCTCTAACAGATGTTTCTTTTTCACAGTCATTTATGTCTTTATCTTCCTCTTCATTGCACTCGCCGTCTGTGCTGCTATCTGGTGGTTTAAAGGCAAACCGTCGTGTCAAACTTCATGTGAGTGGACCCCATTTTAACCACTTTTAAACTCAAACTGTCGCGCGTCGACTGACTGTCCTTTTTCCTCAGGCGTGAAGAGTCAAAGCAGCGAAATCGTCAAGATTCCCATCGTAAGTTCAAGTTTTGTTCCACGGTTCCACCAATTCCAGGTCTGTGTCTGACCCCTTTCCCTCCTCCGCTCATCTTTTTCTCAGGACGAGACCACAAACAGCCCAGAGGAGCGGCAGAACAACCAGAACTCGGGTTTGGAGTGCGAGGAGCCCCGCCCGGAGTCCCGACCGCTCCTGCAGGAGACGCAGGTCGGGATGACCAAGGCCTCCCCCCCGCTGGAAGACGAGGACCGAGGACTCGGGGACAGCTTGCCCAACACCACCAGCTCGTCTCAAACCAGTCTGTCGGCCCTGCCGCCCACTGCCGCGTCCTCGGGCAGCACCCCGCGCCACAGCCCCTCGGCCTTCCGACAGCTGCCCGCAGACATGGTGAGAGCAGAAATGTGTCTGTCTTTGCTGCTGCTTTGTCTGGAACATCCTGACCTAAACGTGTTCTCGTGTCACAGGACGACCCCCTAAAACATCGACTGGTGCCGCTACTAGGTAAGACCTTCTTTAAACCCCTTTAAATCAAGCTATGCACAATGTGGCGCGTTCAAGAACGTGCTGAACACGGGTTTCTGAACGCGCTTTAAGCATTGATGGATGCAGACATCAACATCCAGAACTGGAAATCCCAAAATATCACAAAAAAAAAAAATGCAGTTGTGTTTTTTTTTCTGTTTTAAACTCTAATTAAAGTTGTTTCCGAGAACTTTTGAGTTAGGGTTACGATTAGGGTAAGTCATATGCTTTCTGGCCGATGATGTCAGGCGCCATCTTGTCTGCAGACAGGTCCATTTTCACAAGTCTGTCGCCACCAAATGCAAAATGTCAAAGTGATGTAAATCTCGCAAGTTGTCTATTGTGATAAAATTCCAGCCGGGAACAAACCACAATTTCTGAATTCCTTCTTCCTGATCAATTTTTAAGCGTTTGGCACTTCCCCAACCAAATCCAAGTCTCTGATTGGTTAAAGTTTAAGCGGTTTGATATTTATTGCGAGTTCAATCACCACACGTTGTACATAAACACACGTCATGTTTTAGACTTTGTCGTCCTGCTTCAGCTTTTGTCGCCATGCTGTGGATTTTGTTGTTGTGCTTTGGCTTTTGACATCTTGCTTCGGCTTTTGACATCTTGCTTCGGATTTGTCATCGCGCTTCGGCTTTAGTCATCGCGCTTCGGCTTTTGTCGTTCTGCTTCGGCTTTTGTCGTCCTGTTTTTAGATTTTGTCGTTCTGCTTCAGCTTTTGTCGTCTTGCTTCAGCTTTTTTTGTTGTGCTTCAGCTTTTGTCGTCTTGCTTCAGCTTTTGTTGTCATGCTGTGGATTTTGTTGTTCTGCTTTGGCTTTTGACATCTTGCTTCAGCTTTTTTTGTTGTGCTTCAGCTTTTGTCGTCTTGCTTCAGCTTTTGTTGTCATGCTGTGGATTTTGTCGTTCTGCTTCAGCTTTTGTCGTCTTGCTTCAGCTTTTTTTGTTGTGCTTCAGCTTTTGTCGTCTTGCTTCAGCTTTTGTTGTCATGCTGTGGATTTTGTTGTTCTGCTTCGGCTTTTGTCATCGCGCTTCAGCTTTTGTCGTTCTGCTTCGGCTTTTGTCGTTCTGTTTTTAGATTTTGTCGTTCTGCTTCAGCTTTTGTCGTCTTGCTTCGGCTTTTGTCATCGCGCTTCAGCTTTTGTCGTTCTGCTTCGGCTTTTGTCGTTCTGTTTTTAGATTTTGTCGTTCTGCTTCAGCTTTTGTCGTCTTGCTTCGGCTTTTGTCATCGCTTTAGCTTTTGTCGTTCTGCTTCAGCTTTTGTCGTTCTGTTTCGGCTTTTGTCGTTCTGCTTCGGCTTTTGTCGTCCTGTTTTTAGATTTTGTCGTTCTGCTTCAGCTTTTGTCGTCTTGCTTCAGCTTTTGTCGTCATGCTGTGGATTTTGTCGTTCTGCTTCGGCTTTTGTCGTCCTGTTTTTAGATTTTGTCGTTCTGCTTCAGCTTTGTCATTGTACTTCGGCTTTTGTCGTCTTGTTTCGACTTTTGACATTGCCTTGTGGCTTTTGCATTTATGTGAGCCTTGTCAGCCACCGTAATGTTAACACTGTTACAAACACAGACAAATCATACGTGGGTTTGCCATTTTTTTCAGCAGACTCCTGGCCAGGTTGACAAATTGTTTTTAGAAGCAACATATTAGTGTATTTTGCTTCATTCTGAGTTTTACGTATAAAGCTTTACTTTATAAACTAGTATAGACAAAAAAAAAAAAAAGTCACAACCAGTGAAGAAGAAAAAAATAAACTGCATCCACTGCTGTCTGGTTTTATTAGTATTCTTTAATCCTTGTACCCTTCTTATTGGGACCACTGATACAAATGAATGTCACCAGGTGAATTCTGGGAAAAAAGAGGCCCTGTTGTTAGCTGTAGCGCCCCCTTATGTCCTGTTTGGTTTCATCAGGTTCACATGAGGTTCAAGTGTAGCAAATCAAAACTCGATTATTATAGGAAAAATGTCCGTCGCAAATTAAAAAACGCAGCGAATTACATTTATTGTCTATATGTAATATTTATATAATAATCTCATACAAATCTGTATATCTTCCTTTATCATAAAAATCTTTTTTTTCCTTTCGGGCTTCTTCTAATTCACACACAGAAACTGCGAGGTCGTCAGAAAAAGAAAAATAGCACCAGATCACTGTTTGCTTGATAGATTAGTAATCTCATGATAGTCAGGCCGGATCCGAGGCCGCGGGGCGCTGGAACATTCTGTCTTTTTCACAGTTTGTTTCTCATGCTGAATTTAGGAGGACACGGCTCCGCGGATTCCTTTTGATCTTCCGCTGAATGTTTTAAGTCGAGATCCCCTGAAGGGAAACGCGCCGAGATACACGGACTGTTTATGCGCCGGGCCGAGAACAATGGCTATACTGTGAACATATGACACAGATATGGAGAATGGAACACGACAAAGGTCGTGTTTACCATCCGTTATAGAACCATTGTCGACTCACGCCGTGTTTATCTGTCTTGAAGGGTCGGAGAAGTCCTTAAGGAAGAGCTTTGACCTGTTCGATGAGTACCTGGACGTCCGGATCCACAACAAGTTCTTCAGACTCATCGGCATCAGCGACAACCACATTCGGATCGCGGAGAACGGCGCCGCCGCCGACAAAGTCTACGAACTGCTGAAGAACTGGATGCAGAAGCAGGGACTGAAGGCCGACATCAACAGCCTGCTGGACGCTCTGCTCAGTCTGGACCAGCGCCGCTCGGCGGAGAGCATCGCCTACGAGGCCCTCAAGAAGGGCTACTTCAAGCACGCGGACGTGCTGTGAACGACGCAACAAAACGGACGTGTCTCAGGCTAAACTTCGCCACGGCGGAGCAGCTTCAAGAAGCCAGTAGATTTGAGGAGAAAAAAAAAAAAAAAAAGGGGAATCTGGATTTGAGACTTTTTCTCCACGAGGAGCCAAAATAATTGCATCCTTGAAACTCTTTTTTTTTCAGAACTCTGTAAAGTCTGCGGCTGTGTTTCTACTCATCTGGTTCTCCTGCCAGATCCAAAGACACTACCAGGAGGAGATACACTGGTTTGTTGGAGTGGCATTAGCTAGGCCACCCAAACCGTGCTCGTTTTCATGCACTGACCTTCGGCACATGTAGGATTTGAATCAAGACGATGGGTTGTAGATTTCGGCTTCCGTTGTTCCATTTCAGACGTTTTTCAGCAAAGCCAGAACGTTCGTCCTTAACTAATCTTCTGTCCATAAAATAATGTCGTAACACGGAGAGGTCATTTTATTTATTGATCTATTTATTAAAATGAATAATTATCTCTGGATATTTATACAGTTGCCAAACACAAACTACTCTGGAAAGCAGCCGTCGTCTTTGCTGCAACGACGGCGCCAAATGACTGAATTTTTCAATTTATTATTATTTTTAGAAGAGGTCAAAGGTCATGTCCGGCGCGGGTGCAGGTACGGCTCGTCTCAATTGGACCAGATGAAGGAAATCTTGTTTATCGCCCTCCCCTCCCTCAGAGCCTCTCCAAGTGTGTACATATGTGTCGAGAGGCAGAAACGTCGGGTTTTTACGCCCGTTTTCTCATGTATAAAAGTCAGAGTTCTATATTGTTAAAGTGATGCTACAGTGCTGGCACTGCCGACAAAGAAACTGCACCCGGCATCAGTTTCCGGGGACGTTTCAAGCCCCGCCCCTTCACCTCTTTCCACCAACCGAAGCGTGTTTTCCTACAGCAGCAGTGAATGTGCTGAATGTGTGAGTGGACGTGTGCGAGTTTTATAAATGTCTGTTTTTACACTTTCATTGCAAGTTTCATCGTTTAACTACTCCTCTGTTACTATTTCTGTCCTAGTTATTGTTTTCTCGCCTTGAAATTTCAGATATAAATGTGTCACAACAGTTTTTACATGGATTTCAAATAAATATTTTGTACAGAAAACTGCGTTTTGATACATTTTTTTCATTTTTATTATTGACGTCATGATTTTTCTGTTCATTTCAATGCAATTACGTCAGGTAAGTCTGGTTTTTGTTCTTGATTAAAGCTGGAATATTTAATATTAAGCATTTTTATCTGTGTGGCTTCCGGATTGAAGCTTGTTTGAACTAGCAGTTCACTAAGTGACCACTAGGGGAGGTTATCCTCTTGAGCTTGAATAGATGAATTATTCATGGCGAGTCTTTCTTTCCAGGAGGGATTTTTGCTTTTTTACAGTACCTGTCAGTTTTTAGTTGGTGGACATAAAATTTAAAAAAAAAAGTACAATTTGCAATTACAAAATTGTTAGTCTTCAATTTCTGCCTATTTGCTTTTATTTTGGGGGGAAGCACTTTAAAAATGTACATTTAAAACATATTGGCTTCACGCTGCTAGCTAACTTTAGCTAGCTGCTAGCTTTTACCATAATCGGGAAGAAGTGAATCAGGTGTTGGTTTTTTTTTTTTTTTGTTTTTTTTGGGGGGGGTTGTTTTCAGCCAAAACAAAAAAAAAAATACATGTGTAGCTTCCGAATTGAAGCTCATTTGAAAACGAAGCTAGTTGGAGTCGGATGCAGTTCACTATATGACCACTAGGGGGGGCCTCCTCCTTGACCATGAATAGATTAAATATTCACGACAAGTCCTTTTGAGGAGGAATTTTTCCTATTCTTGCTAGTTTTTTAAAGTTTGATCAATTTAACTGATGATGCGGCGTCCATTAAAAATTGTTTATATAAATAATAAATAGTTGTTTGTCTTTAAGTAAATAATTGTTTTTCACCTATTTACGTTTTCTTCCGTACGTTTTTTGACACGTAAAACTCAAGCACACTTCATGCAATTTATGCAATCTTTGTATCAAAACGTTTGTCTCATTAAGGACATTACTGCTTGTATTTTTGGTTTTCGCAAATTTTACGGTTTTCGCGATTTCGCGCAATTTTAAGTCAATGGGGAAATTTTTCAAATCGTTATAAAACTTTGTGCACTTTTGCAACTTATGGAATATTGGTGTCAAAACGTTCCGCAAATTTAGTACATTCATGCCCGTATTTTTGGTATTCTCAAAATTTACGTTTTTTACGCAAATTAAGCTAATTACTAGCCTCATTGGAAATGAATGGGAATTTTTCAAATCCTTTAGAAACTTTATGCACTTTTACAACTTATGCAACAGTGGTATCAAAATGTTCATCTTGTTCAGGACATTCATGCTTGTACTTTTGAAATTCGTACACTTAACGATTTTAACGCAATCTATGCTAGTTTAGTAGCCTCATTGACAATTAATGGACATTTTTAAAATCGTTATAAAACTTTGTGCACTTTTTACACTTGTGCAATTTTGGTATCAAAACGTTCAGCTCGTGGAGGACATTATGGCTAGTATTTTTGGTTTTCGCAAAATTTACGGTTTTTACGCAAATTATGCTAAATACTAGCCTTGTTGAAAAGGAATGGGAATTTTTCAAATCCTTTAGAAACTATGCATTTTAGTAACATGTTAGCTTTTATGTCTAATTTGGCAACTTTTAAGGTTCTTTTGGGCTAAATTGGAGCTAAGCTAGCATGTTAGCAACATGTTAGCTTTTATGGCTAATTTGGCAACTTTTAAGGTTCTTTTGGGCTAAATTGGAGCTAAGCTAGCATGTTAGCAACATGTTAGCTTTTATGGCTAATTTGGCAACTTTTGAGGTTTTTTTAGGGCTAATTTGGAATTAAGCTAACATATTAGCAACGTGTTAGCTCTTTTGGCTAATTTAGCAACTTTTCATGTTTTTTTATGCTAATTTGAAATTAAGCTAACTTATTAGCAACGTGTTAGCTTTTTTGGCCAATTTGGCAACTTTTGAGGTTTTTTTGTGCTAATTTGAAGTTAAGCTAACATATTAGCAACTTGTTAGCATTTTTGGCTAATTTGGCAACTTTTGAGGTTTTTTTGGGCTAATTAAGAGTTAAGCTAACATATTAGCAATGTTTAAGCTTTGATGGCTAATTTGGCACCTTATTAGGTTTTTTTGGCTAATCTTAAACAAAAATCTTTAGCATCTTCAGCAACCACATTCCGCAAATTGCATTCACACATGCATTATCGCAGGTAATGCAATTTTTCTAGTTATAAAAGAAGTTCAGTTCAAATAGTCTAAATGTTTTTTTGTTGCACTGACCCAGTGGAGCACTAAACGTGAAAATAGTTTTAGTGTTGATCATTTAAAGAAATTGTTTGTTGATACATATTTAATCAGAGTTTATAGTTGGATGGATGAATGGAACTGTTATTGATTCAACGACAGGGAAATATATTTATTAACATATCTGCAAAGATAAAAAAAAAAATGATAAAGAACAACCGATAGTAAATAGATTTCTTGTAGTAAAAGCAAACGAGGAAGCTACTTGTGGCCAAAGTTTTGCTTCATTGTCGGGACAAAAACAAGCATTAAGAGGTGAATTTTCTGTCTGAAATGAGGTTCATTAATTATCATGATGTAGCTTATATACCACTTTCCTCTGCTGGTCAGTCCTGAATCACCAGCTGGAGCAGAGCGAGGTCAGTGCAGCATAATGGATCAATATGTAAACGCTTCTTGTGAAAACAATTTAAAATAACAAGATTAAAGTCTTAAATACTTTATTTCTTTCAGAGGAGACATGGTTCCACTTCCAGTATGTCTGACCTTTCATTAACCTTTAGCTTTCTGTGATGTGTTTACTCAAATTTCTTTGTCATTTCTGCGACAAAGGAAGAACCCAAGCACATGGTTTAATAAACACAGGAAGGCTGTTTTTATGATTGTAACGAGCAGTTTTGGCCCCAAAAATGAATAGATTCAAACCTTAGGAAGTATTTTAACCATCTTTTTGCTTTGAGTGCAAAAAAAATAAAAATTCAAAATGTAACTAAAAGTAATTGTCAGTTATGAACACATTCATACTTACAATTGTTGACATTTTCTCTGCTTTGACTTTTGTTTTTTTTAGTCTAAACTAAGAGAGTTGTTCAAATTCTTTAAATTCTAAGGAAATGAGCTTCAATGTTTCCTTTATTATTTCCTTTAGGACAGGAAGCACATCCTTCATGAAGGGAAAAAAAAGAGAGAAAATTCCATCCCATAATTTCTTGCGCCTTTAACATTCAACACTTGTCAGGTTTTGTAGCAGTAAAAATCCAGAGGATGAATGAGGGATCAGGTGAACAGTGTGTGATGATGTGAAAATGTTAGTTATTTTTGTTTTATGCTGCAGTTGTTTGTTTACTTTTGATTTTTTTCTACTGACTTGTCCTATAAATAATTTTTAAGTAGTAAAAAAGAGTAAAAGTTTTTTACTCACCGAAACAAACTATAAACACATCAAAAGCTCGGAACATCATGAAATTTAGAAACTGCTCTGTTACCCTTTTTTTTGGAGCGCATCCTAAATATTCTAAATTACATTTTTTTTTTTTAAAGTTATTCAAATTATGAACTGACCAATCAGATGGCTCAGTAAAAGTGGGTGGAGCCTAAAAAACATGTTTAATTTCCAGATTCTCTCGAGCCTGCTTCGTCCGGTTCCAACATGGCGGCTTCCATATTGAAAAAAAATGGCGACTGAGTGGATTTAAATTGGTTGGAGCCAAAAAAAAAAAAAAAAAAAAAAATTGTTGTATTTTTTCCTTTTTATCACACAATCCAAAAATTTGTGAGACAAATGCGATAAATTCTTCATAGCTTTAGGGAACTCTATAAAAATCTGCTTTTATTTAGATTTACTGTTTAAAAATATGAATAACAAGAAATTACTTTTTATTTATTTTTTTTTATTCGGAGGAAGACACTTTAAATAAATATAATAAAAAAACAAAACAGAAAAAAGCTTGATTGTTCATTTAAAAGCTGAAAGTAAAATTAAATTAAACCATTTTCTCTCTTGCTTCTTCAGAGTCGTTGCCTCTGATTTAAAGGATCAGAGTTCACAGGAACTTTTTTCATAACTCCATCAAAATAGTAGAAGTGTTCGTTTCCGTCGTCGCTCCGAGGGTCGCCGCCCTCCTTCTGCCTCCTCACATCTGGAGCTTCCGTTGAGGAGAACCTTCCGAGTCTCTCCATGCAGTGTTTCCATCCACTTTGGCTGCGAGCGATCAGCCCCCCACAGAGAGGCGCCGGCCCACCTTCAGCCTGTGAAACACGCCGTTCATGAGGAAGTGAAGAGTTTTACGCTATACTTAAGCACGGCAGAGGGGGAGTAATGATTTGGGTTCATCTTTCCTACACATAAAACTTTCTGTTTTTTGTCAATAAAGTGGTTTAAAGTTTAAAAATCAGTTTATTAGTGACACGGGTCGACAATTCAGGACGTAAAACCGCATTTAAATCTGCTGTTCAATAAACAAATAGATGTCATTTTTTAATACTTTGGTGCACTCGTTCAACTTAGATTTGTGATCTTTTTTTCTATATTAAGTTAAGTTTTAGATTTTAATTTAAATTAAGTAACTATTTCAAAGTTCATGCCAATAAATATTTCCTTTTCTCAATATTTTAAAACCTATTTAAGTTTTTCCATATGTTAATTTTCAGTTTCATTTGAGATTTCACCTGCAGAGCTCACAATACCGCTTACAGATTTCTTTTTTTAAGCATGTTGACACATTAATGCACATGATTAACAAATTATGATTATCATTTATTAACGCAAATTAATCGCACTTCTCAGTCTTTCTTTTTCCCAAAGCGGTGCATTCATCCACAATATGTATTTAAACACTTCATTGGGTTCTTTTCCCACTTTTACCATGGTTATTTAAATAAAAATAAACATTCAAATGGTTTTTAGTACTTTAATTGTGTTATTTTTTTTGGTTAAGATTGCTATTTTACAAAAAAAAAGCGGATTATTGGAATTAGATTTAATTTTGGGATTATTCGTAGAAAATAAGTGGTCCTCAAAATTGTAAATTAAAACAAAATAATCGCAACTAATCGTGATTAATTTACCCCCAGGTTTGTGATTATTTAATTTTTTTTTCTTGTTTATTTTTTATGATGATGTTGGCGGATTTCTACCAAAAACCAGGAATTCTCAGAATTCCCTCACTACTCCAGGAGCCTCAGGTTCCCTTCAAATGTGACTTAAAAGTTTTTAATTTTAAAAAGAAAAATTAAAATAAAATCCACAACATTTTTGCAGAAATGCATTTTCTTTATAATAACTCTTAGTTGTTGAAATGTAAATTTCACATTACTTGCATTATTCCTGTCTCTATATGAGCACTGGACCGAGTGACTGTGACATCACCCATAGAAAATGTTTTGCTTCCAGCTCCGACAAAATTAACATACTTATACCGTGCAAGATCAACTTTTTTGAGGGGACAATCTGTAGCCGGAAGCGGAAATTTCTCGACTTTAGGAAACTCTTAAAAGTTATACAGAACTGTCCTGTGTAGGTATTTGACATTTTATACACTGTTTTTTGCACTTTTAGAGAGAAACATACAACAATGTTGTTGTAAAATGTTTGACACATTTAAACTTTTAACAAACAAAACCTGCTGTTCATGTACATTTGCACTGTTTCTCTCACTAAAAACTCTAAAAATCACATTTCGATTGTGTATGTTTTTACTATTCAAATTGGTCTAACACTATTATGAAATAAAATACATTGTAAATTGATGATGTATATTGAAAATTCAATGTCTTCTGGAAAAAGGGGCACTTTTTTAGGACATTCTCTGACCCTTTCATAGTCAAAATCAGCAGAGAAGTCCAGGCGGACATTTTGAGGCTTAAAGCCTTAAAAGGTTAAAGTAAAAGTCTCAGCTTTTAAGCTTTTAAATGCAAATTAACTGCAACTGTCTGACAGTTTAGTGTGAAAGATGAGCTTCAAATGAACAGTGAACGTTAATCGATTTATTTCTTTCAAGTCAATATTAAAAAGTTTTCAAATTTCCCGCTATTAATTTTCCGAGCGCCATATTTTTTCTCCAAATAATCTTGACTTTTTTCAGCATTCGCATGTATGTCACATCATTTGTCACTATAAAAAGCCCCAAAGCTGTATTTTGATTTTTTATGAGGACCACCCCCTCCCAACCTACAACAACAAGCGGGGTTCTCACATTGTGATGTCACAAAGTGAGAACCGCCCACTTTCAGGAAGAGTTTAGGTTAATCCCCAAAAGACTTTCATTTGATGCATGAAATGCATCATTTATTTTTGAAAAAGTTTGACGTTTATTTGTTTTCAGGAAGCTGCCAAGGCCGACTGTAGGATGATGTCATGAAATGGGCGACACCCACAAAAGGCAGAGATTGAACCATTTTACTTCTGAGTAGAGAAAATAACTCGTATTTCATAAATAATTTGTTGTTTAGTGTGCCAAAGGTCAAATATTACTATAAATATGGATGTATTTTACTCTGAAAGACTTACCAACAGAATAGAATAAGCTCTTTATTTCTATTCAGTCGCCGGTTTTTTAAGGTACGAGTGTCACCATGTTGAAATTATCGGAAAGCTGTTATTGGTCAGAGTCGCCCTAAGTTGTTGTTTCCATGGCAACCATTCTCACCAATCAGGAATAAGCTTGTCGGAAGTCCACACCCCTATCAAAAGACATTGGGGCTCCGCCTACTTTCATTGGCCAATTTATAACGTCAATAAATTGATAAAAAATATAATTAAAAAAACGTATTTCTCTGTAGAAATCTTTTTGGAGCCAGCGGGTACTTCCTGTTTGGAACACCAGGTGGGAGGAGCTGCTCAGTCCAGTTCTCATATACAGTGAGAGTTTGTACCGTTCACTAGCTTTGCAGTTTGACTCACCTCTGGACGAAGGCTTTCCTTCTGGGTCGCTCCCTCAGGTTTTGGGGGTTCAGTCTGCTGGTCGCGTCTGCTTTCATCGGTGTCGTCCATCAACGTTGTGTGAACGTTGGCCTTCATCCTGAGGCCCGACAACAGCTTTGTGGTTGTCGTCTCTGCCGTGAACGCAACCAGACGAGCGTTGACCTCTGAACTCGTCGTGGTTTCTTTGGCTCTTCTCGTCGTTTCTGGGATTTTGGTCGTTTCGGTTGTGGTTTCTGTCATTTCGGGTTGGAAAGTTGTAGGTAGAGGAGAGCGATCCTCTTTATAGTTGCTCACACTTGATGAAAGTTCGGATTCCTTTTCTCTAGGAGTCGCTATTTCATATTCTTCGTCCTCTTCAGATGATTTTATTCCTTCATCTTTCTCTGCTGAGCGTTCTCCCTCATCTGAACATTTACATTCTGGTCCAGAAATGAAGTCGGTCATGCGTGGAAAGTCAAACAAACTCTCTAAGTTTGTCTCTGGAAGGAAAATCTGCATCAAGGCTTCAGTTTTGACAGAATACGCTGCAGTTTTGGAGTGTGATCTTGCTGGTTTCCCGTCTCCCCCGAGGACGGGCGGCTCAGACTCCTTTGTGATTATTTTCCCGCTGAAATATTCATTATCATCCGGCCTTATCACGTACTGGGGGGTATTTTTAGAACCTTTGTTCTTTCTGGAAACCAACAGGAGCTGCTTCAGAACAGAAACCCCTTCCTCTCTCCATGAAGTTTTTAGAGGTGGCGAGAACTCCTCGTGACCTTTGAGGCGTGCGCTCGTTTCTAGCTGAGCGGCTCGGACGGCGTGGTGACGCCTGATCACAGGCCTCCGTCTGTGATCGTTCAGGCGCTCTTTAACGTCTGCAGCTCTCATCCGTGGTCCCGCCTCCTCCTGTGCGGCTGATCTCATCTCGCCATCGTGTGGACAGCAGGGAGCAACCTGGTGAGCTGCAGTGACAGGTAAGCGGCTCTTGGATTCCTCGAGGCCCGAGGCCGCGACGTGACGGTGCAACCACACCGACTTTGAACTGACGACATGCAGAACTGGAACGAGTTTTTCCTCCTCGGGAAAAAAATCTCTGTTGGCCTGAAATGACAGAAGAAGAAGGCGGAGTCAGATTCAATCAACTTTTTAAATCCATGATTTTGCCATATTTGTAATCTTTAGAAACTTTTACGTCACATTTTCGTCTGTTGCTGCATAATTTTCTCCTTTTTTCCCCTAATTTTATTTCCTTTTTTCCAGTTTCTCCTCCAGTTTCCAGCTTCTGCTGACATTCACTGACAATAACAGGCATTCATAGACTCGTCACTCGTGGCTGACGGCGCCATCTACTGGTAAGCACCATAAACTGAAACATTTTTTCATGTATTAGTTCCATGTGTTGAAAATAAAATCGATTTATAGATCAGTGTGAATTTTACAGCATTTGCTTCACAATAGTGAAGGATTTCATTGCAATGTTATCTAACGTTTAGAATCTTACTAATATTTTGCAGATTTTCTGTTTTAAAGAAAAGTATTTTGTTTCTATCAAATCTTGTGTATTAGAGAAAAAAAAATTTGTTCTTGTTCTAATTTTTGGATTTAAAATTAGTTTATTTGATTTGTTGATAAATATTTGTAATTATTAATCATTTATTTTGGGTCGTACTGGTTTAAATGCATTAATATTGCAAATAAAAGTTATTTTTAATTTCTTTAAACATTTGCATTTTTTAAAGATTTTATTAAAGCAAAAACAGAAAAGTTTTTGTTTCAGAAAGAACTTTCTTAAAACATTCATCTCTGGTGCATTAAAATCACTTTAATCTGCATTGGCTCACCATTTAATCCAAAAAATTTTCAGCAGTGTTTTAGATTATGAATATTAAAAAAAAAATGAATCTCTTACATTTAAACGTCCTAAACAGAGCATTAAAGGTTGCACATTTTTCAAATATTTTCCAAAGCTTTTGCTTTTTTCATGCACTTTAATACACATGTTCTGAAATGCCCGATTCAAATTTTTTAAAACTTGGCATGATGTTAAGGTCAAAGGTCAGCATCTTTAAATAAAAAAGGGGAACTAAATACAGTATACACTTTTTAAAAGTTCATTTTTCTTCTAGCATGCAGCTGGATTTAGTTAGATTCTGTAAAAGCACATTCTCAAAATAGGGAATATTTGGGTGTTTATGGAATTTTCTTGTTACTTTTCCCCCATTTTTCAAATAAATACATATTTTCTCTTCATTTCCTAAACTAATGTGTTATTCCGTTTTCATCCGTGTGAAATCAGTTGGAAAATCAACCAGAGTTTTGGCTGTAGAAATCATCTCCCCCGCGTGTGGGCGGCGGCGTAATGCGCGGGACGCTTGGCTGCTCTGCAATTTGTGGCGACCTCACCTGGAATGTTGATCATTCCTGCCGGCTGCAGCCAGGGAGCAGCAGCGCAGAGCCGACGAGACAAGAACACGCAACATGGAGGTCAAATTAAAAACCGTACCAGTGCAGACGCCGGAGTCCTCGGGATTGCTCCAAAGACGTCCCGGAGAGTCTGATCTTGAGCTTTTGGGGTTTTAGAGACCCAGCGCAGTGTTTTGTACTCCCATGCTGAAACTTTCAGTCGTACTTTTCTGCACAGACGCCATTTGAAGTAATCCATAATCCAATCCCCGTCAGTGGGGGGACTCAGGTCAGAGAGCAGCAGAAACACCAGCAACGGCCACGGCTTCATTGTTTAAGGATGAGGACTAACAGGGGAAGCATAAATGCAACTGCAGACGTTTATCTTAGCTGTACTCCTCTGCTTTGCATCTGAACACTTTCCAGCAAGTGTTTGCTCTGTTCTTTCAAATAAGGTCATGCCGTGTCACTCTTTCTGCTCTGTCTCTTTAACCAAAAACTTATAGTCACAGGTGGTGCGTTTGGATGTTTTTATGTCCCGCAGCACCGCTAGGATCTGATTATTTTCACAATTCTTTTGTCTGACTGCACCTTTGAGCCAAAATTTCCTTCACTGAAACTTCCACACACCTTGCATATAGGGAAATATGCCCCGCCCACTCTCCAAAAAAATAATAATAACATCACAGCGGGTGAAAATGTAAAAAAAATAGCCAAAATCGGATGTGATGTTAAAATAAAAATGTCCAATTCCACTCACAAAAACCAAAACGCACAAGTCTGGGTATCCAAAGGAAGTTTTTGAAATTATTATGGGATGGTAACAGGACCTTCAGCTTGACGGTCATGTTGTGGTAAAGAGTGAAATTTCACATTTTCCCATAAAAAGGGAAAATAAAACTTTTATTTAAACAATCATCAGGCTTGACAGCTTAAGTCTACAACTAGACCCAACATTTTTACCATCTTTGAAAAAAAAAAACTAAACACCTTTGGTACCCTGTAAATATGTAAACTTCTCCAGGGGATTTAAGCTATCACCTCCTCACTCCTGAGGAATCACTGAGGTAAAAATCGTTCGAGCTTGTAGATTTTGAACAGCGTAAGCACAGAAAGTTCCCCTGTTTCTTGTACATTTTTACCTAAATTTGGTAAAAATTTAATAAACTCAAGCTCAAGCTGAACGAAACAATATGACATATGATAGAGGTTATCAAAAAACCTCTGTTGCCAAGGAAATTTAAAAAGTTACTTGAGTTGATTCTTCTGAAAATTACATCAACATGTCCGTGAACCCCAGGCAACCAAAAACTAAAATGGTTGCTATGGAGATAAAAGCAACAGAGAGCTGCCATTTTAAAAAAAAAAATGGCAGATGGGGGAGAGTGAAGGGTGTCTAGCAACAAGGGCGTGTCCGGAGGGGGGGAGGGGATTTCATTTGCTTATTTTTCTCCCTTTCAAGCTAATTTTAAAAATGTGTTGCATTTGTTTTTTGCTGACTAAGTGTTAAATTTATTAATAAAACCACAGAAAGTCTGATTGATAAATTCGAATAGTAGCAAAAAAGAAGACTTGCCTGTGTGACCCTTCCACCCCTGCAGTTGAGCAAAAGCGGCCTCATGCAAATGAAGGAGTGCGCAGCAGAGGTCAAGGTCCAGGTGTTGATGCTGCACCTCAACCGTCGCCATAACAACAACCGCAGGTTCGGTCTGCGCCCGTAGCCGACTTTTGCGCCGTTCCAAACTGTTCTCACTCTTTTCAACAAATCAAAGCGGCACATTGTTCCATTTCTCCAAAGCCGGGTTTTACCTAATCGTCCGCGTTGTTGGCAGATATTTGTTCTCGAGCCCGTCTCTTTGTTCTTTTATGGTGATAGACGTGGCCTCGGTGGTTTCATCCGCGTAAATCCCGTCTGAATTATAGCAGATCCAGGAGAGGAGCCAAAAAGCTCACCTAATGTGATTCCTGATTCTGTGCTTAGATCAATTTAAGCTGCTTTTTTTGCAGTTTAGTCAGATGGAGGATTGTTAGCTTAGAGTTCGTGGCCTTTTTTTTATAACCTTTTAGTGTCAGGAGGAAAGACTGATTGAAACTAAAACAAACAATTAAAATAGTGTGAAAGAACATAAAACAAGAAAAAGCTAAAAACTTTAACTTTGATCAGCTCAGGATGATCGAAATAAAATTTGTTGCGTTTTTCAACTTGGTGGCCTAATGGTGGAGTGTCCACCCTGAAACTTGGAGGTTGTAGAAGTGAAATCCAGTCGAGTCATACTAAGATTTAATAATTGGTACTTGCCACTCACCATTAACACTTTAACACCAGAGCTCTAGGGTTTACGTTCTTTGATTTACTGTCACTTTTTAACTGTTAACACGATCAATGTAATTCCAGTAGATTTCGAAGGAGAAAAGTGTCTCATCAAGCGTTTAAGTTATAGAAATTATTTTAAGCCAAATGTGGTCCATATATCACTTTATAATAAAAATGTAGGTTGAGAAATCAGATTTGGAGTTTCAGCAGAAGACAACGGTCACATATCCCATGATGCCACTGCGCGGAGTCTTAAATGCCAGTTTTTCAGCAGAATCAGGAGGTGGCCGTAATGCGGCAGTTGCATTTTAACAAGCCGTGTGGAGGCTGCTGAGGTTTTGAGAAAGAGTTTAAATAATCCCGCAACCTAATGATTTTTTTTACATTGGTTAGTGCCCGCCCTGGCACATTGCATAGTGGCAGGCGAGTGGCAAGAAGGCGGCAGTGTGACAACTGACTGATGGGAGTCTCCAAAGTCCCCAAAATCATCTGATGATCAGCTGATTTCAGACTGCCACCCTGCTGCCTCTATGCTGCCATCCAGCTGCCCCTGTGCTGCCATCCACCTGCCACCCTCCAGCTGCCCCTGTGCTGCCATCCAGTTGCCACCTCCAGCTGCCCCTGTGCTGCCATCCAGCTGCCAACCTCCAGCTGCCCCTGTGCTGCCATCCACCTGCCACTCTCCAGCTGCCCCTGTGCTGCCATCCACCTGCCGCCCTCCAGCTGCCCCTGCGCTGCCGTCCACCTGCCGCCCCCAGCTGCCCCTGTGCTGCCATCCACCTGCCGCCCTCCAGCTGCCCCTGCGCTGCCGTCCACCTGCCGCCCTCCAGCTGCCCCTGTGCTGCCATCCACCTGCCGCCCTCCAGCTGCCCCTGTGCTGCCATCCACCTGCCGCCCTCCAGCTGCCCCTGTGCTGCCATCCACCTGCCACCCTCCAGCTGCCCCTGTGCTGCCATCCAGTTGCCACCCTCCAGCTGCCCCTGTGCTGCCATCCAGCTGCCAACCTCCAGCTGCCCCTGTGCTGCCATCCACCTGCCGCCCTCCAGCTGCCCCTGTGCTGCCATCCACCTGCCACTCTCCAGCTGCCCCTGTGCTGCCATCCAGTTGCCACCTCCAGCTGCCCCTGTGCTGCCATCCACCTCCAACCCTCCAGCTGCCCCCGTGCTTCTATCCAGCTGCCACCCTCCAGCTGCCCCTATGCTGCTGTCCAGCTGCCACCCTCCTGCCACCTCCCTGCCCCAGTGCTGACATCCACCTGCCAACCTCCAGCTGCCTCTGTGCTGCCATCCACCTGCCACCCTCCTGCCACCTCCCTGTCTCCGCGCTGCCATCCAGCTGCCTCTGTGCTGCCATCCACCTGCCACCCTCCTGCCACCTTCCTGCCTCCGCGCTGCCATCCAGCTGCCACCACTCTGCCCTATTCTGCTGTCCAGATGCCACCTTACTGCCACTTCCCTGCCCCTGTGCTTCTATCCACCTGCCACTCTCCAGCTGCCCCTGTGCTGCCATCCAGCTGCCACCATCCAGCCACCTCCGTGGTACCATTCAGCTGCCACCCCTCTGCCCCATGATGCTTTCCAGCTGCCACCTTCCGGCCACCTCCCTGCCCCCGTGCTGCTGTCCAACTGCCACCCTGAAGGCGCTTTTCTCCTTCAGAATCTTCTGAAATTAAGTCGATAGTGATAACGATTGAAAGTTACAGCGTGTGTCACCATCGCCTCGGGTGTTAAAGGATTAAATAATGGTTAATTTGCTAATTTTACAATTAAAGAGACTCTTGCTTTCGGAATTCTGAAATTGGAGCAGCTTGATTAAAAAAAACTTCTTTCAAAAATGAAACTTCTCCCAGTTTGGTGCTAATCTCTCTGCATGTCAGCATTCAAAGTCTGGTCTGTGGAGGCAACGTTTGCATGTTATCAGACCGTCCAGAAGACAAAGTGTTCAGGTGAGGAAGACTGTTTCAGTCGGTCGCTGCCTCTGAATCAGCAGGTAAGACGCACATCAGCCTTTGATCCACGCCACATGTTTGTTTCCTTCACTCATCTGCAGCTTGTTTAGTTCTTTTTAGGTGTGTGCCTGAGGCTTTTAGGGGTTTTATATGTGCAGCTGTTTCTGCTGATTCAACTCGCCACAATAGCAGTTCAAAGCTTCAGGGATGCAGCATCAAAGCAGCTCAAACACAAATGTTAATGCGGAGTTTGTTTTTTAGGCCCACAGCCTTGACCTGTCATGGGGAATAACAGCTCTGCCAGCCAGATGAGCAACTACAGCAAGAGGAACGTGCGCGTGTTCATCACGGAGAAGGCCCAGGAGATCGACGCCTTCACCGCTTCAGCTCAGGGCGGCGAGGACCAGAGCGAGAACAAGAAGCTCGCCTTCAGGAAGGACGTCAGCTGCGTGCGCGTGCCGGCCTCCCAGACTCAGGAAGTGCCCTGGGAGCCGGAGCGCTTCCTGTCCGTCTTTGTGGAGGATGAAGACGACGAAAACATTTGCTCCAAACAAATCCTGGTCAACATGGCGCTGAGCGCTCCCATCACCGTCCTGCTGTATGACGTGTAGGGAGGCGAAGCACACCTCGTAAAAGTCTGATAAACGGATCTGCTCACCTTTGCATTGTTGAGACCAAGTAAAATGAGATGAAACTTTCATGTGGTGTGTGTGTTTGTGACTGACCTCTGTGATCATCTGCTCCAGGGTTTATGCTCTTAATAGATTCTGTAAAATCCAATGTCATGGTGGAGGAACGTCGTCCACGTGGGATATTATCAGGAAAAAATAACATTTTCTTAACTCTTTGGAGCTCCGACTCTGAGCTACATATGCAAAAAAGTCAACAGATATTTACATATCTTGACAGCCGGGTTGATTTTTTCACATTTGGGGTGTTGAAACTCATTTTCACTCACTCAAACAAATGCTAAAATACACAAAAGCAGCAAAAATGTCTACAATCCCTTATGAAACAATAGTATATTTCTCAATATATTGAGCAACAATGTAATTACAGTATATTCCTTATATGGGAGCATATATTAAAATACTGCATTTATAATTGTTTATAATTGTTTTCATATATGGTAAAATACATGCAATATATATATATATTATATATATATATATATATATATATATATATATATATATTATTTTCTATTGACTGATACACAATTTAATGCATTATATCCCACACTATCATATAACATAAAATATACATTGAAAGAAGCGTTACAGATATATTTATATAAACATTAAACATCCTAAACTCAGACTTATATAATGTTACATATGTTACAAATACATGGCCATAGGTGTGACTCAAATAAATGTTTTCCTTCTTTTAGATGATTTAAAAATTTAGTTTTAAAGTCAACGACATTTAAGCTACAGAAATTATTGCATAGCCATATTGGTCCATATATTGCTTTATAATAAAAACTGTAGGTTGACTGATGGGAGGGTCTGCTGTCCAGCTGCCGCCTTCCAGCAACGTCCCAGCCCCCGTACTGCCGTCTAGCTGCCACCCTCCAGCCACCTCCCAGCCCCCGTACTGCCGTCTAGCTGCCACCCTCCAGCCACCTCCCAGCCCCCGTACTGCCGTCTAGCTGCCACCCTCCAGCCACCTCCCAGCCCTCGTACTGCCATCTAGCTGCCACCCTCCAAACACCTCCCAGCCCCCGTACTGCCGTCTAGCTGCCACCCTCCAGCCACCTCCCAGCCCCCGTACTGCCATCTAGTTGCCACCCTCCAGCCACATCCCAGCCCCCGTACTGCCATCCAGCTGCCACCCTCCAGCCACGTCCCAGCCTCCGTACTGCCGTCTAGCTGCCACCCTCCAGCCACCTCCCAGCCCCCGTACTGCCATCTAGCTGCCACCCTCCAGCCACATCCCAGCCCCCGTACTGCCATCTAGCTGCCACCCTCCAGCCACCTCCCAGCCCCGTACTGCCATCTAGCTGCCACCCTCCAGCCACCTCCCAGCCCCGTACTGCCATCTAGCTGCCACCCTCCAGCCACCTCCCAGCCCCGTATTGCCATCTAGCTGCCATCCTCCAGCCACCTCCCAGCCCCGTACTGCCGTCTAGCTGCCACCCTCCAGCCACCTCCCAGCCCCGTACTGCCGTCTAGCTGCCACCCTCCAGCCACCTCCCAGCCCCGTACTGCCGTCTAGCTGCCACCCTCCAGCCACCTCCCAGCCCCCGTACTGCCGTCTAGCTGCCACCCTCCAGCCACCTCCCAGCCCCCGTACTGCCGTCTAGCTGCCACCCTCCAGCCACCTCCCAGCCCCCGTACTGCCGTCTAGCTGCCACCCGTTGATTGTTAGAAATCAGATGATGAGCTTGCATTTGAAGATCCTGGCTCCTGTGGACCCCTGGACCACTATTCCCGCAAAAAAAAAGTATTTCAACCAAGATATAAGCAATAATGAAATAAAGTTAGTTTGGATTTTAAATATATTTGAATCAATAAAAATAAATATTTTGTTTATCCATTTCCTACAATTTTTTTAAGATATGAGGATATTGTTGAAAAAATATATTTCTCAACATCATTCCTACCCAGCCGTGCTTTGGAGTTGCTGTGTAATTGTCATAAATGTTTAAAAATGTAAACTTCAAAGATGGAGAGTTTTAATAAAGTAAAAAATAAGCGACTTGTCTCTTAATTGTGGTTAAGTTTCCTAAAAGTTCCAAAATTGACCAAAAAAAACAAAGTGTCACTAGTGAAATCTAAAAATCTTTTACAGTCAAAGTGTTAAATCCTAGCATTGTGAGATCTCCCACCTTGCTGAGTCCAGATTCTGACAGATCTTTATTATCTTCAGGTCTATTCCAGATTAAAGAATAAAAAAAATCTTCATAAACAAAAACTTCTTAAAAAAGAAAAAAAACGTACGACCACTACAGCCGGCTTTAACGTCCAGCTTTGTCCTTGATTTTACTTTGAATATTTAGAAAAGTATCTGCTTAACAATTTTGTCTTCACCTCAGATTAAATATAAAGAATTTATTTCTTTAATTTAAAAAATTCATAGGAATCAAAAAAAAAGTCAACAAGAACAAAAGAGTTATTGATGAGAAAGAAATCCCGCAACCACAGCAAAAAACTGAATCAACAATGTAACCAGATGGAAAAAAATCCACGTCTCAGCTCACTGAGTTCTTATGAAATGTTTTCTTTTGTAACTGTTATGTCACTCGCCTCTTTACCCCACGTCTAATTATTTTAAACATGACATCAACAAAAGCAACTAACTTTCATAAACTGATCTTTTAACAGTATAATGACTTAGAAAAAATTTTACAAAATTTGTCTCCACGTCTTTATTTAAATGATGGCATCACAGCGGATGAAACCATTCATGGAGTTAAAATCTCTAAGGGGGCTAAAAAAATAAATAAATAAATAGAATAAAAGAAAACTTTTGTTTGAGTGACCTTTAGAAATTTTTGCACAAAAGCTGCCAAGATAAAACGACAACCACATTTGAAGTTTTCTTGACCTTTGAACTTGGGAAGAGGCCCCCATTGTGATTTTTTTAATCAAACTACAACCACATTTGAAGTTTTCTTGACCTTTGAACTTGGGAAGAGGCCCCCATTGTGATATTTTTCTTTTAAATCACCTTTTAATACCTTCAATAAAATGTCAACTCCTCCTAATTTCAATGTATTGGTTCCTAACTCCTGGAGCATAAATGGTAAACAACTAGAGAAAAAAAATAATTTAATTCTGTAGATCAGTGGTGAGCTCTCAAAAGTGTCACTTTTCTGTCATATTTTTTTACAAAAAGATTATAAAAATGTAACACATGGCTCTTAGGCTCAAGCAGAGTGAAACAATATAACAGAAAACATGACCACATTGGGAGTGTGGGCTTGGAGAGCAAAAAAATCTCTGTTGCTAAGGAAATCTAAAAATTTACTTTTGCAGATTCTTCTAAAAATGACATAAACATGTTCGTCACCTCCAGGCGACCAAAAAAGTAAATGGTTGCTATGGAGATACAACCAATGGAAAAGCCGCCATTTTGAAAAAAAAAAAAGTTTTTTCTTAATAGTCTCTAATCAGGAATACCCGGGCCAAGGGCACACTCCCTAGACCGAACCAAAACAATCCGCTGACGGTGCAATAAGCCGAACCTGTTGTCATGGAAACCTACTTCAATCTGTGGCGTTCTACTGATTTTTTACATCAGTCCTGAACCCTCCTCATGAGTCTTTTCTGGGCTCATTTATTAGTGTTGTTACTTAACTGTGTGATTAGCTACCGAAACCGTACCAGTTGAAGTTTGCCAAACCATGACACTCCCACTGCCATGCTTTACAGTTGGTATAAAGGAGATATGTTGTTCTTTCTTGAAAGTGTTAAGTACAGACTTGAGTATGGAGTACAGACTGTGTCAGAGAGGGCGATGTTTTGTTGAAAAGAAGTCTCCTGACGCTATTGTTGCTGTTGTTTCCACATGACTTTACCGTATCCAATGGGCTTCAACGAATGACACGAAGGCAAGAAAATATTCTTCTCACACAAACTCGGCAGAACAAATCTCCCTCCCGCCCTCGTTGCAGAATTATTAAACATCAGAAACGACTCCTGATGTAACCTCAGCATGAAAAGGAGCAACTTCTTTGAGAAAACAGAGCAGATTTGTGTTAAAGAGGGAAGCAGACATCTGGTAAGTGCAGATTTTCAGATCTTTGCAAAATGTTCTAATCTCATGGCACTTTAGTAGAGAATTTTCAACTTTAAATAATTAATGGATTTTACTTGTTGATTAAATTTCAAACTTATTATATAATATATTTGTTTATTTCCCACAAAAATCTTAATTTTAACAGATTTTTTCTGAATGTGTCTCACTTCAGAGGAAAACATTCTTCCCGTCATGACGCCTTCTGGGTCTTTCTACTTGTCCTTCTCGCTGTCCCTGGTTCTGGGGCTGCTCTGCCTGCTGTTTGTCACCTGCTGGAGCTTCGTGTGGCGAGGCGGCGTCGGCTGGGACGGGTCATACCTGGAGTTCAACTGGCACCCTGTCCTCATGGTGTCGGGTCTGGTGGTTCTGTACGGCATCGGTGAGTTTTCACTCCGTGGAAAGGAAACCCGCTTGAAACCAGATTCTGTTTTTTCGTTTTTAAAAGAATGCCTTATTAAGCGAAAAAACATCAATAAACTACAGTCTAGAGATGACTTGTTAAACACCATAATGATGTAATTTAAAGGATTATTCCACTAATTTTCTTCATCTTAGAAAACTTTGAAAAAAAGTATTTGATGTTATGAAAAAGCTTCTTCTGTGAATCAGAAGAAGGGTTCCTGACCTCAAATAAACCTGATTTATTTCAGTTTTATTTTCCAATGGCGTTGTTTAGTTACACACACTTACCCCCAATTATTGACCCCTCTCAATGAGGGGCTCTGCCTCACCCCTCACTCCTCCCCTTTTGAAATGACAGCTTTTCTACTGATTTTATCTCCATAGCAACCATTTTGTTTTATGGTCGGCTGAGGGTGACGAACCGGTCTATGTCGTTTTTAAAAGAATCGGCTAAAGTAAATTTTATGTTTTCCTCGGCAACTGAGGTTTTTGTTAACCACGCCCACATTCCTAATATATTCATAGCATGTGTTATTTTATTTCGTTTAGCTTAAACCAATGATTAATGTATTCAATCTTCACAAGATTCCAGATATAAATGTTACTCTTAATTCTCTTAGGCGTCCTCCTCCTGGGCGGGGGTGGGTGGCCCCAGGTGGTTGCCTTGAGTTTGGGGCAGGTCCCCCTCATGGGGTGACCTGGCTTTTGCCTAGATTTGGGTTGGGAGGATGCCCATAACTCTTGGGGGTTGATGGGCTGATCATCATGGGCTGGGGGCCCCCTGGCGCGGCAGGGGTTCTATTCTTATGGCTAGGCTCCTGTGCCTCCCTGCTCTTTGGTGATGGAGGCCCCAGTGGCAGTCCTGCTGGCCCTGGTCTGGATGACTGATTGGATTTCCCGGCAGGCGGACATCCTGTATGCCATACCACGCGGGTGTCGGGAGGGCCGGGCTGCCGCTGCTCCTTCGGTGGGCACTCAACGTCTTTTTACATTCCATCATCATAAAAAATCTGTCCAACACAAGAGGCAAGTTAGAAATAAATAAAATAAATATTTGAGCAATAAGGGAACGCCCCCTTTTGCAAGCTCGCCATGCTAACACCATTCAAAATCTGCAAACTTTAAAAACAAACTTTTTCTTTCTCCGTGTAGCTTTCCTATGATGTTCGGGTAGATACAAATTTCTAAGAGGGGCTTAAATGTGTAGAAGGTACTTGAGTTGATTCGCTTTTTTAAAATTCAAGATGGCGGCGCCTTCCTGAGGTCAAAGGTCAGCAAAACTTTAGTTATGGTTGCAGATTTAACCTGGTGCTGTATGTGCAAAAGATTCGTGACAATCACTCAAACAAGAAGTTTCTTTTCTTTTCTTATTGTGTAATATTTGAAAATTGACAAATTTAACAATTTGCCATAACATGGCCGCTAAGCCGTAGGTCATGTGGCCATCCCATAATAGTGTTAAAATTCCCTTTGCATATCCCTGACACATTTGTTTTGGCATAATTGAAATATGTATTTTGAGTCTCGTAATGTGATGTCATCATTTGTTTGGTGGTGGTGGTGGTGGTGGTGGGGGGGGGTCATTATGTCAAAAATTAATTTTCACTGAGTTTTAAATGTGTTCCAATTTAATTAAGATATTATTTTTTTTATTATTATTAATGTATTATTAAAAATCTTCTGATTGTTAATCTGTGTCAATATGTTTGATTGGTTTTCAATACTTTTAATTTTTTGAGTCTTTGTCTGCAGCGGCTGTGGTGTATCGTGTGCCGTCCACCTGGAGCCAGAAGAAGTCCACCTGGAAGCTGGTGCACGGCGGCCTGATGCTGCTGGCTCTGCTGCTGTCCGCTCTGGGCTTGTGCGCCGTCTTTGACTTCCACCGCGCCGCCAGCATCCCTGACATGTACTCCCTGCACAGCTGGGTGGGCCTCTGCACTGTGCTGTTGTTTGCCTTTCAGGTAGAAGAAACACACAAAAAAAAAAGTGATGCCGTTTGAGATCTTTGAGAATTCGTCACCACTTTTGCTCCACAGTGGCTCCTCGGCTTGGCTGGTTTCCTGCTGCCGTGTTCTCCTCCGGGGTTTCGCAGCCGACTCAAACCCGTCCACATCTGGCTGGGGAGCATGGTTCTGATCCTCAGCCTGACTTCCTGTATCAGTGGAATCAATGAAAAACTGATTTTTACTCTGTAAGTGCTCGAAAATCTAAACTCACCCAACATGTGGAGATCTTCCAAACAATTAAATCTCCTTCAATGTTCGGTCTGCGTTGCAGGAATGGAAAAACTAATGAATCCTACAACTCTCTGCCTTTGGAGGCAAAGTTTGCTAACTTTCTGGGCATCCTGATTGTGGCCTTTGGGATGGTTGTCCTGAGAATCTTGTCAAAGGAAGAGTGGCGGCGGCCAGAAACAGAGGAAACTGCTTTTGTGAGTTCTCCAGTTGATGGAATCCTTTTTTCTCCTTACGAAACAACAATTTATTTCTCAATATCTTCTATATGTACAATATATTTTACAGTATATATATTTCAGTATATTAAAATACTGCAATTATTTTCATTTAAGAAACATGCTGATCTATATATTGAAAGATACATTCAATATATCTACGTATATTGTAATACCTTTTTGTTCCGTAAGGCTTTTCACATTTTCACTTTGATTTTGAACTTTTATTAATTTTATTATTGAGGTGAAAACTGAATCTAATAAAGCTTTTTAATTGCAGCCTCTGCTGGACGGAAACAGAACCTGAAGACACGGAAGAAACCACACAAGACTTTGTTTATTTAAGGAGGACTTTCTTTCATTTCAGTGTTTACAAATGAACAAATAAAAAGAAAATTCTTGCAATTTTTGACTAATTTTATTAAGTCATGTCAAGCTCTTACAAGGTGTTATGTATGTGAGTGACTTTGATGCTTCTGTGAATTAATATTTGGTGAAATTTTCCATCTGAACCTGTATTAAGGCGACTGAGGGAAGAAATAAAACCCCACAGCACAATCAAACTGTTTTATTTGTGATTAAGTCATTTTATTTTATGTCAAGTTTTTTTGTTTTTTCAAACTTTATTTTCTCGTCTGGTCCTGATTCACTATAATTTGAATAAAGAAAACATCAGAAAAGCCAGTTTGTGCTTAATTTTCTTTATATATGTTCTCTATCTTAAAAAAAAAATGCAACAAGAATACTGTAAAACAGTGGAATAGGTCTCTAAAAATGCCCCTCAGCTGTCAACAGCAGCAAACTGAGTAAATCACCTTTATGGAAAAGAGCAGACAAATGAAAGGTGTGCAGTGAGGGAGGACAGAAAAGAAAAAGTCAAAACAAACTCCAAAAATTAATTTCTATAAAAGCATAAAAAGCAGAATGTCTGAATGGTAAACCAATCCAAATCTCCACATCAACTCAAAGAGGATGTTTGCTTTCAAACCTGAAGCAAAAAGTTCATCTCAAGTTTTGTGAGATTTAGAAACAAAAATAATTCTGCTGAGTAGGAAAAAAATGACTTATTTGTATAAAACATGTAACCATATGGCGTGTAGGAGCAGATGAGCTTTTCCATTTAAATTTCATTCATGAATTCTGCTGAAAAACTGCAAACGGAAATTGATTAAATTAAATTTATTTTACCATTTTCTCGTGACTCTGGGGCTTTTTGAATCAGTTTTGAGAAAGGATCGAGATAGTACAGGAAAACAATCATTAGGTTTGAAAATAACATGTTACATTTACTCTGAAGTTTTGTTTAAATTAACTGTTCTCCTAAATAGTTTTTCTGCACTTTCCTGTTTCACTTTTACTTTAATTAAATTTTATTTATTTATTTATTTTTTAAGGGTCTAACTCCCTCATTTGTATTATTTATGATATGAAATTACAATTAAATTAGCAGCAGTTGATAATTGAACAATATTTTTTATCAACATCTGCTAATAAAAGATGTGTTTCTTTTTTTTAATCATCTTTCAAATTAAAAGCATCCTCCTGTACTTTGTTAACCTAATCTGGTTTGATACCATGCCTTTATTTATGATCAACATGTTTTTTGCCATTCAATATAACTAAATATATAATGCATATTTACTGTAACTTTGCCTCAAAATTTGGATTATTAGCACCATGCAGTGTATTTTTTTATGAATTTATTTATTTATTGTACAGGAAAAAAGAAAAGAAGAAAAAGAGAAGTTTGTTTATTTTTGTAATGTTACTTTTTGACGGTAGGGGGAAGCCGTGAGTCGAACTTGTGTCTGATTGTCCAAAAAAGGAAACGAAGAAGGCGGGCACTTCCCTTTAAGGTTAAAGTTCGTTAGCTGCTAGAAAACAACCGGCTAGCCTGATAGCTAAAGAGAAAAAAAAAAACAGGCAAAATGGATGTAAATCAGACAAAACAGGAACATCTACTTGCGCTAAAAGGTAGTTAAGTTTTATGAGAATATTCCAGAAGAATGTTGTTTGTTGGAATTATCGCGATAATGAAGTATTACATACATGTTTGATGCTAGCTGCGGGTTCAGCAAACGTTTAATTTAGCTTTCAGAGTTTAAATAAATCATTTTAAGCGATACATATACGCTAAAATAACATGTTTTCTTGTGGTAAACGAACATAGTGTACATATATTGGTTGTAATACAAGAATATACTCCCTAAGTTTTTATTTGATGGAAGCAAAAATGATAAAATTGTCCATCGTTGGTCGCTTTATACGTGTTAGTTTGTCATTAAATTTGTTTATTAAACTGCTATTAAATATATATGCTGCTTCCTGTTTAACAAATGTGTTTATCTTCACTTAAAAAGTTTAATTTTTAAATCTGTTTTTATTAATTCCGTTTATTTAAACCCACGACTTAAATGCGCATGCGTGTTTATATTATTTAAAAATGGAAAAACGATCAGTTTCCGTAGATTTTTGTCAAAGGTTTTTCCTGTAGCTGAACTATGAACAAATGAATAATTATAAGCTGAAAATATATGGTGAAAATGATTAATAATGTCAACTAAACAGGAAGTGATGATCAGTCAACCAATAGAAAAATAATTTTTTTATGAAATTCCCAAAACTAAATGTTCTAAAATCTTTTTTGACTTAAAAAGTGTGCAAAAATAGCTTGTAAGTCAAAATATTTTGTCCTTAGATTAGTAAATGACCATTGTTGTTATTTCCACTACTGTCTTTAAAAAATATATAATATTTTAGGTGATATTTAGTGTTTATTGTCCTTTCATAAATCACTTAGAATGCTCAAAATGTGATGTTTACATGGAGTCTTCCGCCCCGTCCTGGATTGTTGTACTTAGTCATGCACAGACTGCAGGAATTTGACATTTGAGGAAACTGCTGTGTGATGGAGAAATCATCAGCGCAGCCGTCTGACCAGCTTCCTTTTTCCTGACAGTGATGCGGTTAACTAAACCGACTCTGTTCACAAACTTGCCAGTGACGTGTGAAGAAAGAGATCTTCCCGGTGAGTTTTACTCCGCATTCATAAGTGTGTCTGCTGTGCTGCTCAGAAGTTAGATGTGTGTAGTTTACTGTCAAGAACACCAAAGTTCTTTCTCCTAAAGGATACGTGAAGCATGTATTTTTATATTTTAATGTTTAAGAAGTGGGGAAAACCAAAAAAAAAAGGCTTTCTTTCATGGTGAATATCAGTTTTTGCAATCAAATAAAGCATATTTATGGTAACCAAAGGTCTGCAATTCAGCTGTTTTACTCTTGGCTCTTTTATTAAAAAAAGAATAAAAAAAAAAAAAGAAAAGTTTTCAGTTTTAAAAAGTAACTGTTAAGAAAAAAGTAAGTAGGTATTAAAGTAAAAAAAAAAAATGAAACTAATTCAAACTGTATTAAACTCAAGCCATTGAAATGTGTAAGGTTCCGACTACAGTACCCATAATTCTCTAAAAATCCATCAAACAGCTTTATAGTTTACAGTTAAGTCATGCAGAAACATTTTGACATATTTTTGAGAACCATGTACCCCCGAAAATCAATTTAAGGTCAGTAAGCTCAATCTGAATTTATACTTTTTCCACATTATAGTATAAGGTGGATTTTAAATTACTGAACAAAAAAAAAATAATTTTACGCTTGTATTATGGTTTGAAAAATATATTAGAGGTCGCTTAATTATTTTTGATTTAATTGTAGTTTGTTAGATCTATGAGTTTCTGGCTGAGATGCAACAAACAGTAAAATAACAAACTTTTTAAATTATAATTGGTTGAAATGACACGACCTAATACTGATCTGCTGCATTCAGAAGAATCTATCTGACACAGGATGTCTTTTATTTTTTTATTTTAAGTTACCTTAATCTCTGTCAAAATTTATAAAACTATTTAATATTTCAAAAAAATATTTTTATCTTTATGTTGATTTTATGAAAAAATAATTCATTTACATTTATCATAAGGGTGACAATAAAATAAATAAAAATTATTGTTTTATTGCTAAAGGGTGACATTTGTTTTTTTTAACTGTGGTTTCAATTGTAAACAGGAAGAAATGAACCCAAATGACTCTTAATTATTGAAGGTTGCAGACCTCTGGTGTAAAGTATAGACATATACGATTAAAGTAAAAAGGACTGAAACAGGTTTAATTGGCCTCTAAGTTTTAATTTTGGCCACATTTGCAAAAAAAAAAAAAGTCAAAGAATTGTTTTAATTAGCCAAAATTTGTCAAATTATTGTGACTTCAGATTCTGGAGATCAGAGGAAACATAAAAACTTTATTTTCTTTACAGTTCAATTGACTTCAATTGTGAGAGACAACATGAAATTGATTGAAAGAATGACAAAAGAGAAAGTTCATGTGAAAAAAACTCAAGGACCAGCTTTCAGGTTTTTCCTCTAATTTTTTATTTTGACGTGTTTCCACTTTTTTCTCTGCAGGCGATCTGTTTGGTCAGCTGATGAGGCAGGACCCGTCCACCATCAAAGGAGCGGAGACGCTGATGCTGGGAGAGATGCTCACGCTTCCCCAGAACTTTGGGTAATCATCCTCCAAGCAGGTTCAAATTAAAGAAAATTAGCATTTACAAAACAGATTTTTCTTTTGCAGAAATATTTTTCTTGGCGAGACCTTCTCCAGCTACATCAGCGTACATAATGACAGCAACCAGATCGTGAAGGATATTCTAGTGAAGGTAAAGGGAAAACAAGTTTGGCTTGTTGGCAGAGGTTCTTTCTTGTTTTAAAATGTTTTTTGTGACTCGATTCCTGACAGGCAGACCTACAGACGAGCTCGCAGAGGCTCAACCTCTCTGCCTCAAACTCGGCTGTAGCCGAGCTCAAACCCGAGTGCTGCATCGACGATGTCATCCACCACGAAGTTAAAGAAATCGGCACACATATGTCAGTCCACCCCACCCTAAAACATCTTCTATTCTGTCATTTAAACACCCACTCTGAGGAAAATTTGGTTATTTTGGCATTTGTCTGATGTTATAGAGTATATATATATATATATATAAAGAAAATTTTTGAATATTTTTCTGATCTCCTGCTGATTTTAAGGTATAAAAGAACCCAAGTTTTTTTTATTTTGGTTAAAAAACTGCTTAATTATTATTGGAAATAGCTCAAAAGCTGATCAAAGTGTGTTTAAAATCACTGAAACTTTTCCTTTCCTTTCTTCCTCTTCCAGTTTAGTCTGTGCGGTCAGCTACACCACGCAGTTCGGGGAGTAGCTCTATTTTCGCAAGTTTTTCAAATTCCAGGTAAACACGTTTCTCGTTAGGACGGCTGTGCTGAAGCTGGAGGCGGCTTGAGAAATGCCGCCACGAGGCAAACGCGGTCACTCAGTGAGGAGTGACTCCCAGTCCGAGCTTCGCTCTCCTGGCTCTTTTTGTTTTTCGGTGGAATGGCGTCGCAGGGTGAAAAAACGTTCAGTTTTCAATCTTTTCTCCATCAGGTTTTGAAGCCGTTGGATGTAAAGACAAAGTTCTACAATGCAGAGGTAAATGCGGAGCTTGGGTTTTAGTCAGGGACATTTCTACGTGCTGTTAGAGGGCGTAAGTGTTAGATTAGACCTCCTGGAAAACTCTTAAATCTCCAGAGACGTTTGATTTTTCTATTCTCAAATTTAATTGTGATGTAAAGACTGGAGATGAGGAGTTTTCCTCTTACGCTTTTCCTCATTTTCATACCAGTAGCTTTAGTTTTTTTTTTTTTTTTATGCACATATTCATTGTCATCAACTTTTTGCATGTAACTCCATTTGTTCATGATGTCTTTGTATTTTATTTTCTCCATTAGAGCGACCTCAGTTCTGTGGTAATTCTTTCTTCTGTTGTCATGCCTCAAAGTTGGCTCTCCATCCTTTTCGGTGCAGCAGATCTTTCATCTCTCCGAGCTCAAAAAAAAAAAAAAGGAAAATTCTGGAGGCGATGTTGAGCCGCCCCTCCAGGAGTTTTTCTTTTTGCTCTTTCCGTGCCTTTCGCAGCTTTCACAGGGCTCGTTTGTGGTGTGGGCACACAGAAATCACCGGGAAAATAACACCATACGTCCAATCTGATGTCATAAATAATCCTAACTGATGGTTTAATCTGATTGGTGGCTGTTGCTTTGGGGGTGTGGCCACATATTTACCTTTTTATCCTTAAAAATGACTGCCAAACTTTAAAGATTTCCTCACACAGCCTGGAGTGAAAAAGCTGTGGGACATTTCCTCATTCAGAAGAGGGTCAGGTGTTTTTTCAGAAGCTGCAGGCATGAACTAATCTCTGCTTTTTCTCTTGTTCAATTTAACTTGGATGTAGAGGTTGCACCGAGAAAAAAAAAGTATTGATTTTATAAAGCATCAACCAGACCATCTAAAACACTCTGTGTGTATTTAGATCTTCTAAAAAAGTTGAGACATTTTGTTGAACTTTTACTACAGCAACAACAAAAGAAAAATGCCTCATTTTAATGATAAAATCTAAACTAGTTGAAAATGATTCTTAGAAAAGTTATAAACTTAAACGCTGTTCAAAACAAATACTATGTTTAAATTTCTGAAAATAAAAGCGGAATGATAAACTATCATTTTAAAGTCCTTATACGGGGCTGAAACGGAATATTTTAATGTTTTGGATTTTTTTTTATAAAGAAAACATCTTTTAAAATAATGAAATAATTCTGAACAAGGCTTAAGGCTTTATAAGATAAAAGTCTAAAAAGTAAATGAGGGATGCTGAAGTCCTACAGCGTTCAATAAAATAACCAAATAAAACAAAAAAAAGTTTATTTTTGGTAGAACAATGCCCAAGAAAAACCAAATCAACTAATCAAGGTAAATTGTGTAAAAATGTCTGAGTTTGAAGAATGATTTTAAAATACTTAATACAAAAAAAATGTTTTTTTTTTTTTTAGCTGAGCTTCTAAACTAAAATAAATCATCTGGATTAAAAAAAAGATATAAAGCTGTCTAATAGTTCAAAGAATGTTTTTTAAATTACTCAGTTATGCTAAAGAAAAATATATATGTTAAAATGATCCAAATTACTTCATTAAATTGATGAGATAAATTATGTAAAATGTTGCAGAATGTTTTTAAATTACTGATTAAAGCATATTTTTTTTCATTTATATCAAATCAAACCGAATTTGATCCTAAAATTGATAAAATAAATTATGTACAATTGTCCAAAATGTCCAATAATGTTTTCAAATATCTGAATAATGCACAAAAAATGTTATTTTGGCTGAGAAATGCCAAAATAAATGCAATCCTAAAATGTAATGATAAAAATTATGTTAAATAATCTCAAGTCTCAAGATTTTTTTTCAGATTAAAAAAAAAAAGTCCTTTGGCTGTGCAATTCCAGAATAGACCAAACAAAACATGAACAAGAAGTAAAATTATCTAAAAGTCTCAAAAATGTTTTTGAATAACTGAACAATAGTTTAAAAATCAGTGAATAAACCAAATCAACTCCTAAAACTAATGAGATAAATTATGTTACGTTGACTAGAAAAAAATCTGGTGAAGAATGCTCAGAGGTTACGGATGGAAAAAGTCTGGTTGCTAAATTTTCTAAATTTCTCTCATTTTAGCATCTATTGGACATTTCAGTTTGAACACATTTAAAGGCTTTTATGTCCTTCACACATGAAGAGTTAGAAGAATCAATGAAACCCAATGATCGGATGCCGGAGATTCAGTGATCTTCATAAGTAGACGTGCAGCCTCTACTCCGTCCTGCAGCGCAGCACGTGTACTAACACGTTCTCAAAGGTTCTCTGAGAAACCTGAGAGGATCTTAATTCATGTTTGATTTCCCATGAATGTTTGTTTGCTCACTAAAGGACTCTCACATCACCTGAAGAGTAGCTCAAAGGATAAATTCATGTTTTCTTTTTTCAGACTCGTTCATTTTTCTTTAGAGCTTCGCACATCCACGGTTTAACATGTTGAGGACGGGGCTCACCTTTGAAATCAGTGTCACCCACTTCAAAAACAGTGAAATTATCCTTTGAGGCAGTGAGATATAAACGTCTAACCTCTCAGTGAGTCGTGACTCGAGTGTGATTCTCCTCCTTCCAACTCCTGCGCTCCAGACGGACGAAGTCTTTCTGGAAGCTCAGATCCAGAACATCACCACGTCGCCCATGTTCATGGAGAAAGTCTCTCTAGAACCCACTATTATGTACAACGTTACAGAGCTCAACACAGTCGCCAGCGGGGATGATGGGTAAGAAAAAGAAACCTCTTCCTTGCTGTTTACCTCTCAAAGGTAAACTCTTTTTGATGCTAACTTGTATATTTTTGCCTCTCAGAGAGTCGACGTTTGGGAAAATGTCTTACCTGCAGCCCATGGACACGCGGCAGTACTTGTACTGCCTCAAACCGAAGGCGGAATACGCGGAGAAGGCCGGCGTTATCAAGGGCGTCACCATGATCGGCAAGCTGGACATTGTGTGGAGGACCAACCTCGGGGAGAGGGGGAGGCTGCAGACCAGTCAGCTGCAAAGAATGGTATCTTCACTGAAGCCCGATCGTTCACTTCCACTGCCACTATCTACATTTTACTTGTATTGCACGGATGAAAACTGGTGGAAAGTTTTAGTCTTTTACGTGACATTTTTATAGATTTATCACGAATGAACCACGTTAAAACCACGGAGGAGCTGCCAACAAACCTCACTAAGAACTCTAAACCTGCGCTTCATTGAATTTCTTCCTGAGTCGTCGCGTGTCCAGTCATATCCACACCTGCTGGACCCATCCCCCTCCCAAGACACTGCCACGCGACAGGCCCAACCCCCCACATAGACGAGCCGGACGGGGGGAGGGTATAGACCGATCGGTATAGACTGCTGGAGGGGTGAATGATAGTCACGCCAATCGAACGTGAATCGTGCGTGATTACTGTGCTGTTTAGTTACAATTAATTAGTGATTTGTGCATCAATGATGTAATTTTAACGTGACACGTCAAACCCGGTCACAGAGGCACAGAAACAACAGAAGCGGCTGTCATCCAGATACACCCCCCGAGTGAGATTAATTCCCTGGTATCTCCTCAAACAAACTCAGGATCACATGTTTGACAGGCGGCGATCGCTGCTCGCCGCCTGTCAAACAGGGGCAGATAGCCGACTTTTCGTGAAAGAGGAGCGAACCGCTAGTTTGTGGCGAAAGAGGGGTGCACCGCCGGTTCGTGGCGAAAGAGGGGTGCACCGCTGGTTCGTGGCGAAAGAGGGGTGCACCGCTGGTTCGTGGCGAAAGAGGGGTGCACCGCTGGTTCGTGGCGAAAGAGGGGTGCACCGCCGGTTTGTGGCGAAAGAGGGGTGCACTGCCGGTTTGTGGCGAAAGAGGGGTGCAGTGCCGGTTTGTGGCGAAAGAGGGGTGCGCCGCTGGTTCGTGGCGAAAGAGGGGTGCACCGCCGGTTTGTGGCGAAAGAGGGGTGCACCGCCAGTTTGTGGCGAAAGAGGGGTGCACTACCGGTTTGTGGCGAAAGAGGGGTGCACTACCGGTTTGTGGCGAAAGAGGGGTGCACCACCTGTCGGCAGCTCGGAGGTCGTGGACACCCAATGACACCTAAAACATACATTTTTGACGCGGACATCTTAACCATGTGTCAACATGTGACTTGAGAATGAAAATGTGTTGATTTGAGAATGACATAGTCATTATTTTTATTACTAAAGTACTGAAATTGGCACCGATTAGAAACTGAAACCAAAGAACCGCTTTGGCACCAGAACCGAATAAAACCCAATCGGTGCCCGACCCAAGACATCGGTGGTACACGAGTGAGAAGTTTGTTAGACGAACGTGGAACAGTCGGGAAAAATCACAACGTGTCTCGCAAAAAATCGCACACAATTACGCAAGATTTACATAGTAATTGCCTACAAACTACGTAAAATACACAGAATTTCAACAATTTTGAGCAGCTCAAAACCCAATTCTTGTTCAATCCTGTCTGCCGAAACCCTCGACGGACATCTGCACACATCAACGAATGACGAACGCCAGACACACTTATAAATCACGCATGTATCACAAAAGACAGAAAATGACTCATTTGTACATGGGGCAGCGTGACACGGCCTTAACACTCTCTGCTCTCGGATGTCCTGCAGGCTCCAGGGTACGGAGACATCCGGCTGTCCTTGGAAATGATCCCAGACACCGTGAACCTCGAGGAACCGTTCGACATCGTTTGTAAAATCACAAACTGCAGGTGCAAACCCTTTGAAAATGCTGCTTTTTCTACTTCTTATAAAACCACTCAGTCATCAAGAAGATTCCAGGCGAGTCATTTAATGGGAGGCATTTCAAATTCAAGGTCATTTTAAGCGCTTTACTGAAAAAGTTCAATTAAAAAACACAAACAACAGAAAATAAATGAGCTGAAACGGAGAAAGTGTACCATATTCAAATAAAACTAACAGAGAAAAGAGCAGATGAAAGAGGTTAAGCTGTGAAATGGTGAGCTAAATAGTAGTTTGTAGGCGGGGTTTGAACACTGCCAGAGTTCTAGATTTTAGCTGCAGGTGTGTTACGTTTCTAAAGAGTCTTAAATGGAAAAAAAACAACAAAATGATCATTTAAAACCATTGACTGTAAATGAGAACTGGACCGGGTAACCACTCCCCTAAAGTAAACATTTTTTTTACGGGTGGAGTCACAGTCTGTCCAGTTCTCATACACAGTCAATGATTAACTATAAAATGTTTTAATTCTATTTTTCTTTGCTTGCAAGTGAACACTAGTGTGAATGCAGACCATTGACCGCATTAAGAGAAGGGTTGCAAGTTTCAACACTTTCAAAAATGGAGGAAAAGGAAGCTCTTAGATGAAACCATCTCTCTATTCAACTGTCAAATAATAAAGTACTACTTCCTTTATTTAACTCTTTAACACCAGAGCTTAAGCTCAACTGTTGATGTTCTCTCAGCTACTATAACTTTACAGCCGTTTACTTATTCCGGAGCCGCTGTGCAACGCTTTACATTAACTTGAATAAAGCTGATATGAAAAGCAGCTTTTCTTCGCGCCAGAATCTGCTAATTCACTGTGTAAATGAGCTCAAAGTTCAAATATCTAAATTGCTGCATCACATCTGCCAATCAGGAACTCAGCTTTGGGTATGTAAAGTCTTCAGTGATTCGATCAGGAGGTAGAATATTGATCCAATGCTAACGGGATATTTTTTTATTTTCATCGAAAGAAAACAAAAAAAAGTTATTTGTTACTGTTATGTCTTTGACGACTTCAAGGTTTAAGTTCAGCAGTGGTCACAAAAAGAAAACAAAAGTTAAAACATTGCATTTGTTTTTTTCACATTGGGAGGAAATGAACACCCCTAAGAGTGCAGTGTGAAAGTACAGCAGTTCAAAGAAATGTTTGACATTTTTTAGGTGTTTTTTCACCAATTCTTACTGAGTTAAGGTTAATTCAACCTGTGGACAGTTTCATATATTTAAACTTTAAATTTTAAAATGTTTCAATTTAACTTTTTATAGACACAAATCTGTCACTATTACTCAACATTATCTAACAGATATTAAAGAAGGCTCAAGACCTACCTTTTTAATCTGGCTTTTAGTTGAATTCTTGAAAGTTATTTTATACTTTGTTTTATTCTCTCTTTTCCTGCTTATTTATTTATGTACTTTTTACTGATTGATTGATTTGTCTGTCTATTTTATTTATTTATTTGTCTCGTTATTTATATCTGTTTTTATTGATTTAATTTTTTATTTATTTACATTTTTAACTCCAGTGTTTTCCTCTGAGGGATCCTCCACATCAGTGATTGACCTTTCTGAATGGGCGGGGTCGCTGCAGTGGGACCTCCCGGGTCTGGCTTTTTGCTTGGATCTGGGGGGTCCTGTAGTGGCGCACTTATTTTATTTATCTATTTATTATTATTTTTTTTTATTTATTTTTTTTTTTTTTTTTTTTGAGTGGAATTGATTCTTTTGAGTTTGAAAATAAAGTTTGATTTGATTTGATGAGACATTTTCAGATTTTATGGATTTCATGAACAAACTGAATATTTTTCCTTCTCCTTAAAAATCAACAAATATTCTTTTACTTCCTGTAATGTCCTTCTCCAGCGAGAGAACCATGGATCTGGTGGTAGAAATGTGCAACACGCGGTCGATCCACTGGTGCGGCATATCGGGCCGACAGCTGGGTAAACTCAGCCCGGGCGCCTCCCTCCTCCTGCCCCTCACCATCTTCTCCTCCGTTCAGGGCCTGCAGGTACGATCCCAGCCGTCCACGTCACAGTTTCGCCTGTTCGCCTCAAATATTGACTTCTTCCTGGTTGTTTCAGAGCATTTCTGGACTCAGACTCACAGACACGTTTCTGAAGAGGACCTACGAATATGACGACATCGCACAAGTGTGTGTGATTTGTCCGTACACCAGCAACGAATGCTAGTGACTTTTACTTTTTTGTTGTTTTTGCATTTTAGAATGGACCAACTGTGGAACTGTGCACTTCATATTTGACTCTTTTTGCAAGCTAAGAGGATAATAATGTATTTTAAAATGAATTGTGAATAATATCAATTTTTTTTTCCTTAAAAGAAAATCTTGTAAATGTGTAATAAGTGTTAATAAATTCTCTGTAAACTTTATTTTGCTTTTGTTTGGTGTCACTTTGAACGTGTTTGTGATTCTGAGCCCACATTCGAAAACCCTCAAAATAAACAATTCTGAGGATCCAAACAAATTCATAAAAACATTAAAATTGAAGTTTATAAAATGTATGTACGGTTAGCCAACCCTGATCCTGGAGATCTGCCACAATCCCTTTAAATCCTGCATTTCTTGCTACTTCTTACCTGGATCAGGTGTAAAAAAATGTTATTTAGTTTTGTCTCTCCTCGGTGGAAAATTTTCTTCGTATTATCAAATTCCTTAATTCATCAAATTGAGTAAATTAGTAAAGAGTTTGAAGCCAAACTGAACAAAAACTGAGCAAAATTATTATTATTATTCCTTTTTTTGTTGTAGTGTTAGACTCTTTTTCAATTATTCGCCAGGAATCTGCTGAAAAAACGAAGCCTGCATGAACTGTATCTGTTTCTAAGAGATAAATAATAACGGAGTTTTAGCTTCTGTGCTGAACTTTCTTTCAACTACCGAAACTTTTTTACAGTTTTTACAATTAGCGTAACTCTAGCCTGATTCTGAGGCTAGAAAAGTGACTGCAGGGAAATGCTAATGGAAGTGTGGCCTGTCATCGCATATCTGCCTTTCTCCAGTCACACTGCGTACACTCTACATGTTTATTTTGGTCTTTCTTGATATTTGATTCTTGGTATTTATAATTCAACCGTTTTTCTAGCATATGTCATTGGTCCTGGCCGATGATTCTTTACGTGAATTCAGTTTTGAGCAGTTCAAAACTTTTAGTCAGTTGACAATTATGCATTTATTCATATTTCACGTAATTTATGTACATAAATCTTCTGCAATTGTGCTTGGTTTTTGCAAGACGCATGCAGAAATTTTTGGCTTTCGACAACCATTCCAGGCGTGTCTAATGGACTTTCATGGTGTCCATCAGATGAGCGGCACATATATCACGTTTAAATTACATAATTCACACATGACAAATGAATTCCAAACAATACAGTTCATTCATTCGCCTTTTATGTGACCTTTTATATCACCACTCCCCCCGTCCAGCTCACGGAGGGGGCTGGGTACAGTAGGAGTGGCTCTATTGACAGAGCTCTTCAGCCAGGGGTCCCCCATGCTGGCCGGGGCCCCTCCAGCTGGCTCCTAGAAGTGTTGAGGACCACTGGAATTTAAATGTTGACTTAAACCAAAACATTGCGACATCGTGAATGTCAAAGTGAAAAGGTTTTCAGGTTCTTTTCCAGGTTTATTCGTTCTTCTTCCATGGTTTTAATGTGTTTCTTTTGTGATTCATCTCTAAAAGTTTTCATATAAAAGGCTCTCTGATGTTAAAAGATTGATACTGTTACAACTTTTAGTCTGAAAATAATCACAAATAACTCAGTTGTGATGTTTAATATAAGTTTATCTTAAAGTTTCAGAACAAATCAAAGCAAAGTTCCAATCTTTCTATGTTTACACCCCCCCTTGCCCATTTGTGTTTCTTTTCATTTAAAGACGGTTGCTCCAGACTCTGAAGAGCCAGCCAATCAAGAGACAGCCAGTATGAAACATGACGTTTTATCTATGACCAATTGGGCAAAAGCTAACAAAAAACATGGCAGAGAATTTTCTAAAACTGCTTATTTTTGATGCATTAACTGTATATGGAGAACTGGACTGTGTGGTGGCCCTCCCCCTCACGTTCCAAATAAGCACCTCCCTTTTAACTTCAAATGACAGCGTCCATATCGCAGAAAAATGGCGACTGAATTGGTTTAACTGCGCTGGAGTCAAAGGTGATGTCACAGCCTCTCTGTCCAGTTCTATGTATACAATCAGTGGTTTGACAGAGACGCGAATGGAGTTAATGTTTGATGCATTAACTGTATATAGAGAACTCCTCACCCTTCATGTTCAAAACAGGAAGTACCTGCCGGCTCCAGGAAGCCAAAATTCAATAGATTTCTATTGAGAAATAACTAAATAAATATCACAGAAAAATGGCGACTGAATTGGCTTCATTTTGCTGGAGCCGAAAATGACCTCACAGCCGCTCTGTCCAGTTCTATCTATACAGTCACTGGTTTGACACAGACGAGAACAGAGCGAAATGAAATAAGATTTTTAAGCCGAAATGATCGCCACTAACATCTTAATAAGAGCCACTTGAGGAAGAGTTCCAAAATGTTTATTTGTGTGTTCAATAAAACCGATCCTGCCTCAGCTCACCTTGATCCATCTGATCTCAAACACCAGATTAAAGAGCATGCAAACAAACGGTATGTCACTGAATAGATTCGTTTAAAGGGGACAGCAGTTCTTTTCTCGCTAAAGTGCTAAAAACAACAGAACACAGGCTGCAAACACTGCAATACACGGACGCAGTCGTCTGAGTTAAAAGTGACGCACAACGTGAAGCAACAAGTCCCATCGGCTCAGGGACGGGTTCGCGTTAAGATACAGTTCTGTCTACAAAAATGACAAAGATGTTACAAACCAACCGGATGTTTGATTTGAGCGGAATTCGTGTGAGATTTCTCATGCCTCTTCATCTTTGAGCGTGAAGAAGGCAGCGGTTTCGGCACAGGTATCCCTCTGGGTTCTGTCGGTGGACTGACGAGTTCCGGGCTCTTCCTTCCGCCTCCAGGCTCTCCGGCCTTCCCCGCGGAGCCTTCAGTCGCAGTCCAAGTGCCTCCAACCCCCTTCCTCGTCTCTTCGTTCCAGCTAAGCCGGGGATTTGACTTAAAGAAATGGGTGTTGAGATTGTTTTTTGCGCCGTATGGTTGAAGAAGGAAAGTTGTGACTGGACGATGAAGAGAAGGTTTCGGTTTAGGTTTGCTTTCGTTCGGTCGGGAGAAAGTTTGATTTGAAATGTACCTGGATGGATCATGAGTGCTCCTCGGCGCTGCCGCTGAAGGAGCGGCTCCTGATGTGGTTCCTCAGCTGCTCTATCAGCTCCGGGTTCTGCTGCTGGATCTGCTGGGCGAACTGTTGTCCCCTGAACGAGAGGCAAACGTGGAAAAACAGTTCCTACAAACTATTCATCTATTTTTTTTTTTTAATTATGATTCATCTGTTTTTGACAAAATCTTGGACATGTTTCTGGAAATTCTCCCTCCCCGATGCTCTGTTTACACTCTCCCTCGCTAGATTACTGCCCCCTCACACCCCCAACCTAACATTAACGGTGCAACAAAAAACAAATATCAGAGCTATCCAGCGGTACAGTTGTGAGCCGAATACCAGCTGACGTCACAAAAACGAAAACTACTTTTTCTTTTTTTTAGCGCCTAATTCAGAAACATTTAAATAAAGAAATACTCAGAAATTTTCATTTTCTTTATGTTTGTCGTCCATCATCAGAAAAAAATGCCACAAAAACAAGTTAAAACACTATTTTCATCAGAAAAAAAAAAGTTTTTCAGTCTCATCATTGGCGAGAATTTTTTTTTTTTGTCAAAAAAATCTGCAATTGTGTGTTTTTTGGGGGGCTGGTGACATTCTGAGAACGGCACAATTTGGCATGAAAAATTGATGTTTTGTGTCTAATTTGAACAATATGATGCTAAAATCTGTAACTAGAAGTTTAGAACTTTCCCGCCTTACAGTCTCACTCCAACCAGTTTTTTTTTAGTGATCTTTTAATTAAAATTAAAATTTTTTTAGCTAAAAATTAAAAAGTCTTTGTTGCTTTTTAAGACATAGTTTATGCACAGCGGCAGTGGCTTGCTAGCAGAGCAACCCCGCCCCTCTCCCTATCGCTGATAGCTCTGTTTGTTTGCTAACTTGCAAGCTTATAGCCTCAAGCTAACATAAAAAATAACGACGAGCAAAACTGGATCAATCCAGTCGTACAGTTTTGAGCCACAATTCACGATAAGTGTTGAACCCTCCTCATGTCTTGCACATTTAAGCAAGAGTGGGGGAGGGGAGACTTTGCCACGCCCATTTCAGTGACTGCATTTTAGTCTGAGCTTTTTCTAGCATCTGGTTTTCTGATCCAACTCGATTAGAATTAAGAAATACTCAGAAACACAGTTTTAATCAAAAATGATTTGATTTAGGTCCTCCATTACGAGAAAAATGCTACAAGAACGTGTTAAAAACACAAAAAAGAGGATTTTCATTAACACGCCAAAGAAAATGGAGTTTTTAAAATGTTGTGGCACTTTTCTGTTGAAAGAAAAGAATGAAGATTAAAATTAAAACATTGGGAATCAGGAGCAAATGAGAAAAAACATTTTATTTGTGGCGTCAAAAATATGTCAGGTGGGCCACAAGCTCCCCGATCTGCTTCATTCTGATGCACCCACTTCTAGAAAAATAGATCCAGGAACATCTTTTTTTGTGGTCTGAGCTGGATAGTTCTGATATTGCTCGCCATTTTTGTTGCGCTGTACTGGTATGTGACTGTAAGTTAGCGAACGAGCACGTAAACAGAGAGCCTTTAGAAAAAAGAAAGGGGGCGGGGTTGCTCTTGACCAAGAGTCCCACCCACAACGAAGAGGTAAACTACTAATGAACTGGCTTTTTTTTGTTTGTTTGTTCATTTTGTTTTTTAAAAATGTCATACGTATAATGAAAACCACTGAAAATACTTTGAAAATACATCAAAAAATTATCAGAGTGGGACTTAAAGAAGCAACTATTCCCCTCTACAGACCTTGAAACCCAAAAACCTGCATGTGACTTAAGTTTTGTAGTGTTTCATTGCCAAACTCTTATTACAAAGCAGAACTTTCCAAGTGCTTCTTTATTATTGGTTTTTGCTCTTTAGTATTTTAAAAGATCCACATGTGTCTCTTTTATCTCTCCATGGTCATACATATAATAAGTCAGAGCGACTGCTGATCCAGCCATGTCGACCGTCAGAGTCAGCAGATCCCCCTAACCCAGGGGTCGGCAACCTTTCAAAGTAAAAGAGCCATTTGGGCTCGTTTTCTACTGATCAAAACCTTGAAAGAGCCACATAGTCTTACTTTTTACTTTTTAATTTTGTTTTGATTTGCTTTCATTACCTTTCTTAAAAATACATATGAATTATGTCTAATTTCTGGCACTAACAATAGCAAAAATATAAGAAGAAACTAGCATTTCTCAAAATGTGATTTTTTTTTTTACGTTTTTACCTTTTACCTTAGATGCCAAATTAGCCACAAAAAAAATCTAGCTCATTGCTTAAATACTAGCTACACTCCAAAATAGCCTAAAATTCCTCAGTAAACTAAATCAGTCAAAAACATTAGCATTTTGCTAAAATAGAAACTAAACTCTAAAATAGCCTAAAAACCCCCATTAGCTGACAAATTAGCCAAAAATGTTAGCACGTTGCTAAAATATCAGGTAAACTCCAACATTTGTGAAAATTATTATAAAAGCTGAAAACTGAAGACTTTCTCATTCATATTTTATTCAATATTTCAAAAACTACATGAATACCAAAAAATACAAGCAGCGTTTATAAATGATAGTTAAGTAATTCTTACTTTAAAAAATTACTATTATTTTATTTTTCTTCAGCCAGAGATAAAATAAAAGAGCCACAGGTTTCAGACCTCTGTCCTAACCAAAACTACCAAAAGAAAACAAATAAACAAAGCCCACAAACTAAGACTACCGTGATCCAAACTACCCAAACTAAAATAACAAAACCCAGCAGTGCTGAAGACAAAAAAAAAAAAACATTTTGAGATATTCTTTTTATGTTATTGCTTTTGTTCGTGCCAAAAAAAAAAAATCAGCATATTTCATATTTATTATTAAAAAAAGAAGGTCATGAATGCAAACTTCTTACAGGCTAAAATAAGGTTTCGATCAATAGAAAACCAGCCAAAATGGCTCTTTTAGAGTTCATTTGGACTCCAGGTTGGAGTACTTACGCCTCAATCAAGCTGGAAATGTCCGACATCCCCCCAACTCCGGCGGCAGGACCTCCGACGGCGTTGGACATCATTCCTGACATGCTGAGCACACATCATCAGCAGCGAGTCAGGCGTCTGCAGAACCCAACATTCAGAGAGAATCGCGCTCGGCGGACACTCACAGTTGCTGCACCTGCTGGTTCTGCATCACGCTCGCCGCCTGTGAACGACAGCGCAGCTCAAGCCGCCGTTTCTCTGTCTAGAAAGGAAAGAAAGCTCTCACCATGCTGATGAAGGCCGGGTTGTTGATCAAGCTGGCCATGTCGAAGCCCAGTCCGGCCGCTATCTGCAGGAATGGCAGGAATTTGATGTAAAGTCCTCAAAAATGGAGAACCAATCATGTGTGAACTCACGGGGCTTGATGCTTCCTTCTGCTTCTGCTCGGCGATCTTCAGGTTGGACTTGTAGGTGTCGTTCTCAGGGTCCAGCACTAAAGCTTTCTTAAAGTAGGAGATTGCTTCAGGATACTTGTTCATAGCTGTCAGAGCCAAACTGGAAAAAAAAAAAACAAGTTCAATAAAAAAAGGAAAACAACTCCCTCGGGGTCACGAGGAAGACGCTCACCCCATCCGGCCGTACGCTTTGCTGTAGGTGGGGTCGATGCCGATGGCTCGTTCACAGTCGCTCGTGGCTTCGGTGTAACTCCCCAGTTTGCTGTGAGCTGCAGCCCTGCAGGCATCAAACCTCACGCTTCAACCTAAAAACCTGGAAAGTGAAGCTGCAGACGCGCAGGAATCGGGACGTACCTGTTGCAGTAATACACGGCGTTCCTCAGGTCCAGATCGATGGCCTTTGTGTAGCAGTCCAACGCACACCGGTAGTTTTCCTCCTTCATGTGATTGTTCCCTGGAAGAAAAACAAATCTGCTTTTTATACGTTTTTACAAATAGAAATTAAGAGATAAAAAATGTATCTTCTCAAGTTGTTTTTGGATTGTGTTGGAAAAAGAAGAAAAAAACTATTTTTACTCTGTCAGACATGACATTTTTACCCGTTTTTTTTTTTAGTTTTTAAAATGTTTTAATACTTTGTTGTATTGTGGAGAGTTAAAATCCTGACAAACAAAGAAACTAGAAAAATGTTTTGTTTTTTTTCTGTTAACTTCAGGATTATATTTAAAACAATTTAGGATCATTCCTAAAAAATGCAGAAAATTACAAAACAGTGATAATCAGGAATCCCATTTCCGTTTAAATACTTAAAACAGCTCATTTCTAACAAAATAACTTATTTTATAATTGATTTAAATCTTTATTTTTTCCTTCAGTTACTATTTTAAATTAATTTAGGAACATTTATATTTTTGTTCACAATACAAGTAATAAGGTTTGTGATCAGTAGAAAAAAAGCAAATAAAAACTTGAAATTCTGCTTTTATTTTTGATTACAGACACAACTACGATCTTTGTTTTTTTTTTTAAACAATGCAATAAAAATGTTTTTGTGAACGTGATATTTTTTTAGAAGAACAATGATAAAGATGTTTTAAAAAGGGAAAAATAATTAAAAAAAATAAAAGCATAACATAAACATCTAAACTGGAAAAAGGAAACCTTTTTTACTTTAAAATAGGATTTAAAAGCTAAATTTAGAAAATCTAATCTAAATTAAAGCCATTTTTCTAGATAATATAAAAAAAGTCTGAATTTTTTTTCCCACCAAACAGCATCTAATTTAAAAAAATCTTAATTTTTACTCTAAATGAGTTTGACAAATTGACAGAAAAAATACATGAATTTTACATTAATTTAAGGATTTTAAAAAGACAGAAACAGAGAAGCTGAAATCTAAGATGACAAACAAAAACAGAGTTGTGTTTCTCTTTTTAAAGAATAACTACAAATGGAAAATGAATTTTTAGAGAAAAAAAGGATAAAAACAAAAATGTGTTACTTTGAATTTCCTATTTGGCTTCAACTTCGAGTAAAGAAATAAAAAAAGTTTCAAAAGTAAAGATAAATTCCACTAGTGAGACTTTAAATCAATATGGATGAAGCCTCAAACACAAGTGAGACAACAGAGTATTTTAGGATCGCAGCTTTGTATTGATCTCCAGGGATCAATCATGAAGAGGATCCGATCTGTCGTATTCAATCAATACATTTTGTTTTAGTAAAAATCAAGAACTCTTCTTGCTTGTTTTCATTCAAATGTTTCTTTTCATAGCCTCATGGTAAGACGAGGAAGTGACATCAGCGATAACCGAAGGCGTCAGGACTGAAATGACCTTCATTCTTCAGCTGCTCGGCTCGTTCGATGTCCTCCGGAGACGGGGACGTTTCTGGTGAGGTGATGTTGTCGTTCTGCAGGAACGAAAAAACAAGAGAAATGTCGCACCATTCGTTCAACCAAACATTCAAATTTGTGAACTTCTGTTGATTATTTGATTCCAAAAGCGCTTCTTTCCATTTACATGTTGATCCTTTTCATATTGGACTAAGTTTGGTTTTCTCTGAGGATCTCCTTTAGAGAAAAAACTGTGGTGCAGAAAAAAATGGAGAAACCTTTGTTTTGGTTCACTTGCAGGTAAACTCTGGTGTGATTCACTACAGTGTAAACCAATGACTGTTCCTATTGTGAAAAAACAGCAACTTTTTAAACTTCATTTGGTTGGAGTCAGAAATAAACAATTCTCTATGGATGACTCTCTCTCCCAGTCAATATTATAAACCCATGGGGATAAATAAGGAAAATGATGCAGGAAATTGAGAGTAAAAGAGCTTACAGAATGATTTAGAAGAAGCTTTAATCAATAAAGTTTGAATATGTACTGACGTTGATAAACGTTTGTGCAATAAGGAGTGTTAGTAACACCCACATTCTTAATATGGTCAGATTGTATGGTACACTGGTTACACTGGTCATTACATTTTCATAATATTATGGTTAAAAAAAAAAAAATGGCATTCAACCATGAAACTAACATTCATTTGCTTCCCAAGTAGTTATAAGGTGATAGACTGAAATTCCTAGAAAGAGTTTAAATGTCTAAAAGGCACTAAAGAGGATTTTTTTTTTTCTTGAGAATTAAAGATTTCAGCTTTTCTTAGGTCAAAGATCAATAAAATGTTGGTAGTGGTGTTAAGTTGGTGGCGTATGTATCAAATGTTGTGAATTTTCGCCAAATTTCATTTAAAAAAATGGCCGCCAAGGCGTGAGTCCTGTGGCCATCCCATGAATTCTTTCTTTCAATGTTCCCGAAATGTTTCTTTTGGTTTTGTTTGTCGATTTTGAGATACTCCTTTTGATCCTATAAGAAATTTTGGCCGCTATTATTATTATTTTATTTATTTTATTTACATTTTCTCCCGCTGTGATGTCATTCTTTGTTTTATGTGTTTTTGACGAGTTTTTTTGTTCGTAATTCCCAAATTTAATTTAAAATTTACTTATGTTTTTAGTATTAACTCAACATATTAGAGCTTCTGTAGCGCTGGTTAAGCTGCATTTACACAGGACACGATTCGCGTGGCGGGGGCGTCGAGTTTCAATTTTAATCCTAGAGCACAATCGCTGGGTGAAGTATTCACATGATGTTCAATAAGTTGCGTTTTTCTGAATGTCATGGGTCCCTGAGTAAAGTCTCACATGTCTCAGGAATGATATAGTCTCCAGTATCATTATTTATTTTTTTAGGATTGTTTTCTTTTCAAATTCCTCATTTTTCTGCTATTTTCAAACCTGTTTTAAGATCGTCCTATGTATTTATTTTCCATTTTGTGACATACTTCTATTAATTGATCACATTTTGTCGTATTTTCAAGTTTATTGATTTAGTTTCCCATTTGTACAGTTAACACAATACACAATAAAAAAACAAACAGCCAATAAAATAAAGGAATAGGCAGAAGCTTATTAAGCTTAATCAATGCCATTCCTTGAAAACTGAATAATATCTACGCTGATCAACGTGACAAAGAAATAGATATTTTTATGACAAATACCTTTATTTAAATATCTTATATTTCTGGTCAAATTTACCCGATGGAGTAATTTTTGTAACAATATTTCTCTAGGGTTAGGTCAATGTACAGAAGCATCTTGAGGTCCTGCGGCGCCATATGGGCGCTGGGTGTGGCGATTTGGCTGGACACTGAGTCAAGACTTCAAAAATCTAAAGTTTGGCAAGACTCAGTTTTAGGCACGTGACGTTTTCAGTGGCTAGATCAGCTGGTAGCTGGTCGCAAGCTTGTCCCAGAGCCCGTGGAGCTGAAGCGATCAGTCCGCTACGCTAGTCAGTCGCCCTGGTGAACAGTGTAGCTAGCTCCGCCCCCCAGGGTCTGGCAGTTATATGTGGATGGTTGGCTGTCCAGCAGACAGAGAGCCACCGTCGTAACGGGCGTAAACAGTCCAGCTCCGTGGCTAATAATGTTTTTTCTCATTTTTATCGAGACAGTAGTTAAAAAGGCTCTCCAGTTTTATTTTTTCCTTCTCGGATTAATAAATTCTTCACCATAGACAGAAGTAACGCTTAAAACGCACTAAGAAAGACTCTGAAACCCAGACACGATGAGGTTCTTGCTGGCGCCTCTGTAGAGCTTTCTGAAAAACACATAAACTAAAGCTACTCGCTCAACATCATCCATGTTTTCCATGATGTGAAAACAAAAGTCCAGAAAAACTTCTCAGTTGTTCTGCCCACTTGTAGCAGCAGTAAATGTGTAAACTTTTGTGTTTCAAGAACAAATGACATTCTTCCTATTTTTCTTTGTCTGAAATATAAGTGAAAATGTTCATGCGAGCTGCGTAATCCTCAGAACTCACCTTGAGCAGAGCGTTGAGGAAAATCTCTCTAAGCGGCTGTGAAACGGCGAGGTGACCATCACTGGAACTAATTTTGAAAGTCGTCTCCAAGCACTGGATGGCAACTGGAGAGGAGGATCAGACAAATCCAAAACGATCAAAGAAATCCAAACTGTGTTTTCAGTCCAACAGGAAGAGCGACACCTGGAACTCATCGGTTTATGGTTTTATTTTAAGGTTTCAACATCCAGAAAGTTGAAACAGATTTGGAGATATTTATTCTGGTGAGGACAGAGGAGAATGATGGATCATTTAAACACAGGCGGCGAGTGGGCTCACCCTCCAGGCTCTCCTGCTCGTCAGAATTCAAAGCTCCACAGTGCGTTTGATCTCGCAGGAACTGAACGACAGCCAACGCCAGGCGCTTCTCCACCGCCATTTTTCACCTAAAATCTGTTGACATAAACGGGACGGCGCCCGGTGAGCGCATGAGGAATCGTGAAGCTGCTACAGCCGGACACGTTAAGACAGAAAAAGAAATAAGTAAGAAGTCATTACAAATTTTAAATTTTAAAAAAAAAAAATGCTACTTTAAATATATTATTTTTATTAAAATTGCTTTTTCCAATCTAAGACAGAAGATATTTTCCCTCTCAAAATTATGCCAACATCCCTTCAAGCTCAGTGCCTTTATTTTGAAATTTCTTTTCGTTTGTAAAATGTATATAACATAAAATAAAAGAAGAAATAATTCTGGATAAAAGACACAATCAGAAACATTTAAGCGTCTTGATTTACTTCAGCTAAATGCAATTTTTTTAAAAAAGAAAATAGCATCAAAACATAAAAAAGCAACAAAAAAAAAGTTATTCCAGTGTAAAAACAAAATAAAAATATGTTTGCAAAAAGCTGCTCTTAACAGAATAACTTTTTGATTAATAAAGTCTTCACCATCATGAAAAAAAGAACAAAAAAATCATTTTTTATAAAACAAGTAAAAGACAAATACAATCTTTTAAAACATATTTTTATTTAGTTAGGGATTTTAAATAAAAATAATTAGCAGAAAATAGATGCGTTATCCCTTAACTTCTGTTATTTATTGTGTTTATTTTTCTTTTTTCCTTTTACTTACAAGCTTTTAGTTAAATTTTTGTCAGTTTTGTATTAAATAATTACTATGTTCATACTATACAGTGCATCATATTTCTCTTATAAACATGTTTTATAGGTTTTTTTGGTGATTATTTTTCAAAGTTTTTATGTGGTCCTGTAATTAACATGTAACATGTTTTTACCCTTTGACATCTTGAATAGGTCTAGTCACGTGACCCGAATCCATTTTGATGAATGAATAATAAATAAATAATACGATTTTTAAAAAAAATATCTAAATGAAAGGATGTCACGTGGTAAGATCAATTTAAGAATGGGGTGAACTAATGAATTAAATTTCCCTGGAGACTGCCTGTTATGATTTTATGACATTTTTTTTTTTTTTATTTTCTTGTTTCCAAGACAACTGACAGGCGGATGAGAGGCAGGGGCTCCGCGCGCGATACGAGCGGGCGCGCGCGCACTCTCAGGTTAAAGAAAAAGGGCCGCAGATTTCCCCGCTGGCAGCAGCGGACACGAACGCAGCCTCGTGCCGCCTTGCTCCGCAGCCACTCCTCCGTGCGTGTGCATGCGGGGCCGTGATGTAACCGGATCCACCACCGCACGTATGTTTTCCCTCACGCATTGAGGCTAATTCGGGATTTTTCAATCTGACACACAAAAGAAGGGCGCGAGCACAAACGCAACATAACAACCTTGAAGGGTTTAAAGATGGAAAAAAAAAACCCTGCAGGTGAAAGGATGCTGCCCGCGCCTCCCGCGCGCCCACCTACCTGAGCTCCTCAGCTGTCTGTGTCCGCGTCATGAGGAAGCTGCGCATGCGCATGCGCGGTGAGCTTCCCAACACACGTGAGGAGAGGAGAGCCACGCTTCTTTCCAGCGACAGTAAGGCGCAAGAAAGGAGGTTTTTACGCACTGGTTGATGCACGAAGACGCGCATGAGCCATGTTTGCGCTCAGAGTGGTGTTTTGCGGAACGCTCCGCAGGTATGGCGCTGTTTGTTCGACGTCAAACCGATCAATGGATGTCATTTTGTGCGCGGGTTTGGCTGGAGCTGCTCGGCTTGTTTACACACCACCACAGAAACCGGATCACTGCAGTAATTCAATCTGACACCAGTTTATAGTCTCCACAAAAACCAGATCATAACAAAATTAAATTAATTCAGAATCAGTGTAAACATGGAGCTAAAAACTATTTGTTTCTAATCTGATTACTGTTGGTCTGCAAAATCCCAGGAGTCCAAATAATCAAGTTTTTTTATTTACTCTCAATAAGGATAAAATAATGTTGGAAGCATTTCTCTTTATTATTTCATTTGACAATTTTTAGACATTCTATGGTGTAAAATAAATCCAGACGAGTATAAATGCATGAAAAAATCTGACTATTTAAGGGAAAAGTGGGCAAACTTTTTCATTTGTGGCTCTGAAATTTGAGAGAAAAAGCCAGATCAGTTGCATTTTTTGGTCATTTCCCTCATAAAAGAAAGAAATAACATGGGATCTGGACAAAGATTTGCTCATTTAGATTTTTCCCCCCTCATTTTAGCACCAATTGGACGATCTTCTGTGTTCATGTGCAATTGTAACGATCGGAAAAATGTCTTTTCAGAAAAACAACAAAGCTTTAAAAAAAAAAATGAATGTGGAATAACTTTCAATGCTTTTATATTTGAAATACAGGGAAAATAAAACATTAATTAGGATTATAAATATAATTTGTTCTAGTCTGGCGGGTCAGATTAAATCGGGCCGCAGTTTTTGGTGTATATTTAGGTCACTTATTTTTCCAAATCCAGTCTAGAATAAATGTTACTTTTTATTAAATTTGTTCAAAAAATGTTAAAAACTACAATACAATAAATAAAAAAACAACTCACAAATATAGTATTATTAATAAAAGTAATATAATAATGCCAACAGGTAAAAGCTGCCTTAAGAAAACGATGATTTTATTATCAAGATGTCTTAGCAATATAATAAATATAATTTAAAAATCATAAATGTTTTCAACTTAAACAATACACAATAATAATAACATTTGTTTATGTTTTTTTTTTTACTATTAAAATCTTTACACATGCTAGTATTTATCAGAATTTTTTGCATTGTGCTCAAACTTTACTTTATTTTTACTTTAATTTATTTTACATTCCAAATATCATCCACTAGGGTTGGAAGTGTGAATTTTCCTGTTCCTCTTAGATTGTGGGAATTTTTCCTATCAATAATTTCTGGATATTATTAGGTAGTTATTTGCTTAATATGATATATTTGTACAGTATGATACATAACAAGATAGTGTTGTTTCAATAGTTTTGAACAAGTTGGGGTTATAGTTTGGCAAACGATTACCGTATTTTCCAGAATATGAGTCGCTGTTTTTTTCAGAATTTAGCCAGGGATGCAACTTAGAATCAGGATTTTTTTTTTCTTTTTTTAAACATAGACTCATATTTCCATTATTTTTCCACTAGCAACCACTAGAGGGCACTGCATTTTCTTATGTATCATATTTTGTATAATGGAGGTAATACAGATTTATAATAATTCCCCCATACTTCGTTACAGTGCTGCGATTATCCTGTTTACACAGCCACTTTTATAACCTGGTAAAAGTAATTGGCATGTGTGAAGGGGCGACCTGACAGGCTGATAGCTTCTGCTTAGCATGGAAAAAACGTGAAGCACGTTGCGGGTTTGTGGGAGATTTATTGCTCCTGCCGAATGCCGGGGATGACTCGGAGCTGCAGCTGAAACTAAATAAAACCTCCAGGTTATTAAGAAGAAAAGGGAAACCAGCATGACTGACCCTTTAACACCTGAGGCGTTGTTGGTGACACTTAAACACAAAATCATTTACGTTCTGTAACTTTTCAACCGTGAATATGATCAACGTAATTCCAGCAGATTCTGAAGGAGAAAAGTGGCTCCTTCAGAAAGCTACAGTAAATCAAAGAACACTGGAGCTCTGGTGTTAAAGGGTTGAATTAAAAGTTTTTCCAAAAAAATTTGTTCTTTCAGAGCAGGCCCCAGCCAGGAAGGCCAAGTGGGCCCCATATGGTTTAAAAGTGGGCAGAAAATGTGACCCCGATTGGGTTTGTCCACAGTTTCCATGGTGGCCCCACCTGTGTTTGCCCACACTGGCTTACATGGACACCCAGTGGGTTAGCCTGCTGCGCTAGCCGGCTGACTGGTGGACAGCGGAGCCGGCTAGCACACTACAGCGAAGCTCGCTAGCTCATTACAGCTGAGCTTGCTAGCTTAATACAGTGGAGCTCGCTAGGTTGCTACAGAGGAGCTTGTTATCTCAATACAGAGGAGCTTGCTAACTCAATACAGTGCAACTCGCTAGCTTGCTACAAAGGGGCTTGCTAGCATACTACAGATACCTCGTTAGCTCAATACTGAGGAGCTCACTAGGTTGCTTCAGAGAAGCTTGCTTGCATGCTACTGAGGAGCTCGTTAGCATGCTACAGTGGACCTTGTTAGCCCAATACCGAGGAGCTTGCTAGCATGTTCCAGTGGACCTCGTAAGCCCAATACAGAGGAACTGGCTAGCTGACTACAGCGGAGCTTGATAGCATGCTACTGAAAAGCTTGCTAGCTCGCTACAGTGGGGCTTAATATTATGCTGCAGTGGAGCTCACTTAAGCAGAGTTTGCTAGCATGCTAAGCCGTAGCTTGCAACAGAATAGCTCTCTAGCCTGCTACACAGTGAAGCTCACTAGCACACCACAGCTAACCCTCTTAAGTCACTGTGGTCAAACACAGATGGGGCCACCACAGAAACTACGGACAAACCTAATTTGGGCCCTTATTTTCTGCCTACTTTCAAACCATATGGGGCCCACTTGACCTTGTTGGCTGGGGGGGTTGTCCAATCCCTGGCCTCAAGGACTGGTGCCCTACATATTTTCCAACCAACCTGCCACTAAAGCTTCTAATTGGCCAGACACACCTGATCCAGGTAATCAGCAGCAGATAAGGCAGGATTTCTGGAAACCAGCAAAAGGCCGGCCCTCGAGACCTGGATTTGGGAACAACTGATTTAGAGTCATGGTTTTTGACTAGCGCGGCTCTTTCTGACTTGTGTAGCCTAAGAAAAGGTTGGACTGTTCTGAAGTGGATGAGGTTCTATGTATCACCTAAAATGTGGCGGTTGATGGATTAGGATTGCAGGAACCTCAGTTTGAGCAGATTTAATCTTTTCCAAACACATCCAGTTATCATGAGTAGAAAAAACTATTTTTGAGACCAGGCTTTACACAAGTGGATGGATTCCTTCAGATTCTCTCTATTTCGGTCATTCCCAAAAAAGAACATCTTGTAGCTTATCTTTATCCCTCTCCTTTTTAAAGCAAACCTGTTTTCCTGCTCTCACTATAGATCAAAATGTCATCTGCAAACATCAGGATCCACATATTTCTCTCTAAATACATCTATTATTCTGTCCATCCCCATAGAAACAAGGGTCTCAAAGCTGATCCTTGGTATAGTCCCAGCTCCACCTTCAACTCCTCTGCTTCACCTACAGAACATCTCACATCTCATCCATGTCCTGAACAGCTCAAATGTTCCTCTCTCTGTATTCTGTCACATACAAAAACACAAATCCTCGAAGTCACTAAGTAACGTACCACTACTTAATCCAAAATCATAGCCTCCCAACCCTTTCTTTCAGGGTCTCTAAGCACCGTCTCAGAATGACCATCCCTCATGACTCAGTAACTCCATCCAGAGACTGCTGTCAGGCTGCCGGGAGCAGAAACGCTCTGAGGTGGGACCTGACTCCAGAGGAGATCAGATCCATGACGGACGGTCTGATAGACCGAGTTCAGAAGGTGTACGATGAGGTCGGGTCTCTGAGCGTGGAGAACGTCTCTGTTGAAAACACTCTGAAGGTGCTGGCGGATGTCAGGCTGGAGTATGCGTGTAAGTCTTCTGAGGAGTTTGTGATGAATGCTCATTTTTATCTTAAAACAAAACTAGTTTCAGATTCTAAAAGTAGGAGCAGAACGTTGACTTTAAATGAGAACTGGACTAAGTGACCCCTCCCCCCCTCACGTTCCAGACAGGAAGTACCCGCTGGTTCCAAGAAGCCAAAATCCCATAGACTTCCATAGAGAAACAAGCAGCTATTACTCAGTCATTCTATTGGTCAGAATAACCATTCTTGCTCAAATAGCTTTTTTTAACATCTTATCGCTAATCCTAATTTTTCTTCATGATATTTTTTCTTTATCGCTAGTTATTCAAGTTATAAACTGACCAATCAGATGCCTCAGTTAAAGCATGTGGTGCACCCCCCTACCCATGTGTGATTGACAGATTCTTTTTCGGACAAATTCTCATTCAAGATTACTCCTGATTGGCGACAGCAGTTGCCATGGAAACGTGACTCAGACCGATCACTGTCGTCTGGTTCCAAATGGCGGAATTGCAAAAAATTAGTGACTGAATCGGCTTCATTTCGTTTTCTATTGGTGACTTCACAGCCGGCTTTGTCCATCTCTATTTACTGTCAATCTGTAGAATTGATGACTCTAAACAACTTAACCCATTCACTGATTACTGTTATCGTCTGGTTCCAACATGGCGGTGTCCATATTGCAAAAACTCTGTGACTCAATTGACTTTATTTTACTGGAGCCGGAAATATACCTTTTCATACCTCACTCGGTCCATTTCTCATCTACAGTCAAGTGCATTGCATGAATGAAATATTGAATATTTGAATATATCCATATTGAAAATATTGAAATTTCAGTGTACTGACTGCATAATTATTAATGAATTAAAGCTATTTTGGATTTTGTCCTTAATTTTGATGGAAATTGTTTGACTTTTTAAAAATATTATTTTGTTTATAGATTAATTGCCAACACAAAGAAAGAAGACACACTAGCAGTGGAGAATATTTATAGCATTTTTGCTAAGATTTCTGAATAATTATTTAAATAAGTGTACACTGTATTGGCTTTTTTCAGTAGCTTAAATGATTATGCTTTCAATAAATATTCATATGCAAAATAAACTCACTCTGTGCTTACCCAGCGTCGCGGCACGTCCTCGACTTCCTTCAGTACGTTTGTCCTCATAAAGACGTGCGCTCGGCGAGCACAGAGGCGGACAAGAAGCTGTCCGACTTCGACGTGGAGATCAGCATGAGGGGAGATGTCTTCAAGCGGATCACTGCCTTACAGGTACGGCCCCCGTCGTTCCTCAAATCACCGGTTCTGCCCGATCAAAGAGCCTCTACCACATATTAAATCACAACATCTGTTTTTATTGAAATGGTTTGTTTTTTTTTGCATTTTGACAGAAAAAACATCAGGACGATCTATCTCGGGAGGAGAAGAGATTCTTGGACAGACTTGTAACTTTGGGTCAGAGGAGAGGGCTGCATCTTTCTGAGGATATACAGGAGGTGATCCACTCTTCTTTCAGGAACTTCCTTCCTGTTTTCCAGAAATCTGCTGATAACCTGAATCACAAACTCCTAATCACGTCTTACAGGCTTTAAGTTCTCCATTCCTTATGTTAGAATTTAAGGGTTTTATTGACATTTTTGGAAAAGTACGCAATTAAAAAGTTTTAAATTATCTTTTTGTTTTCGTTATATCCTACTTTTATATCAATTTTAGGTTAAATGATTATATGATTTAAACAAAAAGCAGGATAATAAATAAACTGAATTATTTTCAAAGGAAAAAAACTCCTAAAATTAAATTAAACTAATCCATTGTCTCAAAATGTTTAATAAATATAAAAACAATAAATGTTTTTATTAATAAGATACATTTATTGCATTCATTAATAGTTCATTCATTATCTTGAGATTATTTTGGATTATCTCACAAAGGCAGTAATGTTCCCACTTTCTTAAAATGTATTCCCAATAGTTGATATAAAAAATATTAATATAAAAAAAGTCTAAATAAGCGTTTTTAAAACACTTATCCCTTTAAAAATAAGAATATTTCCAGGCTGCAGCTGCTGTAAAAATGTCAAGTTCTACCGGATATTTTTCACAATCGAGGTTTAAAACGGCTGACAAGAAAACTATGGTGAACGAGTATTCTGGTAGTACTTGAACGCATCCCTCACGGACGAATTTGTGAGACGTGAAAAGAGTCTCACGGTAGATTCGTGCGTAACTTAGGCTGCGTGCGTGCTTGAGAAGTGATTTGTGTGTATTTTTAAAAGAATTTTGTGTGTAATTAATATCAAGCTGTTGTGATTTTATTTGTGCATGTGTAAATTGTATTTTGTATTTTTTCAAATTTTTTAAATTTTTCTGCTTTTGCACAAAACGTATTATATGAGTTACAAATCAAGAATTATGCGCACAAAAATCCAAATATATGCACGAATCAAAAATACGCAGGCACAAATCAGAGTGAGTCTATTTTCTCTCCATACTGGAGCTATTTAGCCGTACAGTCTTGAACCAGGTACCAGCTCAGATGAGGATAACAAAGACGTTCATGGATCTATTTGTCTACAACTGAATGCATCAAACGAGTTTGTGTCCCGCCCAGCCTATTTTCTATTTCACAGATATGATCTTTTTCAAACACCATTTTTCTCCAGATTTTACATAAAATAATAATTCAGAAATACAATTTTTAGCTGAATTTTCTTTATGTCATCAGAGAAATGGAACAAGAAGGTGTGAGTTTTTAAAAACATGATAGAGGTCTGTAATGTTCGTCATAGAAATGACTGAACTGTTGAGACAAAGTGAAAAATATCTGAGTGGAATAAGAATCACTCTAACCCCAGTTTAAAACCGTTAGCTTGTAAATTTAAATCCATCCATCCATATTTCCTGCTCTTCAATGTAAGCACAAACTTACCTTTCTTTTAAATACTATCTATTCTTTAAAAAAAAAAAAAACTGCACTGAATGCCATTTTCAAATCATGGATCATCTGATACTTTCCTCTGCCACTCTAGCACATTAGTCTAATTTTGCACTTTTTTTGCACATTTACTAGTTACTTAAGGTGTTTCTTTTTATACTTTATTTATCTCGATTGGCCATCCACATTGGAGCGAACTGTTCCTAAATTTTATTGTATCAAGAATAACGAAAATAAATGCATTCTATTATATTATTTTCTTGTCTTTTCTTTTCTTTTCTTTTCTATTCTTTCCTATTATATTCTTTTCTTTTCTATTCCATTCTATTATTTTCTATTCTATTCTATTCTTTTCTATTCCATTCGATTCTTTTCTATTCTATTCTATTCTATTCTATTCTATTCTATTCTATTCTATTCTATTCTATTCTTTTCTATTCTTTCTGTTCTATTCTATTCTGTTCTATTCTATTCTACTTTTCATGTCCAGAGTTTCAGTCAACATTGCACAAATTTAAAATGATCAAAATAAACTATTATTTATTTTTAAAAGTCCCAAATGATTACGCTCTATTTCTTTTGTTTCTTGATTTCCTTTCGTTGCTTCAGGAGATCAAAAGAACCTCCAAGCTCATCAGTGAGCTCTCCATAGAGTTCAACAAGAACCTGAATGAGGACGCCACGTTTCTGCTGTTTTCTGAGCGGGAACTGGGTAAGCTGGCCTCTCTCCACCGGCTTTTCGCCGCGTGAACGCCGTTTTTTTTCACCCGTTCTTGGCGTGCAGGCGGCCTCGCCGACAGCTACCTCAACGGCCTGGAGAGGACGGCAGAGGGCCGCTACAAGGTGACGCTGGAGTATCCTCATTACTTCCCGCTGATGAAGAGGTGTTACATCCCCGAGACCAGGAGGAGGATGGAAACGGCTTTTCACAGCAGGTGTAAGGAGGTGAGCAGACACCAGTTCAGAGTCTATCTGCCTTTGATTTCTTTCAAATTCCTAATATATTTGCTCTGTGTTTGACAATAAACCTTTAAACTCTGTTTATGGAAGATCTTCTAAGATGCTTTTCAGGGAAAGACTCAACCATCAAACTCCAAAAAACTGAACTTATGACACAGTACTATAAATATTTTAGACTATAGAGTGCATTACAAGAAAATCAGAAAATATGCTATGATTATCTTGCATCGGAGCCAAGAGGAAGCTGATTGGTCAGACGGGTTGATGGGAAGATTTATTCGTGAACTGTCTTTTATCTGCAATAATCAGAGATAACAACATGACAGATAATGATGATAATAATACATTTTATTTATAAAGCGCCTTTCTAGCCACTCAAGGATACTGTACAGTACAACAAGAATCAACATAAAATCAACAGGAATAAATACATCCTAAAAAATAAAAAACAGAAGCAAAATAAAAGTCATATGATCAGAAATTCAGATGAGACCAACTTTATTGATAACAACTCTCTACATTCTTCACTATTATCCATAGACTGTATTTGTGAACTGGACTAAGTAACCCCTCCCCCCTCGTAAAATAAATTTTTCAGTCTTTCTATTTGTCAGAATAGCTATTATTCGGATTGTGAACTGGCCAATCAGATACCTCAATCACATCATGTGGTGCCCCACCTCAACTGTTCAAAACGTTTGAAGGGGTGTGGCTCTCCAACAAGCAGTTGCCATAGTAACGTTGACTGAGATCGACTGGAACCAGTCACTGCTTACCGACGTCGTCTGGTTCCAACATGGTGACGTCCGTATCGCGGGATAAAATGGCGACGGAGTTGACTTCACCTCATCTGATCCTGAAGTAAAACTTTTTCTATAGTTCTCTCTTGTACACTCAATGTTATTAACACATAACTAAGAGCTCCGTGTAGCACAGAGAACCGGTTCCAGGTCATTAAACTCTACCAGAATTCACACGTCAGTTTATAGGAGTACTGTGAAAAATTGGGTAATAATGTTTTAATAATGTTTTTATGTAAAAAAAAAAAAAGATAAAACAGAGACATTTTGGACATATGTATATTGTTTTTTCCAGAAACTTTAGATTCTATTGCAAATCTGTGTTCATATTAGTTTGCAGTTTTATTTTATGGATCACCTGCCAAAAATGAATACATTTGATTTGATTCGATTGATTTTTTGGTTCATTTCAACCATTAAATTTAGACAATACAAGGGGAAAAAATCACACAAATTACTCAAACTTGTTACAGAAACAGTGAATTGCATTGATTAAAAAAAAGAAGGAAAATAAATCATAATAAATTTCATTTTGTTTATTAAAATAGCAAATATGAACTAAAGTCAAGTAGAGTTTAATTTAAAAAAACTATTAAAAAAAAGGTTTGTTCCCAAAAAGCTCATTGATATAGTCTCATGATACATTTGGTTTGATCATTTTTCAACATTTTTTAAGAGTACGACGTTAGAAAAAACTCTACCTGATTATTAATTCATTGTTTTAAAATAGTAAGATTAATCGTATGTAATAATCACAACTCAAAGTACTGCAACTGAATCTCCTATGCAAGTTGCTTTTACCCAGGCAAATTAATCAATTAAAAAACAGCTTAGTCAGCATTTTAAATAGTTACAGGTAAATGAAGTATTACGATGTATCGCTCAGTTTTTTTCCATCACCCCTAGTTTATAAGGCAAACGCGTAAAGAATGAGGATGTTTCTGCTTAGAGATTACACCAAATATGATCATTATCTAAGGGGTTTAGAAATATTAGAGAAAATCTAGATTAAAATCTAAAAATTCATTTAGACTTAAGCTATTATAAAGAAAGTGATCAAAAATCAAAGGTTAATTCCTGGAAGAAAAAGGTCATTCATGAAAACAATTTTTAATCTTTTAGTATTCTGGACATTTAAATACCTGACATATTTTTATATATATATATATATATATATATATATATATATTATATATATATTTTTTTTATTGCTTTAAATATATATATATATTATTCAGCTTTGTAAATGGATTCTATTATATATTATATTATATTATATTATATATATTTATATTAGATTATATTATATTATTATTATATTATATTATATTATTATTATATATATATATATATTATATTATTATTTATATTATATTATATTATATTATATTATATTATATTATATATATTATATATATATATATTTTTATAAAAATAAATAAAACCTTATTTATATTTACACTGTATGATAATATATACTTTGACAAAATTATTTTTCACTACTAAGTGCATTTTATCGGATGTTGGAATTCTTTTGGGGGGGTTGTATCTAAATCTATTTAAAAATTCAGCGCCTTGGAAATCTCCCAGAAGTCTTTGCAAAAACTTAGTGTCCATCAGTGCTCTCTTGATTTGTCAATATTGACCACAATGCATTGCATTTGAAAAAATGTATTTAAATGTGATTTTTTTTGTGAAGTTTTCATTTTTAGAAAACAGAATGTTCATTTATTTGGTTTTTGCTTTAGCAAGTGAGTGATGTCATAATTGAAAAAACGTAATCAATTGTAATAAAATCCATGTGAATCCATAAAATAGGGGTTCAGTTTTAATCAAATTGTTCAAAATATTTATTTTCTACCTTTTATTTCCTCTTTTGCTTTTACAGTTAACGTTTCTTTCTTGTCACTATCATCCAATTTGATTTACATTTCTATTGCTTCACCATCAGACCCATAAATCTGTCGCTGTGGGATCCGAGGTTGACTTGAGAGCCAGCCCGTGGAGGACGGCTCCATCTGCAGTGAAACCGCCGCATTTACAGATGGCGGCGGCAGCGGGCCGAGTCCGCAGACCCAGCAGCTGCTGCGGTGTCGAGTTTCCGGCAGTTGCTGCTCAGGAAGCCGCTGTGAATTTTCTCAGACCTGTCATGTTACTCCGCATGGAACCAGCCTGGCCTCATAATAGGCCGGAACTGAAGTCCCAGAGAAAGCAGCACCTGTCGCAGACGTGAAACGACCTTTTATACTTTTTTTTTGTCTGCAGGCGAACACGGCCATCCTGGAACAGCTGATACAACTCAGGGCAAAGGTCGCAGACCTACTGGGTTACGGCAGCCACGCGGACTATGTGCTGGAGATGAACATGGCCAAAAAAGCCAGCAGGGTGTCCAGCTTTATCGGTGCGAGTCGTCTGATGTGTTTCCTCTCACATTCAGTCACTAGAGATGAAACGGAACAGTCAGGACCACATCTTTAAATGATACTAACATGTTTTACTGTCACTACATTAGGATCCAACTCAAACATTTGACCAAAATCCAATCAAAACATAATCCAGGGGAAGTTACATGTGTGAGACTTTTACGTGAACCTTTGGGTTCCAACCAGAAACCAGACGGACGCCATTACTCTTCATTAAAGCGGCGGACAATAGAAGCAGAAACTACTAGAAAATGACCCAGCCATCCTCAAGCATGCTGGGAAATGGTTGACTTTGTACTATTTTTAACGATACACACTTGAAAAGAAAAGAATCACTTAAAAAAAACGTTAATTAATAAATCAGTGAATAAATGCATAGAAATAAAACAACAATCTAATCTAGTAGAATCTAGTAGATCAGCTCCTTGAAAAGCTAAAACTCTTAATACTAAGAACATTTTGGTTGCAAAAATAAATATGTTTTGCTCCCAAAATATTAGATGGAAAGATATTTTCTAAAGTGCTGATTTAATTCTTCAAGTGAACACAACATAAAGGAATTATTAGCACAATAAAAAAGAAAACATTTGCTTTTTTTCCCCATGGTTTATGGGATTTTAGGTGTTTTGTCGAGAAAGGAGTAGAAAAAAAACGTTATATTATATTATATTATATTATATTATATTATATTATATTATATTATATTATATTATATTATATGATATATGATTATGATTATGATGATATGATATGATATGATATGATATGATATGATATGATATGATATGATATGATATGATATGATATGATATGATATGTTATATGTTATGTTATGTTATGTTATGTTATGTTATGTTATGTTATGTTATGTTATGTTATGTTATGTTATGTTATGTTATGTTATGTTATGTTATGTTATTTATGTTATGTTATGTTATGTTATGTTATGTTATGTTATGTTATGTTATGTTATGTTATGTTATGTTATGTTATGTTATATGTTATGTTATATGTTATGTTATGTTATATGTTATATGTTATGTTATGTTATATGTTATGTTATGTTATATGTTATGTTTGTTATATGTTATGTTATGTTATATGTTATGTTATGTTATATGTTATGTTATGTTATGTTATTATGTTATATGTTATGTTATGTATATGTTATGTTATGTTATGTTATATGTTATGTTATGTTATATGTTATGTTATGTTATATGTTATGTTATATGTTATGTTATATGTTATGTTATGTTATATGTTATGTTATGTTATATGTTATGTTATGTTATGTTATGTTATTATATGTTATGTTATATGATATGTTATGTTATGTTATATGTTATATGTTATATGTTATGTTATGTTATGTTATGTTATGTTAATGATATGTTATGTTATGTTATTTATGTTATGTTATGTTATATGTTATGTTATGTTATGTTATGTTATGTTATGTTATGTTATGTTATGTTATGTTATGTTATGTTATGTTATGTTATATGTTATGTTATGTTATGTTTATGTTTATGTTATGTTATGTTATGTTATGTTATATATATGTATATGTTATGTTATATGTTATGTTAGTTATGTTATGTTATGTTATATGTTATGTATATGTTATGTTAATGTATGTATGTTATGTTATGTTATGTTATGTTATGTTATGTTATGTTATGTTATGTTATATTTATGGTGGTTATCAAGTATACTTGATCAATTAACAAAAGATTATTTAATACTTTTTTCAATACTATAACCTTAGTTGGCAAAGACAAGAGTCAAATGTTTTCTGTAAGTCTTTACGAGGTTTTCACAAATTGTTGCAGGTATTTTGGTCCAATCATCCATGCGGATCTCCTCTAGAGCATTGGGGCTGTCACTGGTCAACATGGACTTGGAGACTTGCTAGACCACTCCTGGAACTTGAAATGCGTCTGCCTTTTTGATATAAATCGTTTTTTTCCCTCCCTTTTTAACAAAGGTTCTAAATGACAGAATATTTTTAACAAAAACTCTTCTTTTTTAACATGTCTTTTAGAAATTGTCTCAAAGACAGAGTGCAACTAAATACAAGCTGTAAAAATGTTTATAGAACAATGCAGCAGGTGTTTGTGAGCTACCACTAGTTTAAGCATCTTATAAAGAGAAATAAAGTAATCATTCAGCAGAACACTTGTGGTTGAAGTTTGGAATTGTTGTCATGCTGCAAGATCCAGCCACGACTCATCTTCAATGCTGATTGAAGGAGGTGTTCTTTGGATGCAACTCTGCATTCTTTCTCCTCCAAACAGTGGAGTTCGTACCAAAAAGTTCTATTTTGGTTTCATCTGACCATAAGACCTCTTCTGGATCATTTGTATGCTCTCTAGTAAACTTTAGACGGGCCTGAACGTGGACTGTGTGGTTCTGGGATTTTTTTTCTCACCGTTCTTGTGATCATTTTGACTCCACGGGGTGAGATCTCGCAGGGATCCCCTGATCCAGGGAGATTATCATCAGCGATCTCGTATGTCTTGGTTTCTTCACACCAAGCTGCTTACCTGTTGCAGATCCAGTCTCCCCAGCCTGGTGCAGGTCGACAATTTTGTTCCTGGTGTCCTTAGACAGCTCTTTGGTCTTTACCACAGTGGAGTTTGACAGTTTGAAGTTGTGGACAGGTGTCTTTTCTCTAGAAAACCAGTTCAAACAGGTTTCGTTAACAGAAGTCAGAAATCTTGCTTGTTTGTTGGTTAATAAATTCATATTTTCCACCATAATTTACAAACAAATTCTGTAAAATTTGATTTTTTTCTCATTTTGTCTCTCATAGTTGACAATTTCTCAACCAATATTCATCGTTAACTCAAATTCAATATAATTTACATACAAAGTAAAATTTTTTTTCATTTTTTAAATAATTTTATAACTCGCGATCCTCAAAAAAATATAAGACTCTGCTCAATCTGGTCCCTACAGATGCTTTTCACCAGCGCCTGAAGCCCGTCGGAATCAAGGAGAGGAAATACATTTTGGCTCTGAAGAAGAGGGAGTGCTTGATGAAGGGCTACGAGTTCGACGAGCAGATCAACGCCTGGGATTTGCCCTACTACATGAACCAAGTGGAGCAGTGCAAGTTTGCCGTGAACAAGGACAAGCTGATCGAATATTTCCCTCTGGAGGTGGTGACGGAGGGGCTGTTCGGGATCTACCAGGAGCTGCTGGGCCTCGCCTTCGCCGAGGTGGAGCACGCCGACGTGTGGCACGAGAGCGTGAAGCTTTACTCCGCCTGCGACTCTGAAACGGGGGAGCAGGTTGGGCAGTTTTACCTGGACCTTCATCCGAGGTAGAGATTAGTCATGTGAGTTTCACGTTGGCTCTGGTAGAAACCTGAAACGTCCATTGGTTCACCAGGGAAGGGAAATACGGCCACGCAGCTTGCTTCGGCCTGCAGCCGGGATGCAGAGGGCCTGATGGGAAACGGAGGCTCCCGCTAGCGGCTATGGTGGCAAATTTCACCAAACCGAGCAAAGGTTGGCCGTCTCTCCTCCAACATCACGAAGTGGAGACGTACTTTCACGAGTTTGGTCACGTCATGCACGAAATCTGCTCTAAGGTGAGTTTCTTCCGTTTGTCTCGCGTCAGGAATCGAGAGGCTGAACTTTTCCTTCTCTTCCATGCAGACCACGTTTTCAGAATTCAGTGGAACTCAGGTGGAGACGGATTTTGTGGAGGTTCCCTCTCAGATGCTGGAGAACTGGGTTTGGGAGAAGGAGCCCCTGAGGCGAATGTCTCGCCACTACAAAGACGGCACGCCGATCCCGGACGAACTGCTGGACAAACTCATCGCCTCCAGAGTGGCCAACACAGGTCAGGGTCTCCGCTTCTCTCAGAAACACGAAAAGCACCAAAGGTGATGAAGGTATCTCCTCCACAGGCCTGATGAACCTGCGCCAGGTGGTCCTCAGTAAAGTGGACCAGACACTTCACTCCAGTAAAAGTTCGGACACAGCTCAGGTGTTTGCAAAGCTCTGCCAGGACATCCTGGGGGTTCCTGCCACTCCAGGTCAGCCCCTAAGATCAACAAATAGTCATAGTTTTATTCAGCACAACACATAACACGAAGCACCTTTTCCAAAAGGCTGAGACAACTCCGCTGTTCCAGGGACCGCTACAGGAAATCATTCCTTCCACACGGAATAAGATTATACAACTCCTCATCCCGCTGTAATAGATAAAACAACCGATGTCCATTACTGCCTCGATTTTGCACACCCCCTATTATTATTATAGTCTGCTCATTACAGTTTGCACAATTTGCTTGTTTTTTCTTGTTATATATATTTTTTTTATTTTTTTCTTATCTTTTGTAAATATCGATATATTCTGTATACACCTAATGCTGCAACAGCCTAATTTCCCAGCCTGGGATGAATAAAGTATTTCTATTCTATTCTATTCTATAACTAGTATTTAAAAAAAAAAAAAGACAATCTCTACTTTTGCATTTCAGTATTTTCTGTTTGAAGTGCTGTTTTTATTTATCTATTACAACTAGTTGATGGGGTTGCCCCTCCCACTTTGAAGTCAGGTCATTTCTGATTGGTCCCTTCCCATAGAACAGGAGTTTCAAACTCGTACAGGGGACAGAAATCCAAATTGAGCATTTATTGAACACACTAAACTTAAAAAACGTAACTTTTTAACATTACTATGAACAACCAAGACAGGATTTTCACAGAACCTGTTTGCATTCCATTTAATAATAACTCGGTTTGTCAAATGATCGCATTAATCGCGATGAATTAATTACAGACATTTATCTTCTTTTTTAATCGCATTGATCTCATTTGAGAAAATAAGGTCATACATTTGAATTATGGTATTCATAAGAAGTTCGCGTTCAAGAATTTTTTGGATTGCTAAAAAAAATGTACTACTACTGTTTCTTGATGTGATAAATAGGAGCATTCTGGACCTGATGTTTTTTTTTTTAAGTTTGAAAAAAAGGTTGGAAATATTTTATTAAAAAAAAACACTAAATAAAGCCTCCTGTTTAGTTTTATTTTGTTCTTTTACTGTACCACAATGTGACAAATTTGAATAAAATACCTCAAAATGAAGCTTTTAACAGCAATAAATGGGTAAAAAAAATGTTTGATTAAAATTGATTAATTAATCACAGGTCGTGTTTAATTAATGGAACAAAAAATTAATCAGATGACGACACTAACGTTAAACCTTTAACTGCCCGCTCAACCAAACGGTGGGAAATATTTAAAAAACATGTTTTTAAAAATATTGATTGTGTGTATTATTCCCCAAGGTGCAGAGAAAAGGGAAATGGAAATTGAGAAAAAAAATTGAAGTAAAAACATTTTTTTCCCAAAAATTGAATACATTTAAAAAAAAAAAAAAAAAAGAATTCTGGCTAGTAAATTATGTGCATCAGATAGTAACTTGTGCACATCATTTATTATCCAGAACATTTTTAAAATTCAATTTTTAGAAAAAACAAAACAGTTACTATCTGGTGTGCACCAGTTAATAACCAGAACTTTTTTTTGGTAAAAAAAAAAAATGAAAGAAAAAAATTTGGATAGTAACAGGTCGCAACAGTTATCCAAATTTTTTTTTCTTTAAGTTTTTGAAGCCAGAACTTTTTGTCTTACTTACATTTTTTTACGGAGCCCCCTAAGTATTTTTAGAAATAATTTGTGTATACTTTTGCTTTTTTTACGTTGCCCATAAATATTTTAGGGGAAAAAAATGTAGACTTACATTTTTTATGGAATTCCCTAAGTATTTTTAGAAAAACTTTTTTTTTTCTTCATTTTTTTTTTTTTTTTAAACTTTAGGGGCTCCGTACCAAGGCAACAAGCAGCAGGAAAAAAAAAAACTTTTTGGATGTTTTTCTTTTCTTCTTTTTTGGGTGGTTAAAGTGTGTAATGGACAAAGACGGTTTTATATGTAACAAAATCTCCTAGTTTTTGGTAATTGTGTAAACTCACTGCTCTAAAGTGTGCATATCAGTGCAAAGCTCCTGTAAATGTTTCAGAATCTGCTGGAGTTTGGTTAATCGCGTTAACGGTCAAAGAGCTACTCTAGTCAAAAGAATGTGAAAACTGGAGCTAATGATTAAAGGATTTATTGTTTTAAAGAGCAACTTGTTAGCTTAATTTGTGGAGCAGATGATAGAAATTAATTTGCATCCAAAACAATATCTGTGCTCTTCAGGTACTAACATGACGGCCAGTTTCAGCCACTTGGCTGGAGGATACGACGGTCAATACTACAGCTATCTGTGGAGCGAAGTTTTCTCCACGGACATGTTTTTCAGTCGCTTCAAGAAGGAGGGCATTATGAATCCAAAGGTGGGTCAATTGAAGTATTTTGTTGTATTGTGATTTAGTTGGAGACATTTACGTGTATGATTGGTGGAGCAGGTTGGAAAGGAGTACAGAAGAGTGGTGTTGGAGGCGGGGGGATCTGTGGATGGAATGGAGATGCTGAAGTCTTTCCTCGGACGGGAACCTCAACAGGAGGCCTTCTTTGAGTGTAAGGGACTTAAGGAAACACAAATCATGTAATCAGGGATAAATTCAGGGACTTTGTGTAATCTATAAAATAAACAGTCTAAAATGAAAGGATAAATCCGTCTTTTGTACTTGTTTTGGTCTTTTTTTCTTTGTGCTCCATTTGTGCGTAGTGACTGCAACAATGTGAAATCTGATCCAAATGGATTGAATTCTGCTGTTTTTTAAAAACATCTTTGAGTATAATCTTCTACAGAATTCAAATACTTAATTTTTTTCAATTTTTAGCCCACCTTGAAAGAAAGAGGCCTCTCTTAAAGACACATTCAACAGTTCTCACATTATTGTTGCTTTCATTTTCCACTTGTTTGGTCAACTCAGGTGAATTAGCTGCAAAATTATAAAAATAAGCATTTCTTTAAAGCATGTGTCAAAGTCGAGGCCCAGGGGCCGGATCCGGCCCTCCGAGTAATTCTGTCCGGCCCTCCACATCATTGTATTTTATTGTTATTAATGGCTCGGTGTTATCTTGCGCTCATTTCTAACTTGTATAATTTTGACAAAATATATTTTTATGGAAAGTAAAATATTGAAAGTTATTTCACGTTTAAGTTGATTTATTCTGGAATAATATTCCTGTCTTTTTATTTTTCATAATTATGTTAGGAAGTTATGGTTTTAACGTTTTAAAAAGTGGCATTCTGTTAACTTTTTGGACTATTTTGGGATTTACTGTGATTTTTTTTGGCTATTTTGGAGTTTGCTAATATTTACACCCTTGTTTTTACTCATTTAGGCCTTCTTAAAGGTTATTTAGGCTGTTTTAGAATTAGGCTAATAGTTTGCTAATGCTAGATATTTTGGCTAATTAAGGCTTTTTTCAGTTCATAGTTTAGCTATTTTTTAAGCTGTTTAGGCTAGCCTAAGTTTTATTTTTGTTTTGTTTTTTAGGCTGTTTTGGCATTAAGCAAACATTTGAGCTGGATTTCAGCTTCAGCGTTTTCAGCTATCAATTTCAGCATCTTCAGCTATGATCACTACCATTTTCAGCAGCCAAATTCAGCTTACAGCATTCACACTTGTATTAATGCAGGTAATATGTAGTTCATAATTATGTTAAAAAGTTTGTTTTTAAAAATTTTGTTTTAGACTTTTCAATAAATGTTTATCTTGTTTAGCCCGTGACGTAAAATGAGTTTTGTATTTTAGCCCCCTGTGGGATTGAGTCTGACATCCCTGCTTTACCGCATTGAAATTGCAAACACAAAATAATTATGTTTTTAACAGATAAATTAAAATATTGTGATATTTTAGACAACATTACACATGCAAATTTTTCTTTTTCTTAAACTTTATTCATAGATAACAAAAGTGTGATACCAAAAAGTGAAAGGTAAACAAAAACCCAAAATAAAGAGCTGATACAGCACGTAACCAACAAAATTTTACAAGAAAGTTTATAAAAGATTTTTGTTTTTCAGAAATTACATTAGTGGCAATTGTTTTTTTAATAATTTTAAACATTAGCATATTACTTTAATTCATGGAAAAAGGTTTCTATTTTATTTTATGTAAATTAAATGTTTCTAATGGTATCAAAAAAATAAAACTTTTGGTCTATGTTGTCATTATAAAAGCTCAATGTCCTTTTTCTGATTTTTTTTCTTTTTTTTATGACTTATATAATTTCCTACATCAAATATATTCGTGTATATAGAATTCACAAATGACAAATTGTTCCATATCCTGAACTACGATGTAATTTTAAATGACACGTCTTTATGTCATAATATTTAACCAGTATTTGTTTCCAATGAGCCAGATTTGATCCCAACGTAAATTTTCTTGATCAAAATCTGAATTAAATGAGTAGCAACGCTCAAACAGGAGCACTTCTTTCGCTCACTGGCATACCTTACAGGGGTGGTGATACTTTTTTTTTTTTTTAATCTTCAACTGAACACAGTAGAATTCACCTTTTGTTTAGGTCTTTACAAATTATATAAGACAGCGGTGAACTTGTTTTTTTTTTTTTTTAGAAAGAAACTTTTTATTTAAAAAATTAAAAATTTTATTCTTATTTTATTCACCTTTGTTCTAGTAATTTCAAATGCACACAAAGTATATAAAGCAATATATTCGTATTTCTAATCAAATAAACTTTAACAGCTTTAAAATGATTGCATTTTAGAGTGGATGTAATGTGAACACAGCAGGGGGCGTTGTGTTGTTGTGAGCGTCACATTCCTGCAGACCAACACCCGAAGAGATAAAACAGAAATACCACTTGTAGGATTTCAGTTGTACAAATTAAATGTAGTGAATGGACAATGTTCAGCTAGAGCAGATTAGGATGAGGTTTTTTTGCTTCTCCAAATGCAAGGAAGTTGTTGCTAAGCAACGTTTTAATAAGGAGCAACTTATTTGTTCTTCTGCATTATATAATGTTTCCATGTTTACATTTATTAATCGTTTTTGTCCACTGCATACTCATTTAGTTACAGTTGTATTTCCTCGTTCTGCACACTTAGATCTTGTCATTTTTAGCAAATATTTTTCCTACAAACATTGTTAAAGTTTAAAAAATACGCATAAATGAAAGTTTATTGTTTTTTAAGATATTTTTTAGAGTGAATAACTATCCTTTCATTAACATTTCTTGAATGACAGCTGTGAGCAAAAGGAGTTTCACCACATTTTGGTTCAGACTTCTGGGACATTGATGTGACCACAAATTATTTGAATTTCAGAAACATAAAATCGAAAAAAGTTGTTATGAAGGACCAAAATTCTATTTAAAACACAAATTATTATTTGGCGATTAAAACATAAAAAATAAATACATTACTTGCATTTTCATTCTGCTGTAGGATGTTTGTTTTGTTTTCTGTTTGAACATTTGGAGTCTAGAATAAAAATTTGATTATATTCTAAAATATATATATATTTCTAAAAGCTGAACATAAATAAATACAGAACTAAATATTGTTTATTTGAAAGATTTTAAAATATGTTTTTATAATTAACTAATTCATTTATATTTATATTATATATATTATTATATATTATATTATATTATATTATATTATATTATATTATATTATATATATATATTATTATATTATATTATATATATTAATATATTGTATTATATGTATTATATTGAAAATATTTTTCCTTTCAATTATATAATTTCTAATCCTTTTAGAAGCTGAATTTAATTTACATTTTCTTCAGTTTTTTTTATCTTTTAAATGACAAATGTTGTTTGTTTAGTTTTCTATCTTGTACCAATGTTTGTATGACATTTTTTATACAAATATTCAGTTTTTGCTACATTCTCCTTTTGGATTTTGTATAAAAATAATACAAATAAAATGTTCATAATAATTCAATAAACATGGCTTAAATTTTAGATGTTTTTTGTGCATCATCGCAGATTGGTAACTTCTTTGTTGAATTTTATTTTTTCATCTTTTTGATTACTACACTTTGGGAATCGGATATTAAAAATATTTTGACTTAAAAAAAAGAAAATTATTTTTTTTTAAAAAAGTAATAAAAGTACAGAGTCCATAGACAAGGGGCATTGAAGTTAAAAATATCTAAGTAATAAAAACAACTTTGCTTTAATTTGTTTGGTTTTTCATTTTCCCCCTTTTTTTGTCCCTTTAGGGGCTCCGTACTTTAGGAGCTTCATAATAACATGTAATATGTGAGAACAAAAACAAGTAAATTCCAAACTTTTAAATCGGTAGAAATTTATATAGTACCAACTTAATTTCACTTTATAGTTATTAATACATCATTACCCCAAAAGAGGCGTTTTTTTAACCGTCAAATATATGTTAAAAATATATTTTATTGACTATTTTCAGGTAATTCAAAAACTTTCCTTGACGTATTTACACCAGGGGGCGCCATAGCATCGACCCAGCGTCGGTGCATCTGTTTGGTAGATGTTTAAAATTGTAAGAAAACAGTCTTTTATTTCCTGGTTGGTTGAGTTATTGTCCGTGTTGTGTGGCGAAGCGCGCCCTCCTCATTTGGAAGGCAAACACGAGCCGGGCTCGCGCTCTGGGGAAGATAGGAGCGATCTGTCCGCGGGAGATAGCGACAGCATCACCGAGGGGCTCCCGGTGAGGCTTGGGGAAAGCGACTTCTGGCGGACAGCCCCCTTCCACCACCGCAGAGGTCGCGGACAAATCCACCGCTGCACTTCAGCCTCAGCGTCGCTCCGCTCATCTCCGCTGCGGGTTTCTGTTTTGGGTGATACGAGATGAAATAATGAGGAGAAACATCTGGGCGCGGCTCTCTGGAGAAGGAAAAGGCTTTGCCGTGGCGGAGGTCGTACGCTTTTTGCCTTTTGTATTTCCTTGCTGATTGTCGTGGACATTTTGGAATTTCTTTTAATGTTCCGTTTGATTCACTCGCACCAACCACAGAGACCTCCGTTTCCTTAATCTGAATTTTCTTTAGAAAATGAGCAGTCGCGGGTGTGAAAACAGCTGGAAACGTTGAAGAACTTGAGGGTAAAATGTGCGCACTGGGCCAGCTTCGAGTCGCTCTTTAAGTGGAGGAGCGTTAGCCACTTGCTAGCATTAGCCGAAGTCCATTCGACTCCCCCGAAGAATTAAGGTGGCTCCTGCTCATGCTCGCTCGTTTTCCCCTTTTCTTGGATAACCGAACTTTTACTATAATCTGGACACCATTAAATAAAATTCGGCGTCGAATAAGGTAAGTTTATTTTCTTATTTTTTGTGTTTTTTAGCGTATATTTTCCCCACCAGATATGCTAACAGCACTGCTAGCATGCTAGCAAGCTTTGGTCCCGCACTGATACTGAATGTTGATTTAATTGATTTTAATTTTCAAGACTTGTCATAAACCTTATTTAAACTAATATATAAATATTAGAGATTTTTTTGCAGTTAAGACAGATTTATCATATTTATAAAATGTTTTTGGATGGATTTAATCCACATCAACATCTGTACGCATTCCAACGTAAACAATGTCCAACGCGCTAAAGCTGTCACCATATACAGTCATTAATCTAATAGCCGCAGCATCCATTGTTGTGGAGCCCCCCCCCCCCCCCCCCTCCCCCCCCTGGATGGGATTATCTTGACCTCAACATATCGGCGTTTTCATTTTCTCACCACTTTGCTAATCAGATTATCATCCGCTCTCTCAACGCCGCGTGTTACGTGATTAAGAGCTCCAGCGGGGGATGGAACTGGATCTTTATCTCTTATTTAGATTCAACCAGTCGGACCAGATCGCTCCCGTGTTTTTCTGTCTCCCGGGAAATGTTTGAGGGGGGATTCAGCTGAACGGAACTAAATAAATAACCTCAGAGACCAAAGCAGCATGCGGATGAAACTAGCCATGGGTTTCATTTAGTTTTTGTTTTGTTCACCATGCAAACTGTCACCCTATAGATCACCTGTGTCAAAGTCTTGGCCCGGGGGCCAGATCCGGCCCCCAGAGCATTATATTTTGTTATCTTGTGCTTATTTTTAACTTGTATAATTTAAAAAATATATAGTTTTATAGAGAACTTTGTCATTTGTTTTCTAGAATAATATTCCTGTCTGTTTTTATTCATAGTAATGCCAAAAAGTTACGTTTTTTAAAGTTTCAAAAATTTACTCTTGGTGCGTTCATTAAATGCTTATCCTGTTCGCTAAGGTGTGTTTTAGATTTTGGCCCCCTGTGCGATTGAGTTTGACACCCCTACTATAGATCATTGTTCTCAACCTTTATGTTTTTTGCCTTGTATTTAGAAAATGGCTTGTCCAAAGTCTGGCCCCTCCATGTTTAAATCTAAAAAGGCTCCCTTTTTAAAATTAATGATAAACTACCACAATATTTTCTGAAAACTGTGTACAGTATCTTGATTATAATTGGATAAATTCATGTTTTGAAAACCTACTCAGATGAAAATTGTGTTTTTAACATGTTCTTGTTGTATATTTCTGAAATAAGAGGACATATATAAAATAATTTATGATTTAAACACTGCGACAGACTGGCGACCTGTCCAGGGTGAACCCTGCCTTCGCCCATCAGTAGCCGGGTTAGGCTCCGGCACCCCCACGACTCCGAAAGGGACAAAGCGGCTAAGAAAATAAAAAAAATTAAGGATTTAATCAGCTTTTCAGAGTATTTCTTTATTGAAATTGTGATGGATCTGGAGCAAGTGAAAACCAGCGGTTTGAAAAAGCTCAAGTTTGTGATGCAACAACTGCCATTTTTGGGCTAAAGTCTCCTTTCTCAGCTACAATTCTGATGCATCCACTCGTAGACAAATAGAATGTTCATGTGCTAATGTTAGGGTGGCGGTCTGAGGGGCTGTAAACTAACAGAAGAATGATGGGAAAAGCGGGTGATCTCTGTTTTCGCTAAAATTCCCCACCCATAACTCAGAGGTGAATATCTAATGAGCTATTGCAGAAACCGTCTTAAAAAAAAACATTTTTTTAATTTAATTTAGCTAAAAGTGGCATAATCATAATTAAGACCACTCATAATGCTTTAAAAATAGATTAAAAGATGATCAAAGTTGGACTTTAAGTTCTCAATTTGACTCATAAAATCAATAAAAACTGTGTGTGCGATTTATCAATTGTGTTCTGCTAAATTATGTTCTTCTAAACCTGTGGAAACACTGCTGTGAGATTGTTCTTTAAGCCCTTTTTTTAAGATGTCACCTATAGATAAAAGGAAAATTGACAAAGTATGTCAAGGGTAGAAAAAAACCCTTTCATTTTGCCGTTAAAAAAAATTTTGCTCCATTTGTAGCACAGACGGGGAGTCCAGACGGACATTGGATGTGTAAATATTAACAGGGACCTCATTTAAAGAGATTATTGCCCCCGTCTTGACTGTTACAGCTACCTTAAAACCAAAGCCTTTAATCTAATGACTGGACTTGCCATGCAGTTAAAGGGATACTCCGTCTGATTGGCTTTCAAAGGCCATCCCTGGAAACATAAACAAAAGGCAAGCGTTGTGGACCTTTTGGTTTAAAAAGTGTTGGTTTTTATAATTCTATATCGATAGAAGTGGTTTTCAGATCTTAAATGTTTTTTCCTAAATTAACCAGAGCTTTACAGAAAGGCCACCAAGTGTTTTCAGTGAGCCGTGCAAAGCTCAAGTTTGTATTTAACTTCCTTCAAGCTCCTTGGATGATCATTTACAGCACTCCTTATCTGAAGCTGAAGATAAGATCAACCTGAGCTGAGGAGTTTCTAGCTGTTCTGTTCCTGCTGTGGTGTGAAACTTGCTTAACAGTCGGGTTTTTGGAGACAAATCTTTTCTCAACTTCAATTCTTGTTTTCCTGAAAGCACGTGGGGATCTAGTCATGTGGTCCCCGATGAGACTGCAAACGTCACGGTTGACTAAAGATGAGCTCGATTGCTTGAGTTTTTGCCGCTGACGGTCGCAATGCTTTGCGTCGTTTCATAGTTTTGTTGTTCTGAGAATTGTGTGAGGAAGTGATCTCTCTGTAGTTCTGAGTGAACGCACTCGTGTGACCCAACAAGTGCTCATTTCCTCTGTCAATCAGCCCAAAAAGGGACTAATTTTGAGCAGATGAGGGGAAACAGATCCAAAAAAAGAGGCGGTCAGTGAGATAATATACTCATCATATTGTTGATGATGCATATTTTTCTCCTCAGTCATGTCAGTGTGGGAATTTTTCTGCTTACGAAACATTTTCTTGCGACTATTTAGGGGTCAATTTTGATTTGCTTGAGCAGTAAAGTTGCTGTTTTCTGTAACTTTACTCTCAGATAGTTTTTTCTTTTTCACATTGACTTGTGTTGATTGATGGAGATTTGTGCTTTGGACACGGCTCACTTTTCATACGCCACGACAACAGCGAGGATCACAGAGTTTGTGTTCTCTTTCACGCCGAGATTGGAATAAAAAAAAGCCGTTCTAATGATCGTCTTTTTCTTTTGTGCATTCCCGCTGGTGTTCCCTCTCCAGTTACTCCTTTCTCTCGACATACCTGCATACTGCAATTCAAGAGGCGTGGTTGGTTTCTGCGTCTATCTACTGTGTGTGATGTAGATGTTTGCCTGGTTACAACAAAGACAGGGGATTGCCTGCAAAGTGTTTTTAAAATCTTTTGATTCTTCAAAATGTGGGAGCTGATACTTCTCTGTGAGACACTATCTTAATCACAAATTACTGGTTTTTCTCTTCCATTTTTTGCATTATATTACCCATTCAGAACAGTTCCCTGATCCTTGTTCTCAGATCTTACTGCTTTTGTTTCATAAACACTTCATCAAGCCTGATCTGAAGCTTAACATCAAAGAACCGTTCGAATCAACGTGTCAGCGGCTGAAAACGTGAAGAGCGGAGCGATCTAATCTCCAAGATTAAGAGGTGTTCTAGTGTAGACTTACAAGCTTTTCTTTTAACAGTATGGCAACGTTTTATGGCATGAAAAATGTTCTTTATATATATTTTGTTTTTTACATTCTAAGAAAAGAAAGTCTGTGGACCTTAATCACAATCAATTGTGTGAGATAAAACAGAAATCGTTTCTGATAAGTAATGTTGGTTTTCCCACCAAGTCCAGCCGCTTTATTGAGCTTCCTTTATTGATCCTCCTTGTGTTGGTCTCTTCCTCCTCCTTGGGTTTCTCAAGAGCTCCCAGAAGCAATAAATGCACTAAAGCACACAATTGTTGCAGACTTTACATCCAAAGCTGCCATCTTCTTGGAAAGGTTGAGGAGAAGAAAAGTATGTTTGGCTGCAGCTTAGCTTCACTAAGCTTGGTTTCGCTTAAGAGCAGGTTCAACGCAAACAAAACCCAGAGCAAACGACAGAATCCGTTTTTCCTCATATTTCTCAGTGTGCAACAAGTGCTGACAGCTCTCCGTGATATGAAGATGCAAAGTGAAGTGTGCTTAACCCTCGGAGAAGCTTGTTTATTGATTCTTGTTGTTGTAGCTCTTCATAGGAACCAGAGACTGGTTCTTTACAGACGCATTCATATGAACATTGTGTTTTTGACGTTTTTTTAACATGTTCTTGTGGAATTTTTCTGATGATAGAGGACATATATTTAGAAAAATAATTAAATTTACATTTCTGAACATTTCCTGATAGAAATCATTGTGAATTAGGGCTGCCACGATTAGTCGACTAATCGATGACTAAATGACTGTTAAAATAGTCGACAACTAATTTAACAGTCGATTAATCGTTACTTTATATTGTAATAAGTCAGAGTGTAGTAAAGTTGAAAGTTATAATAGCATTGTGCTAGCTTTTTGGACTACTTTGGCATTTATTGATTTTTTAAGGCTATTTTGGAGTTTAGCTAATATTTAATATACATGCTAGCTGTTTTTGGCTAACTCAAGCGTTTTTTGTTTTTTTTTGGCTATTTTTGAATTTAACTAATATTTCAGCTACATGCTAGCTGTTTTGGCTAATTTTTGATTTTTTTTAAAGCTAATTTTGAGTTTAGCAGGAGTATGATAGCTGTTTTGGCTAATTTATTAAATTGTTTTTGGTTTTTACGCTAATTTGGAGTTTAGCTATTCTTTCAGCAGGATGCCAGCTATTTTGGCTAACTTTGGCTCTTTTTGTCTTTTAGGCTAATTTGGCATTTAATTAATATTTTAGCTGGTTATCAAGTTCAGCATCTTTATTTCCAGTTTGCGCATGACCCGATTAGTCGACTAATCGGAAAAAATAATCGGTGATTAGTCGACTATTAAAATAATCGTTTATGGCAGCCCTATTGTGAATCAGGAGAAAACCAAAAAAAGAAGTTTAAATAAAGTCATAGTTGTCTCCACTCCAACAGTAGACTACTAGATCCATATACATTTTCCTCGTCTGAACTGGCTAGCTCCGATATTGCTCGCAATTTATGTTGCACTGAAAATAAGTTGGGGGGCGTAAGCTAGTGGTAGGGCGGGTAAACAGTTGGCTCTCGGTTTAGAGCAGGGGTGGGCAATTGTTTTGACTCGTGGGCCAGAAAGGGTTCTAAAATTTGGCATAAGGGCAGGACAAGGAGCAGATTGGGTAATCAACCTCATAAACTAAAAAAAAATATGGAATTTAGAGAAAAACATGCTTTAATTGGGATTCAAATTCACATATATTCATTTAAAAACAGAAAATTTGGGAGTTTTAATTTCTAAATTTTGATTTTTGTTCTCTTTTGGGTGATCCAATGGGTTGATGTTCTTCAGAGGAAAATGTCAACTCAAAGAAATGCTGCATTTATGTGGTGTAGGAATAATCCGAAAGATCACCATCTGACTCAGAAAGGAACACACACGAACGTCAGAGAAACAACACCATTCATGGGAAGAAACCAGAAATACAATGAAAATAAAACAGTAATTAGGATTTTTGATTCAATGTATTTTAATTTGGAGGGCCACATTAAGTAGCTTAAGGGGCCGCATGTGGCCCCCGGGCCGTAGTTTGCCCACCCCTGGTTTAGAGTGACTGTAAGGGATTGGAGTTGCTCCGCTGCAACAGTCCCACCCACAGCTCAGAGAGTTTAATTTGTAAGGAACTACTGCTCCTCTGCAGATACTATGTCCTAGAAAACAACAGCATAAATATAATTAAAAGAAAACTTTGAAAATAGATGAAAAGATGATCAAAGTGTTAAGAGACAAAGAAATAAAGAACAAAAAATTAGTCGCATCTAAAAAATTTCTGTCTCAAAGAAAACAAAACGCCAAATTTAAAATGGATGGTGTAATGATATCATAAGACAAGAATATTTGCATAACCAAGCTTAAAAGAAAAAAATCTTTGGCTGCAAAGAGTCCTCCAGAGCATGTAAAAGCTTGCAGCACAGAAAGAGATGGTGTCATTATATGTAATGGCTGTATTACCCTTGCATGTTTAATCATGTTACAGAACAGTTTAGAGATTAGTAACCCGAGTATTACTCCATGATGTCTAATCGTTGCTTTGATCACACCAAAAGTACGCTTTTTTTTCACGAATAAGACAATTATTTTTCCGAGGCATCCAGATGATTACCGGTGCTTGAGCATTAGTTGGTAAATGGAACGGCGCTGTGGTGGCAGCCCTAACCATCGCTGCAAATTGTTGCTGTAATTGAGGCAGCTTGAGATCTGGAGCACGCTATTCTCAGAGCGGGGACATCCTGAACCGATATTCATAATTTATGTCAACTTTCAATCCAACTGACCTAACCCGCTCCCAAAAAAAAAGCCCAGACTCCCATTCAGAGCTAAATCACTATTGATGTAATTAAGTTGTAAACTCATTCAGTCTCATTTAAATCATTTGTCCTTCAATGAAGTGAAGTTGAAGCATTTGGTCAGACAATGAACATTTTTAGATTCTTTTTTAATACAGTAGAGTGATGCTTAGTAATGATAGAAATATTCCAGGAGCTGCTTATCAAGTGTGAAGAGTGACTCATGCTGGTGTTTTGACCTGCAGCATTTTTCTGCTTCCTTTTATGATTGTTTTGCTCTTGTGACCCACTTACCAAAGCATCTGTCCATGCTTCAACCCACCTCAGTGTTCAATTAAAAAAAAATCCCAATATACTTACAAATAATACTAAGAATTAATCTGTATTCATATTTATAGGACAGTAGGGTACCTAGTTGTGGTTTGTAGTGGAACCGTTTCACAGTGATTTACAAGATCTAAGATTCCTTAGAAGTAAATGTAAGAAATAGTCTGTTGTAATGGCCATAGATTTGGCGGTTCCTCTTTGTTTAATGTGTTGCTCACATGGATTGCATTGTGTTCACTTTTCTTCCAGTTTTAAAGTGATGATTTGATTGGTAAAAAAATCGACAAATAAAGATCTTTTAATTGACGAAATCGTCTACGAGTTCAGGATTTGGCCACAAAATCTGGCACACTTTCCCACATGAACAGGTAACTTTAATTAAAAAAACAAACAAATAAAGCCACACAGGTAGTGTTTAGTTACTGTAGAATTTTATTTGTATTTAAGGAGCAATCGCCAAAAAACTTCATTTGTTGACCATATCAAGGAAAACATGGATGATGTTGAGTGAGTAGCTTGGAGAGCTCTACAGAGGCCCCAGTCGCCATGTCTGGATTCACCAGATCCTTCAGAGGTGCTTGCAGTACAGTGAATTTACTCCAGGAGCTGCTGCTGGATGTCGGCCATTTCGAAGGTTACTTTTGTCCCGCATTAACCTGAGATAAAATTAAAACTGGAGTTTTTTTTTAATTATTATTACTGTCTCGATGAAAATAAGAATAACATCATAAGCCCATGGAGCTGGAACCATCATGCCCACTACAATGGTACCTGTGGCAGCTCTCCATTTGCTGGGGGCCAACTGCCCACGGGCAATCATTAGCAAGTGTCGCCGCCCAGGATCCGGCAGAGCTTGCAACTCTGTCCACTGGCCGGTTAGCTAATTTAGCAGGTGCAATTGCTCCATCTCTGTGGCTCTGTGACTGGCTGGTGATCTGTCCAGGAAGTATCCTACCTTCTCCCAACAGGAACCAGGACAGTCTCCAGACAGTCTCCGGCGGGACAGTCCTGCGACCCTAGCGGGCTAAGATTCAGGACAAAAATCCTGGCATTGATCTTTTTTCTACCCTTTGATTGAATCACTGAAAACTTCATGTACCTAAAGCTGACTCCATGGTGTGTCCGCCGTGCCAAGCCTGACCACGAAATCGCGCCACAAGACCTCAGATTATGTCTGTTCACTGACGACTGGACGCCTCTGACCCATGAATCACATCAAATGTGAATTTCTCATAAGACTTTTTTCTTTCTACAATTCTCAATACTTCTGGGTTAGGGTTATTAGGGTTAAAATATGTTGTATAATTTCCACTTTCAGCTGACGATATCAGGCGTCTCCTTCTCTGCAGCCAGGTCCCTCTCAATTCTTTTACCCAAATGGAAATTATTTAGCTTTATATTATTTATTTGGCATTTAAAACTATAAAATAGAATGCCAAACTTTTTTTTTTTTAATTATTATTATTGTCTCTTTATTTTAAGCAACAAAAGTGAAATGTCTGACATAAGTTTCAAACATCAAACTTGACATTTTTGGTCTTTTAGACTATTTTGTTCTTTATGGTTCAAAAACATTTTAATGTATTTGCTTTTTATTTTTTGGACTGTGAATGAAAATCTTATCATATGTTTAGAGCAATTTAGCCAATCGTAACTTCCATGACTTTATATATTATTATCAATATAATCTTTTTAATTTCTGTGATTTCTCAGTCAACATTGTTGTTACTCTCGGTGCTCAATCAATTTTTCATGCGTATCTATTTATTTTACTTACCAACTTTTTACACTTCAGGTGCATATTTACAATACCATTAACAGAATCTGAGATTTGTTTTATTTCCGTCACTGAAAGTGCTTGTATATTCTCAAAAAAAAAAACAAAACTTTTGGTACCAAAAGTAGTTCCTGTTTTTATACCCTTTAAATAGTTGTACCTCTTGAGTTACAGGAACAACATTCTTCCTCCCCAAAATAGACATATGAAAATGATTGTTGTCATCCTTATTCAATTATTATAGTAGTCTGTTTTTTCTTTGTTTATTTTTGTTTGTGTTGGAATCATATCTGACAGTCTCAGTTTTGAAAAAAACGATAAAGGGGTGCAGACGTTTAGCGGTTTTCAGAATAAAAGTAGGTCCGCGTTAGCCCTCAATTACTGCAGTGTACTGTGATTTGAACCGGCACAAGCTGCTCCCATCCTCGGTTACTGACCCCATTTCATGAAGTCATGTGACTCACTGCCGTTTTGGTGCGTTCCTCTGTTACCTTTGGTCTATAGGTAAAGGTTCTTTTTAAAACACTTTCTCGTACGGCGAGAAAAACACCAGGCCTCTCATTTTCTTTTTTTTTTTTATCAATATTGACACCAAGTCAGATATAAATTGATTTAGATTTTTTAAAGCACTTCAGGGCGACTAGCAGATGAAACTAAACAAGAGCTCAAATATTAGTTTGTTGTGGAGTCTTGTCATTACAGATAACGGTATTATCACCATGACAAACAAAACAAACAGCACTGTTTATTACTTTTTGCTATCTGTGTTATTGACTTTCTTATCAACGGTTGTAGAGGTTTATTCTGAGTTTATTTAGAAGGTAAAATGATGACATTTTTAGGATTTTATGTTTCTTGGGATCTAAAGAACCGCTGAGATTGTTTGGTCAATAACATGTCTATATTGTACGTGTTTTGTGGTTTGCAATCTAAAGTAAGACCGCTTTCAAAATGCATTGATGTTTTCTGTTTTGGCAGAGTGCAGGCTAACAATTTCAGGTGATTTCCTTCTCAGGTTTTTCTTTGTAATAAGAAAGACGGATGTACGTAGTGAAACACATGAAATCGAATTTTTTTTCATTTGAATGTCACCATATGGTGGAACGAACTTTGTGTTTCTGCAACGGACAGTATCACAAGTGGAAATGATGAGAATAAAGGCACCCAAGAGGAAGTAGGGCAGCAACTAATGAGTGTCTGTACAGTCCAGTGTGTTTGCAGCTGATTTGGATGTGCTGGGAAGAAGTGAAAGGATCTGCTCTATTCTGTCGCTCCCCTTTTTGCCTCGTCTTTCTCTCATTCTCCCCTGCTGTAAAGATCTATTGTGCTCATTGAGGGCAGAGGAGGAGTGATCCTATCTTTTTGGCTTTTTTCCCTCTTGCATTTGCTGGAAAAAACTAACACTTTTCCAGGCATCCAGTAACAAAACTATGTGTCTTCTTCTTGTTTAGCTTGCTGTTTTTTAGATTGAATTAAGAAAGTGGCAGGTTTTTATGTCAGCAATTCATCTTTTTTCTTTTTGTTTGTTTTATTGTCTAAGTTGTAGAAAGGGAATTTATGTTATATTTGTGTTTGTCATTGAAGGAACTTTACTATCTCAGTATCTCCAGAAAAGATTGATAAACTCTTATCTAGCAACCCTGGTGAAAGAATCAATGTCTTTGTAAACATAGGGTGTCACATTTTTTAAGACGATCTCTAACAGACTTGAGGCAATACTTGACTTGACACAGGAAATGTCAATTCACAGCATATACAGGTTAGAGTGCACTTTTTCTTTATAGTCTTTTGAAAAGACATAAAGTCATTGGACTAAGGATGTCTTTAAGCTCCTTTATAACTAAAGAAATATCAGACGATGTGAGGTATTGATGGTCGATACTACAATTTTTCACATTATTTTTCCAACCTTGCTTCTTCTTCTTCCAAAACACACGCTATACCTTTCTTGAAATCAGGGGTTGGTGCTGTTACACACCTCTGCAACTCCTAAGTTGTGGTGTGGTTCATTTTGACAGACTTAGCAGGGTAGAAAGGACTTGACTAAAGCTGATAAAGTTTTGTACATTACAAGAAGCAAAGGGGAAAAGTGGCCACAGCGGAAATCTTAAGCGATGCGAATGTGATATATCCTGGATGTTTTAGAAAAAGTCTTGTGGAGTACAGAGGGAATGAAGTTGCTTATAAATAGGTGATAGTGAGAGGAATTTGCAGTTCTCTTCTTTGTTTTTCCTTCATAGTCATATCACCTCTAAACAAGCAAATGTTGGAATTGCATCATTTTTTAGGCGGTTTTGTTATTGTCAGTCTTTGGTTTTTCTTTTGTTGGGTTCTAAACTGTCATCAGCCCGTCTTTATATCCGTGAAAGAAACCTAAAACACGTGGATGCAACTACAGTATTGTAGCACTATTCAAAATAGTTTTACTTGTTTAAAAGTTGTTGTTTCAAGTCTTCGAGAGTGAGCTGCAGTTCCATAAAGTAGAAGTCCTTGTCTTCCATTACTGATAACATAGGAGTCTCATAAATCAGATTAGGATGCATATTAATTCTAGTAAACCCTCTATGGCCTTTTTTAAGATGACAAACAGAAGATTAAAGAACTTCCTAAAACTACTCAGCTTTTTTGTACTCGTACACAAACATTTATTTGAATCGGGAAATCTACAATATTATGGTTCTAATCTGATGTTTTATTTTTGTGTTTTAGATAAAGATTGTTGGATCTGCCATCTACTGGAATCCTGGCACTTAAGTCATAAATGACAAGGTATGTAAAGCAGAGAAATAACTAAATTTTATATTTGCGTCACACATTTATATTTTCTGTTCAATCCACCTGTATCTTTGGCATGAAGTCTACATTTACTATAGACGTCTACTGAACTTTCTTGCCAATGATTCTACCAGAACTGGCCTGCACCAGTCCAATTTTTGCACAGAAGTGCCCAACAACCCTCCGTAGAGCATAAGAAAATAAACTCTGAAATCCTCCCTATATGCCTACATTATGACATGAGATCAGATAAGACCCAGTAAAGTACAATACCGTATATCTTCTAACAGAAACTTCATGGGGAAAAACAGAACATTGAATTTAAAAAATAGACAGGAGTACAGATATTTTTAGAGATTGGCGTTTGTTTGTCTCAACATTTCTTAAAACCTTGAATTTATTAGAAAAGGTTATCAATAAGAGATGTGTGACTACTAGAAGATATGGGGTGTTAAAGACTAACTTTAAGACTTTGAGTTCTAAAAAAGCTGCACTTGTCAAAAAATATCTTCATCATAAAATTATCAAAGGTACTTTTTCCCCAGATCCTTCGTAGCTCATTTTTAATTACTACAGCTCTATTCCTTCAACATATTTACATCTGTCCCCTTTTTTACCAGTGATGGTTGATGTGGCAAAATCTGAGGAAATTTAGTGTGATATTACATCATTTATAAGACTGGGTTCTTAAGCTACAATTGGCATTGAAACTTGTTTATGTGGCTAAATACAGAAGAAATTGGTATTTGGCAGCTGTTTCTATAGATTTTTGGTCATAGCTTGCTTTTCTATGTATTTTTGCTCATTTTCTCTGATACTCATTACTGTATTCACTGGAGATTTTTGTCCACAGTAGCTGACAGAGGCCTCTGTTGTTATGTTTTTGCATTCTGGTCATGACGGCTTTTGCTTTCGAGCCTGTGGCATTTCCCTTTTGTCCTGATTGTAACATTTACTTGTTTGACTGCTTTGCCTTGAACTCTTAGCCTTTGCATGAAATGACCTCACACTGTAGTTTTGTTTTGTTTTTCTTATTATTATTCAGTCATCTAACTTTCAATTCAGATCTGTATTGAAGTCAGCTATAGTCCTCATGTTTGTAATAGAATCACCACATTAGACTTAGCACAAAATCTGTGATGCACTGCTGCATAATGATGACGGACCTTTTGAATGTTCGGCTTTGATAAATGCTCGTGTCCTCCTCTGGCCTGATACAAACTTTCTATTCATTTACACAATAGCTGTGACTACAAACTTGATTGCTTTCAATGAGAGTTCATTTTAACAACCCTGACAATATTTGAAATCTTGTTAAACCTTGAAGTTGATAGCAAATGATTCTGTCTGTCTGCACAAACTGGTTGTATTCTTGTGTGTTTGACTGTGCTAATGCTACTTCCATATTGTTACCGAGTCCATAACTTAAGGTGTCAAGGCCAAACATGTATAAATTCCATGTGTCTGTGATATTGTCCAAAGACCTTGCAGCCAGCTCCCCTCGACTTCTCAGAGAACGATGATTAATTGAAATATGAACTCCGCTGATACCAACATTTTCTGCGGGAGCTTAACCTTGGGAACTTGTTTGGCAGAACTTTCATTCTGCGTTTTTAAGCAGAGAAAATCAATGGAACAGCTGTAGCGAGTCCTCTGCTGAGTGGGTGTTATTCAGTATCTTTCTGAAGCATCTTTGGGCTTTTGACAAACGTTTTTGCTTTTATGTCACCTTGCTGTACGTGGATCATCACCATGCTTTAAATGATCAAGTTTTGACTTGACAGTGGAAAGAAAAGCTTTTTTTCCAAACCCTTATGACTTTTCTTTATATTACACTTGAGATTGCTCAAAACAATGTTTTTATTATTTCTTGTTTTTAATGTCAAGATTTTTATTTTGCGGCAAGTTATTACCTCAATTGATATCAATTACATTTACTCATTACAGTACATAACATATTACTTCCAGTATTGTAGTTTGTTTTATTTGTCTGTTACTGATAAATTTCCTTTAACGACTTGACGAAACGTGAGCCGGTTACGGAAAAAATTTCCCGTTTGCTCATGGAGGATAGGTTTTGACCTAAATGTGTCTCACTTGGTTATCGAGATTTGGCCGATGATTCCCTCTGTCTTTCTGAGTTATGTGGACAGATGCACAAAATAAACGAGCAGATGCCTCAAACAGTGCCCATTTACTGGAAAAGATCCACATTTCAAACCCAGTTTACTTTTTTTGTGAAACGTTTTCAACATTTTTTATTCTCTTTATTGTGATCAAGGTTTTAAAAGCCGTGTAACTTTTGTGTCCAACTTTGATTTTTTTCATTCTATAGGATAGACTAAGGTCATAACAAGCTTTACTGTCTTGTTTTCTTTATCCTAAATTTGACATAACACGGCCTTCAAACTACTGTACAATAACTTTTCAACCATTTATGCAAAACGAACAAATGAGTTTTAGAAATTACACAGTTTTTTTCTGCTGCAGAATTTCTTGCTTGTTAATTGCACTCTATTTCATACATACATACAAAGCCACTTTTCTCAGCTTGTTGGAATTACATTAAATGGTCGAAGAGTTAGGGTTCCTCCCAAAACGTCATCACTAAGTGTGGGAAGCTTGTCGAATTAAGCTTTTGATTAAATAATTTTCATTATTATATGAGGAAGATTCAATTTTGAAACAATTAGTGCAGCTTCCAACATCATCTGAGTTTGGAGGACATGAAATTTTAGCTTTTTCTCTTTGGTTATTATTGAGCAGTTATTGTTGTGTATGATATTAGTGGCAATTTAAGTCCAAGTGTCACACTTTAATGCTGAATCTGTAAGCTTTGTTTTCATCTAAACAAATTAATTTTTAAAATGAGAATTCTCTTGTCTGCTGATAAATATTTTTTTCAGCTCATATTCTCAAATAACGATCTAAAAACTTTTAATTAAAAAAAAGCCAAAAATGGTGGTGGTGTTTGTAATTTTAACAAAAATGCGTAAAAACAAAACAGCCATGAACAAACTTACAAAGATCATCTACAGTGACAGGCATCATACTCTTAAAATAATTCAATACTCGGTGCAAATTGTGATAACAATTTAAGAATATTGGCAAAAAGCAGCGATATCCAATTTAAAATTAAGTTTCTTTTGCTGAAGTTATTATCTACAGAAAATATAATTATTTTTTTTAGATAAGGACTTATTAACACTTACCTTGACTTAAGGAGTTCAGGAAAAATATTAGCAGACTTGACCCTTCCTGTCTTATTTTTTGTTGGTTTAAATTTTACTTGAGCAAATGTATGACTAAACAAACTCAAATGTGGCGACATAGTAAAGAGGACAGATCGGGGGTTAAAAGAATATATATTTAAATTTACTGTGAATTGAAATTTTTCTGTTAAATTAACTTCTAAAGTTGCTGCTCTTCCTTTTTGTTGCATTTAAGAGTCAATATCTAGGCTTTCACTGTTCACCTATTGTTATATTATTAGTGGTGTGCCAACAACATGAGAGGTTTTTTGCCAACAGAACAGAATATAAAAAAAAAGTGTCCAAATTTAATAAAATGAAGTTTTAAGTATTTAGAAATTGATAGTACGACATGAGCATCAGTCATCGATAACTAACCGGATCTCATTTCCTTAAGAAGGTAATGAAGGAGATTTAACAGTCGACTGTTACAAATGAATTTCATGTCCTGGTTTGTTGTTTAGGCATAAATTTAACTGCCCTTCAAAAATGTCTCATTTTATGTGAACTAAATATTGTCTAAGCTTTTAATCCTTCGCAGCTGGTAAACAAATGTGTTTTAATGTGGTGCCCAGCGGGATAGTTGGGATGTTTAAACTTGTCAGCAGTCTAAGTTTTTCAATTTAAGGTCAACATTTTGGTTTTTTAAAAATAGAATAGAAGCTAAGTGAGTTTCTCCTGAAGCTAACAGTCTTTAGATGAGTCTTTCAGCAATCGTTGTCTATAAATAAGTGTTTTTTGTGAGTACTAATGAAGCACTTCTAAAGGAAGTTATTTAAATTCGTGCAAATTCTTGCTTTTTTTAAAATTATTTTTAATCATCTCGTGCATTTCGGTTGCAGAGAACAGTTGAAAAACTGAACGTTTATCCTGTAAATCGTTTTGACAACCATTGTGAGCCTACGCAACGTCTCAGCAGAACTGTTGTCAGTCTTCATTTAGCCAGGAAGTGGTTTTCAGAGACAGAAGCAGGTACGAAAGATTCAGACTGAGGTTTTGATCAGGAAGCTTGCATAATTCACCTTGACGCCATCAGTCAGGCCTCACATTGGCTGCTCAATTGAACGTCGCTGTTATTTACAGCGTGTTCTTGTGGTTTGTTGGTAGATGTTTCTGTATTTCGGATGCTACGCAGCGATCCTCTTCTTACTGTCTTTTAATTCAGATTCAGAAATACTTTAAGATCAGAAGAAAATTAGGTTTAATCTTATCTTCCTCTATCAATACTTAAAGAACTCACAGTTAAGATTAATATTCAAGAATCTTTACAAGTCTGGAGATTCTGAAAACTCTTTTTCATTTATGAACAAGATGTTTAGTGACTCAGCAGAGACTTTATTTGTGCTACCACGTTTGGCTTTAGGGGATCTCTAACATCAAAGAGCAAAGCCTAAACAAATTAACTTAAAACAAGGCTGCTTTAATTTACCTCTGGCCTATTCGCTTCTTAAGATAATTAATCATTAGAGTAGTTTTCTTGAGGCGTCTTGAATTCAAGCTATCAATCTCCTCTTCTCTGAATCAAACTGTGTTTGTCCTTCAATCACAACGTTGTAGAAATACATTTTGGGAGTTGAACCATTTTTGGCCAACAACTGACTTCCTAGCCTCTGTTTTTATCTTTTATCTTGAATGGCGAGGAACCAGGATGCTAAGACACCAACAATATACAAGCTCCTACGCTCACCAGACAGAGTAGCACAGTTAGTGACGACTGTAAATGTAAGACGGCTTCTTTACCCTGGATTCTGACCACATTTCTTTTCGCTGAAAGCTCACAGTGACACTACTCATCACACTACAACAAAGTTACCACGCAACGCATCAACACCTCCTAGAGGGACCAACCACAACTTTTTCCATGCCAGACTTCACTTTTTGCTTGTTTAGTACATTTATTTCACCTTCATTTATACTGCAAAAACAATACAATTCAAAAATGTGATTTGAACAGAAAAGTTTGTGAGTTTTCTTAGTCAGAATTTCTTAGAAAACGCATCAAGACTGTCAGAGTATTGCACATTTGACCACATTCTGGTGGCATAACTGATGCTTCAATCAAAGCAACAGCTCTTGCTACGGGTCTTGAACAATAGTTTGACTAACAAAGGGAAGTAAAAAGATAGGGTTGAAGAGTCCAGAGTTTTTGTGTCACAGAACAGTCTATCTTCTAAAAATAAGAATAATGTCCATTTGTTTGCATCCAAAATCAAGCTTGTTTAAAAATGTGAACTCCTTCTCAAGAGTGTATTTATCCAGAGTCTCCGGGTTCAGAAAAAGAAATCAGAAAGATGCTGTAAAAAGCAGTTGGACGCAGATCGGATTACTTGCCCTCGTTTCACCACATAGTCAAAGAAAACAGTGTTGGTTTTGTTCTGAGCCGCACCAGACCACTGAGACCAGAGCTTACTGGTGAGAACAAAACTGGAACTTCAGGTTCCGCTTGGCCGCATTCCCTGTTAGTGATACTAAAAACAGGCTCGCCTTTCTACCTGATTCAGCTCCGTTTCCAGCCGCCGTTACTTAACTTTTGCAGGAATGAAGTCTTTTTTTTTTTGGGAATCAGTATTTTTAGGGGAAATGAATGCTGCTAGCAGTTGTATATAAAAAAAAAAAGCTTATATGTCGGTCTTTGTGTTTCCTGTTTGGACAGTATACACATGGCTCTGTGTGGCTTAGCTGCTACTCTGTTGTTTTAACCCAATATCCTACTGTATTATTAAAAAGTAGAACCACTTGTGTTGTGCCAGCTGGAGTGGATTGTGATGCTGCTCAGAAAGGTTTCCGCCTCACCACTACAATAAAATCTCCAGCGTTAATAATAAAAATAAAAACAATTTGGATTAAAACCATTTATGTTTTTATGTGTCCAGAACGTTCATTGAATGTTTCCAGGTTGATTATTTAGAATTCCATCTAGAACTTTAGTCTGTAAGCGGACAGAAATTGTGTAAAATAAAGAGAACTGTGTGTGAAAATAGCTTGAAGATGGTAGTTCTCTTACATCTTGCTATTAGAGTAACACACAACTTTAAAGTCTATAGTTAAGGGTGCAAAACACTGAATTTCAGCAGCCCTACTAATATTCCTATCTTTCACCAACACTTAAAACAAATATCAAATTTTAACACCAAGTAAAAGCTCAAAAATCCTCTTTTTTTGTCTCCCCTTTTACTGCTAATTATTAACTTCTCAGTGTTAATAAGTTTCCTGGTGTGAGATTGTTCTCCTGTCTTATGCGTCCAGCATGTTTTATTTTAAATTTTGAGCCATTTTTCTCCCCTGACCTCGCCATATTAGGACGTGGAACTGTTTCATAGATTCATTTTTGTTTGGATTTCTACGGAAGGATTATCTTTGACTAATGAATGAGCACCAAGCAAAACCACCTGTTCCTTAGCAGAAACCTCTCCATTCTCCAGAAGTCGCCATATCCCATTTCTTTCCTCTGGATTCAGTCATCTCCCTGCTTCTACCCTTAAGCCACCTGTTGTCCTTCACCCATCACTCCTTATCTAACATAAGCAGCATTTCAGGCCCCCTTCTGGTCCTGCTCGTGCAGAGATTGCTCTCTACTTGCTGGAAGGACCCTCCTGAGAAGCTCCAGACTCCCTGTTTTGATGAATTGCATATCTGAGCCAATAAAACTCTGTTTCTTTTTGAGCATCTCATCATTTTAAAATCCAGTCAAACCTTACACTTCTGGTAAATTACCAAAAACTAAATCAGCACTAAAGCAGTTCAATTCCAAATAAGGCCAATTTAATCCACTCAAGGCTCAAAGTTGACTTCTATCCAGCTTCGTTTACATGAAACGTCAGAGTTCTTATACTAGTACAACACATTAAATAAAACGTAGTACAAGCTAAAGAAAAAATGACATTAGCACCATAAAGGAGATGCTTTTATTTGTCAGAGGAAAACTGAAGAACATTTATCAATTTGAGGTGTTTTTTGTAACTAACGTTTTTTATACCAAGTAGGGAAGGGCCAGTATTTTATTTTATATAACCAATATTTTCCCTGCAATGGTGGTTGATAGCCAACGTATGTCGATATTTAGGTATCTACAAAGCACAAAGTTTAGATTTGCTTTTGGTTTCTTAAATAGAAATGACAACTTTTCTTTTGCTTTACAGTAAAGGATCTTATAAGAACATGTATTACTTTAAAACTTTGAAAATATACCTGAAAACATTCAGACCATTTATTGACTATTAGATGTAACTGTAAATAATAAAATTTCCTTACAACATGCATCGCTATCAAATATAAAATATACTTGAAAACAGTGGGACAATTACTGACTGACTGTAAACAGAGGCTTCACAGTGCCAATGATCTATTAGAAACAAGTATCAATGTCAAAAATAGTGTTTCTAAAAACAGAGAATTATATATACATTTTGTTTTAGCGTTGGTCCGATACCGATAAACTCAAAATATGCAAATATCATTCCATACTGATACTGGCATCGATATATCGCCCATCCCTCATACTAGTCCTACACTTTACTGTGTAAACCTTCCAATTTGTGGTTTCCTGTTTCAATCCTTTTGAATTCTATCATAATTTTTAAAGCATAAATTGTGCTTTTTAGCCTCTGATTTTTATATTTGTTAAGACTCCCCAATTATTAAACTGTAGATGAATTCATTGGATTTTCTTTGCATGTGTAATGGTTTACTCATTAATGGCTTTTTGTCCTTTCTTTACACAGAGGCAACACCATTAGTTAAGAGGGCAGTCGTGTGTCTTTTTCTTGCTGCACTGTTATTGTTGCCATAATCTGTGATGTAAAATTTCTGCCACGGTCCACCAATCCTTTCTAAAGGCCACACAATCTGGATCAAAATCTGTTCTCATAAAACACGAGTCATTGCATCCTAATCACATTCTGCCATATCAACCAGATGAGTCCTATAAATAACACAAGCTGTTCACCACTGTCAAAGGATGCACTCTCTTCAGTGATTCATGCTGCATTTCCATGACACATATGCTCAAAACTTTTTCTAAATCCTAAAAAAAAACCCCACAATTTTGCAATTACACAGTTTCGTTTACATTATATTTATATGAATGAACACAAACCAATTCACTTGATAAGTCATTCAAAAACATAACAAGTGTGAAAAATACTTTAATTTACAGAAGATACATTCAAATTTCTCTCGTGGCACTAGTGCTCATCATCTATCAAAAGCGACGTCAGCGTCTTGTTCAGGCCATGGAGTGATATGGGGAAATTGTGGTTGGTGATTTTACAGAGGAGCTGTGGGTCCAATAATTCCACCTCAATCACCTAACCGTGGTATCCAGTTGTTGGTCACGTGACTCATTCAATTAGAAAATTGCAGTTTTGCAAAATATGTCAATTTTGAGACGCCTCAAAAACCAATTCCTCCCAGCCAAATTTTTTTTTCTCGATAAATGCGATTTTTTTTTTTTTTTCTCAAAATTGCCATGTTTACATTAGCAAATTTACTATTGCAAATCCAAATCTTACAATTTCATGGTCAATGAAAACACAGCCATAAACATTCACAGTAACAGACGTACTTACAAAGACGGTTAATTTGTTGGTTTTAAATAGTTTGTATTTGTTTACTATAAATTTAAAACCAAAAATCTTTTCAAATACCTTTTTATAAAAAGTTTTTTTTCTGAGTCATCTTTCATTCAAACTTTTACTTTTTCCATTTGGGAGAGTTTAGTAGCAAATGTAGTTAATATGTACACTCAACTGTTTATGACTTGCCTTTTAATTAAAGGTAAATCACATTAGTGTTCACACACCTGAGTGCTTGAAATTTGTTCTCAATTGACCCATTTCCAGGGGAGACGGACACAGCTGCGTTCAGGAGCCGTTTGGCGGTTTAACCCCCCAATCCAACCCCTTAATGCTGACTGTCAAACAGTGAAGCTTTCAGTACCATTTTTAGTCTTTGGTTTGACTTGACCATGGATTTAAACCTACTTTATTAGGCCACTGAGTTGGTTTCCTGTTACTCCGTTAAAAGCTCAATAACTCTTACTAAAATAGTCTTAATAAAGATGTTTTACTAGTGTGGCACCTAAGAAAAAAAGACCCATATAACCTTTGTTTAATCTAAAAGAACACATTTTGCTTAGCTTTTGTGGCTGCTGGTTGTCATGGTTACATACTTTAATTTGCCACACCAGTGCATTTCTTATTTCACATCTTAAATTGTCAAAAATACACTGTTTTGTTTCACACTTTTAATTTTCTCTCCACTGCTTTCCTGTAAATAACTTGTTGAATTGTTAATACACATGTTGATGTGTATAGATATTTATTTTAAAATCGGTCAATACTTATACGCTTAAATAAACAATATTGTCTCGTAAGGTTGTATTTTGGGATTAAGATTTACTGTTACTTTCTAGAAGGAGTTGGTTAAAACTACTTTGCTTTTCCAAGGAGTAAAAAATGATCCCTTGGTGGTTCAAGGGGGGAATTATATCCTGGTGGTAATTGGAAAGGGTCTATTCTACCCCTTGACCATAACTGCTCTAGCATTAGGCCTGACCCAGGAGGCGCTTGAGTTACAGAAACTCGTAAGAGAAAACGTTTTTTCTGGCTGAGGATGAGGATGAAGAGGGAATCTGAGTGGCTCGCCCTCTGGACTGTTTCATTCACTCTCATACAAGGTCTCATCCAAGGTTCATTGCTAGGCTGCAGAGTCACATGCCCGCAATTCACACAATCCCACACATTTTTGAAACATATGAACAAGTACACCCTCTGTTTCGGGGCACGCGCACTGTTCTTGTGCAAGAAAACTCTGACTAGTGTGACCAACATAGGCTTCATGAGTGTCATTTATTTAAAAGAATGTTTTGTAATTTTATAGAAAATTCCTTTGTGCCCAAAGTGTACTGTCGTTGTATAACAAACAGCTGATTGTCTATGCGTACTTGTAAGCTTCATCCTCTGCGTTCAGGGTAGAAAGAATATATTTATTTTGGTCCTCTTAATGTTTTAATGTTTTTTAGAAAAAAATTCTAAAGAACTATACTGCATTAGACTCCAAATTGTTTGTAATCTTGTTCAGAACTCCTTTATTTTTTTAGGGTTTCAGTAAAAGAGCTTTGAGTGTTAATTCTGTGTGCTGCTAGTTTTTTGGTTGGTTGATTTTGGCCACTTCTTAAGACGAGGGAAGGCGTCTCTGGGACGTCATGAAAATGAAAAGTACAGTGCCCTTACGCCACACTCTAGTTGTTAGTAAGATGCAAGTACTGGACCATTACTGACCGTACACACAGCAAGTCCATCCAATACGTAAACTACACTCTGATTTCCTAGTTTCAGACAAGGGTCATACAATTATCACTGGAACAGGACTGATGGGTCACTTAACGTCCCTCTAGCAAAACGTGTGCAATTTGTATACATGTGTGTCCATGCTATCCCTGCATTTTGCTGTAACTTGTAACTAATCCACCACCACTGGCATTTGAACTGTATTTCCACTTTTGGCCAGTAGTATTGACCACATAGTTGTTTAAAAATATTTGTAAGTCATTGTGCTGCTAAATAGCATATTTTACCAGAAAAGGCCACAAGAGCCTTTTAAGGTCTTGGTTTTATTAGTTGGGTTTCCGCTTTTTACGATTTCACTGCTTAATGATGTTTTGCTTGAAGAAGTAGGCTAAGAAGGAAAATCTCTGATCAGAGCTTAAGACGTTTGGAAGCTCTGTTGCATGTCTTCCATTCCCTTGCTTTGTAAATCAGAAGCTGTGTGAGTGGAGTCAGCCATCATTCCGGTTACATGTAGGTCAGAGGATGCATTTATGCACAGTTATCACCACTACAGATTACTAGCCGGGGTTTCTTCAAATGTCCAGGCTGGTGCTGGCAGTTATTCAGGGTATTTGTCTTTATTTTATGTTGAGGTAAGCTGTGTTGTTGCTGATGGATGAGCAAAAGTAAAGGTGGTGTCAGATGAATATGCTGCACAGGAACCTTTTTCGGTCTTACCAACATATTTTTGAAAAATGAGTCAGCTGTACAGAAGTGTTTTAAAGCTCTGTGTTTTAGTTTAATTTAAGAAATAGTCTGGATTTAGCAAATTGCAATTCTTTTCAGGCAAAACAGCTTTACTGTTTGTGGTTAATGTTAACAATTTTTATTTTAGTCCAGAAAGTTCCACATTGTTAAGTCTTAGTCGCTAGTTATGTAAAAACTGCTGTTTATGACCAAGCAAAACTGGATTTATCAAAACTTTTCTGTAGTTTGGACTTGATTATTGGCAATTTGATGACTCTGTTTTTTTTTTTTTTTTTTTTTTTTTACAGCTTTTCAGCTAATTTGAACGTATATTTCTTGTAGTAATAGTTCGTAAAGCTCTCATCTTTACAACTTCATTGCATTTGAAGCCCAATGAGGCAAAATTTCTTTGTGATTTTGGGCTATATAAATAAAATTGCAATGAATTTAATTGAATTTGTTTTGGGGTCTTTTAAGTTTCACTCTTAGATCTTACACTACTAAACGTGCTACAGTCTATAGACGGATCTGAAAGCCTTCATGACTTTGCATAGAGGCTGTTGATCTGGTAACAAATCCTCAATTGTTCACCTGAAGAGCAAACAGCGTTGTTTGAAATACATGATCAGCAACTTTTCTGTCTCTGGCTTCTGTGCCGATTGGTTGTCATAAAAGATCAAGCGTTTGAGGGTTTGACTCTTCTTCCTTTGGGTTGAGTCACTGAAAGGTCAGTGTGGCTGCATTTACATGCACTCAAGTAACTAGTTACAGTTGCTCCTTTGAGTTAAGCGTCTGAAACAGTGGGGTTAAAATGTTTGCCTAAGCCTAGTTTCCACTGAGCTGTACGGTTCGGTTTGGTATTTTGAGCTTTTCCTTTGTAAAATGGACCATTGACAAGTGGAATGGAACTGTTGGGGCGGAGTCGCTGTAGCTGGGAGAAAGCGATGATATTAGAAAGTGCCACTTTAGCGCTAATTTAAGCTAACGTTTCCAACGTTTGTAAGACTTTGACAATATTCCTCTGAACCGCCTGCAATCTTCTTTCAAACAACATTAAATTCCTGGTATAAACGATGCACCAAAGGTAAAGCAATGAAAAAATAAGCTGCTGGATGACCTCCATTGTTGTTGCACCACAATGTCATGCTTAACTGGACCGTACTATACCACTCCCTACCGGATCAGACCGCTCAGTGGAGGTGAGGCTTTAAATTGTTTGTTTCCATGTATGTACCAAATTTTCAGTTTGAATACACCAAAGTCCGGGACCAGCTCTCAGATCCATCTTTTGAGGTGCTCTCTGTTTGTCTCCAATCTGAAGTGAATAGACTCCATGCTCTGTGTGGAACAACTGGGGCAAAATTGCCACCATAGCTGGGCATTACGGGATGTAAACAGTTGAGGATGAAACACAGGAACTCATTAAAATGTGGTCTGAAGAATGCAAGCTCATTAAAACAACTTTTAACAGGATCTACATTGCAACACACACCATAAACATTTATCAGCGTAACTTCTTAGCCGTCCTCTCCTTGACTCATGTCTCTTTCATACCAAAGTAGCAGTAAGAAGTGTTGTACCTGATGTTGATACTGGCGTTCTAAATTGGTCAGTGAAGTATGAAGTCTGAGTAAGTGAACTATACCGACTAGAATTGCAAAGCCAGGACTTCCATTATTCTTTTTCTCGCTGCTTTGATCCACCCTTCTAATTCCTGGCCAATGACTGATGAGATCTTTAGTCATGTGGTTTTGTTTACAGGCTTTAGTTTAAAAGAGAAATGTCTGTTGGATAGCAGTGTGAATACAGACCAAACACAAAGTTCAGGACTCAATCTCAACAAAATTAACCAGACTTGGTCCTAACCAACGGATTATCCAGTCTGAATTAGTGCTTGGCGATATGACGATATATATTGTGCGGGTGATAGAAAGGTGTCTATCTTAGCAACATTTATATCGTTGCTAAGCTAATTTGATCAATTATCACGCCAAATGTGTAATTTGGCTTTTAACTTTTGAAGCACTTAGTGACTTTTGTCTGGGAAAGGTGCTATATAAATAAAAATTATTTACTTCCTTACTACAGTAGAGATCGACTATTGCTGAATTGGTGTTCTTGTGGGGTCCAGGTAACCCCACTTTTAATGTAAACAGGCCTAGGAGTGCAGAAGGGTTACACAACAACATTGTATGTTGTGATGATGAAGTATTTTTCTAGTGCATGTGTCACAATAAAGAGTTGGAATGTGAGGTTGAGAATGTGAAGTTTACTTCATATTTAACTTTTTTTAGGCTCTTTTCAAAACAAGATTATTTTATTATTATTATTTTTCACAAAAACTGCCATAATGTCAAGCATATTTTCAGAGAATAGCTGACAATATACTTTATTGTAGTATATCGTGATATATATCGTATTGTAATATAAAATATTTTAAATCGTGATATACATTTTTTTTCCATATTGCCCAGCACTAGTCTAGTCTGCACTTTGCTTTTTTTTGTCTGGTATTTCAGTTTAAGGAGTCCACATTAGTCTTTAACCCCCACCCCCCGATCAGAACAGAGTTATGAGGAAAAAAGTTAGTCTTTTTAAAAACTTGCCAGTGGTTCATTTATTAACTTCTTTGTCGGGACAAAGAAACCCTCGAGTCACTCAACCATCGTTTGGGATTTCAGAGATGGAAAAAAAAAACCAGAAATGTTGGATTGCTTTGTAGAGGGGAAATATAATGCAGATTTGAGAAAAAATGTGAAAGAAAATATCACTGACTTCAGCTGAGGGTTCAGCTTATCAACCGAAAGGCACAATGTACTTCACGGGGAAGCGAATGTCCGTCTCACATTTGCAGATTGCTGATCCGTTACATGCCGGTGGTGGAGAGTGCAGTTTTTTAGTGCAGTCACCAGAATTTGGTGTCTAAAAACATCGACTGTGCTGATGAACTGGTCTGGTCTTTGATTAGAATTTGTAAAGATGAATGTTGCAAAATGTTAGTCACATTGCTGACATATTCTCCATACAAGCTTCTATTGAAGCAAAAACTTGAAATTTATTAGGGGATTCTTTAAATGGGCTGCAATACATTCATGGTTCTGGGAATAATTCCAGTAAATCTGTTAAAAAATGAAAACAAACAAGTTTTATCTTAATCACCAGCAAATTATAGCATGAATCAAGGATTCCTTACATTTTTTAAATTGACCTACGTGTTGTTGGAATAAGAAATATTTATAAAACTTAAGGAAAAATCTTAAACCAAACTTTGACAAAAGTGGCTGGATCCAGATCAGTTCACCAGGAAGCCACTAGCTTGTTAAAGTACAAGATGGCTCCAATTAATTGTAAAGTAAAACAGCCCGACTTCACAACAGAATTTTCTTTAAAAGGAAATGCAACAGGATTTTCTGGATTCTTTCTTTCTTGTCATTCTATCTCTCACTGTCAAAGTTTTCTATAAATACAGACTAAACTCATCTTAATAAGTGCAAAATCAGTGACTGACAAATCCTCTTTTTTGACCCCCTGTAAATGCAGCAAACCTGTTTTTAATTTGTTTTTTTAATTTAAAATGCTCTTTGATTGACAGGCTACTTTGGAGTTCTTAGCTACTTAATGACCTCACTGGGTGTGTTCCAACATCTTACAAAGTTATTTTTTATCCGTCATGTATTCTGAAAGACAGAGAGCCTCTTTTACTTTCATATTGAAGAAGAAAAAAATACATTTTTATAATTTTATCCACAACAAAAACTAGTGTCTGAGCTGCAACTGTTTGACTTAAGCAATTACATTTCTGTGTTCTATCAGATGCGAGTAGAATAACTTTACGTTTGTTTTTACATAAAACCCTAAGGCAGGAGTGTCCAACTCAATCCCACAGGGGGCCAAAATCCAAAACACGCCTGAAGTTGCGGGCCGAACAGGATTAACATTTATTGAACATATTAAAACAAAATTTTTAAAACTTTAAAAAGGTAATTTTTTAACATAAAAAGGAATAAAAACGGGTAGTGATATTAGTCCATAATAAATCAACATGAACCTTAAAATACTTTTTTTTTACTTTAGTATATTTTGTCAAAATTATGCAAGTTAGAAATTAGTGCAAGATAACATCGCGCCATAAATAACAATAAAATAAAATGATCTGGAGGGCCGGATAGAATTAACCGGAGGGCCGGACCTGGCCCCCAGACCTTGACTTTAACACATGTGACCTAAGGTAAAAAAAAAAAAAGTCATATAAAGGCTTTAAGTATCTACAAGTTAAAATAAGTGTGTTAGTGTTATAATTTGATGCATCCTGCGGGTGGTCCAGGTTTTTGGGTTGTCTGAGTCCATGGAGGGTCCTAGAGCGAAGCAGCGGCATCTCAAGAGTAGCACAGTTTTGTCTGTGCAGTTCCCCTTTAGATTTGTGCGGCACCACAATGGTACAAACAATTGTGAGTGTGAAAAGTGTACTGTGAAGTATTTGTAAGGATAACGTAAACTGTAGGCATTTATGATGTATGCCGCCCTCTTTCCACCCTCTAGTCCAAGGGTGGCCAACCCTGGTCCTTCAGGAGATGCCCGCTTTCCAGCTCTTCCTGTACTGCTTGATGCTTACAACCTAAACCAAGTGTGTTCAGTCAATCAAGATGTGGAATCACTCGAGTCAGCTGGTCAGGGAGAACTGGAAAACGAGCAGGGTCGAGGCTCTTTAGGACCAGGGTTGGCCAGCCTTGCTCTAAGACTCGAGTATTGGCCCCTAACTGACTGCGCATGAATGCCATGTACGTGACACGTAGGTACCCATTAGATGCCAAAACAACCTGCATTCTGATTGTCTAACAGTCCGCTAGAAGGCCACGCCCATCACATGAACACCAGTTCATGGATCTCTTGCACGGTGCACAGGATATGAGGGGGAATCCTTGTAGACAAAAATGCTCAAAATTTCTCTCTACAAGTTCATAGAATGGTCTATAAACTTTACATGTCCCATACAGGTATGTCCAATTTTTGCCCACAGATGGCTCATATCTGCCCCATAGGGGCAGGTGTGACAAAGGCTTAAGACATCCGACCCAAAGCAGTTTTTGATATTTCCTTCCTAAGGTGACATTTTCTGTAAAGTTTCTAAAAGATACCCCACATATTTTCTCATGACAGCTTCTGTTTTTCCTCTAGTTTTTTTTTTTTTTTTTTTTGGTATGTCTCATGATAACACAAAACTACACCATTTATGTGTTTTTCTCTCCTTTGCTTCCAGCCTCCCCTCCTCTCTTTTTCATTCTGAATTGCCTGCGTCATCCATATGCTCAGTTGTCCTTTCTCTGGGTAAATGGAGCCAAGCTCTGTGTCAGACCCTCTGGTGATAAACCCGATTACCCAGAGTATTTATACACAAGCTGTCTGCTTCTATGGCAAAGGTTGCGTGGGAGGCTGACAGCCCTCTCGTTGCTCATACTTCATAAGTGTGGTTGAGGGCATAAAAGAGCTCAATATTAATGCGTTTGAGGAATTACATACGTCTCCTCCTTTGAGATAACTTTAGACGGATTGTAAAATGGGGTTTGTATTCATAATATCATGAAAGTACATACCAAAAACAAGCAATATGTCTAGTAAATCAGAGTTTGAGTAACTTTTAGGAGAATATTTTATGGTTTCTGCTCTCAGAAACAACTCAAGATACACTAAAAGAGGTACCCTGAGATTATGCAGTTTGGCAGCACTCAGATTAAGACGAGGGGGAGGAAGAGAAGCCACATTCTCTAAACAGTACAAAGAACAAAGTCTCTGTTGACCACGGCGCATTCCACGTTGTGCACTGTATTTGTTGAACTCCTGTGCCATAACCCCAGTTTTGATCTATGCATGCGTCTAGTGTCTGACAATTCCCATCTCAGCCCCAAACGTGCCAGAGCATAAATGTTTGCTCGTAACCTTGGCTAGCAGTCACAATGCCTGTCCCGATTGGAGCCTGAGCCGGGGTGCCACTGTGTAACTTTACAATGTACACATGAATTTGTGGTTTGTTTTGGTGTTGAAAAAGAAATAACTGGTTTTATGATTCTATCTCGTCTGGTTTTACCTGCTTGTGAGTGGTCTGTTAGTGAGAACGCAACCAGAGCGATCAGAGTTACTACATAATCTGTACTTTTGGGTCAAATGGACAGATGGAATTTGATTTTAATATTTTAAATTAATGTGAACTCACACTTTGAATTATGTCTCTCATCTCTACTGTCAGTGAATAAATTAGAAGATGAAAAAAAATAGTGTAGAAATGGTTCTTAATAAATAGATACTAGAGGGAAATATATATGCTATAGTTTCCTTTAAAAGAAAACAGGATTATTTGTGTTTAATTTTGTTTTTATTAACTTTTTATACTAGGCCAAGCTGTTTTGAGTTCTAGGCAGGAGACGCGTCTAAAGTAACAAACGCCTGTTTGAGCTGGAATTTATTGAAGACAGGACACAACTGTACAGTATTGTGCATCTAAAATGAAAGTTTGTTGCTGATCACCACTAGCGCTGTGGAGATATTGAGTGTTAGACTGGGGACAGACTTGGGACGGTGCTGGCAGAGCAGATTCTTCCTGCAGGGGGCGGTTCACATCTTGCTGACGTCAGCACGATACGGCCCACTCGTTTTCGTGGGTATGGGAGGGGCTGCTGCAGACAGCGCAGGTTTTTAGAGGATTACTCTTAAATGCACGAAATGATCAAAATTCTGCTTTCAAATGTTGTTACCACTTTCTACCAATCAATGGGTGGCTACGGCGGCCCAACCGTTCCATTCGCTTCTCAATAGACCTACAACCAATGGGGGCCCCCAAGAGGTACGATTCAGTACTGTTTAATGGGTCCATTTTACAATGGGAATGTTTTTAATATTGGACTGGACTGCTCCGTTGAAACTTGGTTGTACTCTACTTGGGTATCAAACATGCTCAAGTATTAGTATGGATTGCTTGATATTGGTAGATTTTCCCAGAATTGATGTTGGCTACACAAACATGATTCTAAGTGTGGGAAAATAGGCGCTCGGGCCTGTCTGTATTGTGTTGCTACATTCCAGTGTGGCCACAATTTTTGAAGAGTGACTCAATTTTGCACCAGCATACGCAACCAAACCACCGTGGCATAGTTGCATATGTGTATCTGGGTATATGTAGGTTTTTGCGGAGTGACTTGTGTAGATGAGTCCAGTCATTAAAAATGTGACTCTTTTTTTTTGTGTGCAAATATTTGAAGAATTTAACAAAGGATCTTCATTTAAAAATAATTGTCACTGTTTAAAAAATGTATTTAAACTTTATTTGGCCAGAAAATCCCATTCAAATTAGATTTCTTTTCCGAGGGAAAAGAAACCTCTATCATACCAAATATATTTTATCGGTACACTGCAGTGTTTTCTTGGCTGAATGCCCAGCTCAGCATTTATTTCTCATTTAATTTCCATAAATATTAGTATTTTCACATCAAAAGGACAAGTCAGTCGATGATTGATCTGTGGGTTTCTGTGCATGGAGATGGAGTGGTGTGTTGTATTTAGAGCAGGATAAAACAGAAATACTACCCTCCACCAAAGAATTGTTAATATTCTGTAGAGTAAGCACATAGATGGCGCCTATGGTTGAGAGGAATCACTTTGTTCTCATTCTCTGAAGCCACGTTTGTCTTATTTCATTCATGTTTTCTACTAGTTTTCTTACTACATCAGCTCAATTTAAAGTCATATCAGAAGCCGTCTTCTGCTGTTTACTCTTCATTAATAAGCTGTATCACTAGTTACACATTGTTGTCATTTAATGTCCTCTGGTCATGCATGAGCCATGTTTGTCCAGGGCTTTTGAAGTGCAGTGATCTGTGCAGTTCCTTTTTAAAATTAAACCCCCTGCAAAGCTACGGTTAATGAATCTAATAGAGTATTTAACGTAAAGATGCAATTTTGATTCAAGAAATACATCAACAAACTCTCATTTTCAGAAAAAAACTTTTAAATCAATGATTTTATTTGGATAATTTCCCGTTTGTTGAGTTTAAAGTACAACACTTGTTTCATAAGCAACCGGATATTGTTTTTGATGCATATTTTAATTTTTCTTTGATTCAAGATTAAAAGAAAATATGAAATTTTGTCTAAAACATTGTTAAAAACAATATATATATATATATATATTTTTTTTTTTTTTTTTTTTTTACACGTTAAAGCTTCAGGATTGGATTTGGTGATAACATATCTTCTTATCCGTTTGTTTTCCTTCACGTCTCTCCAGCCGGATGATTTTCCTCCTAATAAAGCGTCTTCTTTCTGGCTTTGTTCCTCTATGTGTGAACCGCCTACTGTGAAATCCTAATATTCCATAAGGTTAAAAAGTAATGTATGTGGTGACCTTTCACCCAGTGCTTTTTAAACCATTTTCTGCCAATTGTCTGAGACCTTTGAATGAAATCACATCAAACTTGTCATTACAATAAACTTTAAAGAAAACAGTTTGTTTTTCCCATCCTCTAAAATGTAAATACTCCCAGCAGATGTTTACCTCTGAATGAGTGTCTAAAGCGCTTCTTCTCCACAGTGTCTGAGGATGTCCAAGCGGAGCTTTTTTGTTCGGCTGGTGCCGTGCCGCTGCCTGCGCGGCGAGGAGGAGGTGGTGACATCGCTGGACTACTCCCATTGCAGCCTGGAGACTGTTCCTAAGGAGATCTTCAGCTTTGAGAAGAGCCTGCAGGAACTGTACCTCGATGCCAATCAGATCGAGGAACTCCCTAAAGTAAGATTTCATTTATTTTTGTGTTTCTCAGTTTAATAAAACTTCTGTTTTCTGAACATATTTAAACTTTTCCTCGTGTCAACTTTGTATTTGTTTAAGATAAAGTCTCTGAATTCCTCCAAATTATTGATCTTTGATAAACTATATTCACTCATTTACACTTCGAGACATTTGATCCAGTTACTTACCGATCAAAGCCAAGTTAGAAAAATACCGTGTATGTTTGTGTGACCATGTTTATAGTAAGTAGCTTTTATCTATTTACAAAAAGCTCAATAGTGACTATTTTTTATAAATAATAACTTTAACTTCTTTTACTTTTGACATACAAGTTCCTTTCAAAATAAAATGCACCAAGAGTCAAATGAGAGCCTCCTGCTGCAGCAGATTTATTTATTAATCTATGAGATTTTGGCTTCTTTGGAGCCAGCGGGTACTTCCTGTGTGGAACGCTAGGTAGTCCAGTTCTTATATACAGTCAATGGTCAGCATTGGTTAAAAAAAAAAAAAAACAGGTTGTTTTACTAATACAAGATACCACAGGTAATAAAAAAATCAATCTGAGATATAAAACTTAATTGACATACCAGGACGATTCTAACGTCTGCATCACAGCTTTAGCATTTTTTCGTCTGCTTCTGTTTTATAACAATTTAAATAAAGAAATACTCAGAAATGTAATTTTAAGTCTGTTTTCTTCATATATAATTCCTTAAAAAATGTTAGAAACAATAAGAACACCATTTAAAGGTAAGGTTAATACAATAAGAAATAGGGGAAAAAATGCGTCTTTTAATAAAAAAAGTTCATTTTTATAATGTATCTGATTGACATTCTGTATCAGGAAATTCTCAACATAATTCTGAATGGGAATGAGTCCAAAAATTCTGATCCTAATCTTTTCTATCAAAGAACTGTGACCCAATTTTAATCTTCCCAAACACTTGAAGTGGTTCAGACGTTCCAATGGGTCGAATAAGTGCCTCTTTAATATGTGATCACAGCTTCACTGAAATGACTAAATGAGCTGCTTGTTGTCTTTCTCTTTCACCAGCAACTGTTCAACTGCCAGTTACTCAACAGACTGAGCGTGCCAGATAATGACCTCGCAGTGTTGCCGGCAGCCATCGCAAACCTCGTCAACCTCAGGGAGCTCGACGTCAGCAAAAACGGTGAGCGGGAAGTCTTCCTTCACGTGGAATCTAACGGGTTCCCCTGTGGTCGCCTCAAACGTTGGCCTCCAGATAAGAGCTGAAGCTCCGCCCCCTTCCTGGCGTCCGTCGACAAAAGACGTGACGTGTCGGGTTGGCAGATGTGTCGTGGCAGCATTTCTGAAAGCCTCTGATGCGATGGATAAAGAGAGCACAAGTCCAGACCTGCCGTACACAGAACATCGTTTCTAGATTGGAGCCGAGTCATGAACATGTTTTTATTCTCACCTGGCTCTCTGAGAGGATTTTTCCGAATTGGAGAAAGTTTTACAGCTTTAATCATAGACATAATTCAGTTGAAACCTTCATGTCCACATTCATGAAGAAGGTCTGTTCTGGTGAACCCTTCTGTTTACATCACAAGTACCTTTAAACTCGTGAAACACGAAGGCAGGAAGTAAACCTTCAGATTTGGTCACGTCTTCTGCCTTACAGTTGAAGTTTTGTGGGTTCGCCTGCAGATCTCACCTTTTGCTGTTACAGTGAGACGTTCTCACACCGTTTCTGCTGCCTTTTTTCTTCAGGTATCCAAGAGTTTCCAGAAAGCATCAAGAACTGCAAAGGCCTGACAGTTGTTGAGGCCAGTGTGAACCACATGCCAAAGTGAGCAAACTTCCCCTGCACCTTGGTTTCTCAGTAGAAATCTGGGCTGAGGTGTTATTTTATTTTTTTGTGCTTTCAGGCTCCCAGAAGGCTTCACGCTCCTTCTGAACCTGACACAGCTCTACCTGAATGACGGATATCTGGAGTTCCTACCCGCCAGCTTCGGCAGGTCCGTTTGCACAAACTGTATGAAGAGTTATCAAATTATTGTTATGGAATGATGAATTTCTCCTAATATATTATAGGATTTCGTAAAGAAAGTCTTCGAAAATGATTGAAATGTTAAATGTATGAACTTTTCATTAAATTTTATGCAGATGTATTTCAGCCTGCAGGAAAAAAAAAAGTACACAAAACTCTTCAATTCTGTCATATTGACATCAGTAAATCCAGAGAATATCATAAAATTTTATTTTTATTTCCTTTGCAGATACTTTTTCCCCCTTTTGAAAAAAATACATCCTTTGATCAGAACAAAAATCAGATTTTTTCATTTTCTTTGTACAAGATTCAAAATAAACAGTTTGCTAATTATTAACAGTTTATAGTGAAAAGTCTGATCAAAGGTTATTAATCTTACCTGTTGTTTATATTCTAACTTACTTTAAAATGTAGATTCTATTTTAAATGTATATAGGTTTTACTTAACATCAAGTGCAAAATAGTGTAGATTTTTGGGTAAAAAAGGGTTTGGATTAAAGTAAAATGACAGTGGTTTTAAAAAAAATAGTCTTATTTGCTGTTCTGGAAGAAAATTAATCATATTAAAAAAAAGTATTTTGATAAGAAAAACATTCTTTTGCTTATTTAAAGAAAAAAAATCCAAATTTGAGAATTTTTTAAAAACTATTTATGGGGGCTTTTTTGCATTGTAATATTCAATACTTTTTTCTTTTTCTCTATTTTTGTCTTTTCTTATCACATAAAATCCCTTTAAATTTTTTGTTCCATAATGAATAAAGAAAAGTTGGTTAGATTATTTTAAAAAAAACTGTTTAATTCCCATCATGTTCGGTTTTTCAAACATACTCACTCCTTTAGGTCTCTTTCTTTTAACCACCGAGTGGAAAATGGCCAAATGGGCTGACGGGACACGTCACTGTGATGCGTTTGAACGTCCGTTTGGGTCATCATTTCCTCAGAAACTGGATGTAATCGTGACTGCTTCCTGCTTGCAGGTTGGCCAAGCTGCAGATCCTGGAGCTGAGGGAGAACCAGTTGCAGAATCTGCCAAAGTAGGTCTTCTTCACCCTCACGCGTGCCGCTCATCAGACACTCAGGATGTTTGTTTTCATGACAGAACAGCTGAGGAAGCGTGTGCAGAAGTTTCCTCCCGGTTTCCTGGTTGCTTTCCTGTCGCAGCTCCTGTAAATGTCTCTGTCCTCCGAGCATTTTTAGGGTTTTTTTTTTTTGTCTGCACCTCCGACTTTGGTATTAAATTTCTGTTATATAACACCCCCCCCCACACACACACGCACACTTGGCCGCTTGCTGTGACAGGTTTTATAATCCTCATCTAACTCGCAGTGGCGGGGGTTATTTCCCCATTTGCGCAAGCAGACAGAACATCCCATAAATACGAGGGAATAAAGCTTCAGGTGCTTTCATAGAAGATTGCTTCTTTCTGTTCTTTCATTCATGCAAACACCTTTTTCCCGATTCCTCCTTAAAGACCCACTCCCATCATCTTTTTGATCTATTTTAAAAGCGGTCTTTTAAATAAACCTGTTATAATCTAGGACATAGTTTCTTGATGCAGAGAAGCCACGCCCTCCATCGCTTCCCCTTTCCATTTCTGAGAGCTCTCTGTTCACTCTCCTTCCCCCCCTAGCTTACAGCTCCTAGTCTTATTCTACAGTTTTGAGCCAGCTCGGACGAGGACATTCTTGGATCTAATTGTTTAAAAATGGATGTATCAGAATAGAGCAGAGCATGGAGTCTTAGCTCCGCTTTTTTCAAACGTTTTTTTGGTTTGCTACTCATTCACAACGATTTAAAAAAAGAAATATTAGATATTTCCTGTGTATAAGTTTAGTTTTTTTGATAATTTGGCCAGGGGTGCAACTTATGTGACTTTTTTTTTTATTTTTATAAATATAAATATATAACAACAACTGTAGAGCACGCTGTAGATGTGTCTATCAGTGTTTGTTACTTATAGCAGAGCAGAAGAAGTTTTATACCACGTACACACTGGACATGTGATGCTTTTTCAAGAACACACACTTTTAGCATGTGGCGTTCACTGTTGGCTATACTAGCACATGTATGAGTTGGAAGAGGCTTGTTACAAAATTCTGTAGTGGTGCAAATCTGGTGAATCTTTCTCCAGACTTTATTCTTGTCTTATAAGTTTGTTCTCCGCATTTGACCCCTCCCCTGGGGAGGAGCGGTGAGCCGCAGACACAGCGTTTGGTATGACTCAGCTGGGATTTGAACTCATTACCTTCCAGTATCAGAGTGAACACTCTTCCACAAGGCCACTGAGCTTGCAATGTTCATTCAGTAGCTGAACGTTTTGTATTAAAGCACAAAAACTGACCGAAAAACTTGCGAAGTGACGTGTGAAAGTGTGATTTTGAACGTGGGAACCTGAAACCCACATTTATGTGCCTTCAAATGGACTTTTCATTGGAAGTGGTCGCTTTAACGCACATTTCCGAGTATGGGATGAATGTAGCTGTACCCCGGGATTGGCAGAAGTGTTCCAAAGCAACAAAAAGGAGGGAAAATTTAACAGCAAGCATGTTCTTCATGTTGTGGTTATTTAAATAATCGTACTAGATTGATTCCCCCAACTCGTTTTTTCCGACGTTCTGGCTGTTCCTATTAAATCACCGGACCCAGAACCGGTTCCGTGTTAGGGTACCGGTATTGAGTTTACAGTTAGGTTACCGGGTTTGGGTACATATCCATATACGACAATTTGGGAGTAAAAATATTTGTGTATTACGGTAGTAAAGCCTGCATATATTCAGTCTATTATGATTTGCCTTTGAAGATAATTCTTATTCTCGTATTTTGTTAAATACATTTCTACTTATTATTATGTATTTTTTAGCTGCTGCGACTTAAAGTACGGTACTCAAAAATGCAATTGTAAGCTTAATTTTCTTCTATCATCTGAAAAAATGCCAGAAGAACACGTCAAAAACACCAAAACTGGATTGTAACCGCGCCGTCCTTCCTCCCCTCTCCTGCTCATCTCGCTCCCTTCTGCTGTTGAGAAGCCAGCGAGCCCTCAAAGATTTCACTTCGTCTGCCGCTGTGTTTATGTGACACAAGCCAGACCCGTTAAAAGCTGGAGCCCTGACAAAAAGATGGACTAATGGTCGGGACGGTTGCCAGAGCAACACACAAGCATCCCCCAGACGTAAACAAATGTGTGCGCGCACAAAAGGAGAGCGGCGACTCTTTTCAGGGCCCTCCGTGTGGAAAGCCCTCTTCCCTCTTTTTGTCCCAGGGCGCAGACACACCCGCAGCCGGCGCGTAGACTGAAGAGAGCCACTGCTTTCCTCACAGCTTGAGCTCGGATGCCTTGGAGTTCAGTTTCTGGTGAAGTCACTTTCTTTCTGTGTGTGCCAGCGAGGCTCATTCTCGCCTGACTCTTTACTCCAAATCACCAAAGGTTGTAAATCATTTTCAGAAGTTGCGCCGTGTCTGACTTTTTTATTTTATGGCATAAACAACAAAACAGCCTCAAGGGTTTTTTTTTTTTTTGGCCTTTTGATTCCTACAGTCAATTCGCCGTCGGGGCTCCCAACGGAGATTTGGGTCTCAGAATTGATCTTCAGTAACGCAGGAAGTTCACAGTAAAAACCCGCTAAATACCAAACGTGGGGAATGTTGAGCCTGTGACCTAAATATGTTGAGAAAATTCTGGAGCAGAGCTTAAGGCATACATCACAGTTTCCATTATTTAAAGCGTAACCCTCTCACGCTTCAGCTCCAAAAGAGATTTATGTCATGCATTCATGCTTTCTAGAAGGATCTGGAAGTTCACGTATGGAAACTGACAGGTTTTCTTGATTTGTCTTGGCTTGTTTTTCTGAGCCTTTAGCCCCATGGGAGGGAAAAAAATCATCATTCTCCTAAAGTTTTCGAGTCTTTTAAACCCATTTTCACCAAATTCTAGTTTTGTTTTTCTAACGATGTTTCTGCTTGTGTGTCTGCAGGAGCATGCAGAAGCTCATGCAGCTGGAGAGGCTGGACCTGGGGAGTAATGAGTTCACTGAAGTGGTGAGTATCTGGACGCCTGCCCAGAGCGCTGCACCTCTCCTGAGCTGACCTTCTGTCATCCCTCTTTAATGTGCTTACTTTTCTTCTCCTGAATGTTGAAAAGATTGCATTTTCCTTGCAAAGCGTTTTCATTAGTTGACCCGTTCAGCCGCTCTCCGTCTCCTCTGTCTTTATTTAGCCTGAGGTGTTGGAGCACCTGTCTGGAATCAAGGAGCTGTGGATGGACGGGAACAAGCTGACGGTTTTACCAGCGGTGAGATTTACAGTCTTTCCTACTTTCAGGGACCGAAACATATCATCTTCAGGTCATTTTTCCTTTGACTTCATCAAACTTCATAAAAACAAACTGCAGTCATACTCTTTCAAAATAAAATTCTAAATTAATGATAGTCATTCAGCATTTCATTTGTATTACATATGACTAGTGCTGCCACAAACGATTATATTAATAGTCGACTAATCACCAACTTCACCTATGTTAAGGTGAAGTTAGTCTAAAAATAAAAAGAGCCAAAGTTAGCCAAAACAGCTAAAAGGCAAAAAAAAAACATATATTAGCCAAAACAGCTAGCATGTAGCTGAAATATTAGCTAAACTCAAAAATAGCCAAAAAAAACCAAAAAGAAAATCTTAAGTTAGCCAAAATAGCTAGCATGTAGCTGAAATATTAGCTAAACTTCAAAATAGCCTAAAAAACCTTAATAAATGCCAAAATAGTCCAAAAAGCTAGCATAATGTCATTATAACTTTCATCTTTACTACACTCTGAATTCATACAATACAAAGTAACAACTAATCGACTATTAAATTAGTCATAGACTATTTTATTAGTCGACTAATCGTGGCAGCCCTACATGCGACGTAATAATATATTTTGATGAGAACTAATAAAGCTGCATTCACACCCGACGCACATCATGGAAAACATGGATGATGTTGAGCGAGTATCTTTGGTTAACATGTTTCAGAGAGGCGCCGTCAAGCATGTTGCCATGTCTGGGTTCACCAGATCATTCCGAGTCTCTCCCGGTGCGGTATACTTGACTTGTACAGCGGGAGGGCGGCCGTTTAAAACGTTACTTCCATCTGTCTGTGGCCCAGTTTGAAGAATTTCTGTCCCGCAGAGATGGAAAACTAAAACTAAAATAAAATCCGGAAAAATAAAAACACAACTGGAGGATCTGCTTATTATCGTCTCAAAGGGTGGGGGAGCTCGCTAGCTTGCTACGCTAACCACTTGGCTAGCGAAGCAGGCTTGATTGTTCAAGCTCTATGGGCTCCGTTACCGGCTGGCGACCTGTCAAGGCGTATCCCGCCTTCGTCCAACAGTCTCCGGCAACCCCGGGGGGTTGAGGAAATGGATGTTTAAGACAAAAACCTAGCGCGTCAACCTCGCTGAACTTCATATTTTTGAAGTCCCAAATCCCGCCGCTCAAATCAAACACTGAAACTCGACGCCTGTGCCGCGTGAATCACATCTGGTGTGAACGCAGCCTAAGAACCGAATCTTTGTTGTTTGATAATTAATCTGCATTTGGTCTGAAAACAAATAAAAATAACTTTATATAGATGTTAGGAATGTGAATATAGCAACTTTATTTAAAGAAAAAATAAAAATAATTAATTCGGCTTTGTACATCTTTTTATATTTTTTTATAAAGCGCTCCCATTTTTTTTCTTTTTTTTTTGTGATTTTTTCTGGGACATAATTTCTGCAGAGCAGCAGTAATTTGTTAGAAATTTTTCTCTGAGTTGTTGACCATTTTTAGTGAGCAACCTCCCCTCTTTATTGATGTCTGAAGATTCAGGAGGAAACTTGTTTTCTTTGTTACAAACTGCATTGTTTTTTTTTTGGTGTATTCCTGAGTTATTTGAATAAGAAAAAACTATGTAGCGCTGAGACTGGGCTCTTTGTATTGACTGAAGAATATTTGTCTAAAGGAGCCCATGGTGTGTGAATGATAGAGTATCACCATAAAACATGTCGGAAAAAATCGATTCACATTCGAATCTAGATTCTCATTTTTAACGATTCAGAATCGATTCTAAATATCCAAGAATCGATTCGCCCCCTCCCGCCATATTCCTGCATAATTGTTTAATTTAATGGCTCGAGCCTGCTAGCTTACTTGCAAGCCGTAATGTTTGTCCCGAAACGGCTACCGTAGTTTGTTTTCCCTGGAGGCGAGCGGAGCTTACTGACGCCGCGCGCTACGCAACATGCAGGAGAAAAAAAGATTCCTCCTGTCCCGTCATCAATTGGCAAATGTTTACACTTCGGATTCCACAAATCCTGGGTGTAGGAGCTTGACATGACGTGCAGTGTGTACAATCTGCTAAATCAGACCACGGGAACACTTCAAATGCTCGCTCATATCTCGTCCCATCACCGGAGCTTAAAGTTTGAAAAGTCTTTCTCTGCCTTCATACTGTTGAAATCATTCGTTCCCTCCAGGATTCCTGATGTTTTGATAACAACTTTTAATGCAAATCCAATCAAACCGAGAATTTGTTGCGCACCTTGCAGCTTTTTATTTTCACCGCAACTTTATTGAGATCAATCTACCGTGACAACAGTCATGGATGATCACGTGACCGTTTTCCTTTCCGACTCGGCCGTGCTCTCTTTAATTATCGTTCTATAGTCCTCTCACACTTTTCTCTTCATAACGCGCGTGAACGGTCACCCTGCAGGTGAGCATGCGACTGCGTGCACGCGGGTGCAGTGCTTGAGTCCCGTGTGTGCGCTTTCCCCCCCGCGCCACGCGGCACGGGGGGCAGGTACAGATCAGTCTGTTATATTTTGCGCGACACAGCTGCTGCACAACAGGTACAGAGTATGAAGAGAAATACAGAGAGAGACTCTGGAAATCTGGAACCATTTCACTTTAACTGGTAATACAAAGGAAGAAATTTAGAGTCTGAGCAGGAAAAGAATTCCATCTAGAACTTTTCTCCACAACAAACCTACAGACACCTGAGAGAAGCTTCTTTAAAACAGAGCAGATCAATAAAACAGATCAGCTCCTCAAAGCCTTTGTCTTCCTCTACCAGCAACTCAGCAGTGATGTTTTTGAAATAGATAAAGAGGAAGATTCTGAGAACATCTGAGGATTCATCTGTTTATAATGTTTTTAAGTTTATGATTTTTCACTGGAAATCTGGAAATATTTTATTCTAAAATATGTTTAAATCAACACATATTTGGGTTATGTTAGCAGGAAAGACCAAAGTTGATTTTGTGTTTGACAGGTCTATTCAAGTTAAATGACAGCTCAAGGGAATGATGCTGTGCTGTATTTACTTTGTGCATATGTCATAATAAAAAGAATTGAACATGAGAATATGATTTGTGTATTTCAAATTAAAATTTTAGGCGCTTTTAAAAATATGTATATATTCAAACACATTGCAACTTTTTTACAAAAGCTGCTGCAACATCGGCCATTTCGGGCCAGAACAATCATAAAAATCTTCTGTGAAATCCTTTAGGGTCTGAATAATATAAGTTTGCACAGCATCATAAATACATTCCCTTTTTTTTGTTAAAAATTTTCCTTTGTTTTAAATGTCTGAATCGAGAATCGAGAATCGTTTTAGAATCGAATCGGCACCCCAAGAATCGGAATCGAATCGAATCGTGACTTGTTGTAAGATTCACATCCCTAGTGAATGAACACGCCACCAGACAGACGCTGGGGTAAAAAGATCAAAATGATTGTATTGAAAAAGGTAAAAGGTTCCAAAATGAATTTATTGACCAGTTTTAGTTCTAAAACTCCCCTGTGTAGTTGAGCATTAGCTCGCCATCCAATTTAGTAAAAGTAATTAGTCTAAGAGGTAATTGAATACAAGAGGTGAACGGAAAAAAAAAAAAAAAAACTGACCAAAGGTCAGTGAAGTGTTTGTTGTAGTCAGGCTGTTGGTCAGAAAAGGCGCTACTTAAAATGCAATGTTGGGATTAATATTCTTTTTACATGCCCTCCATCATCAGAATTATGCCACAGCAATGTGTTAAAAACACCAGAAACATTTTTATCATAGTGAGTCTTTAATAGCTTTTAATAGATGTTAAAAACTTGACTTTTTAAATTTTTAACAATTGTTTTTCCACAGATTAAAAACCAATTAATGACAATTATTTACAGCTGTGACCTGGCGAGAGAGGAGACCTTTGGAGGGAAAAAGGAGCTCCAAGAATGAAAAGAAAAACCACAATCTAAAAATATAAAACTATAAAGTCATTGCATTGACATCAGCATTTTGGATTTTTAAAATGTCTAATCTAAGATGTACAATTATGGCGACCAACTAATTATAAAAAAAAGTTAGGGTAAATGAAAAAAGAGGTGGGATTATAAACATGGTCTTCTTCGCACTCCTTTAAAACAATTAATCAAACTCTATTTGACTATCAGGAGGAACAGTCATAATACCAAGATCATTTCCTTTATTTTCTAATCAATTTATCAATTAATTTTTAATTTTTATTGCCTTTGTATATCCCTCGTTTTTTTTTTAATTGATTGAAATAAATCAATGAATGAATCAAAAACTGTCCTTATTCTGACATTATTTGATCAAAATGTCCCTTTTCTCCATCCGGTCCACCTGCTTATTGAATGTGGGTCAGCGCATTAGTTCTGCTGCCAGCATTTCTGCAGCATCAGCTGTAATCACAGACGGCATTTTATTAACGCCGAAGCCTGTCAAGCTCAGAAACACTCCCTTAATTAAAAATGTGTTTTCCGCCCCAACTTTATCCCACTTCATGACCTGCTGTCACTTCACTGATTCGGTTTCTTTTTCCTTACCTATCCAGATGGTGGGGAAGCTAAAAAATCTGGAATATCTGGACATGTCGAAGAACCACCTGGAGATGGTGGACGAACAAATCAGCGGCTGTGAGAACCTGCAGGACCTCCTCCTGTCCAATAACGCCCTGACGCAGCTGCCCGCCTCCATCGGTGAAGATTACCGTTCCCTCTGACACGCACGCACACCTCATTATGGGAAACTCTCTTATGCAACGCCTCACTTTTATGCCTTCATGTCCCGCCTGCCAAGAATCTTTAAGTTTCTGGGTCATTTGTCATTTTGTGTTTTCGTTTCCTGGGAACTGATGTTTAGCTTCTCATAACAGACGTTTAAAAGAATGTCTTCAGCAGTGTCACGGGCCTGTGTGAAGTTTTTAGTCTGCAGAATTTCACAAATCTGTGGGAGGAAATCAGGATCGGCTGAAAGTTAATGAATTGTAAATTTGAAGAAAAAAATTGGAAATTTGAAGTATGCAGCTAACTTGAAAGAAATAGTGAAAATTTAAAAATAAACATTTCAATTTGAAGAATATATATTTTATGAAAAATTTTTATTTGCAACTAATTTTTGTTTTTCTTTGTTTTCAGTCCATAATTTACAGTCTCAAGTCAGACTTTTTGTTTTCAAAGCTATAGTAATCCTAGTTTTAAATGGGGGCGGGGCTTTGAGCCCATTGGCTACTGGGACATGATTGACAGTAGTGATGTTCCAAACTTTGGGAGATCATTATCACTACTATGTGCCAACAGCAGACACTGATATGGAGGGTAAATTACATCAACATAACCAGGTCCTTGTAGCCGCCCGAGTCTTTGTAGGAAAATTCCTAAATTTTGACTTTAAATTGTGGGCTAAAAAGCAAAGAGGGACAGAAACGAAAAGACATTTTCTGTTTTCTGAGTTTTCAATATTTCTTTCTATTTATAATTTTATTTTTATATATTATTTTTATTTAATGTCTTTATTTGTTTATTAAAATTTACAAATTTAGTTTTCAAATTTACAATACTATTTGTTAAATTTGCAATATTTCCTTTAAGTTTTCAATTTGTACTTTAGATTTAAAATTTTATGTCAGTATATATATTTTTTAATTTTCAATTTTGATAAGATGGTTTTTCATTTACAATGGAGTATTAGGGCCACCAAAAAAAAAAAAAACAAAGCTTTTACATTTGTTTTTTTTCAAGTTTACTTTGAATCTCACAAATTTAAGACTTTTGAGCTCCTAAATATTTTACTTTGATCTCGTAATTTTACAACTTCGAATTACATAAATTTACGGTGAGTCTCACAGATCTTTGATTTTTGGTTTTGTAAATTTAAAACTTTGAATCTCACAAATTTACAACTTTAGATCTTGTTAATTTACGACTTTTCATCTGTAAATTAACAACTTTAAATCTCACAAATTTACGACTTTTGATCTTTTTGACTGACTGATCTGACTTTTGAAATTTTCTACTTTTATTATTGTAATTTTACGACTTTGAATCTCGTAAATTTATGATAAAATCTCACGAATTTACGACTTTAAATGTCGTAAATGTATGTAAAGTCATAGTTTTCAGTCACATATTTAGCCTATGACTTTTACTGTCATAAACATACAACTTTATTTTCATAATTTTACAGCCACCAATTTTTTCTCGTAAATTTACAAGATTTAAGTTTTGATTAAAAAAAATGTATTTGTAAACTGACCGTCGAATTAATTCAACCAAATTTTAAGAAATCTTTTGGGGAAAAAAAAGACATTTTTTCCATCTTTTCCGTCAAATTATTAGTTTTGCTCCACGGGGCTTTTCCTAATCTAGTGAGATTAAATCCGTCGCTGCGGTTCAATGATGTGTTACGCTTTAATGATGTGTTAATGCGCCCCACGCTGACCGCTGAAGTCGCCATAACAAAACAACGTTCACCTTTAAGAGCACTTACATCTCACCGTCCCCCTGGGCGTAATAAGGTTAGACCACAGCGATGAAATCAGCTCAGTTCAGGACGGACGTTTGTCACCATCAGAGTTCATTACGGCCAACCCCATCGACGCGGGTAATAATGAATCTAATTATCTCCCCTAACCGGCCATTCCGTTCTGTGGATCAACTGCAAGTGAGAATCAATAAATGTCCCGCTGTGCTGGATTTATCCGTCTAATCGCTCTCTTGGTTTTCAGGCTCCCTGAAGAAACTGACGGCGCTGAAAGTGGATGAAAACCAGCTGATGTATCTGCCAGAGTCTGTTGGAGGGTGAGGATTCAGGAAAATTTCATTTACCGATCGCATGTGTTGATTGATCAAGCAGGATTCTGTCTAACGTGTGCTCATAACTCTATCGACGGGATCATAAAGACTGAATAGAAGTTTATTTTTTTTAGTGTAGGATCATTCCTCACGGTGTGTGGACGCGTGTGTCATTAACTAAATCAGCCACAGCTCATCTCAGGCTGATCGTTCCCACAGCAGACGCATAAATCCAGCATCTGTCTGCTCCCGAGGCGCGTGGAAGCCCGACCGCACGCTGACCACCGCTTCCTGTAGTCTAACAAAAACAGATTAAGCTTCATTTAATCCATTTTTTTTAGTTCTATTTCTGGAAGCAGACAAATCACCTTTTCCCAACAAAAACAACTGCAGCTGCGCAGACTTGTTTCCAAACACCCATATCAGAATACGCTTCCGCTCCTCGCTCAGATTATGTCACTAAGCCTGGGTTGATCTTAATCCCGTTCCAGGGTTTCAGGCTAAGCCAGCCCACATTTTCATTCAGTGCTTTCAATAGTGGATTTTTCTCAACTGCGATTAGTCAAGTTCTGTGTTTTAGTGGGATCTGATACGATTCAGGGTTGGTTTTCTGGAATTTCCAGTTTCCTTTAAGCAGAAACGCAGCTTCTTTTCAGCCTCACGATAAATTAAGACTTTTCTGTTAAAACGTAGAGAAGCAATCCTTTCTTGTTCTTCTAAAAGTGCAGAAAGCACAGATGTGAAAGTACAGCTGTTCTCGATGAAAATTGTGTTTTTAGCAGTTTTTTGTGGCATGATGTTTTTAAAAATTAATCTTAAAATTGCATTTATGACTATTTTTTATTTATATTTGAGTAAATCAGGAGTAATAAATGCAGTTTGAAAACTGTAATGTTGACAATCTACAGAAACTATGACTTAGAAAATGATCAATTTTGGCTAAAAATGTCACAATCATAATAAGAAGACCACTGGGAACGCATTTAAAAGATGATCAGAGTCCGTCTCTAAAGCTCTCCTCCATCCTCCTCCTTCAGGCTGGCAGCTATAGACGAGCTGGACTGCAGTTTTAACGAAATCGAAGCCTTGCCCTCCTCCATCGGCCAGTGGGTTTCCATCCGAACCTTTGCCGCCGATCACAATTTCCTGACTCAGCTTCCTCCTGAGGTGAGCCACGGACCGTCTGCACGCTCGGCGACATCCTTTTGGCTTTAACGTCTCGGGTGTCTTTCATAGATGGGCAACTGGAAGAACTTAACCGTGCTGTTCCTGCACTCCAACAAGCTGGAGTCTTTGCCTGAGGAGATGGGCGACATGCAGAAGCTCAAAGTCATCAATCTGAGCAACAACAAGTGAGTCTTTGCTCTCAACATGTAAAATAAGTCTTCTTTTATGCTTCACACCCTCATTTCTGGAAATTTTAAATTGTTCTTGCTTTTAAAAGATTTTAATTTGTTAGACGCCTTCAGTTGCACTTCCTGTTAAGGAAAGGGCGATGTAAAGAAATGAGAAGTTGCACTTTTTTAAGACTGCAATGATTAGTGGACTCATTTTAAACAGTGCAATGCTAAATGCACAAAACTTTTACTTTGAAAGGATTCCAAAAGTACAGGAAGTTTTTATTTATATAAAACTTTGCCCAAATTGTTTAAAATGAAATCTAAATGACAGAAAAAGAGAATTAAATTAAATTGTTGCTTCAGATTCAATCAAAAACTGGATTAAAAATCTTTAAAAATTAATCCTTCAACTGATTTACAAACAGTACTTCAGGATTCTAATTACAGTACTTACAATAAATACTGCTCCAACAATCCAGAGTAGTTTACTAAGTTTATACTAAAACATTTTAACAGATTTTTGGGCACCGTGTACCACAGAAAATCAACTTGAGGTCACTAAGCACAACCAAAATTAAGGTGGATTTTCTATTTATGGTCTGAAAAATACAGTAAGGATCACTTAATATTTTTGATTTAATTTTAGTTTGTTAGGTTTACCCATTTCTGGCTGAGACGCAACACAAATGAAAAAATAAACTGGATTTTTAAATGAGCATCACGTTACCCATCACTCATTTTTAATCATTGAGATAATCCTATGGTGTTAGTACAGGGTGTCTTTTATTTTGAAGGATGTCTGGAAAAAGTTATAAACTATTATTTCAGAAAAAAAAAACATCTTTTATCTCTTTTTTTCATTTATGCCCCAAAAACATAGCATTGTGTTTATCGAAGCTTCATACAAAAACATAATCTAACAATACAACCAAAACAATATTCATATTAACATATGTACATATAAATAAAAACATGCATGTCTACTAACACATAATTAAATTTCACCAGTATCAACCAATTATCTGACATTTTAACAATAACTTTTTATTTTCACTAATTGAAGATTTTTAAGTTTTGTTCCAAAAATACAAGGATGTCTCCATCTTATTCTGCTTGATTCAAATATTAAAAATGTTCCTCTCATCTTTAAAAAAAAAATTGACTCAATTGTCTGAGGCAAACCACTCTCAATGACGCATAATTTCCAACATTCTTACCTGCACAATATCCTCACATATTAATGTATTTTATTTTATTAAACTGTGCAATTGTAGATTCACACAAACTAAATCTATTTATTTCTTTAATTGCTCTTTTTCTGGAGTTTAATTATTGGATTCATATTTGTTCTGTATATACTTCCCCGAATACCTCTGGAATACTGGAAGTTTGGTAGAATTAATGTTAAATATATAATAAGCAAATACGTTTTTACTCAGTGTTCTTTAAGTTTTAAAGGCTGCAGACCCCTTTCATAGACTATCTTTATTTCTGCAGACTGTAAATATGTCATTCCAAACAGTAATAAATCTATTAAAGCTGTCCCTGTGCGACTTAAAAAAAAGTCTAAAATAATAATCATCCTATTGACAACATTATTACCAAGTTGTGCTGGGAATTCAATGTTCAGCTTCAGAAGCTTTTTCGTTTACGGCATCAGCTGTTCTAAACTCACAGCAGAATCTTTCCCTCCAGAAAATAAGCTTTATGATAAATTTAGTTTTAATGATTGAATGAATGAATAAAATGGTTTATTTCAAGCAATCGGGTTATAATACATGAAATAACATCACATAATGAATCACTTGAAAGGGAGTGGAAGGAAGCGAATTTATATAATCCCACCCCAACTCGACCATTTTCTCTACATGAATTATCAATATCTGATTCAGGACTTAATATCAAATATTAATAAAGTTTCAGGTTATAAAAGATAATTAATATTGTTGATGTAATAGAATATCAAAAAACATCCATAGACAAGTCATTTATATTAATCTTCAACAGTAATCTAAACATTCTCATTAAGAAAAAATTCAAAAAATATCAAGTAGTAATCAATTTCATTTGTTACTGCAGGAAAAGATATCAGAATACTCTCGTTAAAAAAGACAATTTGAGCAGATTGCATTTATCAAAGAACGATTATTATAATGAAAAAGTGCTAAGTAAAAAATCATGATTTATTAATGCAGAAAAACTTCAAAATATTCTCGTTAATGACCCACTCCAATGAAAATGGGGTTTTTAATATCTCTTTGTAGCATTTTTCTGATGATATCAAAGAAGTATAAAATACTTTGAGATTAAAACTGCATTCCTGAGTATTGAAATTGGGATGGATCAGGAGCATCCTCCACTTTTTGACAAATAGATCCATGAACGTCTTTGTTGTCCTCGTCTGAGCTGGAATCTGGCTTAAAACTTTACAGCTTGAGCTCGGATATTAATTTTTTTTTTGCTACGCTAATGTTAGCTTGGGCTTGTTAAGCTAGCAGGAGAGAGTGAAACAAAGGGTTGATGGGAAATTAGCTGTGGCTAACTTCTGCGCCAAAAGTCCCACCCGAAACCTAAATGCAAATTTCCATGAGCTTAAAAAATAAAATGTTTTAATAGAGTTTTGGCTAAAAACGGCATTATCATAATTAACAGACCACTTGGAATGATTTTATTATTAAATATATATATATAACTTTCTGGATTTTCTTTGTGGTTTCAAATATATTTCTGTTTGTTTTTGTCTACCTGTCTGACTGAGACCGTCTTGCTTACAGGTTGAGGAATCTTCCATACAGTTTCACCAAACTCAGCGAGATGACTGCAATGTGGCTGTCTGAAAACCAGGTAAATAACACAAAAACGCTGCAGCACCTGAGCTCCAAAACCAGGCCGGTTGTGGGTCAGCAGCTGACAGGCAAACCCATCTAAAATGCAGTAAAACCACTTCCAGGACATTTGAGCTGAACACGCCGAAAGGCAGGGCAGGTCAGGCGGGGTGACACCCACAACTCTGCCCTTAAAGTGGAAAAGGATCCTAATTCATGTCAGAAAGCGATATACTTAATTGTTTAATGAGAACAGAGCGGTAATGGAGACAGAAGCTCTGAGATCTGGTGTGTGGATGATGGTAAACCAGAGGGAGATAAGGAAGCATCAGCTCGCCGGAAGACGATCAGATAAAGAGCAGTTAGTTTTTTTTCCTGCTGATGAAAAAACACTCAGATTGAGTCAACTCATGTGAGGAAGTGTCATGGCGTCCCGTGGATCGAGCGTTTGTCATCCAATCAGCTGACAGTCGAGGAGGTTCAGATGCATCAAGGGAAATCTCCTCCTCCAGTTAACTATCAAAAGTGAATAGATTTCATCTATAAGGCGCCTCTATGGGAGGCTAGCGGATCGGGTTTAGACGAAAAGTCGATTAGAGGCGAAGACGGTCTGCTTGACATTTTAATATGAGCATATTTGAAGAATGGCTTGGAAGCGTCTTCATAACATGAGGAATGAATCCCCGGTGGAACATCAGTTATGGTCTTCCGATGATCTTTGCGCTTAAGAGGGAGACCTCCTCAGTGATGCATCTCAGAACTTGAACTGGAGGCAGGACCTTCTGACATGAAACCTCATTCCTACGATTCCCATGGCAACGTATCCGTGTAATCTGTCTTTATTTATAAAGCGGCTTATACCTGGGAAGTGCCACAAGACACTGAAAATAAGATATTTTTGGATGAGAAATGATAGAAAAAGTTGACAAAACACTCACATTTTTATATAAAATGGGGCATGTAGTCAGAAAGCATTCATTGTGTGATCTATTTGTAAAACAATTTAAATTAGTTTTAGATTTAGCACACAAAATCCTTCCTACAACAAGTGCAACCATCAGCATTTTTGTGTTTACCCAAACAAAATGGAGATTTACAGTCAAATGTTTAAAAGAAAAGTAAAGATTAAAGCCAGATGGCCCGCAGGTGCTGCCCAGCCCCGCCCTCAGTGACTCAGCGACATGCCCCTCCCCCTCAGCCTCTACAAGCTTAGCCAGAATGTGATATAAAAAATTAATTCTTTTCAAAATGGCGGGCCTTCTGTTGATTTTATCTCCATAGCAACCATTTTATTTTTTGGTCCCCTGAGGGTGATGAACAGGTTGATGTAATTTTTAGAAAGATCCACAGTAATAAACTTTAGAATTTCCTTAGCAACAGAGGTTTTTTTTTGTTAACTACACTCACATTCCTAATATGGTCAGTTGTACAGCTTGAGGCAAGGATTTCTGTATAAAATGTTCACATTTTTCTGGATCTTTTGCAAGTTTTCTACACAAACTACAAATTAAAACGATTTTTTCCCCAAATAGTTTTCTAATGATGTTCAAGAAGTTCAAAACTGATAGATTAAAATCCCTAGGATTTATTTAAACTTGCAGAAGATACTAAAAAGAATCAACTAAACTTATTTTTTAGTTTTAGACTCAACTTGGTGGCATGAAATTTTCTAAAGATTGCTTGAACATAAATGATCTTTTCCCATTTTGTGGGAAAATCTAAAACAATCTGGCCATCCCATAGTCATTTTAAAGCCTCCTTTAGGTATCCCCGACACTCATTAGTGGATTTTGTAATATTTTGTTTGAGCTTTATAAGAAATTTTGTCCCCATTCATTCTTTTTGGGTTTTTTTTTTTTTTTTACAGTTTTGTTAGTTTTTTGAGGCAGTTTTCACTTTGCTCACTTGTGTGTACTACATTTTGGTGAGATTTTGCTGAAATTTTTGCCCAAAGGCTCACTAAAGAAGAATTGCAAACATAATTTGTATTGGTCCAGGACTGCTGCTTCATTCATATCACTGTAAACAACAAAAATGACAAAATATCTTTAAAACACAGTTAAAAAGGATTTTTACTAATAAAAAAGCAAACCTGAACTCTGTTTGAGTGCGAGGGACGCTCGGGAGGCCGCAGGTTGTGAAAGGTCAGGCAGGTAAGACGAAGCCGGGTCATGCAGAGCGCATAGCCTGCTGGAGGATATTCTTTGCGTATATTTTGATCCTTTCTTCTGCGTGGATCACTGGCCTCTCATCATATTACAGAACTTATATTACTTGTGTTCTGTATTGACCTCTGTTTCATGGAAGGGATCAAGATGAGCTTGATTTTGGGAGAAAAATGGACTCCAAGTTCAGACGTTTTTACAGACTTCAAGGCAAATGCATTAAGAAAATGTTTTTATAATGATGCTTTCTTTTCAGTGACAGTCTTATCTGATGAACTGTAAAATGTTAGAAAGCTGTTCTTTGTCTCGGATGTCAGACTTTCTTTCTTTCTTTCTTTCTGCCTCCACCAGTCCAAGCCCCTCATCCCTCTGCAGAAAGAAGAGGATCCACAGACCCACAAAGTAACCCTCACCAACTACATGTTCCCGCAGCAGACCAGGACAGATGAATGTGAGTATTCACAGACCCGTCCTCCAACGCCCGATTTAAGCCGCAGCTTTCCTCTTTATCACAAGCGACCTACAAGGATCCCCAGCTGCATATTTTATGAGACTTTGTCACCTGAAGCTCCACAGGAAATCCTAACCCACACCATGTTGAGCATCCATCTGTTGGCCCGCGCTCGGTTTCCATTACAGCAGAAGGGTCGCGCTCACCTGTTGCCTCTTGGATTCCCCGTAATTACGGGTTCGGGGTGACCGCCGTGGAGGCTGCGAGTCACCTGCTCCATTTTCATGAAATCTAGCACTTCCTGCTGTGTTCTCTTCGTTTCCTTTGAATCAGTCACCGTCTGAGTGCAATTACGTTTTACAACCGTTTACACACAGGTGACTCATTTTCTGTGTTTTACTGAACCAGACCTTTTGATAAGGGTTCTCCTGAGATGGCGGACGGCAAAACGTTGCCTAAAAAACAGTTTAAATTTCAAACAGGAAACCACACAGATTTCCATCGTAATGTTAAAATTAAGCTTTAAATGTTAATCTTCTGATATTTATACCTGGAAGTATTAAAAGCAAAGAATGATTAGAAAAAAATGTACTTTTATAAAATCAGGAAATTTTATTGAATCACATTTACTAATTCCATAGCATTTTTTTATAATAATCAAATTCTACTGCCACATATTGCTCCTTGAAGTAAAACTATTTTGGTTAAATTAAACGTTTCTGCTCCCTTCATAATCATCAAATCTGTTTTAATATCCAGAAACAAGCTGCATTTAAAGGGTTAAACCTCTCCGCAGCTTCCTCCTGCCGCTTCGGCTCCATCTAGTGGTCAAAGCGGGAACAGCTCAAAAACCCCTCCTGTGTTTGTCGTTTCAGACATCCCCCACTCTGATTCTGAGAGCTTCAACCCGGCGCTCTGGGAGGAGCAGCGCAAGCAGCGAGCTCAGGTGGCCTTCGAGTGCGACGAGGACAAGGATGAGAGAGAAGCCCCCCCGAGGGTTAGTAACACACCTGCACTTTTATTTTGAAAAGGAAAAACATGCAGAGAAGCTTTACTTTTCCCGTCTTTGTTAAAAAAATTCACCATAAAAAAAAGAGGTGACAGAACCTTTGAAAATGCATTAATGAGTTTACATTTTAAGAAAATATTGGTTCTGTGAAATTTCATTCAAGCGCTTTCCTTCAGAAAGCATCTGAACCGTTTTAAAACTAACACTTCAGCCTCATTTAGTAGTGTTGGAAATACACAGGCTTTTATTTTTTTCAAACATCCTTATAAAACATTACTGGATAAGATGAATTAGATCTTTAAGGGTTGTTTTTCCTCTGCTAAAAAATATTTTCTTGTTAAAATTAGACAACGTTGAGGATTAAAACAATATTTCTTGGTTAAAAACAACCTGTACATAAGATACAGTTGCAGAGCTTGTTGTTCTGATCATTTAATAAAAATGTGTTTTATAATTATATATGTGAAAGGTGTATTTGAAGTTTTTTTTCCCAAGTTACAGTAAAAAAAAAAAAAAAAAAAAAAAAAAAGAAGAAAATGGATTCTGGCACTGTCTTTGAATATATCGTGATATATATCATATTGTGCCATGTGTATCACGACACATATTGTGTCGGCAGACTATTGCCAATACCCACCCCTGCTACGGAACTCTTCTAATAAATATCCAAATATTCGGATAAAGTTTTTTCTAATTCACAATAAAAGATAGTATGGATTCTGGAACTACCTTTTGATATATTGTGCCACATTTCTTATCGTGCCATGTGTATCGCGATACATATTGTATCGGCAGACTATTACCAATACCCACCCCTATTAAAGAACTCTTTCTTCTAATAAATATTAAAATATTCACCTAAATTTTTTTCTAAGTCACAATTAAAAAAAAGGAAAAGCAAAAACATGGTTTCTGTCACGGTCTTGGGATATATTGTGATACATATTGTGCTATATTTATTGCGAAACATATTGTATCGGCAGACTATTACCAACACCCACCCCTACTAAAGAACTATTTTTTCTAATAAATATCCAGTTAAATTTTTTTCTAAGTCACAAAAAAAAAAAAAAAAAAAAGGAAAATGAAAATATGGTTTCTATCACGGTCTTGGAATATACAGTATTGTGATACATATTGTGCCATGTGTATCGCGATACATATTGTATCGGCAGACTATTACCAATACCCACCCCTATTAAAGAACTCTTTCTTCTAATAAATATCCAAATATTCAGCTAAATTTTTTTCTAAGTCACAATTAAAAAAAAAGGAAAAGCGAAAACATGGTTTCTGTCACGGTCTTGGGATATATTGTGATACATATTGTGCTGTATGTATCACGATACATATTGCATCGCCAGACCATTGCCAATATACACCCTCTCTACACTCTTCTTTATTTTGATAAATCTCATAATTAATCACTTGGTTAATTGATTTTCAGATTTTAGGTATAGTTAACTCAACAGCTTTGTAAGCAAATTAGAATATTTCTGTTAAAATTTAATGATGAAATGATGATTAGTCTTTAAAAAGTTCAGTTTAGAAAACAAAATGCAAATTCCAGCTGATGAAACTAAAGGTTTTCAGTCTGAAAACACAAATCCAGAAGCAGAAATGTTGTGAGCTGAACAGCAGAAACACCGTCACACGTCTTTTTTTCTGATACAATGCCAGGAAGCGAATGTTGTAAAAGACTCTTTCAGAAGCTGCAGTTGCTCAAATCAGAGGAAAATGACTCCTTCCCTGCTTGTTTCACAGCAGTTATCCTCACATCACATCCCTCTAAGACTGCAGCTGAAGCACACATCCTCTTTCCAGTGAAGGCCTCTTCATCTGTGGTCTCCACATCAGATCCGATCAATCAGATCCAGCAGTTAATCACTGCTCTATTCACAGATCATCCCTTCAGATTAAACTGCCAGTGAACAGCACGTACCAATCTTATCCCGATCTAAAATGCTCTTTTCCTTCTCTTAACTTGATTTTATGCCAATCTCATTCTTGATTTACCCTTCAAAGACCCATTCTGATGGAACTGGTGTTTTTCACAAGACGGAGGCGATATATTAAGAAAATTAAGATCAAAACTGTGTATCTGACGATTTCTTTATTTAAATTGGTGTTGAAATAGGGGAAGAGGTGAAAAAAACACAGTTTGATGGAGCTTTTAAAGTTTAATGGTGGGGCACAAGCTCCCTGATCCAGTTACAGACAAATAGATCCCAAATTTCTTCGTTTTCCTCATCTGAACTGGAATTTGGCTGCAACTCCAACAGTCCTCGCTGTTTTTGTTGCACTGCTAATGTTAGCTCAGGGTTTTGAGAGGCTGTAAGCTAACAGGAGAAAGTGTAAACAAAGGATTCATGGGAAATGAGTGATGGCTTACTTCTGTGCTATTAATCCAGCCCATAATTTCTGCAAAAACTGTCCAAAAAAACAATAGTTTTTTTTTGTTTTTACCTCAAATTGACATAATAATAATTAAAAGACCACTGGAAACACTTAAAAAAATAAATCAAAAGATGATTGAAATGGAACTTCTTCTGTTAATTTAATTAGTGTTTTGAACTCAAAGAATGATTTTCCTTGTCGTCTTTAACCCGGTTTTGTTTTTTCTCATTCAGGAGGGGAACCTGAAACGATATCCGACGCCATACCCAGACGAACTGAAGAACATGGTGAAGACGGCCCAGTCTGTGGCTCACAGGCTGAGTGAGTCCGGCGAGGGGTCGGGGAAAGAATCCAAACCAGCCGAGCGGAACCACATCGGAATCCAGGATGTGGGTGTGAAGGTCAGCATCGTCTTCATTTCAGAAGAGGATGATCGCTCTATTATCCTCTACATGACTGTGATGCATCTCCAACAGGTCATCGAGGCCCCCTGTCCCAACGGTGTGGCAGCAGACGTCCAACCCCCGGTATCAACCGACTCTGAAGCCCAGAATCCTTCTACGGAGGACACTTCCGAGTCTGTCAGTTCCCAGAAAGCTCAGATGAAATCTTCAGAGGCGTCCACGATGAACCACGAGGACACCCTGGAGGTAGTTTGGTCACATTAAAGTTCCCGTGATTTCCTCGACAAGAAATGCAGTAAAGGAAACGGTTCTGAATTTCAGTATCCCGAGGAGCTGACCGATGAGGAGGTGGACATGAGAATCGCAGAGATGAGGCCGCCGCTCATCGAGATTTCCATCAACCAGCCGAAAGTGGTGACTCTAAGTAAAGATAAAAAAGGTAACCGTCGGATCGGAGGAGTTAGTGGAAGTTTGGCTGTGAACCGTAGCGCCTGACTGTTGACTTTGGATCTGTCAGATGATGGGAAAGACGCCGACTCTTTGCTGGACGACACCGTGGCCAACAGCAACCAGAACAACAGCAACTGTTCGTCCCCGTCGCGCATGTCCGACTCCGTCTCTCTGACCACGGACAGCAGTCAGGACAACTCTCTGTGCACGCCCGAGAGGGAGGCCAGGATGCCTTTCCTGCCTAGAAGCCGGTCAGTACTGTATAATCCCTGATGAACTCAAGGTTTTGGGGGGTTTTTGGCAATATTTTTTATTTAAAAAACTTTAAATAGTAGATTATGATGACGGTAGTAGCGCTGGGCGATACTGGGAATTTGGGTAACGATCTGATACAACGTAAATTTCTCCCCAAAAAAATGTTTTATCATTTCTTACAAACACAATAAAGAAAATGTATGAGGAAAAAAAACAGAATTCTGGACAAATGTCAAATGGACAGCAGTGAGGAATTCTTATTTTTTGGGCCATTGACGTTCCTCTAACAGAAACTGTTCATCCATGTGGCACAAAGGGGTCTGATTTTTTTGTATTTTTATTCAAAAACATGTTTATTAGTTTGTTGACAAATTTTATTCTTGTTGTCTTTGCATAAATTGACGTAAACCTGTCATTCTATGTTGTAAAAACAGTTCATTAAACACTTTCGGGGTTTCAACAGCAAAGTGAATCCCATTTTTCCAGATGGAATTTTCTGTTTTTGCTTTATATCTCTGAATATATGGAAATACATGGAAGAATACATGGAAAAATGACAAAATAAAGGTAGTGTCACATAGGAGAGGATGCGCTGATTAAAATGATACCAAATGATGCCCAATAAGCAGGTAGGATTTCAAATTAAAGACTGGTTGTACCAGCAGCATCACTGCACACCTGTCTAAACAGGTTAAACTGATGTGGTTTTTAATCCCTCTGATGTGTCTCCATGTTTTAAACTGTTTCATGTCATTTTCACTTTCTTAAATTAACTATTTATTATTTTTTTTACACTTTATTATTCTTTTATCCTTTGTAAAAAGCCTATCTAGAGACAAGTGCTGCAAATTAGCTTCTGCTATAAGCATTAAGGTTATCTACTGCTTTGCTGTAAGTCTATGTTTTTTTATATCTGTCCCTATTTAAATAAAATAAATTCATTCATTCAAAATACAGATAATTCAAAGGAAGACAAATCTGAGTTTTAGGCCCTAGGTTCCAAAGACGTTCTAAATGTACAATTTGGCATGTAATTTCATATTATGATTATTTAGAGATAGTAAGTGATTAGTGAATACTGTAACTAAAAAAAGAAGAAAAAAAACAATGGCGATTATTTTTTCTCCAGATTTTCAATCAATTTGTTAATTTTTTAAATGATTCCCGGCTTTAATGAAAATACAAACAACAAAAAAATCCTCCTCTTTAATAACTTCAGCATGGGAGGGGCAAGCTGTGAGCTGCAGTGAGAGGAGGAGTTAAACTTTTACACAGACGGACAATGTTGCCAGATTGGACGGTTTTCCGTTCAAAGTAGTCTGGCATTTATTCAGATTGGGCTTCTTTTTGCTTAATCTGGCAACACTGCAGACAGACACTGAACCTCCATGAACTCTGGAAGTAAATTCAAGCTCTTTACTGCAACAAAATGTATAGAAAGTATCACGCTAGTACCAATACTTCATCTGGGTAATGATACTATCGGTACTCGAAGTTTTACACTAGGTTCACACCAAAAGCAATTCAAGCGGCAAATTCACATCCACCGTATATTAAAACTTGTGTTAAAAGTATGACAGGAAATAAATATTTAAATCTAAAGAATGTTTTGGGCTGCAGAGCGTTAAAATTTTACAAATATAGTTATATGGTGATACATATCATTATTTCCTGATATGAAAAAAACTATATTGTGATCTAAGAAATTCCATATTGTCCAGCCCTAGGTCAACGGGTGACTAAATGAGTCCATGAATCTGAGTTCTTCCTCTCATATGTGATGCTTTCGCTTTAGGGAGGAGGATGAGAACATGAACCAGCCCAGAGACACCACCCCTCTCCTCCACAACGGCAACGGCTCACAGACGTCCCTCCCCTCCCTCCTGAGAACCCAGCCGACGCCGCCGGACTACGACCTGTGCATGGAGAACAGGCTGGCCATTCTCGGGAAGGGCATCAACAGCGGCGTGGGAGAGGCCTACACCAAGTGGGACCAGATCAACATGAACGTGACCAAGCTGCCGAGCTACGACGCCGACCACCTGGACGGCTCGGATAAGGCCAAGAACGGTCCGGTGCCCCAGCAGTACTTCCAGAACGGGAATCAGAGCGGAAGCGAGGGCGTGGGGGGGCAGAGGGCGGAGCCCCCGGTGGTGCACGCCGCCCCCCTGGCCGTGGGCAGCGACATGTCCCTGTCCCGCAGCACGGAGGAGCTGTCTCCGGAGAAAAGGTCCTACCTGCCGCAGGTGATGAAGTCGCACAGCATCAGCAACATAGAAGCAGGAGGCATGAAGCTGTACTCCTTCGACGGAGACGATGACGGGGGCAGGATGGTGGGGGTGGGCCCGGGACCGGGGGCTCCGGCCCAGAGCATCGTGAGGAGCAAATCCGCCAGCCAGCTACTCAACGACCAGCCTCTCCACGTCTACAACAGCTCCTCCTCCTCAGACCTGCTGTCCTCCTCCATGGCTCCTCCCACCAGGTATCCCGTCTCCTCCAGCGTTGGAGCCCCGCCCCCTCAGTACAACGTTCAGTACACAAGCAGTGCCATGCCGAAGGACAGCCTGTGGGCTCAGAGGTCAGCGGTTCCTCCAGAGCAACAGGGCTACTTCCCCCATCCTCCTCACTCGCTCGCCAACACCAACTTCTCAAACCGAAACCAAGCGCCCCCCTACCCCCTGCAGCCGCAGCAGAAGGGGCCCCCCATGCCCAAGGAAAGACTTTACTCTACCGGTGGCCAAGTGAGGAGCAGCACCCTGCAGAGGCAAAGCAGCGGCGCCTCCGCCGTCTCCATCGGCGAGCTGAGGCGGCTGCAGCCGGCCGACGGGGAGTACGTGACGTACAGGGACATCCACGCGCTCCCCAGGGGCCCGCTCGCCATGGTGGCGCACAGACCCTTCTCGGCTCGCACCTACAGCATCGACGGCCCCGGAGCGTCCCGGCCCGTCAGCGCCAGGCCGCCCCCGCAGGAGCTTCCGGAGCGGACCATGTCCGTGAGCGACTTCAACTACCAGCACGTCAGCCCCAGCAAGCGGCCCAACGCCAGGGTCAAGTCCGAGCACTCGCTGCTGGACGCGCCCGGCCCGGGGAGGGTCCCCGCAGACTGGAGAGACCAGGTGATGCGGCACATCGAGGCCAAGAAGATCGAAAAGGTAACGAGGGCGCAAAATGGTTAAACTAACGGTTAAAAAGCCCGACTAACCATAACTAACTGCATGTTTTTGTGTCACTCATTCGGTGGATTGCATGGTCACCTCCTGCCGCCGGTTGTTGTGTGTGGTCAGAATGCTCTGTCTCGCTCCTGTAACTCCAATAACTTCCCGCTGAGTTGGTCTCACGACGGAAACTGTAGGGACATGCATGCCAGCCAAGGCTCCCTGGTGTTTAGTGGCAGGGACGGACAGCCCTGCCTGAGCTTCTGTGTGAGTACCGGGCCTCTGCCGCTCCTTCCTGGAGCCCGAACCAGCCCAGAATCCTCCTCTTCCTCCTCTTCCTGCTTCATTCGTTTCCTTTGAGGAAGCGTGTGTTTCCCTGTTGTTCCGCCCGAAAGAAACCATCTTTCACCTCTCTCCATTTGACTTTGTCATGACCTTCAAATCAAACCTACAAGTCAAATCTAATTATTTATGCTAATTATTATTGAGCCTTTATGTAAATATTAACTGAAACATGGTTACAGTGAGAAAAGGGGTTTTATTTTGAAATTCTCTTTCTGAAAAGGTTGAAACTGTTACTCTATTTAATAAAATTGGCCAAACACTTGAAAAATTTGCTGGATGTATTTTTAAAAAAAAAGGATTCCTATGCAGAAAACCAAATTAATACACTCTAACAGGCCAAATATCTGTATTATTTGTGTATTTCATAAGAAACTGAAGTTTAATCTCCTTCAGTTTCATGTTCTTTTAATGTTTATTTTGTTTTTTAAACAATCTATTAAGCCACATTCTTTGATAAAGTCCTCATAGATTTACTGATTTCTCTCAAAAGTTTGTTTTCTTCCCATAAATCTGTCAAATATTTACTTTTTTCTTTCCTCTAACTGCGACATAAAAGCCAATTTAATTAACAAATCACTTCATAACCTCTCACATTATTTGGAAATAATTCTAATACATAAATAAAACTTTATCAGTGTATTATAATTATTCTCGTTGGTCGCTTTATTACACCTTTATAATGCCAGGCTCCGCCCCCCTTTCGGAGCTATAATTTCTATCAATTCATGCAAGATCCTGCAGCACAGAAAAACAATTTGCAGAACAAGTTCCCATACCATTATTGTCCCACCTCATGAAAACAGTTGACACACATGGATCTATTCTGCTTTTTTATGTTTTTTTTATTTCTATCACCAAAAAAAATGTTCAAAATGAGATTGTAATTTTTAAAAACCAGCATTTGATTGAATTTTTTTTGTCAAAGTAAATGTACTTAATAAAGTGACCAATGAGATGAATACTTACAAACTTCTGCTTCTAAATCGACAAAAACTCTCATTTTGCTTAACGATACTTTGAGAAATAACAAAGAAGAAGCAATAGATATAACGTGTTTATTTCTCTTTCTTTTAGGATGATGTTTTTCCTCTCCAGGGTGGACAAAGCTACACCATGGACCCCCACAGAAAAGTAGGAATAAAGCTTTATTTCTCCTCATGAAGAGCTTTCAAGCACTTTATTTGTTATTTGATTGTGAAAGTCCACATTAATGAATATTCTATTCAGACAGTGATAGATGTAAATATTAAAGCAGAGGATAAAACAAGAACATAATAAGACATTAAAATCAGTATAATCGATCAATAATCAATGACTTTCCCAGGTGCCTTTGATGAACGGCCAGATGGTTCCGTCGAGTCGACCTCAAACGTCCATGGGCCGTCACCCGTCCAGAGAGCAGCTCATCGACTACCTGATGCTGAAAGTTTCTCAACCCCAGGCCCCTCCCCGTTACCCTCACGACACGCGGCCGCAGGAGGTGAAAAATGCTGCCGTTGTATTCTACAGCCCGATCTTTAGTAGACAAGAAGGCCAATAACCCATATTTGGAGCTGAGATCTGTTTGAAGTAAAAGTCAACATATTGGCATAAAAATTATGAATATTACAAACAACAACAATTTGCTCTGAGTGTAACTCAATTTCTTCATCACTACAAACAAAAAGAAATGGTTCAATTGGTCAATATTTAATACTTCCCCACATTTTGCTCTGGAATGTTTGTGGCTAAAGTAAGCGCGAAGAACTAAACATACTGATGATATCGTGACGAGCACATAAACAAAAAACACATGGATCATATCTATGACATGGACACAATGTGGCTTTTCAACTTTCAACTTTACTGACGCAACTTCAACTGGCTTTTCCAGTTTGTTTTTGAAAAAAATAGTTAAAAAAAAAAAAAAAAGCAGAAAAAATTAGCCTAAAAAACATAAAAATTTGTACAAAAAACAGAAACAAAAGTTGACATAAAAACATAAAAAAAAAGATTAGCACAAAAATGGGGAAAAATTTGCACAAAAAACTCACAAATTAACAAAGAAAACATATGAAAAAATTAGCAGAAAAGGCTAAAACAAAATTAACATGAAAAATGCAAAAGAAATCAGCACAAAAACACAGAAAAAATTACCTGAAAAACACAAAAAAATAGTTATAAAAATAAAAAGAAATAAAATTCAGGCAAAAAATTTGCATGAAAATGTTAAAAAAAAAGAGTATAAAAAATCATGGAAAATTAATTTGCTCAAAAAACCTAAAAAAAAATAAACAAAACATAAATATTTGAAAGCACTTCCACAGTTTACCACTAAAACTTGTTAAAAAGTCATTAAATGTTAATTGTATATTATGAAGCTGGAAACGTGTATGCTGTGAAAAGACCCAAGACACAAAGAAAGCCCCGCCCATCATTTCAACCTCACGGTTTGTGTTTAAATGAGGAACCAGCTATCAAAACTTTGAAGTGAGAATTGACCACAGGTACCTGAACGTGGAGTTTGAGCTCATAAGCAACAAATTCAAGAACACATGGCTGAAGAAAAGTTCATCTGAGGTCAAACCAGTCAAGCAAAGCCCCCTTAAAAAAAACTCCAAAAGGCCTAAATTTAAGATTTGTTTTGTTTTTGGTATTTCATTGAGTGAAAATGAACTTTTACTACTACTAACTACTTTTACTGTAAATCGTTTCTCTTTCTCCTCTGAGACGTTTTTAAACTTTTTATTTTTCTCAGTTCCTCATAGAATTACTTCCTTCAGCGTAACCTTAACGTGGGACCTACTGCAGACTTTTCCCATCGTAACATTATTTTCTGCCGGCGCGTGCCGTCTCCTTTCACTTCCCTCTGACGGAGAAGATGCCGAAGCGATGGCGGCTGAACGTTGTGTGGGTGTCGTTTCAGATCCGTGTGAAAGTGGAGAAGAATCCGGAGCTGGGTTTCAGTATTTCGGGAGGAGTAGGAGGCCGGGGAAACCCCTTCCGCCCTGATGATAATGTAAACTCACACCTTAGGTGCTATTTTTCTTCTTCAAGATAAGAGTGTGAAGTGTTTGATTGAAATCTCCGTTTTTGACTGCAGGGCATATTTGTGACAAGGGTTCAACCTGAGGGCCCAGCTTCTAAAGTCCTTCAGCCGGGAGACAAAATCCTACAGGTATCCCGATTTGTGTTGACACCATTGACTGAATCTGAGAACTGGACCGAGTGAGGGTGATGTCACCCATAGAAAATGACTTACTTCCTGCTCCAACCAAATGAAGTCATTTCATTCGCCAATTTTTGTGGTGGAGACTTCAAACAGCTGATTGTTTCTATGGCAACCACTCTCACCAATCAGGAGTGAGCTTGTTGGAAGTCCACACCCTTAATCCGATGTCAACTTCTTTTAATGTTTCATAGGGAAAAAAATGTAAATATCAGTATGATATGAGTAACAGCTGTTTATTTATCTGTAGAATTTTGGCTTCTTGGAGCCAGCAGGTACTTCCTGTTTGGAACAACAGGGGGAGGGGTCACTCAGTCCAGCTCTCAGAAACCATCGATGGCTTATGTTGCCACCTGATCTGTACTCTCCATGCACAAAGTGTGTCTACTTCCACTCGAAGCATTTTATGCTGCTTACCAATCAGAGTATCTCTTTAGATGTTAGCAATACTTGATATCTCTGGAGACATTTATTTTAATGTTAACAAAAGTGAATGAAGTAAAAAAAATTCAGACACAATCCAGTGAGGTTCACGACAGGTGAGGCACTGCAGTCAGTCAGATTTACAAACATATGAACCCTACATAGTAGTTTATTCCCCCTTTGATTGACAACAGTTAAAGTGTGTTGTTAAAAATGTAATTTCGTCTTTTTTTTTTTACATTTACAAAGTGTAACATAGAAAAGAAATCACCAAAATTGTTATTATGGACTTATTTTTACTTATGAATGAAGTCTGTGCGCTGTTTCATCTGAAGAAACAGAGATTTCCTTGTCTTTCTTCAGTTTTAAAGTCTCTGTCTCAATGAAGAAAGAACTCTCCGGGCTCACCAGCGCCCTCTGCCTTGAGGCATTTGTACTACCTGTTTCACTTAATGTGTTTCTGAAAGGCATTTTTAGCAGATAAAGACACTAAATGAGTCACAAATTGCCATCAATTTAATCAGACAGATGGCAAGAAACAGAAAACGAAGTAATTAAAAAGAAAGCATTTTTTATGACGATAGAAAGACCCAAACGGTACAACGTATTCATCACAGGGGAGGCATGGGCTGCTGGAGCCTCACCTGCCGACTTCTCATGTATTTGAACAGGAAAAGTTGTAAATTTGCAATTTTTTTTTTTTTTTTTACAGGAGAAACATTGAAAACCCATATATTGTAAATTCATCTTATTTAATTTATGTGTTTTTAACATATATTTTACAAGTGAGGCAGTGCCTCCCCTTACTGGCACAATTCTTATTGTGCAGGTACAAAGTTGGATTACACATTCAATGACAGTTTGCTCCCCACTTTAAGAAGATACCGCCACCTCACGGATGTTATGAACAATTTATTTGGCTGCAAAAGTGGCTACTGTAGGCTTGGGGTATCTTCTAAAAGTACAGAGCTCAAAATGTCCCTATTGCCTTCATATCCTGTACAATAAAACAATAACTCCAAGACTTACGGTTTTCCTTAATTCACACATCGTTTAGATTTCCTTCGTCTGTAATGACAACAAATATTTTACATTTATTTTACCGCACTGGAGCAAAAATTAAGATTACTTAAATGTCACATTGTTTGCGACTAAAGGGAGTTTTTGATAATAAACCCGTTTTCTTGTCTTGCAGGCTAACGGATACAACTTTGTGAATATCGATCACGCCAACGCCGTCTCCCTCCTGAAAACATTTCCAACCACTGTGGATTTACTGATCGTACGGGAAGCATAGACTCGACCGGAGCGTGTGGGGTGGGGGGTGGGGGGGGGGGGTCATATTTTTGTACACACAAAAGACTCATCTTGGCACCTTTTGGGACGATTGGAAGTGGAGACGTGCAGAAGTCTCCGTGGAACGGGAGAAACCACTGCGAGAGCGCAGCCAACACCTGCAAGTATGAGTCCTCAGAAGGCCGTCACTGTGGTGTATATAAATATATATATATATATATATTTTTTATACAAAGAAGCTGAAGATACGACATGCTCTGATGCAAATACTCAACTGTGGTCTCTGTACAGATCATCCCTTTTGTCCATCAACCACTTCTTTTTTTTTTAACACAGCAGATGGATTTGATGCTGACCACTAGGGGGCGAGCTCCCTTGATCCTCTTCCAGTTTGCCTTTTTATTTCTTTTTTTCTTAATTATTTTTAAAGATTTGAGGAGTGGAAACCGTTTTCCACCCTCTTCTGGAGGACCGTGTCAAGTGTAGGTGTGGAGGAGACGAATGTAGATCATGGAGGCTTCTGGTTCTGTCCAAATCCGTTCCACAGGAGCTCAGCGAACTCGCAAAACCTTCAGATGTAGCAGAGGGGATGGAGAAGCTTTTACCCCCCCCCTCCCAGCAAATATAAAATGGCCGCTCTGTTTGTTGGTGAAGCTGATCAACCAAAGGAAGCTGTGAAAGTGGGTTCAGCGGGTAAAAGAGGAGACTTTTTTTTTTTTTTTTTATCGTAGGCGACTGGCCGTTTTTTTTTTTGCATGGGAAGAGACCACAGGTTGCCTTTTTTTTCTCTATAAATCACTTTTTGTGCAGCTTTTTTTTTTTTTTTTTTTTTCCTGTCACTGTACAGAACCGTTGGGAGACGCAAAGTGCCATAGACCTCGAACTGTTCAAACCGGGGAGGACGTGTGACCCCCACGACCCGAGCAATATTCCACAGTACGTTAGCAGCAGAAAGCAATACTTAAAAAAAAAAAAACAAAGCCTTTATTTTAATTCACACATCGTTTTTAAACAAACCCTGATAATTTTACATGATTTTATACTGTGAAATGACTTGTTTTGTTTTGTAACGAAATGGCACATGATGATGTAAAGTAGTGAAATCTCTCCGTGTCGTCGCTCTGCCTGAAGCTTTCACTGTGTCGCGTTTCGGACGTGTAACTTTGGGAGGAAATGCGGGAAGTGGACAAACCCGGAGCTGCTGAGACGAAACGTCGATTGGCTGAGCTCTGAATGGGCGGGGCTTGTTTTGTTTTTGGTAGCAAATTCAAAATCCAGCAATGTATCCGTTGTTAAATATAAACGGAGCAGATTTAATCCAAAGCAGATCCTGCTTTTTTTTATTATTAAGCCACTGTCAAATCTAACTAGAAACACTGTGGAGATTCTGTTTAATGTTGTTTTTTTTTTTTTAGATTAAGTGTGCTGGTTTAAATGAAGGGTGGCAAATGATAAATGTGCATTTTACACCGAAGAAACCTGATTATTCTTGTCCTTGTTGATTACTTTTGACTTTTTAAGAATAGGGAGATTCTTCATTTCTGGTTCACTTTATATTCATGACAGTAAAAAAAACAAACAAAAAAAAGAAAACTGTCTGATTATTTTAGACAATTTTGGGAGATAAAATGTTCAATTTTCCACATTGGTTTGTTTCTTAAGCCCCCACTTTGTTTGTATTTATTTAGCAGACGTTTGTGGGTTTTAGACCTTACTAATCAAATTGTAAATACTCAAAAGAAGAGTCAAATGTTGCATTAGTGACTTGCGATTGTACAAGCAGCAATAAATTGCAAAGCAAAGACGCCAATTTAAATGTAAATCTAGAGTTTTTAAGGTTTCCGCGGAAACGGTCACAATGAAATGATTGGTAGAAGTTTATCCGACATTCCAGATTTTGTACAGAAGTATCCGTTTCAAAAATAACCTGTGGGAAATAAACTAATTCTGTTTAACAGTGATTTGTGTCTATTGTTTCCTTTATTTGGTGTATTTTTTTGCAGGGAAAAAAAGGATTACTATGAATTTATTTAAAGAAAATGGGGGGGAAAATACATTCAAATCATTTAAGGTCATGGAAACAAACAGGTAGGTTGTAAATGTTTGGAAAGAACTCTTAACAAATGTCAAAACAAATGTGAACGTTGAACACCATTCTTTGGGAAAACTAACACTAAGAGCACATTTTCCTAACTTTCTATGAAATCTGTAGATGTGAAGTGAATAGAACTAAAAGTTACTTCAGGTAAGTTGGAGGAAAGTTGAGATGAATGTATTTATAAAATGAATTGTAGAAAATGATTTTGTCTTCCAGCAGTTAAAACCACTTAGTAATAGAGAGTATTTTAAGACATGGTTAAGTTTTTGTTTTGTTTGTTTTTTTGGTATTTGACCGTGATATTTCTGATTCAATCCAGAAATTATTTGAAGAATTTGATATTTGAACATCTATGTTCTTTCTAGGAATCAGAAAAGCAAATTCAAATAAGATCCTTCAATAGTCGGTCTTTCATCTGGAATTGCATACAGATTTTTTTTTTAAAGAATCAAATAAGTTATTTTTGTATGGAATCAAAATCCTACTGCGATGACTATTAGATATCCAAGAGGCTTGGTTTGGAACAATAGATTATAGCATCATCTGCATAGAGTTAAATTTCACATTTTGAGCAGCAATTTATTAAATCATTAATAGATATGGAAAATATCAGGATACCAAAACAAGAACCTTGTGGATTACCTTTTCTAATAACTATGACTTTTGACTGACTATCCCTGTATGACAAATATTGATACTGATGATGAAGGTAGGAATTGAACCACAAAATAAATGAAGTGGAGAGACAGATTGCAATAATTTTGTTGTAAAATTTTGCTGCAAAAATGCTTTAACAGAATTTAAACACTACACAAATTTAATGTAATTGAAGTGCAAGGAGTAAACAAGACATAGAGTATTTTTTTTAAATAGAAGTATACAATAAAATAAAGAAAATGTGAAAAGAGTATCAACACAACTTCATGAGTCATAATTATCCAAACATTGTTCCACTTGCCGTTATTTAATTTAAAGGTTTCCAAAATTGCACTGACCTTTTTGTGTTCTTTCACAAGGTTGTTTGATGTTATTTTTCCTTCTTTTCAAGCAAATGTTCTCCGTTTTCCTGAAACAGTATGTTCTGTAGAAGTAGTTTTTCTGCTTTTAAAATTGTTTGCACTTGTATCATATTTTTGATTAGTTGTTCTTATTTTCAGTTTTGTTAATTTCGTTGGAATCTTCTCTATTTGTACTATCTTCAAAAAAAAATTGGAAATTACCACAAAAACTAAGGTATTATTGATTATTTAAATGCATTCGCTGTTACACATTTTTGGACTAAATTTGTGGTTATGAAGCGTGAGAACCTGTAGGGGGAGCTAGTGAGCCTCACATCCAGTTGCGTTGCTGCTTAAACATTAGAGGAAGAGTGACGTTTCCCGCTTCGCCCTGCAGGGTGCGCTGTGCCCAAAAGGCTAATTGAGAAAAGGTAGAAAATAAAAAAATTCCTACAGGCAAAAAAAAAATAATAATTTTGTTTTAAAATGAGCGGGATACCTGGGACCACCGTCGTCCAGGTCACCAATCTGTCCTCGGCTGTGAGTAGCGAGCAAATGCGAACCCTGTTCGGTTTTTTAGGAGACATCGAGGAGCTGCGCCTCTACCCGCCTGAGTGAGTGCGTCCTTCCTCGGCCTGAGGCGTCAGGCAACACCGCGGACTCGCGGCCTAATCGCAAGTCCGCCGTACTATTTTAGCTAGCTAATATTTAAATAACGCGTTTTTAATTTATATTTCTCTTCTTATCAACAGCAACACAACTCTGAATTTTTCTTCCAAAGTGTGTTACATAAAGTATCGAGAGCCTTCCAGTGTTGGTGTGGCGCAACATCTGACCAACACTGTTTTTATTGACAGAGCTCTGATAGTAGTTCCATGTGCTGAAGGTGAGTGCCAATCTCAGATGACTTCCTTTGACCTCTTCCTTAAATTTACCTTGGTATTTTTTATTTATGGGGGAGGTTTATGCGAATAGATGGGCAGTGGTGCCACCAATATTTGTAGAATCTGACACACAGGTGATGGGTTTTATGGCTAGCTAGTTTCTCAAAGCACCCAGAAAAGGCTCTTGTTTTGGTGTCACAAGGTGGTTCTGACAGATTAAACAATCAGATTGTCATTTGCAACTCTCAACCCATCTTTCCATTCATTTATGGTGCTCCTTTTTAATAAACTCCCCATCCTTCTGGGTGCCACTGTTCCATTTTTTTGTACAGTCACAATGATGTCACCTCTAACCTGATGCTTTTTGTCCTCGTAACTTGGTGCTGGATGGCTACAGAGTTTATTAATTTGGTTCTGTATGTTTTTTCTGTGTGATTATGTGTGCATATCAGATGACTAGACTGGCCCAGCTGTTACACTACACTAGCCTGAGTCAGGCATTGTTTTCCAAGCCACTACCCCCCGATCGGGCCAACGCAGCCTTCAAGGGGGAATGTGACCCGGAGAATAGCCAGCTGAACCTTCCAAGATGGACACCTTGTCTCTTTTTTTTTATTTTATTTTTTATTTTCCATTTATTTTCGGTTTGTTTACTTTCATACTATTCCATTTTGTCCACTCTCTACTGTCTCTACTTAGAAACTACAGTTTTTGCTGATCTCTAGCGCTGTGTTTATCTTTGTTATTTTCGTTTGTTATTTTGGTTGTTGTCCAACCCCTCCCCTCCCCTCTCTCTTTCTGCTGCAGCTTGTGTGTGGTTGAGTTCTGTCCAGGTTGCTTCGACACATGGGCTGGGATGTGTGTCACACAAGGAGGGCTAGGAGGACGGCTAACTGTTGTTCTCCTGCTGCGACTGTTGTTGTAGTGAAGGACTAGTGTTGGAATCCTTCATGTTTGATTTTCCAAAGATGATACAGAACTCATTATAACACATGCAATATTGTTTTTATTTTTAAATTTAAAGACCCACTCCGATCATCTTTTAAGCGTTCCTAGAGGTCTTATAGTTAAAATTATTCAGTTTTTAGGCTAAATAAAAGATTTCTCCAGAGTGGCAGTAGTTTATCAGACATTAGAGGTGTCTATCCTCCAGATACTGATAGCTTTCCGTTTCTCCCACTAGCTTACTGCCCCTCACACCCCCAACTTAAAATTACTGGTGCAACAAAAATGGTGAGACTAGGAAAACGAATGCTACGTTCACATCTGGCAAGAAAAAAATATATTCAAAAACCTCTTCCGATGAAAAGTCTTTGTAAATGTGCACACATGTGCGTTTTTGGCTTCCACCTTCAATGTTCATGTGTCGTTGTGCACCTTTTTAAATCCGTTTTGGGGCTCTATGTCCAAAAACTTTGACCAATCATGGAATCAGATTTGGTAGTAATTCGTAATGGGCGGCGTTCTTTTCAAGTCACCGAAGTACCATGTATAGTACCATACATATATTACACCAAGTTTTTCATTTAGCCTTTTCCCACATGCGCTAATACCAGGTAGCTACAGTTGAATGTGAATAGCGTTTGCTAGAAGACATGCCCATTTATCGCGTTCTTGAACCCACATCACATGCCCGATGTGTACGTAGTACAAGATGTTCATGGATCTATTTGTCTGCGAGTAGATGCATCGGAATGGAGCGGAGCAGGGAAGCTTTTGGCCTGCCCGGCGTAGTTTCTGTTACAAATATGATCTTTTTCAAACAACTCGCTCCTGATTTACAACAATTTGAATAGATAAATACTCAGAAATTTAATTTTGATTTAATTTTCTGAATATATATCATTGATAATCAGGAAAATCCCACAAGAACATGTTTAAAACAAAAACGTTTTCATCGGAGTGGGTCTTTAACTGCTAATGTTTTATTTTGAAAAATGGTTTCCAGAGGGAAACTTGTTAGATTTGCTCTGTTTGTTTTCCTCAACTGCAAGGAAGCAGATTATAATCCATGAGAAAAACATTAATAATTTAATTGATTTCTTACATAGCTAAGTTATGGCTAACGTTTCCTACAGTTCCTAAATTTGTTGTTGTTTTTTTTCTGTATCTGATGTTCTGTGTGCTATTAGTGATGCAGCCATTGGGGTTGTTGTGTTGCACACCTTTCCAACACTGCGAAACGATCGCCCCGCGGAAAAGCGCCCATGTTTGATATCGTATGGTTCATGACCAATATGTTTCCAGTACAGGTGACCCATGCATCAAAGTGTTGACTCATTCTTTGCTTTGTCTTACTTAATGAAAAGAGTTCACGGACAAATCTGTGCTCATGTTTGTTTCTAAATTAGTAAATTCATTTTTCACACCATGTTAGTTTCACAGAAGAGTGTTTAAAGCAAAGTAATTATCGGTTTGAGTAGACTTGTGTGGGGGAAGTTTATGTGCTTTTTTCTCTCTAGAATACAGTGGGCTAATTGTGCAGACTTAGAGGAGACTTAGAGGCAAATGGCTCTTTTGCCCTCGCTAATATCCGATTTGTCCTGCAGGAAAAATCCCAGAAGAGGCCAAGGCTCTGTCTCTCTTGGCACCTGTCCCTCCTGTACCCAGTCTGATTCCTGGCGGAGGTTTGCTGCCAATTCCGACTCCAAGTCCCCTTCAGAATGTGAGAAAATATTGTTGTGTGTCTGCCAGTCGTACTAGCTGTCAGGCAAACTTGCACACTAGTCCTGCCTCAAACGATTGTTTTAAAAGTCGACTAATCATCGATTATTTTTTCCGATTAGTCGACTTATTGGGTCATGGGCAAACTGGATGTAAAGCAAACATCTGAACCAATCTTTAGCTTTAAACAAACTAAAAACTAGATAGCATTACCTGCGTAAATGGTAGTGAGTGATAGATGAAGATGGTGAAATTGATGGCTAAAAACGCTGAAGCCGATGGCTGAAAACGCTGAATCTGATGGCTGAAAACGCTGAAGCTGATAGTTGAAAAAGCTGAAGCTGATAGCTGAAAATGCTGAAGCTGATGGCTGAAAATGCTGAAGCTGATGGCTGAAAATGCTGAAGCTGATGGCTGAAAATGCTGAAGCTTATAGCTGAAAACGCTGAAGCTGATAGCGGAAAACGCTGAAGCTGATGGCTGAAAATGCTGAAGCTTATAACTGAAAACAGTGAAGCTGATAGCTGAAAACGCTGAAGCTGATGGCTGAAAATGCTAAAGCTGATGGCTGAAAATGCTGAAGCTTATAGCTGAAAACGCTGAAGCTGATAGCGGAAAACGCTGAAGCTGAAAACGCTGAAGCTGATGGCTGAAAACGCTGAAGCTGAAAACGCTGAAGCTGATGGCTGAAAATGCTGAAGCTGATGGCTGAAAATGCTAAGCTGATGGCTGAAAATGCTGAAGCTTATAGCTGAAAACGCTGAAGCTGATAGCGGAAAAATGCTGAAGCTGAAAACGCTGAAGCTGATGGCTGAAAATGCTGAAGCTGATGGCGGAAAATGCTGAAGCTGATGGCTGAAAACGCTGAAGCTGATGGCTGAAAATGCTGAAGCTGATGGCTGAAAATGCTAAAGCTGATGGCTGAAAATGCTGAAGCTTATAGCTGAAAACGCTGAAGCTGATGGCTGAAAATGCTGAAGCTGATGGCTGAAAATGCTAAAGCTGATGGCTGAAAACGCTGAAGCTTATAGCTGAAAACGCTGAAGCTGATGGCTGAAAACGCTGAAGCTGATGGCTGAAAATGCTGAAGCTGATGGCTGAAAATGCTGAAGCTGATGGCTGAAAATGCTAAAGCTGATGGCTGAAAATGCTGAAGCTTATAGCTGAAAACGCTGAAGCTGATGGCGGAAAAACGCTGAAGCTGAAAACGCTGAAGCTGATGGCTGAAAATGCTGAAGCTGATGGCTGCAATTTCTGAAGCTGCTATCCAGCTAAAATATTTGCTGCTGAAAACTGAAGCTGATGGCTGAAAATGCCCAAGCTGATGGCCAAAAGCTGAGCTGATGCAACGGGATATTAGCAAACCAAAACAGCCCATCGCTAGCAAACTGAAATACTGATAAAATATTTCAAAAGCTAGAATATTGCCATTAAAATCTTCAACTTTACTACACTCTGACTCCATATAATATAAAGTAACGACTAATCGACTATTAAATTAGCTGATTAGTCGACAAATCGTGGCAGTCCTATGATACACTTTTATTAATGGATGTCCACCGGATTCTGAAGTGGAGAGAAGTAGCCTTGTGCTGATATGCAACACTTGAGGATTCACATAGATCACGTGAACGCTGACGAGTTACAATGTGAGAAAAAGGTTTAAGTCAAGTTTTTCTTTTTGTTCACAAAGCAGTTTTCAAAAACGTTAATGCATGTAGCAAACTGTTTCCTCCTAAAAAATAAACTGCGTCCACTGCTGCAGTTACTTTTGACCCAAGAAATAACTTTGGTCCTTAACAGCCAATAATAATCCGCCTATTAAGCATCTGATCACATCGAAGTAGAACCACAGAAACTAGGAATTTCTCTAATTGTTAAAAAAAATCAACTTTTTTTTCAATGCTGCACTGCCCCCTTGTGGCCAGGTGGACCTATAAGATTCCTACTCATAGGAAAAAACGTGAATTACAAGAACAAGATAATTTTAAAGTGATGGTGCAAACTTATTCAAAACCTTGAAAATGTCTGATTTAAGTCTAAAAGATTACTGTAAAAATATAAAGTAATAAACATGTTTGAGCTTCTTCAAACTCATGCTGGTTGTGTGCGATTTCTTTGCAGCTAAACCTTCCGATAGTGAATCGTATTTCTGCTGGGCTCAGCCCCACCTCCTCGGTGCTCGCCCAGCCGCCGCTCATGGGAAACGTTGATCCCTCCAAAATCGATGAGATCAGGAGGACGGTCTATGTTGGCAACTTGAACTCACAGGTAACCACAGCAGAGATTAAAAAAGGGGAAAATTCCACCTTTTTAATGATGATTGAAGCCAATTCGACAAAAAATTTCAGTTATGGAGATTTTTTTTTTGTTGAAAAGATCCATTAAAAGCGAGAAAAACTTAAGCTGCTGTTGGAGACTTTTATGTTTTGAAAACAGGAGCTCTGGTGTTGATTTTTCGTCTTCTCCTGCAGACCACCACTGCTGACCAGCTGCTGGAGTTCTTCAAGCAGGTGGGAGATGTGAAGTTTGTGCGGATGGCCGGAGACGAAACCCAGCCGACGCGCTTCGCCTTCGTGGAGTTCGTGGAGCAGGACTCCGTCGCCAGAGCTCTGACCTTCAACGGAGTCATGTTCGGAGACAGACCTCTCAAGTACTAGATCGTCCTCTTTTAGAAGAATAGATGGAATTCTTTTGGACCAAAACCCGGAGTTGAGTGTGGCTTCCGTCTGCAGGGTTAATCATTCCAACAACGCCATCGTGAAGCCTCCAGAGCTGACGCCGCAGGCCGCTGCCAAGGAGCTGGAGAGCGTGATGAAGAGGGTGAGGGAAGCTCAGTCCACCATCGCCGCCGCCATAGAACCAGGTACAGAATCCTGATCTGCTGTATGTTGATGGTGCAGCTAAAGGGATTAACCTCCTCCGGTGTCTACAGAAGTAAAGACGCACTCGTCCAGTCGCTCTCAGAGGCTGCGGCGCTCCCGTTCACGCTCACACTCGCACTCAAGATCACACAGGAAGAGGTCCCGATCGAAACACCGGTGAGCAGCGCCCTCACCTCGCAGAGGTGCTCAGTTATCCAGTAAATAACGGCTTTCATTTCCCGCGGTGCAGATCTTCACAGAGGTCATGGCAGGGCGGGGACACTCACAGTTCCAGAGGCGGCCACAGGCGGCGCTCTCGCTCTAAAGACAAAAGACACGCCCGGAGTCGCTCCAGGTTTGTAAATAGCAGTTAATTAATTTGATTTTTCTTTTTAAAAAAAGTTTTACTGTAATTCCTGATTCTCCCAGTAGGGGTCACCATACTCTAAAGTAAATATAATGCACAGTTTACCTGAAAAAAAAATTGATAACCAAAACAAAATGTACTCTTAAAATACATATTTTTTTTCTTTAAGTGTTTTAAAAATACACAATTATCAAGTCAAATTTGTCAAAAACAAAGTTTGGTTTGTAAAATAAAATTAAGGAGGAAAAAAACTTTTTTCATCTAATTAAACTTTTAGGACAATACTCGAACTGTCCACCAGGGGGCCTCCTGTTAAAACATTGTGCAAAAGTTGTTCAAAACAAAGAGGAAGAACTGTTTCTCTGACTTTATCGGCCTCATTTAGCACATTAAATGCAGAAGAAGGCGATTAGATCTTATTGCAGTTCTCATAAACAGGATTGCAACAAGAAATGTCTTAAATCTTCAAAGTTACATCTGAGTGAAAAAATATAAAACTAACACATTTTGAAAACATTTCCCAACAATTGATACATTTGTTCAACAATTATTGGGCAGTAAATCATCAGCTAAAGTGGATTTTTTTCTAACAATATCTTTGGCTTTCATGACATTTTTTTTTTATTTTTATTTTAATTTCCTGTCAGAGGCCACAAAAGGAGGAGTAAAGAGCGATCCAGGAGCCCTCGAAGGAAACCCAGATCCCCCTCTCCCAAACGGTAAACGCACCACAAACCATCAGGTTCTATAACCTGAGTGATGCGGTCTGTGAGGTTGTCCGTGTTCTTTTATGATTTTTGTGTGAAGCGGTAAGAGGGAGAAGAGGAGGGAGCGCAGTCGGGACAGGAGAGAGCGCTCCACGTCCAGGAAGAGGAGTCGCCGGGACAGCGACAGGATGAAGAGCCGATCCAAAACAGCCAAGGTACGGACGCTCGCTCCTCATTCCTGAAATACAGAACTCCTAAAGAAACCTGAGTAGTCAAAATTTACAAAGACACTATAAAATGTGAGTTTTGTTGCACGCTGTCGTGAACGCAATTTAAACAGGATCATCATTAATGTGAACCAAACTTGTCATTTTCACCCAAAAATATACATTTAAAACAGCAAAACATGTAGAGAGGTTTATATTTGCTGTTAATCAGAATGTTTACCACCTTAAGAGAAGAAATTTCTACATACAATAACATTTTAAACTCAAAGTGCACCTAAATAAAATTTAAATTCTTTTTAAAATAACAAATTCTACCTAAATATTAAATATTTAATTTTAAATTGTTGATTTAGTCTTAAACAGCATCTTTTATCTTCAGTAAAAACAGAATGGCTTTCTGTAAGTCTGTTCACCTTCAAAATAAAATAATATGAAATGACCCTGTATAATTCCAGACAATATGTTGGTGACTACAAACAGTCTGCAAGCTTTTATACACAATTTGTTCACGTTTTCATTTGAAATTAAACGTTTTCTTCTTTTAAGACCCTGCTCCAATCATCTTTTGATTTATTTTGAAATCAGGGATCTCTTAACCCTTTAACACCTAAGCCTTAAAATGTCCACCTGGATTTTTCTAATGATTTTAACTCTGAAAGGATCAGAGAAGGTCCTACAGATGTGTACTTTTGCCCCTTTTTCCAGAAGACATTAAATCTTCAATATATATCCTCATTTTAAATTGTTTTCTGTTTCATAATAAAGATTTAAAATGTAAAAAAAAAACAAAACACAAAGTCGAAATGTTTTCCAAGATACGCTATCCGCAGAGCGGCAGGAGTTCATTAGAAATTCACCTCTGAGTTGTGGGCGGAACTGTCGGCACGGAGCAACCCCGCCCCCTTCCCTGAAACCTTGTCGCAGGAAGCTTGTGGCCCAACCAGAATATGTCCTATGTCCAAAAGAACATTTTATTCCGGCTGATTCTTTATGATTTATTTCACAAAAAAATACTCCAAAATGCAATTTTAAGCTGAATTTTTCTTTTTAGATGTCTTCCTTTAGAAACATTCCTCGAGAACTTGCCAAAAACACATCATAGTGGGCGTTAAGCGTTCTTAAAGGAGCCCGACGTCTAAAGATAACAAAAAAACCCTGCTTGAGCTGGAATCTATTGAAGACACAATTGAAAGAAAAATGGTATTCTGGATCTCAAATGATTTTTTTTTTGCTGATCATCACTAGCTCAGTGGAGAAAGTGAGTGTTGTGTTAGCTGTCAGAGCAGACTCTTCCTGGAGGGAGCGTTCGGCATCGTGCTTACGTCAGCATGTTTCCAACCGCTCATTTTTGTAGATATGGGAGGGGCAGCTGGAGACGGCTCAAGCTTTTACAGGATTACTCTTAAATGCATGAACGGATCACAATACCGTTTTGGGGTTCTTTATAGTGAGGAATAAGAAGTAAAATGCACTTAAAACCTCAAAAAGTTGAATTTTCATGGTAGGGCTCCTTTACGGTTTACGTCTTTATTATTATTCATAATTATGTTCAAAATTTACGGTTCTGCTAGCTTTTTGGCATGGACTATTTTGGCATTTACTAAGGTTTTTTTAGGCTATTTTGGAGTTTAGCTAATATTTCTGCTACATGCTAGCTGTTTTGGCTACCCTTAGTTTTTTGTGTTTTTTTTTCTAATTCTTTTTTTTTTTTTACATTTAGCTAATATTTTAGCTGGTTATCAGCTTTTTTCAGCTATCAAATTCCACATCTCCAGCATCTTCAGTGACCAAAATCCTCTTACAACAGTCACACTAGCATTATAACAGGTTATGCTATATATCTGATTTATAAATTTAGTTTTAGACTTTTCAATAAATGTTTATCCCGTTTGACCCGCGACCTATGGTGTGTTTTTGGTTTTGGCCCCTTTTGTGATTGAGTTTGACTCCTCTGATATAAATACACCAGAGATTCAAAAATACAAAAAAAAAAGCTGCTTCATCTCTGGAAATGCAGCAAATGTCTGATAATCCAGCAGGAAACAAGAACTTATGTATTTTTTAAAGCCAGTTACCCAAAAAGTTCAGTTTGAGGTCATCTGCTGGAGTTTATTCACACGTTTTTTCTTTCTTTAATCTGCATACTTTTATTGTGGATCTTTCGTGTAAAAAAAAAAGGTGCAAATTAAAAGGATCTGCAGGTGTTCTGGGGGATTTTAGAAGAACTGAGATGAAGGTGGGAGGCTTCAGAAATGATGAGTTTGTTCTAGATTTGCTGTTTGGGTGGAATTGTGCATCTATGCACTATCAGGTCATAAAACTATCAGTAAATGTCCTGCACTCTTTAAAGGGAATCATTTTCATATTAAAATCAAAGTCTAAATGTGTTTTTAGTCACGTTTTTGTGTAAAATGTCTTCTCACATCACACTTTTCTATACATTTCCACTTCTCTTCAACTTGAGCTCCAGACCACATTAGCGGCCTACTTGACGCAGATCTGTCTGAAAGGTGTGAGATAAAAGGTGTTCAGTCGTGTCGCGCTCCATTTCTTTTTTTTTTTCAGTCGATAATAATCTGAACGCTCGTTTGATGGCTTAAACAACGCCGGCGTTATCTTGATGGGGTTTTGTTTTGCTGACAGTTTTTGTCACATTTTCCTGTTTCTCAGGGTTTGGAAGTGGTGAAGCGAGTGTTTATGTTCAGGCTGAAAGGTTTTGTGTTTTTCTAGAAATTTGGTCCTTTTATAGTCTTTTTTGCTGATAAATAAAAAACAGGAAGTTAAAGGTGGTTTAAGTTGAATCTGAAACGCTCGACATATATCAAGATTGTGCTTTTGAATAAAAGTGAAGTTTTTCGAATTGAAGAATCAGAAGAGACAGAAATACTTCAGCAGGATTTAAATTTATATGGTTTTGCTCTGCAATAAAATTGACTATAAGGGTTAGAAGTTCAAACTGTTTATCTAAGTTTTGGACAATGGAATAAAGGTTTTTCATGGCGCTTCCGCCTAAATGCAAAGCAGAAAACAAAGCATTGCTCTCCTTCACTTCTAGATTTTCAGAGTTGTAGTAGATCTTAATGTCTCACTTTGATCATCTTTTGATCTATTTTCAAAGTGATCTTGACATTTTTAGCCAAAATCGAAAAACCTTTGTCGCTTTCTAGGACATAGTTTCATTAGAAAGTCACCTCTGAGTTAGCGCAGACCAATTTCTCCCCCGTTCCCCTCCCTGTTGCTGAGAGCTCTCTGTTTACAGTCTCTCCTGCTAGCTTACGACCCCTCCTATGGCTGAAATGGAACGGTTTCTCCCTATCCTTCTCCCTATCGCTGGAAAATCTCCTCAAATTCTGACGTTACTACCACTTGATGACATCATCAATAGTCGCCAGTCATCTATGTTGGTGTGCAGCTGCTGTTGCTCAGAAAATACATAACAACATAGTTTTATAACTTTAAAAAAGTCGTGCAAAAACTCATTACGTACATTTAAGTGTAAACGTCTGTGCTTCAGAGTGCATCCACGAGAAGAAAAGCTCTTCTCAGCGAGAAGAAAGTGCCGAGTATATCCGAGCTATCCAGCCTCACAGTTCTAACCCCAGACTGACACGGCTAGCGCTACAGCTCAGGTTGGCGGGAGTGGTCTGGCTACAGCAGATGGCTCATTTTAGCTCCTGGATGAGTGCAGCCACGGGCTCTGCTGCAGACCTCGCAACACCTACGTTCACACAATAGGCCTGACTGACAGACTGAGGGCGTGAAGTGGGGTTTCCTCTCGCACTTTTAAAGTTACATACAGAGTACAGCACTCGTGTCGGAGCTGTAGCCGTGTGAGCCCGGGGTAAGGTGGATGCATCAGAATGGAGCAGAATGCTTTTGGTTTTTCATCAGCTTTTGACTCACAACTTTTTAAATTAAAAATGTACAATTTTCAGGTTAATTAATCCTCTTTATTTACTATTATTGTCTATAAGGAAAAGTGTCATGTCATCAGCGAATAAGATACATTTTACCCTTTTGGATACACTAACAATGTTGTTAATTAACAGTTTAATGAAGTTTGCTCCTAGGACAGAGCCTTGTGGTACTCCACAAGTTAATGCAAAGATTTGATTTAGTCTATACCAGGGGTCAGCAACCTAGGGCACGCGTGCTGGCTTTGGCACGCAGGGGGAAAGACAGTGGCACGCCGGGGTGTGACAACTATTTGCACTTTTGTCATCAGTTTTTTATTTTTTTGGATTTGTAAAGAGTGAACATCTCTTCTCACAAGGATCTCTGGTACTCCATGGCGTCACAAGGAAAGGGTCCATTCACGCAGGACTGTGACTGTGGCCCCGCCCACCTATATAAGCTGCAACACATTAAAAGTGCTTTTAATAAATAGAGATTGATCGATAAGTTCAGTTTGTTGAATATTAAGGTCAGATTTTACTCATTTACTTTCTGTTCTGCTTTATGTCAATATGAAAGATGAACAAGTTTTTGAATTATTATTACAGCTGAGGGTGAAAATGAAGAATGATGCTGTCCAATTTAAATCACTATAAATATTAAACTAACAAAACAGTAAATACATCAAGTTTTACGTGCAATAAAAGCATCATCACAGAATGAAGTTACTCAGGTTCTGGCTCATCATGTAACAAAATTTAAAAAAAAGCCACTTTTTTTTTTTTTATGGATAGTTGTGAAGTTCCTAGAAATATTCTGGATATTTTGTTCTGATGTATCCAATCCTATTACTGTTGGTATCACACAAAATGCAGTACTTTTGGTTTTCAAACAAATATGGTTGCACTACTATTTTTTTTTTTTTTGCAATTTTATTATGAAAGCACAATTTTGAGCTAATATGTTCCAAAAAAGTATTTGATCTGCTGTTTGTGAATTACATTATTTTCCAGATATATTGAATTTTTTGTATTTTTTTGCATTAAAGTTCACATTATAGTTAGAGATATCTCAGTTGGCTGGTGTAGGACCACGGTTCAGTTCCCAGATCCGGTTTAAGGCCTGCAAGAACGACTCGGGGACTTGCGACTAGTGATGACGTCACACAACTGGAACCAGTTGGCTATTTTATTGAAAAAAAATACGTGTGGATAACTACTTTGGATCTTTAAACTGTCACATCAGTTTAGACACGTTTTTTTTTTTTTCTTTTTTGATAACTGAGCGTCAAGATTCTGTCTTTTTTGGAAAATGTTCTCAAGTTTTTCTGATTTTCTGATCTGCTTTTTGTAAAAATGTGTTTTTGGTTCACGTGACCCTAAAGAGAGCAGGTCAATCTAGATAAACGACTGGGACCGAGCTTCAAAAAGGAGGCAGGTGACTCACTTTTTTTTTGCACCCAGAAGAAGCTGGCAGATTTTCTCTAGTCTAGATCAGACGATAAAATTGTGATTTCCTTGAAAATCTGATGTATTGATTGCTTTTTTATTGGCTTTGTTTAGGTAATGTGTCTGTAGAGACATTAAAATATTGTTTTTTTTTTATGGTTGACGTGTTTTCAGGTGGAGGAGAACTACAGCCGAGCCACGAAAGCGTACGAGAGCGACAGAGAGGACTCCCCCTCTCACAGCGAGGACATGACTCCGCCCCCCTGCGTCCAGCACAACGGCAGCTACAAGACTCGGAGCGAGGACGGCTCTCTGGGTGCCGACGGCAGCAAGTGACCTCCCAGAGAGCGGGTCGGTCGTCTCAAAGCCATCGTGTGCGTATACTAACAGAACAACCACTTCCAGCAGCTCCTCCGTCTCCACGTCACCCGAAAACGCCGCTCGTTTTTCATCCAAACACTGGAGAAATCGGCATCTGCAGCGGTTCGGTCCACGCAGAACTTTCCGGTGATCAGAATCGATCTTTTTTTTAGCATGTGTGTCACTTCAGAACTGTTACAAACACACCACAGAGATCAGAAATAAAGCTTGATCTTTCCGACTTCGTCACACACTTGAAGATGTCGTCTTTCCTCTCATCAGAGGCTCTATCAAATCCTAAACTCTGATCGAAAATGTGGCCAAAGTAAAAGCTTCATTCCAAATTTAAAATTAACTTTTTAAGGACGTTTTCAAATAAAATCTCCTCATAAAGATTAGTCCTGACTTTGTCAGTCGTTTTAATATTTATAGATCGCAGATTGGAATAAAAGGCTTTTATTTTGGTGGTTTTACACTTCCTGTATGAATGAAAAGTCACATTTATGAATCTTTTGAGAATCTTTTTGTTTACAAATTAAGCAAATTTGAGCTAATTTAGAATCGATAATGTGTCAAATGTACTTCCACACCTCTTTGCTGTTATCTTCTTGGTCTTTCATCCAACTTTTGGGGCTTCACATTTCTGCATTTCATTTGCTATAGGACTGGATCTGATGGTGTTATTGTTTGTTTGTGGGTGTACATAAATCTTCCTATTTCTCACGCTCATTTCTGCTCACGTGAAGACCACGGCAGAGATCTGAGGATAACGCATGCAGGACAAAGGTGAAAGGTCAAAAGTGCCTCGACTACGATTGTACAGAAGAGTGGAATAAAATATTGAGACTTATGTTGGATGTTAAACAGAAAAAAAGTTATGAAAGGTATATTAAAGTATTGTAAGTTGTCTTTAATAGCAGAATAGATTTAAGATGGGTCTTTTTGTAATTTTTTATGTTTTGTCTCCAGTGGATTCAGATCGAATTTTTGTTTGTTTAAATTTATATTTTAAAATAAATTTTCCTTTTTTTTATTATTATTTTGAGAGGAGAGTTTGCAACATTTTATGAAGAAAACGCTTTTAGGAAAACTGATAGTCTGTGAACTTTTAATATCAACAAAATAAAAGAAACCATGTTTAAAGATACTTTGAGGTGGGGACCGAAACGGTTTGACAATATTATTTCAGAAAACTAGATGTATGTGTAAATTATAAACCTGTTTCCACAAAACCAATAAAGACAAATTTCTCTTAAGGTTTTTTCTTATTTTTTTCCATTATTACTGAACTCAATGGACGAAAAAGTCCTTAAAAAACGAGTTTCACGTGGTTTCAAACTTGAAACACAAAAACAATATAGAATAATTTTGTTAAGCGTATATATGTATGCATGTGTATATATATATATATGTATATATATAAATATACATATATATATGTATGTATAATATATATATATATATGTGTATATATATATATATATGTGTGTGTATATATATATATATATATATATATATATATATATATATATATATATATATATATACCGCAATAAAAAGCTGCGGTGTAATAAAAAAAAAAAAACATTGAAAGCTTATCCGACCCCTAATTACTTTTTTCTACATCATGTTTCAACAATAGTTTGACCCGCAGAACAGGTCCATCTCATCGGTTTCCGTAGTGTAGTGGTTATCACGTTCGCCTCACACGCGAAAGGTCCCCGGTTCGAAACCGGCGGAAACACCTTTTTTTTTTTTTTTTTCCTTTAAATATTTTTTCATTATGGTTGACTGAAAAAATATTAATAGTGATCTATTTTCTATATTTCTACTTCTTGAAATCCGTTTGTCTCATTAAAACCTAGTGGTGACATATTTCAAGAGATGTGCCACTAAAATTTAGAAATAGTAAAAAAAAAAAAATATCTGGCCTGTTTTAGGAGTTGCATTGATTAGCAGCTGACTGGTTTTTATTTAGTTTGTAGAATTTCAGCTTGATACAAAAAAATAATTATACTGCTAAATTTGGTTGATGTAAACTTAAGGCGCTTACAGTCAAATACAAATTTTTCTGCACGTTTTGGATAATTTTTTTTAACAAATACACATTTGAGTATGACAAGAAATTTGATTTTTTATAAAACAAGTGGCTAAATATGATTTGAGTATCTGCAAAAAGGCTGCATTTAACACAAAATATATCAAATACATGAACAAAACTTTTTTTTTTTTTTTTAATGGTTACACAGATTTATGCATATTTTCTGCAGAGATGCAGAAGTTCATTAGAAATTTGCATCTGAGTAGTTTGGGACAGTTAGCAAAAAAGTTTGTCTCAGCTAATTTCCCATCAGCCCTTTGTTTGCACTCTCTCCCACTACCACCTCATAAACCCAAGCTAACATTAGCTTAGCAAGAAAAACAAAGAGCAACATCGAAGCCATCCAGCCCAACAGTTTTATTCCAGATGGCAGCTCAGACGAGGAAATTGGAGATATATTATTGTGCAAGTTGATTCTTCACAATTATAGCGGGAAAAAGAGACTTTGGCCCTGTGGATATTAGCCAATCCATCCACACATACCCAAACACGTCCGAGCCTTTATGTGGCCAACATTACAACAGGTAAGCAATTTGATTTAGATGTACTCCCATAGTTTTGGATGTTTTTTTTGTAAGCTTGTTTCAAATCTGTTAGGGATCAGGCCCATGGACGTTGCTGCGTCACAAACCTGAGATTTTTCAAACCACTGGTTTTCATCCTGATCCATCAGGATTTGAACAAAGAAATATTCAGGGACACAGTTTTAATCTTAAATTATTTTATGTATGTAATTCATCTTGAGAAAAATGCTGCAAGAACATGTTAAAAACATCTAAAACACAATTTACATTGGAGTTGATTTTAATGTCTTCAACTCATTCCTCATTTAGTATGAAGATTGCTACAAACAGGAAGTTAGTGGAGAGGCACATTACATAGAAAGACCATAAGAGTGCACATTCTGTAAAACTGCAATCCTCTTTCTTGTTTTCAGTCATTATTTCTGAAATATTGGTGGCAGATGGACATTTACCAATAGCCAGCTGGAACTCTTCTAGCTCTAATTCTAGATTCTAAAATTTCAAAATTCTACAATTTTCAATAAGAATCTAAATTCTCTAGATTCTAAATTTCAAATCTAGATAAAATACATTCCAAGTTCTCTAAATCTAAATTCTAGATTATTCAAATTCTAGACAAACAATTTTAAAATGAAAATTCTAGCTAGATTCTAAATTTTTCCAAATGACATTCTAATTCTTAAATTCTAATGTAAATTCTAGATTCTAAATCGAATTCCACCATTTAAATTCAAATATGATAAATTCCCAAATTTAAAAAAATTCTAAATCAAATTCTAGACTTCAAATTTAAAGCTAAATTCTAATTCTAAATTTAAATTTAAATAAATTTCCTAAATTCAAAATCTAAATTCTAGATTCGTCTAAATTTTTGGATTCTAGATTCTAAATTTCAGATGCGTAAAATCTAAATTCTAGTAATTTCTTTTTTGAATTAGCCATTTCTGAAGTTTTGGCCTGGAGATTCCTCTAGATCGAAAAATCCAACACTTTAAAGTATTTAACCCTTTTTCTGATTCAAAATCAATAATCGTATAAGACCATCTTTTGAAAGGTCCTAGGACTGGTTAAGAATCACTTTGGTTGTACGTAAAAATGACATCTGTAACAGTCTGACTCTAGTTCTTTGTACCTGACCACCGTGAAATCCTCCGACTTGTTGTTCATCCCTGAAGTGACGGCCTCGTGCGCCGGAGTCTGCGGCATCATCTGCTGGAACATTTCCATGGTGGTGTAGTCACTTGTAAAAGCTACGGTAGATCCAGGGCAGTCGGCCCGCTGCCTCTCCAGAACTGTATCCGCCTCCAGAACAGACGAGAAAGCTCCAGGATCGTCCTCTAAGTCCTCCTGGATCCACTTGGAAGTCGTGTCTACGGGGTCTCCCTCCAGCTCAAAGGAACCGAGGAGCGGCAGCACCGTGGCCAACGTGCAAGCAGGGACCAGAGGGTCGTTTTCAAGAATCTGGAGAGTCTCCGTGTGCCATTCCTCTACCTTCAGACTGGAGAGAATTCCTAGAAGTTCCTGAGTGGAGGACAGTCAAGGGTCAAACACGGAGCATCTTCTGCGATGTTGATGGATGACGTGGATGCTCACCAGCTGACAGGAACCTTCTATTTTCTGCACAGCGCTGCTGTTTCCAGGGTTTGGGATGTTTGGCCAAAACTTAGATTTGGCTCTGGATGGAGATGAAGGAGCGGATACAGTTAGATGATTTAAATGATACTCCACTTTCTTTTTACATCTTTACCTTTTTAGTATTGGGGTTCCGAACACCGAAACAGTGATGACAACTGCAAGAACTGTGATGAAACTTCTGAAACGGAAATATCCTGAGCACCGAAAGAGGACAGAAACTTCTGGTGAGCTGTGTTGTTATACCGTGAACGGTGAGAACACGTTAGAACTGATGAAACCTTCATGATCTGTCTTAAAAAAGATTGTTGCACTTCTGACTCCTGCGCCGGCAGAGGTGAAACCGGACACCTGGACCTGGTAAACGGTGTCGACTTGGAGCTCCTGGAGTTTGTAGCTGTTCAAGTCTGGATCCACTGTTATGTCTGTGAAGAACAATGAGCCGAAGAGTTAAAAACAACACTATAATTTATCAGGAGTTACAATAACAAAAACATTTTTGTAACTTCTTGCATCACCAGGATAGACAGAGCTCTGTGACCCATTGAGTCGATTCTTTTATTAGCTTTTCAATTTGGATTTTTTTTCCTAATATCATGAATCCATGATTGTGTTTCAATGCTAAATGTGATGTATATTCTAAATTCAAAATTCTAGATTTCAAAATTTAAATTCTAAATGAAAACTTACAAAATCTGAACTCTAAATTGTGGATTCTAGATTGTATGTTCCAAATTCAAAAATGTAGATTCCAAATTCTAAAATCAAATTTTAGATTCTAGATTCTAAATTTATCATTCAAAATTCTAGATTCCAAATTTCAAAATATAAATGAAAAATTCCACATTCTAGATTCCAAATTCTAAAATCTAAATCTATATTGCAGATTCCAAATTTTAAATAGATGATTTGAAATTCGAAAGTCTAAATTCTAGATTCCAAAATCTAAATTCCAGATTCCAAATTCAAGATTCCAAATTTCAAAATCTACATTCTAAATCCAGAATTTCAAATTCCAAATATAAGATTACAAATTCAAGATTCTGGGTTCAAAGTTCTAGATTCCAAATTTTAAAATCTAAATTCTAAATTAGATTCCACATTCTGAATGGTTGATGCTAAAGATTTCAAATTCCCAAATCCATAATCTAGATTCCAAATTCTATAATCTAAAATGTAGATACAAAATTCAAAATTGTTGATATTCTAGATTCTAGATTTAGACTTCCAACATTTAAATTGTAGGGTTTAAATTTCTAATTATACATTCTAGATTGCAAATCCTAAATCTAAATTCTAGATTCTCAAATTTAAATTCTAAATTCTAGATTCTAAATTCAAATTGTAAATTCTAGATTCTAAATTTTAAATTTCATATTCTCAATTCTGAAATTGAAATTCCAGACATATAATTTTAAATGACAAATTCTAGATTCCAAATTTCAAAATGTAAATTCTAGATTCTAAATTTAAATTTCTAGATTCTAACTTCTAAAATCTAAATTCTAGATTCCAAATTTCAAAATCTAAATTAAAAATGTCAGATTCTAGACTCCAAATTCTAAAATCTGAATTCTTGATTATAAATTCTAACCTCTAATATCTGAAGATTAATCTGACAAAAACATTAAATATTACCACTGTTGAAATTTAAGTGAAATCAAACATTCTAATCATTTAATAATTTATTTATTTATTTTAATGATTTTTAAATGCCTCCATGACCTGTCACCCAACCCAAGCCTTACAGGACATCCAGCTGTAAATTAGAGACTTGTAGCAGATCAGAATTGTAAGATTTCAAACTGCTCTCTCTCTCTCTCTCTCTCTCTCTCTCTCTCTCTCTCTCTCTCTCTCTCTCTCTCTCTCTCTCTCTCTCTCTCTCTCTCTCTCCTCTCTCTCTCTCTCTCTCTCTCTCTCTCTCTCTCTCTCTGTGAAACTTCAAAACAACATGTTTCATCTTTTAACAGGTTGATTTTCTGTGTGTTTTTATTCTTTTGATCTGTCTCTGTGTTTTTTAACCAGCTTTATGTTGTTCTTTCATTTCTGGTGTTGTATTCCTCTAGTACAGGGGTGTCAAGATCCAGTCCTCAAGGGCCGGTGTCCTACATGTTTTCTAACTACCCTTTCTATGAGAGCTCTTCATTGGCTAAACACACCTGATCCAGGTAATCAGCAACAGATGAGGCAGGATTTCTTAAAAACCAGCAGGAGGCCGGCCCTCGAGGACTGCAGTTTGACACCCCTGCTCTAGTACATCTATTTGTAATTATGAAACAAAACAAGCGCCGCTAAGGACAAACGCTGCAAACTAGCCACAGCTTACTGGTCTCTGTTCTGACTCCTCTCTGGTTACTGTGGACCAAGTGGAGGACGTAACCGCGCAGAAATCCTCTGACCTGCTCCTCCGGGATGGGCGACCACCGCACCACCGCCGAATTCGGCGTCCCACTGTGGCAGCTGATGTTTGCAGGGGCCCCCACCGGAGCTGCCAGGACACACAGAACCGCCGGTGGGTTACGGCGCCGGTCGGCGTGGACCGTAACGTCACAACGTGTGGAACTCACAGCCTTCCAGGAGATAAACGTACGCCCTCCCATAGGTGCTCTCGCTGTTGTTGATCTTCTTCATGTTGCAGGTGTCCTTATCGGGTCGGGTGTGCAGGACGATGCTGTATCTTTTGTAAGGCTCCAAAGGCTCTGAGAAAGCATCAAAGACAGACATGAACACCAACAGGTAAGTCTTTTCTTCAGGAACTCCAATGACAAAGTCAAGAGAAAAGAGTTTAGACCAGGGATGTCAAACTCAATCACACAGGGGGCCAAAACCCAAAACACACCTTAGGTCGTGGTCCGAGTAGGATAAACAGTTATTGAACGTACTAAAACCTAAATAAAAAATTTTAAAAATTGTAACGTTTTAACATAATTATGAACTAAAATATATAGATTACCTGCAATAAAACTAGTGCTAATACTGTCTAAGGAATTGACCACTGAAGATGCTATTGCTGAGAGCTGAAGATACTGAAATTGATAGCTAAAAATGCTGAAGCTGATAGCAGGAAGTGGTAAAGTTGAAAGCTAAAAAAGCTAAAGCTGAGAGCTGAAATCACTGCAGCTAATAGCTGAAAATGCTGAAGCTGATGACTGAAAATGATGAAGTTGATAGCTGAAAATGCTGAAGCTAATAGCTGAAAATGCTGAAGCTGATAGCAAAAAACGCTAAAGCTGATAGCTGAAATTCTGAAGTTGATAGCTAAAAACGCTGAAGCTGATATCACTGCAGCTAATAGCTGAAAATGCTGAAGTTAATAGCTGAAAAAGCTAAAGCTGATGGTTAAAAACGGTAAAGTTGATAGCTAAAAACACTGAAGCTGATATCACTGCAGCTAATAGCTGAAAATGCTGAAGCTGATGACTGAAAATGATGAAGCTGATAGCTGAAATCGCTGAATCTGATAGCTGAAATCACTGAAGCTAAAAGCTGAAAATGCTGAAGTTGATAGCTAAAAATGCTGAAGCTGAAAGCTTAAAATGCTGAAGCTAATAGCTGAAAATGCTAAAGTTGATATCACTGAAGCTAATAGCTAAAAAAGCTGAAGCTGAAATAACTGAACCTGATAGCTGAAAACGCTGAAGCTGATAGCTGAAATCACTGAAGCTGATGGCTGAAATCACTGAAGCTGATAGCTGAAAATGCTGAAGCTGATAGCGAAAAACGCTAAAGCTGATAGCTGAAAATTCGGAAGTTGATAGCTAAAAACGCTGAAGCTGATATCACTGTAGCTAATAGCTGAAAATGCTGAAGTTAATAGCTGAAAACGCCAAAGCTGATGGTTAAAAACAGTAAAGCTGATGGTTAAAAACGGTAAAGCTGATAGCTAAAAACACTGAAGCTGATATCACTGAAGCTAATAGCTGAAAATGCTGAAGCTGATGATTGAAAATGCTGAAGTTGATAGCTGAAAATGCTGAAGCTAATAGCTGAAAACACTGAAGTTGATAGCTAAAAAAGCTGAAGCTGATAGCTGAAATCACTGAAGCTAAAAGCTGAAAATGCTGAAGTTGATAGCTAAAAATGCTGAAGCTGAAAGCTTAAAATGCTGAAGCTAATAGCTGAAAATGCTAAAGTTGATATCACTGAAGCTAATAGCTAAAAAAGCTGAAGCTGAAATCACTGAAGCAGATAGATGAAAATACTGAAGCCAACAGCTGAAAATGCTGAAGCTGATAGTCGGTTTAAAACTTTAAAACTGTAACTTTTCAACATAATTATGAATAATAAAAAAGCAAGAATATTATTCCAGAATAAATTAACTTCAGCCTTAAATAACTTTCAATATTTTTCTCTCCATAAAAATCTATAGCCTCCAGGAGGCCTAACCACACCTCCATCCATCACCAGATAGAAAGACTATAAAGAGTCAAACTGATGCTTTGCTCCTCAGAATCAACTGCTAACACAAGATCAGCTCACACATGTTGCATCGTTTGGGTCCAATTTCTCATGATCTACCCACCTGGTAAAGGAGAGAAGGTCTTATAGTTGTTGACGTCCTCATAGAAGGACTTGTAGATCGCCGTTTGGCCACTCCCCTTCCACTCCACCGAATAGCAGACGAACGTTTTGAGGACGTCGGGCCTCCAGCGGATGGAGAAAGCCGTGCTGTTGTGGACCGACACGTTCAGCCTCCCGTCGTCTTCAGCTGAGGAGGAAGAGTTGAGAGAACTCATGTCTGATAAAGTCTGCAGAGACATGACCCAGAAACGTCCAGTTTGGGGATGTACCAACCGTGCATGGTCTCCCGCTCTGGAACAATGTGACTCACGGGCGTGGAGATGCTTGCGTTGTTGTACGCGCTAATATTGATCTGATAGGCCGAATACGAGAGGATCAACCGGAAGTCTGACTGACAGGTGTCCACATGCGGGGGCGGGGGCTCCCCCGACACCTTCCCGATGGTCAGGCGGTGGCAGTCGCGTCGCTGTCCAGCAGAACATCAGAACCACTTCAGACGATTGTTCTGCTGCTGTTTCCATCAGCTGAAACGACAAATACCTGGAAGGCTCCGGAGATCAGCCGCTTTCCCGGCTCCTCAGCCACGTCCGTATCTGTGATGCTGACGACGACGCGCTGCGTGGTGAGCTCTGAAAGACCGCATCACTCAATGAGAGTTCTCTTTCTTAGAGATCAGAATATTGATTTATTTCAGTGGTTTCTTTGATGCTCGTTATCTTGCAAACATTCTGCTTTTGGGGTCTTTTTGTTGTTTTCTCTTTAGTTTTTGGTATCAAACTGTTTTTTAGGCATAGTTTCAGTGGGGGGGGGGTGATCTTGGTGATAGCATTTATCTGCTTTTACTCTTGCTTTTTACACTCACCAATATTACAGCTTCATTCAATTCTTCATTTTGTCGTCTCAATATTTGGTCATTGGATGAAGTGAAAAACATTCGGGGAAATCCTATTAGCCTTTATCTGGAAAAGATCTTTGAAAGATGTCCTTGAAACCAACAGATTAAAGGGTCACCAAACAGGGAAGTTGGAGGCTGACTCCGCCCACAGCCGAAATGTAAAAATCCAGTCAGAGGGGCCGGGCTTGGGAACAGGATTGTTATCATTACTGGAGCTGCAGATCATGAGGTGAGACTTTAATGGTTTCACAAAATTCAATTATGTTGGTCGTGTTAACGTTTGAAAAATTACAGTAAATCCAAGAACATAAACACTGGAGCTCCAGTGTTATTGGGTTAGGAAAACAGTATTTAAAAAAAACACGTGTCCATTTTGTACAGAAATTGATGTACTCATATTTTCTGTTGCTACTATTATTTATGGAATATTTTAATCTATTTTACCATTTGTTGTTTTAGCTCAGATCGTTCTTGTCATGTTTTTGCTTTATATTGTTTTGTACAAATAAGCAAAACTGTCAATAAAATTAGATTTATTAAAAAAATCTTTAATGTTTTGCACCTTAAGGATTTTTTTTTTGCTCCATTGACTGTACCTGAGAACTGGAAAGAGCCCCCCCTCCCCCCACATTCCAAAGAGAAACCACCATTATTCAGTCATTCTTTAAGTCAGAATACCTTTATTTTAACTTGTTTATTTTCATTTATTTCATGATATTTTTTTCTGACTTGACAGTTAATCAAGTTATAAACTGACCAATCAGATGCCTCAATTAAAAGTAGGCGGAGCCTGATGGCTTCTACATCCAACGTTTGAAGCGTATGATTGACAGATTCTCCGGACTCCACCTTTAAGTGGTAGAGGTTCAAGCTCACTGGGACAAACCACTGCTTATTGATGACGTCTGGTTCCAACATGGCCGCCTCCATGTTATCGAAGAGTGGCGACTGAATTGACTTCATCTCTATTTGTCTTCTTTTCCAATCCCTCCGTTCGTATCTGCTCTGAAACTGGACGTTAAGACAGAAAGAGGCGGTTCCTACCCGCAGGGACGACGTAAACGCTGCTCCACGGACACAGAGAGCACTTCTCATTGGTGACGCATCGTGTCTGCACGGCGTAAACCCGCGAGGCGTTCAGGTTCCTCACGCTGCACGTGTTTGCACCGAGGGACTCCACAAACGGCTGTAAACAAAACAAAACTATGATCCGTATTTGTTTCAGCTGAATCTCAGAACGTTTGATACCAAAAAGTTGAAGTTGACCTTTTTACCTTTTTTATTTAGTGAAAATTATCAATAATTAATTAAAAAACAGTTTTTATCGGCTGTGTAATCTAAAAAAAATCTTAAAAAAAACCTTTTATACCATTTCTATTTGTTTCCGCAAAACTCAACAACAAATAACATAAATAACAGCAATTACAGCGTAATAAATTGTTATAAATATGTAATAGATGGATAGTTTACTGATAAGATTCTGTTTTCCAGTAAAAGTTTCTACAAGTTTTCATTAAAAGTGAACAACATGCTTCAAAGTTTTTACACTTCTCTGCACTGTTCTGTATTTCCTTATCTGACTGGATCTCATTTACATCTTGTTGTTTACAAAAGTTGTTTGCCTTGACTTAAAGAGGAAGATTATACTTTAACTTAACTTTGTGCCCTGCAAAGTTTTTTTTAAAGGGTTGTGCAAATAAATTCAACAATAAAAAATGTGTTTACTTGAAAAACTGTTGGAAAAGTGAAAAAAAAAAGTACTTTTGATGTGTTTTGGACATTAGTTTTATGACTTTTGATGTAATGTTTTCGGAAAACCCTTCTAAAAATTTTTATATATATATGTTTTTTTTTACATGTATGCTACTTTCTGGTAATCTCTTACTTTGTAATTTGTATTAAATATATTATTTTACATCTGACTAAGATATTGTGTCAAAAAAATCTAAACGGAAAATGATAACGTAGTAAAAAATGAGTAAAATACTGAAATGAATTATAATAGAAGTGAGATTAATACATTTGGCTCACACTTCCTTTTCAAGCAATTCATATGTATTTTTTTGACAAGTTTCACATTTAATTGATTAAATGTGTCATGTAATGTATCTATAAGTACTAATATGTCTACTGATGATAAAGAATAATAAAAATAGCATCATTAGCATAGATATTTTTTATTATTTCTTGTCCTATTTTTCCTTTAAAGCACATATCTAAAATAAAATATCATATAAGATCTATATATATGGATATCTATCTTGTTTTACTTTTACATCTCAAGTCATGATTATTCATCCAAAGTTCAATATGTATAGATATAGAATTATTTGTTTGTATTCTTTTGTATTTTTTTGTTTCTATTGCTTAAAATAAGCTAAAATCAAATTAATGAACACATTTACTGTTGACCTGATTCCAGGAAGGACTGTCCAGAAGTTTATATCTGACGACAAACTTGGTGATGACCTTGGCGTCCTCCTGTTTCCAGGTCACGGCCACACTGAGCGCTCCAAAGCTGCGGCTGAAGCTCACGTTTACCGGAGCGTCACAACGCACTAAAATATGGAGAACCACAACAAACAATGTTCAAAAAAACTAAAAAAAAAAAAGGATGAAAACACAGTTTTTAAAATATGCAGAGACTCACACAGGCTCTTTGGAGAACCGAGGAAAACGGCTTTTGTGCAGCCGTCAGATTGTGAGTTCTCAAAGATCTCCACACTCACGTTCAAATCTTTAAATATGCGGATTGTTTGATAAAAATTAGAAATATTTGGACATATCATGGTCTTGTTGATTCTGTTAAAACAAAAAAAAGGAGAGTTTATTGTAAATGAATCACATTTAGGGTTAAATATTCGTTGGACAACAATAAACCATTTCTTTGGTGTATTCCTGGTTAAAGTCACACAAAGTTAATGCAGAAAAATGCACTTTTCTCTCTCTATGAGGGTCAGAGGTCATGAAGTTTTTGTTCATATTCTGACATGAGAAGTATTTTGGGTCAGAATTCCTATTGTAAAAAAAATACTGTAATTATTGTAAAATACATTTACAATTCGGAAATTCAGAATTACCCAGAAGTCTCTGTGCACCAACACTCACGAGATTGGCGAATATAGCAACACATCCTCGCCTCCTAGTCGTTACGTTTGGTTAAGGATCCCTCTGCGTCACTTTTTGACGTTTTGGGTGTCCAAAACTTGTTTTTTGACGTGCAGGATGTTCGGAAAACTGAGGGGACGCAATCCCTCGGGACGCGGTACCAGACGGGGACTGGTCCTCGAGACGTGTCCGGTACTGGTACCCTAACCTGGCACTGGACGCGGTACATGATGGTAACCAGTACTAGGTTAGGGTACTGGAGCGCTCTATGTCCCAGTACTAGACTAGTTACGGTTCCCGCTCACTCTTTTTTGATGTGCTGGCTGTTCGGAAAACTCAGGGGACGCAACCCTTGGGACGCGGTACCAGACGGGGACTGGTCCTTGGGACGTGTCCGGTACTGGTACCCTAACCCGGTACTGGACGCTGTACCAGGAGCGTATCGGGCCTGGATGCAATACATGATGCTAACCGGTTCCAGGTTAGGGTACTGGTGCGCTCTGCGTCCCAGTACTGGACTAGTTACAGTTCCCGCTCACTCGTTGTTTTTTGATGTGCTGGCTGTTTGTAAAATCCAGGGTCCGCAACCCTCGGGATATGGTATCGGACTTGGATTGGTCCTCCTTAACCTATCCCAATCCTAACCCTACCAAACATGGTGCCAGTACCATAACCCTAACCTTGCAACAGACCCAGTAATGAATGCGGTACAGGCGCCAACAGGTTCTGGGTTATAGTTAGTGTACCAGTACTGGGTTAGGCTACTGGTGCGCTCCGTGTCCCAGTACTGGACTGGTTACAGTTTATGGCCACTGGTCTTTTTTTGGCATGCCAACCCTCTGAACCTGATACCAGATGTGGTACCAGACATGGACTGGTCCTCAGGACCTGGCATCGGTACCCTAACCCTAATTTGTAAATGGTAAATCCGTATACTTGTATAGCGCTTTCTACCTTCCTTCGAAGGCCCAAAGCGCTTCACAGTCACAGACCCATTCACCCATTCACACACACATTCATACACTGGTGGTGGTTCTGCTGCCGAACACTGGCGCCAACCTCCCACCAGAGGCAATTTAGGGTTCAGTGTCTTGCCCAAGGACACTTCAACACATGGGCGGGCAGGGAATCGAATCTTCCGATCATGAGACGACTGCCCTACCACAGCACCACGGCCGCCCACGTGAATAGATGCCTCTGCAAAAAACTAGTATCGACGCTCACTCAAATTGCAAATATAGACCACAATGCATTGGGTCTGAACAACTTGTAAAAGCGCTCTTCTTAAAGAGTGTCCAAATTTACAGATCCAAAACCCGGAAATTTCCCAGAAGTCTCTGCGAAAAATGAATGTGCATCAGATTAGCAAATATTGACCCCAACTCTTTAAGTAATCAGGAATAGTCTTTGTAAATGTTAATGTTGGAAAATAACCAAGCTTATATCAAAATTAAAGTAGTGATCATGTTTCTGAATTGCGTTATATTCCTGGACCGGATCGACTTTTGGGGTCGAAGTCTTTCTGTTACCATAGCAACCATTTTTTTTGGTGGCGCCTCAGAGAGAACGTCAGTGATGAAGGCTGCACTTCTTACCTTTGCGTGACGACTAGCGTGTACGTGCTGCGGGTTGCGTTGCGCCCCGGCCCCCACGTACAGTTGTACGTCGGTTCGTAGTGGCGACCAAAGCAGTCCAAGTCCCGGACGCCGTCTGTGGAAGCGACACGAGGATAAGAGCGACTCCTCCGACCTGAACAGCTGATGAGTCAACAGTGTTTCTCTGTACCGGGGTGATGCTGCCTACAGGCCTGAGAGCTGACAAACGCTCCGCTTGATTTTTTGCAACTGTCTGGAAATAACCATGTGTCAGAAATAGGTCAATAGGCTCGTCTGATTGTAATCTTTCACAAACTTTTGGGGTCAACTTTTGAAGTTTTTACCTGTAGACGCCTGGCAGGAGGGCAGAACACGATGATCAGCATCAAACCTTGAGCAAAAGTGAAGGTTATTGTTCCTCCTACAGTAATGGTCAAACAGAAGCATCTGGTTAGATTCTTACCTAAGATGAGAACACTCACAGAACCTCCACTCCTCTGAGCGGCCCGGCTCGACATGCTGCCTGCGGCTGCCTGAGCAACCGAAACCGAGGAGGTGGGTTTGAGGTAATCTCACGCCCACGAGCTGCAGTCATTCAGCCAGGATGCTCGCCGCGGCGGCTCATATGAAAATGAGCAGCCAGGAAAGTATTCAGGGAGTTTTAACAACTCGGCACGTCAAAAGGGGGCGGGGTTAGGTTTTCCCACGAGGCTCAGCGACTGACAAATGGCAGTTTGCAGAAATGACCATCCTGTTTTTACTTCTCCTTTTTTTTTCCACTTATAGATCTGTTGAACACTTGAGACTCTTCGTGTCCAGGTCAGAAGATCTCCCTTGTGAAGTCTCACTCCAACTATATTTCTTTATGTTTTAAAATCGTTTTCAGTGGTCTTTTAATTATAATGATGGCAGAATTAGCTAAAATTAGCTAAAAATGTCGTTTTAAGAATAAGTGAGGCAGGAGCCTATTAGAAATTCAACTGTTGGAGCAGTATCTGTCCACCCAGTATTCCTTTGTTTACACTCACTTCTGCTAGCTTATAGCCTCTCACAAGCCCAAGCTAACATTAGCGTAGCGAAATAAAAAGGCGAGCAACATCGGAGCCATCCAGACGTACAGCTTTGATCCAGATTCCAGCTCAGATAAGGAAAATGAAGACGTTAAAGGATCAGGTTGTCTTCAAGTGGATGCTTCGCAATTGTGGCGGAGAAGGGCAACTTTGGCCCCGCCCATGGCAGTTCCTGCATCACAAATCTGAGCTTTTTCAAGCTGCCGGTTTTCATCTGCTGAAAGAAATAATCAGAAACTCAAATTTAATCTTGAATTATTCTGTAGGTGTGCCCCATTATGAGATAAATGCTGAAAGAATTTGTCAAAAACACATTTTTTAGTTGAGTGGACCTTCAACCCAGAAGTATAGTGAACACTATTTTCTTTCTTTTTTTTTGCAGGTCTTCTTCCATATGGCAACGACTCTCCCCCAAGGATGACAACATAAAAAAAAAATTTAAAATTCAATATTCAATACATACATGTCAGTTAAAGTACCTTTTAAAGTTATTATAGGATGGTCACAAGACCCACAGAAATGTTGTGGCAAAGTGTACAATTTTCAGATTTTTTGCGCAATATTTTGGGGATTTTTTTTTTTTTTTTTTTTGAGGAGCCTTTACACAATTTCACTCACACACCACCAGGTTGAGTCAACTACCACAATCGAAGTTTCATTGACATTTGACCTCATAAGATGCCGCCATTTTAAATTTTCTACAAAAAAAAAACCCTTTAGTGCCAGCTACAAATTTAAACTATTTTTTATGGATTTTGATTTATCGCTTCATTAAAAAGCTAATTTGGAAAAAATTTAGGATTTAGAAGTCGTCGATTTTTAACTGTGTTAGCGTGGCGAGTTTGCTAAAGTGGCACCTTGCTGTTGCCCATGTGATTTTACCAGAATACTGTCACGTGGACCTCAGAAAAACACTGGAACCATGTTACTGTTAGGGTTAGGAATCTGCTGGTATGAATATGCAAATTCATCTTCCAACTACAGTTCTGATATTTCCACATCCGGCTAATGATGAGTTCAAAGTTGTGTTTGGGCGCCATCTTGTCTGCAACCAGGTCCCCTCAACATTTAACACATGGATTGTTGCCTCAAGCTGAATGAAGCATGAAATAGAATATAAATCTATAAGGAATGTGGGCGTGGTTAACAACAAACCTCCGTTGCCAAGGAAATTAAAAAAATTACTTTTACTGATTCTAATAAAAATGACATAGACCTGTTTGTCACTTTCAGGCGACCAAAAAATAAAATAGTTGCCATGGAGATAAAACCAGTAGAGAGGCTGCCATTTTGAAAAAAAACATTTTTTTTCTACCCAATTGAATTGATCACATGCAGCGCTGTGGGTGGTGGAAGGGGGGAGGGGGGTTTGTAAATAAAGTTAGATATTTGTTCTACTTGTTTATTTATCTGTTTTAATGTTTTTTTATGGGAAGATCTTTGTTTAGATTTCAAAGTTTGAAAGATATTCTTATTCTCTGCAACACCTTGTGGGGAAAAGTGCTTTATAAATAAAGCTTGATTCAATTTTTTAAAGAACATATTAAAGATTTAAAGATGGAATTTGATTCATCCTTAAAAACAAAAGTTTTAAAGAAAAATAACTTTTCAATCTCTTACATAAACAAATATTTGACTGTTTTTAGTTGGAACTGCTTCCCAAAAGTTTGCTAACTTTGTCTTGGTTGTTGGGACAGACTAGTTCCTGGAAGGCTGGTGTGAAACTGCTGCAGCTTTCACAGCTAAAGCTGATGACTAGCACTTTCCTACAAACATGGAAGGTTTACAGTAAAAAAATCTCTCACCATCAGAACTTTATTTGAACTCGTTTTTCTCAATCATTTCTTTAAATCAGTTTGACAAACAGTAACATGACTGTGGATCTATGTCTTCCAACAAATGTTTGTTTTGTCATTTATCAGAAAGTGCTTGTGCTTCATCGCAGCTTTTCTCTGAAAGATGTTTCTCCTGAAAGACGATGTTGGGTCATTCGTCATGTACAGTGTGAAAACCACCACTGTAACAGTCTGTCTTCATTTTGGCCTTTTGAAATGTCAGAACACTCGTTACTGAACTGAACATATTCATCTAACGCGGTCCTTCAGCAGAAGAGAGGAACTCCAGGTGACCCGATTATTTCACTTTCAGGAAAAGACATTTTCTTATACAGTTTGCTTATTTAGTCAGAAAAATACTTTATTTTATTTTATTTTGGGAGGTTTTTTAACGACAATGAAAAATAAAGAAGATAAATAGATAGATTTGTCTCTATTATCTGAAATGTTGACTAAAGCCATCCAACTTGTAGATTTGATTTGTTTTTCTCAGTTTTTCTTGGTGCAGATGTCAAGTTACAGTCTTGATGCATCAGAAGCTCGTCGATGTAATCTGTCTGAAATAACCATCCATCCATCTATCATCCATCTATCATCCATCTATCATCCATCCATCCATCCATCCATCCATCCATCCATCTATCATCCATCTATCATCCATCTATCATCCATCCATCCATCCATCCATCCATCCATGCATCATCCATCCATCTATCATCCATCCATCCATCCATCCATCCATCTATCATCCATCCATCCATCCATCCATCCATCCATCCATCCATCCATGCATCATCCATCCATCTATCATCCATCCATCCATCCATCCATCCATCTATCATCCATCCATCCATCCATCCATCCATCCATCTATCATCCATGCATCATCCATCCATCTATCATCCATCCATCCATCCATCCATCCATCTATCATCCATCCATCCATCCATCCATCTGGCAATCCATCCATCCACCCATCCATCCATCCATCCATCCATCCATCTGGCAATCCATCCATCCATCCATCCACCCATCCATCCATCCATCCATCTGGCAATCCATCCATCCATCCATTCATCCATCCATTCATCCATCTGGCAATCCATCCATCCATCCATCCATTCATCCATCCATCCATCTGGCAATCCATCCATCCATCCATCCAACCATCTGGCAATCCATCCATCCATCCATCCATCCATCCACCCATCCATCCATCTGGCAATCCATCCATCCATTCATCCATCCATTCATCCATCCATCCATCTGGCAATCCATCCATCCATTCATCCACCATCCATTCATCCATCCATCCATCCATCTGGCAATCCATCCATCGATCCATCTGGCAATCCATCCATCCATCCATCCATTCATCCATCCATCCATCCATCCATCCATCTGGCAATCCATCCATCCATCCATCCAACCATCTGGCAATCCATCCATCCATCCATCCATTCATCCATCCATCCATCCATCCATCCATTCATCCATCCATCCATCCATCCATCTGGCAATCCATCCATCCATCCATCCATCCATCCATCCATCCAACCATCTGGCAATCCATCCATCCATCCAATCCATCCATCCATCCATCCATTCATCCATTCATCCATCCATCCATCCATTCATCCATCCATCCATCCATCCATCCATCTGGCAATCCATCCATCCATCCATCCATTCATCCATCTATCATCCATCCATCCATCTGACCATCCATCCATCTATCATCCATCTATCATCCATTCACCATCCATCCATCCATCTGAACATCCATCTGAACATCCATTCATCCATCCATCCATTCATCCATCCATTCATCCATCCATTCATCCATCCATCCATCCATCATCATCCATCCATCCATCCATCCATCCATCCATCCTTCTTTCTCATTTCTTCAGTTTGTATGTATTATACCTACATTATTTTATTATAGAACTTTACTGTTGTTTATTATTTGTATGATCGATTTTATGAAGTAACTTGAAACTTTTAAGCCCGCTTCAGTCTACAAACTGATCTCACACCCTATGCTCAAACCATAGACTGTACACTCACTGGACAGTTCAAACCCGGTACCGTTACTCTAATCCCAACCCCAACCTGACATGGGACATGCTACCAAACCGGTGCCGGATGCGGAACCGGGTGCGAACGGGTACCGGGTTAGGGGACCCCATCTCGACGACTAGTCTGCATTCCGGTACCACAATCTGAGGGTTGTGGACCCTTGATTTAACAGAAAGCCAGCTTGTCAAAAAAAAAGATAATTTGGGGACTGCCAAAACATTAAAAAGTGACGCAGAGGGCTCCCTCACCAAAAGTCAATATGTGACGACTCGAGGATGATAACGTGTTGGAGTATCGGGTGGCAACAGTCCTCTAAAAGCGTTTTCAAGAATGCCCTTTTTGGGTGTTCTTGAACACACCATGACTGTGTGGCGAGGGGTGAAACAGCAGCATCTGCGCTCAGGTCCAGATAATTGTGGACAATGTGAACGCAGACCAGAGAAACCAGCCAGCTCTTTAAGAAGTTCAATATGCTTCATCGGTTTTACTACACCAGTAGAAAAGTCAGTTCCTCTTCAAAAAGCCTCGTCACATCAGAAACACACTTAAGTTCCTTCTTTTGCTTGAACTGTTTCAAGAAATGTTTTGTTTTTAGGCTGAGAAAGTGGTTGTTTTGTCATTTGATGGAAGGAATGGGAATCCAATGGGGCAAAAGTCGTTCTTCGGTCATGTCGGAGGACATTTTAACACTTTTTTGGCTCTTTCTGATACAGAGAAACTCACATAGACTGAAGTTTGTTAAACGTCTTGCTGCATGTTCCTTTTTCTGAACTCTGAACACAGGAAGCTCCCCTCACACTTCGCTGGGTTCAAGTCAGTAAACTTGAAAACCGTCAGCGTGATGCTTATCTTGATCTCGACACGGTTCCTCAAGGCCGCATGCGTTTGTGTTGCTGAGGAATAGGTGGAGTTTGACCTGAAGAGTTACACAATAAGAAAACAAGTACATTAAGATTGAATTTTTAATGATCTTCGCACAGGAAGTTTGTTTCCGCTAAATGTGTGAGTCTGCCTACTCATCTAGATTTCCCCTCTTTACCTCTTATCATGTGTCAGATCTACAGCATGCCGTACCTCACATGTCGCCCGCATGGCTTCAAATACTCTGTGGATTAAGGACCTGTGGGGTCCCTCAGGGCTCAATCATTGGACCTTTCTTATTTAATCTATATATATGCTCCCTCTGGGTCACCTAATATCTAGAATCGATGTGTCCTACCATAATTATGCAGATGACACTCAGATTTATGTTTCATTGTCAGCGGGTGAACAAGGCCCTATAAATTCACTGTGCCGCTGCATTGAACAAATTAACATGTGGATGCAAGATAATTTCCTCCATCTAAACTCAGATAACACTAAAATAATTGTTTTTGGTCCACAAAATCAAAGGACACGTGTCATCTGGAATCCCACTCTTTTAAACCAAAGAGTCAAGTTAGAAACCTAGGAATTATATGAGATGCTGACTTAAATTTTAAGTCACATCTCATCACTTACATCAATAGCCTTCTATCACCTGAAGAACATCACAAAAATGAAAAATATGGTGTCCAAACCTGACTTGCCTTTGTGTCCAGTAGCCTGGACTATTGTAATGGCCTCCTCACTGGGGTCTCAAAAAGAGGGATCAAAAAACTGCAACTTATTCAAAATACTGCAGCTCGAGTTCTGAAAAAAAAACAGGAAATATGACCACATTAGTCCAGTTCTGAGGTCTTTGTAGTGACTTCCTGTCACTCAGAGAATCGAGTTTAAAGCAGCTCTGGTTGTTTATAAGTCTCTCCGTGGCCTATCACTCAAGTACATTTCTGAAATGCTTATTTATTATAACCCAACCAGTTTTTATTTATCTATGTTTTCAATTAGGACTATTTTATGTGTATGTTTATAATATTTAAAATTTCAGAATTTTAATCTTGTTGACTGTTATGATCTTACTTGTATTTTATCAATATATTTTATTTCCTTTTTGTAATTTTTAAATATTTTTTTACAGCAATTTGAATTGGCTTGGGTAGGAATTGTGCTTTATGAATAAACTTGCTTGCTTGCTCACTTTTTTTTTTTTTTTTTGTACCCCCTCCAGCAGTGATTTCTGAGGTCAACTGCACATCCTTCCAGCTCTAAATACATTTTATTTATATATCACAAAACAATGGAGACGAGGTCCACAGCCAAGACGAGCCGGAGGCGAGGTCCACGACCAAGAATGGGAGCACAGACGATCCACCAGGAATCAGAAATAGGAACAACACGTGAGTTGCACTGCACCAAACAGAAGCACAAAGAACAAACTGGCAGTTTTGTCATTCTATGACGGGGTGTCCAAACTTCTAGTGGGTGGCATTAAATGCAAATAAACTATTAAATTGACACTGTATTGTAACTTCTTCTCAAGAAAACAAATGCATGTTTACATAAATTAATGTTAATTTTTTTCACTGTTTATTCCAAGTTAGCCTGTTGTGTTAGCATGCCTTGTCTGCCTCTTGATATAGAATTTTTTCAAAACAGCCACAGTCTCTTAGCATATTAAGCAGAAAGTTGTTTGATTTTTTCATAGAAAATGTTCCCACTTGTCCTGGAAGAGGTGGCCCTCACTTTTCAAGGGCCATCTTTTCTTTATTTTCTATAAATGTTTTAGAAATTAGCTAGCTGGCAACACAGAAGGGTCACACAACAATATTGGTACAGGTTTACAATGGCTTAAAAGTCAAATAGATCCATGCACGTCTTTGTTTTCCTTGTCTGAGCTGAAATCTTGATCAAAACTTTATGGCTGGATGGCTTCGATACTGCTCGCCATTTTTTGTTGAACCGGTAATGTTAGCTTGGGGTTGCGAGGGGCTGTAAGCTAGCAAAAATGAAATAATAGAAAAAGGAACTTTGAAAACAGATCAAAAGAGGAACAGAGTGGGAGTTTAAAATGTAAATTAGCTGACCACAATCAAGAAGTTGTAAACAACATTTTTCATAAAGTGCTTGGGGCCATAAATAATTGATTTTATGAAATTTTATGCCACATTTGGCCTGCGTTCCAGACTTTGGACACGCTTGTTTTATGACAAATGTTCTCTACTGCACTGAGAATTTTGATTACAAACGTTATCTAATTATGCCTTTTTTTTGTTCAAATTTAATAAAAGCATTATGCCTTTTTGTTCAAACTTAATAAAAGCATTACAAAATTCCACTGAAGATTGGTTAAAAATTGCTTTTTCTCTATCTCTCTTTCTTTCTTTCTTTCTTTCTTTATATATTATATATATATATTATATATATATATATATTATATATATATATATGTATATATTGGCAGTTGAGTAAACACATGAGCTGAAGGTCTCTTGTGTTTGACAGATTTACTGTTTAATTTCAGACACATAAGGAGTATATTTATAAAAACTCATTTTAGTATTTGAAGCTAAACTTTATTTATAAAATCATATTTGCTTACTTTTTTTGTTGGACTGAATGGAAGAGAGAAGAGAGAGATTGGGATATTAATGACGGATAAAATAAAGGAGAGTAAAAAAAGTTGAAGAGGCTGGAGGATAATGGACAAATAGAAATGAGTAGAATTACAGGTTTATCATTATTATTGTCAAATGTAGATGTTTATTAAAATAGCTGGACTTGTCCACGGAGAAATCAACATTTACTGCTGTTATTATGGTTTTCAAAATCCTATTTGTAAAATATTCTGATTCTGTATATTTAACCCATTTCCAACTATGTCGGATTAATCCAGTAGTTCCTATAAATGCAAACAAAACCCCAAACTGACACAACCATTGCAATTTAAGGAAGAAGCTGATCTGTTTGAAGACTGGATTTCCATATTGAATGTTTACAGATTCATTTAAATTACAACGATTAAGCTCCTCTGTCTACTCTCCACCTCCCAATTCTCCTGATGCCATTTTCTCTGCCAACAAACTGAACACTTCCTCTCAGTTTTACACAATGGAACACTCAGATCCACTTCCGCCTAACCTGCCGCGTGTTTTGCCACACTATCTGCTCGGCAGCATCCAGAGCGCACGCCGGCATCAGCGTAACAGCGGTAACAACGGGCCTCTTGGCTAAAAATAAGAGCCGGCTTACCAGGAAAGATCGAAGTGATTCAGAAAGCTCTCAGCAGTCATAACAGGAAGCACAGTTCGTCTCTGAAGGGTTTCTGTAGTAAATTTTGGCTTCAGGTGTGTGAAATTTGTTCCACTTGTTTTTCTTGTAAACCACTTGAATGCACTTTATTGTCTGTAGTTTAGAGTTGATGACAAATGAGATCTTTAGTCACAAATATCCCTTTGTTACGAATCAGTTTAATGGAAACAACATAAGAAGGTTTCTCCAAAAAATAGAAAATGACAGTTAAAGTAGGTATTTTTCTTACTGTTAAGTGAAAAAAAAACAAATAAACAAATAGAAAAAAAATGAATTTATTTATTAATTTATCATAAACCAAGAAAAATCAAGAAAATTTGTAGTGAAAATGGTTTTCTCCTGCTTTTTAATAGGGGTGTTCCACAGGGTTCTAAACTGGGACCCCTGTTTTTTCTTCTTTTTTAAATTTTTTTTTTGCCCACTATCTTTTTTTTTATTTTAAATATTACATCAGCGATATTTATATTCTATCGTCAAATCATTCCCAGTGATCTTTTAATTGTAAGTATGAAGTATTTAGCCAAAATCCAAAAGCTTTTGTCGTTTTTTAAGACATATCTTTTCCACAATGGCAGTAGCTTATTAGAAATACAAGTCATGTTTGTGGGCGGGGCTGTTGACACAGAGCAACACCCCCCCCCCCCCAGCTTTTTCTAGCATCCAATTTTCATCTGCTCCTGATTTGAATGAAGAAATACTCAGGAAGACACTTTTAATCAAAAATTCTTCTATATAGGTCCTTTATTATGAGGAAAATGATACAAGAACATGTTAAAAACACAAAAAAATACGATTTGCATTTATAGTGGGTCTTAAGTTGAATTTGCATGTCAATCAAATATTTATTAATGAGGCAAAAGTGCAAAAAAAATCTGGTAAACTTGACGCAGGATACCATTTGAGATATTTGCCATGTTGACTATAATGTTTCCAGTTATCCTTTTCATTATTATTTTTGTCTGAATTTTTGTTAATATCTTCTAAAAAATGTTTTTTAGTGAGAACTCATCTGAACTCTGGATGCAGAACCTCGGTCCACCTGAGAACAAATATCCACGAGAATCTTCTTATGAAAATGAGTAGCTTTAGAATTGTTCATTCCTTTTCTTTTTGAGTCTGATGTACATAAACACTGCTGCCTACTGGGCAGATTCTGTAACTGCATCACTTTTTTTTTTAACTTTTTTTTTTAACAATGCAATACTTCAAAAATCAAAGTTTTATAGCTAAAAATTTTACATGTGGTTAAGTGCAATTATATGTTGCAATGTTATATTTTATTGTAAGTGTTTGTAAATGTACTTGGTATTATTTTATGTACATAAAAGTTAGGGAGCTAGAGATAAAAAAAAACCATTTGGTTAACCTAACATTTAGGCTAATTCTGGCTTCTTTTTCAATTTAAATGTATATATAATGGCCTTTATAATGACTGGAGTCAAACAAGAGATTGAACATTAAAAGCTCAAAACATTAAAAACAACTGAAAGGTTAAAACAATTGAAGGTTTAAACAAAAAGTGACAAAAAAACTCAAGATAAAAGCATAAACAACATATTTGGTCAAGTTTTTTAATTGCACTATCTACATTTAAATAAACTTATAACATTTATTAAAATAAAAAAGTAATCAGTTATTCAGTCAATATACTACTCCTATGGCAATCAAATCAAAATCTGTGCTCCAGTCTTAGGACTACGGGGCTCCTTAAGGGACATCAAAGTAAAAAAAAAAAAAAAAAAGCCCCCCCCCCCAAAAAAATATATCTGGTGTGCCTTGGTTATTAGCTGGTGCTCATCGGTTACTATCTAGTGTGCACCAGTTATTATCTACTGCTCACCAGATAGGAATCAGAACTTTTTTTTAAAATAGTATCTGGTGAGCACCAAATACTAATTTTGTTCTGGTTATTATCTGGTGAGCACCACATAGTAACCAGAAAAAAATATCTGGTGCACACCACTTACTAATTTTTGTTCTGGTTACTATCTGGTGCATATCGGTTATTATCTGGCGAGCACCACATAGTAACCAGAAAAAAATATCTGGTGCTCACCTCTTACTAATTTTTCTTCTGGTTACTATCTTGTGCATATCGGTTATTATCTGGTGAGCACCAGATAGTAACAAAAAAAAAAATATCTGGTGCTCACCAGTTACTAATTTTTCTTCTGGTTACTATCTTGTGCATATCGGTTATTATCTGGTGAGCACCAGATAGTAACCAAAAAAAAATATCTGGTGCTCACCACTTACTAATTTTTCTTCTGGTTACTATCTGGTGTGGATCGGTTACTATCTGGTTACTATCAGTTGCCATTGAAAAAACAGCAGCTTTCACTTTGATATCTCTTTTTCTCTGGTTACACTCCTGTGTGTCAACACAAAATCAAAGTTGGCGAGTCAAATTCATATCGTACGCTCAATAAATCTCTCCATAGATGTCAGTGTGGACAGTGAGAGCTGTAAAAGGTGGAAGCTTATGAGGTGAACTATAACTGCAGCTTTACAGTGAGAGCGGAGCCGCCGAGCTGTCGCTGTAAACCTGTTTGGTCTGGTTAATTATGGTTCAGGTGGAGCTCGTCTTTTAGTGGCCACTATGTTCTCATCTAATGGGTGTGACTCTGAAAACAAAGTCAACAAAGCAGAAAACAGTAGGAAGGCACATTTGACAACAGAAATGAAATAATGAAACGATAAATCCATTTGGATCAATCTGATCCTGATTATATTCTTGTCTGTTTGCACATTGTCCTGCTAAAGTTAAAGTTGTATCTTGTGTTTTTTGCTTTCACTATTTAATTTGAGACTTTTTAGAGCAAATATCAACAGGAAACTGCATGCAAGTGTGCCCTCTAGTGGAGTTCCTGCATCCTGCACCTGAAACTATCAATAGAAATTAATTGGTTCAACAGTTGTTTGTTCTTGATTTTAGTGCAAAGAAAGCTTTACAGTTAAATAAATAGATACACAGTTTTAATCTCATCAGGTGCAATTTGTCAGATTTATACAAATAAAGACTTTAGGAAAGATGTTGGAAACCTGATAAAACTAAACAACTCCGATTCCTGTTTTTGTTGGATGGAACTTCTTATTTTTACAACCTTAGAAATCAAGGACTGCAACTTTTTACAGGAGTAATACCTGCAACGGTTTGTAGATTATTAAAGAGCTTTAAGAGTTTGTGTGTCTGCAAACCGGGATTCATGAAAAATTCTTTTATGTTCTGCAAGAAAATAATCTAATTTAAAACGTTTTTCAAATAGCAGAACAATCTTAGTTTAAGAAATAGGTCTTAGTGACTTTATTTTTCTTAAAATTTTAATGAAAAGGTTTGTATTATTTCTAAAAGGCCTGTTTTTGCAGTGCAGTTAAATAAAAAAGAGAAAAAAGGTTTATTTAAATGTTCTCACACTTAGTAGAAAAGACTCAAAATGCCAAAACTAAAAGCAAACACTTAGGCTATTTTAATTTAGCTGCCAAATATCACAATTCCATAATAATATTGTTTTTTTTCATATATTAAAATATCTCATTGTTTTTGAATGATTTTCATTTCTATATTTTTTTTCTAATTTTTTTTACTTTGTACATTAAACAAAACTGAAGAAATTCAGATATTTTGTATCTTAATTTAAAACATTTAGAGTCGTGGGGTTGCTGGAGCCTATCCCAGCTACTTTTGGGAGAAGTTTGTAGCAGGGCCACATACTCTCAAATGCACACCTATAGATAATTTAGAGCAACTAAAAGCAAAAAAACAAATGTTTTAGTGAGAGGAAAGCCACACATGCTCAAGAAGAATTTGCAAACTCTATATATAAAGAAGGGATTGGAACCACGGCCTTCTCACCCTGTAGAAACTTTAGTTTTTGTTGAGTTGAATGGAAAGTTGCAACATTTTTCCACCTTGGGTTAAAAATAAGTGGAACTAGAACTTGAATGAAGTTTTCTCTTAAAGCCGAGAAGTTTGACTCATGAATGAAGTTCAGCGTCTCCTTCATGGATTTCATTTATCTTGTTTTTTCGAGGAGGAAGGAAGGAAGACGGCATCAACTGCAGTGAAATCATCATTAACCAGTGAGTAATCCTAATTCATCTCAGTCCCCCCCCCACATTCTGTCTCTGGTTTGGTTGCTCATTGCTGGAATATTTCTCCGTGGGAATGTTGTGATCACTAAACATCCTTCCACTGCACATTGTTGTTTGTTTGTTCTGGAGGAGGAGGAGGAGGAGGAGGAGGAGGAAGAGGGCCTTTTCCTCTGCTGCTCTTCATGAAGTTTCCTCCTTCAGTGTGTCAGTAGTGTGTGCGTTAAAGCAAACGTGTAATATGAGTTACATTAAGCAATTCTTAAACATGTTTTAATCTCTGGTGTCTTTGTATTAATCTTTGGAAATCTAATATTAATACTTTTTAAATTATATATAGTTGAATTTCAATTTTGTTTTTCTAGGCAACAACACCTGAAAAACCTTATTAGAATCACTGCAATTTATAAAAAAAAAAAAAAAATCTACCCACACAACCTTTGTTTCCAGTGGTTTCCATGGCAACGTGTAATGGGAAAACGAGTGAGAGACTCAATAAAGGCGACAAAGCCTTATTAGTGAGTAGAACAGACACTCGTCCAAACGGTTGTAGGTGTCTTTAGTCATCATTCTGACACTTTTTATTAACTCGAAAGAGTATTTAATCTGATTAAAAAAGCTCTTGTAGGGACAATTCAATTCAATTCAATTTTATTTATATAGCCTAAAATCACAAAGAATTTTGCCTCATTGGGACAACTGTAGCAACGATTTCTACAGAAAATGTTAAAAAAAGGAGACGAGTCAGCAGTATAAAACCAATTGAACAATTGAACAACGGCCCATTCATTTTTTTTTTTTTTTTTTGATGAAGCAACCTTTTGTTTGCTAATCTTTATGTATACTGGATTAAACCCAGGACTACACCCAAACGTCAATATTTAAAGCTTTTAGCTTGAGTGACTCGACCTAAAAATGAACACTTTTAAGTTCCTAGAAGAGAAAAAAAAAGACAGACTGGAACAAGTTGAGACCTCTTGTTTGTAGGTATGTTATTGGACGCCACGTACAAAACGTACGACCATCGAATACCTGTTAAAAGTTAAACCAGTTGACCAATCAGGGACTTGTAGCTAGCTTACTAGCTAGCTAGCTTTATTAATCCCTCATTCGGTTAAAACAAGAAGGATAACGGAATTATTTGACACCAATGTTGAATCCGGATTCTTCCCCCACCCCTACGACTTCTGGTGTCGGAACTCGTTTTTTTAAGGGGGAGCCACAGCGACTTGAGGCTGTGTATCCCTCCGCCGGTAAGGTGTTTCTTGAAGAAGTAGCGTGGGTTTATAAAGTTTATATTTTAATGTACGTTTTTTTGTTTTAGCATGACTTTCCAAGCTATGTGCTAAAGTAGATGACCAGTAACTATCGATGACATCATCAAGCGGTAGTCACACTTTTTTCTTCTAAATCTTTTTGGAAGCCCTAGGGATCAGGAAGGAATTCGGATTTGGCGCTAGTTTTTCATATATTGGAGTAAAGCTATTGTTAGAAATTTTTCAATAATTTTTCAGACTTAAAAACATTTTTTTGTAAATGTACAATTTTGTTAGTTAAATTTATATATTTTTTATTTTAAGTTTGCAGTTTTTAAAATGGTTTTGAATCTAAGATTATCCATGTACATTTTTAAAAAGAGATAAAGATATGGTTAGCTTAAAATGCTGACACGAGGGATATTTGCTTAAGGGGGACTTAGGAGTTGCCCAAATATTTGGCACCCCCCCTTGGAGACGCCCCTGGTAGTGAGAGAAAAATGCAGACTTGGGCATCTAAAACAACAAATATAAGAATAAAAATACATAAATACGGAAGGAATTGGTATATAAAATGTTTTAGTATCTGTGTAATCACGGTAGCTTCGAAGTTTTACCCGAACTTCTTGTTTTAGCTGCTTAACTAAAGAAGGTGAGAGCGGTCAGGCGATGCGGTGATCTGATTGGTCGGCGATGACATGTTGTGGGCGGGGCCAGAGCAGACTGAGCGCGTGTGTGATATGAAGGGCAGGGACGGCGTGGAGCGGCCGACCAACTGACGCGGGGACTACAGCCGTCTGCCGGCGTGGACTGCCGTCCGGCGAGAGTTCGAGTCCGCGAGGGAAACTTCCGCCGCTGAGGCTCGGAGGAGAACGGCGGGCGCGAGGACACCATGAACCGGGCAGGTGCGGCGGCAGGTTAATTAGGACTCCGGTGTTTGGAAGTTAATGGAACCGAAGCGGTTCACGGAGACTGGAGGAGGCGGCGGGAGTCGCTCCTCGTCGGGTTCCCACACCGTATCCGAGGGGGAGGACGAGGTGGAGGTGGAGGTTAAAGTTCACGGAGGTGAAGAGGAGAACCGAAAGGAGGAGGTGGATGAAGAGGAGGAGGAGGAAAAGGTAAACTAAAAACCCTTTCTGCTTTTATTTGGCTAATATGAGTCACTAATTAATATTATTTAGGCATAACTCTTGTTTTTTTTTTTTTTTTTTTTTTAATGTAATTAAAGATTTTGACCTAAAGTAGACCTGCAGAAACTTTCCTCTGTGATGCAAATTTGCCTCCAGGTTACATTCCTGACTAAAAGCGACAATTGGGGTTGGGCAAAAAAAACTTTTTTTTTTTTTTTTTTTTTTTTTTTTACTTTATGTACATTAATTTGTTTTGAAAGAAAAGACTTTGTGTTTTTAATAAAAAAAAAAAAACAATATTTAAATAATTTCTGGCTGTGTTCATGTTAAATAATCAGTTTTGTGAAAGTTGTTTACATAAGAGAAATAAAATGAAAGTTATTTTAAATCAGATTCAGAAAGTAGATTTTATCAGTTAGACTTAATATAGAAGTGTGTTGGCAACACAAACTCTATAAAATTAAGACATTTTTAAGTTTTTTTTCCTAACTTTGAGGTTAATTTTACACTTTTCTTTAACCTCTTAAGTTTATTTCCAATTCTATAAATAAAAAAAAAAGTTTAATTCATCGACCCTTTGAAAAATAGTCTTACACTAGAAAAAACTAATTGGCTTCCTTAAAAAAAACACATATATTTGTAAAATAAATAAAAAAGGGACTTAAGACATGAAAGGGTTAAAGTTCCTAATGTGAAAAATACCATTTCAGTTGAGTCCTATAACTATTAAAATTGTGTATATTGGAGGAAAGCTACAAAATTTGACTTTCTGTCAATTTATTTTCCAATAATGGCAAAAGAAATGCACATCTACCTTACATTGCACCACAAATTAACCCTTTAACACAAGGTAATTAAACTATTTGACAATAATTATATTTAAGTTTTATGTGCATAATTTTATAAGTGTAAATATTTCCATTTATGAGTAGGAACAATTATGTCATGAGAATATTTTTTTTTTGTTTTCTCAATTTTCAAATCAACAAATAATAACTTTAATTGTATATTTTATTGACTTTTCCCTTTGTTTTATTGCTGAAATTGCTCAAAAGAAACCAAATCAATCAAAAAGTTTAGGCAAAATTAGAAATAAACAAACAAACACATCGTATTAGATAATGACACACTCTATATTTGTGTTTGCTCTTATCCTGATGACAAAATATTTGTAAGTGGCTCCTCTTTCTCTGGATCAGATGTCATGATGTCATCCTCTAAATGCGTCCTCCTACATGTTTACATCTGCTTTAGACTCCCGCCGATCCTACACTTTTCAGCTTACGCCTGTTATTTTTCATGTTTGTCATCTAAACAATTACTTTGTAACATGCTAGCTGATTTGTAAACAAGTCCAACTAAATAAAATGCATCCTAGGATGATTTTTTTAAAAATCTAGATCATATAATTAAACGTTTAAATACAGTTGATCACGATTGGCTGACTGCTAAAGAGCGTAGCCCAAAGGCAAAGAAGATTCTAATTGCACTGACATTTCTTTCTTTGTCAAAAAAAAAGAGAAACATATTAAGGAAAAACTCAACTAATCACTCCTTTAGATCATCAACAAACAAAAAGCTGTTTTAACGAGAGATTTTCCTGTAGGCGGCGTTGATCTTAAAATAGTCTTTGAGAGAATCAAAGGCCTCTGACACTGCTTTATTCATGAATGTGGAAAAAAAACAAACGGCACCAGATGAGTGTGAGCTTTGCAGCTTGTGTAACACTGAACCAGACTGCAGACTGGTTTGACTGGCTCTAATTAACCCAGAGCCGCCTGATGGGACCCGTCTGAGGTTTCTGTCATGGAAAGCCGTGATCGGTTGGGATGTTTTAACAAAACTTGTGACTTCTACACCAAAACTCTCCGTTTATGCAGTCAGACCTGCAGTGGTTTGATTTTTGTTTAAATTTGGATCATATTCTGGATTAAATAAAAATCTAATCACTTTGTTTACATGTTTTGCATTAACAAAAATCATTCTTTTTCACATTTTTGAATATATATCATGATGTAATAATGACATTTAGTTTTAGTCTCTCTAAAATCTTTAAGATTTTTGGTTTATAACATAAATAACTCGACTTATGACATAAATGCGTTAACTTTTTGGAATAAATTGAGTTTAGTGGAGCGTTGCCTGTTATAAATACACTTTTCTCTTTTTGGTCTTGTCTCTGGTTCATTTTTGGATTTATACATGTTTATTATGCCTGTACCTTTTTTGTCTTAGTTATAAAACATAAAGAAAACATTTAATTTTGATATATGTATTATTTTTTTTTTGCTGTAAATTTCAATATTTACCACTCAGGTTTGAGTTTTTTGAACAGTTTTAGATTTATTATCAAATTATTGTTTAAAATTCATAATATGTATAAAGAAACTGGAGTTATGGAAGTTTTTTCAGTCAAAATTGAGTATTATGCAGTTCTCCATTGACAGTTCAATTTGCAATTTTATCATGCATTTTGAAAATGCAGTCTAGTGTTCAACATAGAAAATTACAGTTAAATCTTACAAATTTCAAAAAATATATGTTTAAATGAAAGTAAAATGAATTGCATTTTAAATTGTGATGGTTTTTTGTGCAATAATTCAAATGAATGTGCAGTTTGTAATTAAAATTCAATGTTGCAAGCCTGCATGCAACATGTTGAATTGTGAATTGCAAAATATATCTTTAAATTACATGTACAGTTGTCTTTTTACTGAATGTATTTAATTAAAATATATATTAAATCACCATCATTTATACTTTTATTTAGAACAGGAGATCAGAATCAACAAAACTTAAAAAAAAAACAAAGATATAGACAGAAATATTGTTTTTCACTTTAAACATTTTTTTTAATCAACTTTAAACAAAACTTGAACATCACTGTTGTTTTGGATCATCGAACTATAAATCCTAAAAAAATGTTCTCAACAGTTTTTCCATCCATAAAGTTCTGCAACACTCTAATGTTGTGAAGCATTGCACGTCTGTGCAAAGCTGAAAGAAAAGCTGGTTTTCTCTGCTGCTAAATCAGCTGGAATTATGTCAATTGCATGATTTACTGGAATCAAAAGAATGTAAACACTGCAGATTAAGCTACGGTGTAAAAGTGAATTCTTTTTCCTGAACTTAAGTCAGTAAATTGAACTTAAGTCTAATCTTTTAACTACAATATTTTACTTTGAAAATGGGAAGTTTCCCCGACACTTTATTTTGAAGATTTATTTTGACAGTAGCGCCCATATTTGGAATTTTTTTAGTTTATAAGATGAAAATCCAACATTATTTTGGATTTCAAAGCAGAAAAATGCATTGTTCCATGTTTGTATTTTACTTTAAGGTGGGTTTTGGTTCTCACGCAGATCGTGAGCATCTGAGTACTCGGATACTCATTGCACCCCTACTATATTGTGCATTTTGTAGAGCTGGAATCTAGAATTCCAAAATCCAGTTCCCTGGAAATTTCCCAGAAGTCTTGCGAAAAAACAGTTTAAGGCTATGTCCAAATTCCTTCCCTATTCACTATATGGTGCGTTCGCCATTTTGTACTGCCGTCCGAGTCTACAATGCCAAAATCGAGTGCACTAGAAATTTCCAAGAGGTCTTTGTGAAAAGCTAGCATGCCGCAATGCTCACTACATTAGCAAATATAGACCACAATGCATTGCGGTTGAACAGTTTTTGCGTAGATATACTTTTGTATTAAATCATCCACATTTTCATCCCCAGAACACAGAGAAGTCATAAAAAGACGTTGTGAAATTTTTGTATTGATTTGTGAAATCGGTGATGTCATATCCTGCATTTAAAAAAAAAAAAAAAAAAAGTTGTAAGAATGTGTCGGAATTGCTTTTAAAATCCAGGGCACTACATATAGCACTATATAGTTATTTTTTTTTTAGTAATTAGTGATTAAGGTGGTAAATTTAGAGATGTGTGCACACTAGATTAACATCGACCACAATGCATTGCGTTTGAATAATTTTTGTACGGGGAAAAAAAAAGAAAGTATTTTTATTTTATTTTTTTAATAAAAATCCATGTTTTTATTATCAGATCACACCGGATTCAGAACTAGTCTTCATAAATTTCTCGTTTAATTTGTGAAACTGGTTGTAATTTCAGTTGAAAAAATAAGTAAAAAATAAAAAGGTCCCACACAGATTCTGACGCTTCGACTCTCTAGTTTGCTAAGCAGTGATTGAATTTGGCAGAACCCACGTCGGCCTGTGCAGCAGGTGAGAGGAGCCGATTCTACCGATGCGTTTGACTTCACGACTCTCTCGTTTGTGCGTCAGAAGCCCCTCGACGTGTTTCACGGATCAGAGGATCACGCTCTGCGGTGTGTCATGTTCATAACGGCGCTGCTGAACTAATCTGCTTTGGCAGAATGACATTTCATTAGCCTGAGACGACGGACGCGTCACCCACCACCACCGAAACTCATTTCTGATTTTAATTATTTACAGCCTAAGCTGTTGCGCATCAGTTAAACACGTTCTCTTGATATATTTCTATTTTTAAATCCAACTAAATGGGGTTTAAACAGGAGCTTCTCCAAAAGAACCTTAAATAGTTAAAACGAACCCGCTGCCCTCCCTCCTGCGGCCTTTGAAAGGCGAGTCGGATGTTCATCTAAAACCAGTGACCGAGCTTGTGCTGAGCGCAGACGAAGGGATGTAATTTAAGTCGCTGGACTCCTCTCACCCGCGCCAACCCCGCAAGGCGGGCCAGCATTACCTCAGGGTCAATCGGGGAACCCTGACCTCCGGCTAGCGGCTCGCTCCTGAAGGAAAAGCCCTTCAGTTTCTGATCATTGCTTTTTTATACTGGAGGATCATGGATGCATCTTCTTCAGCTGCAGCTTAACTTTTAAATCTGTTCAGAGTCGTGGCACCAGCAACTCCGATTTAACCTGCAGAGATGACAAATTAAGTCGGGTGTCATATCAGATTACTTTTCAAGGCATGTTTTTACTCACCTAAGGCGAACTGCTGCTGTTATTTATGGTTTATTTTGGAGAATGTTTGCCTGTGTTGCCTAGCGACGGGCTCCTCCGGACCCCCTCGGACGTGGCAGAAGAGGAAGCTGATAAACGGGTCGATGTTTCGGATCGACTGTGAATGAGGTTGTGCTCGCAGATGATAAAGCGAGTGAGGGCTGATCCGAGGGAGCGCTCATTGATTCACAAACGCAGGAGGAACCTTTCAGGAGGAAGTGACTCCATGAGGGCACAACTGTTATTAATATAAAGCCTATAAATCGTCTTGAACACAGACTCGACCACTCGGCCACAAGCTGCTCCGCCCCCTTCTGATGCATCCACTTGCAGACGAGAGATCCATGTTGACTGTATGGCTAGATAGAGCTAATGTCACCATTTTTGGTATAAACAAATAAACTCCCTCCAAACTCTCAACTACTAAAGAACTATATCATACATGATTATCCAGTGCCCTGGATTTAAATTTTTTAATGGCCAAAACTGATTTTTCAAAGTAAAAACTAACAAACACAAACATTTTACAAAGAATATTTTTGAATCCACTCTGTTCTGATGATGAAAACTTGGATGATTTGTAAAAGATAAAATAATTATCTGTAAGATCTCTAATTCCTGCCAGAGATGGATTTTTTTTAATCTCCTTTTTTTTTTAAGAATAAAAAGCTAACTTAAGTATGTTTTTCATGTGTTTTTAAATAATTTCAATACAGTAAAAACACTCAATGGATTTAGAATTGGTGTACACTTTTTTTTTTTTTTTTTTAAAGGCTGCTGCGAAATTTCAAGAATTGTAAATTCAGACGGTGCTACGAAATATCAAAAGCCCTAAGTTATGAGTAGTAAAGGAATTCAGTCACAACCAGAGAGTTCTTAATTGGGAAGGAAAAGGGGGTTGGGGTTCTCGGGGGATGGGTTGACTGGGGGGGTCTGACTTAGGCTGACTTGGGGGATGGGTTGACTTGGGGCTGACTCGGGGATGGGTTGACTGGGGGGTTGGCTTGACTTGGGCTGACTCGGGGGATGGGTTGACTTGGGGCTGACTCGGGGGATGGGTTGACTTGGGGCTGACTCGGGGATGGGTTGACTTGGGGCTGACGCGGAGATGGGTTGACGCGGGGGATGGGTTGACTTGGGGCTGACTCGGGGGGATGGGACTTGGGGCTGACGCGGGGTGGGTTGACTTGGGGCTGACTCGGGGGATGGGTTGACTGGGGGGGTTGGCTTGACTTGGGGCTGACTCGGGGGATGGGTTGACTTGGGGCTGACGCGGGGATGGGTTTGACGCGGGGGATGGGTTGACTTGGGGTTACGCGGGGGATGAGCTGACTTGGGGTATGGGTTGACTTGGGGTATGGGTTGTCTCAGGGGATGGGTTGACTTGGGGGATGGGTAGTCTCGGGATGGGCTGACTTGGGGGATGGGTTGACTTGACTTGGGGGATGGGTTGACTTGGGGAATGGGTTGTCTCAGGGGATGGGTTGACTTGGGGCTGACGCGGAGGATGAGCTGACTTGGGGGATGGGTTGACTTGGGGCTGACGCAGGGGATGGGATGACGCGGGGCTGACTCGGGGGATGGGCTGTCTCTGCGTCAATTCTCCCGCCTACAACTAATGAACTACTGCAAGAAACTGTCCTAGAAAACGACATGAGTTGTTTGCTTTAGGCAAGAAACAGCATAATCATAATTTAAAGTGTGTATTCTGACTGGAGAACTTGGTTGGTCTGTACCAAGTCCCCTTACTTTGGGTCTGGATTGAGTCCTCAACCGTGTTCTGTACTCAGACCAGGGTCAAGCGGACATTTCTGCTTGAAACTAAGGTAGTAAACAAAAACCATGTGACTAAAGATCCCTTCAGTCATTGACTGGGAATTATGGGGGCGGGGTAGAGCAACGACTAGACTAGAATTAGGGAGCCGACAGCTATAAAGATACAATGTCAAAGATGCATAGATAGGTCAGGAAAACAGAAGCAATGTGTATCGCTTTGCTGTTGCATCATTGCTCCACGTCTGCGCGCAGTTGTTCCTCTCCGAGCATGGAGCCTATTCAGATTGAGAAAAACTCAGAGCAGACCGAAGCTCAGTCTGGTTGTAAATAGAGACCAACTTTAAACATGGATTTCAGATCCTGGATCAGGTTTTGCTCGGGTGTATTCAGTTCTGGGTTATCGGGGGGGAACAAACTCTTGTTCACTTTAAGGCATCTTTTCTGAGCAGACCCGAAAAGACAAATGGGAAAACTTTTTGGGGCATTTCACGTTGAATATAATTAACTTTTGAATTTAAGAAATTAGTTTTATTCATTAGATTTGGCTACAAAAATTAGATTTTCTTCAAACAATTTTTTTTTTTTTACTTCATATATCGAAAGCATTTCCAAAGTACACAGCCCGTCTGTGTACTCATCTTTTTATTGCTTGTATTACTACTTTTATATCCCTTCATTAACATGAATCCTGTTTGTCTTTCTCACGTTTTACGTCTTTTTTCACGATTCCATCCATAAACCATAAACCCAGACACTTTGACTGCCCTCCAAACGTCTTTGGCGTGACCGCATCACTTTGACACGAACGCGCTCGGGAGAAAAGCCGTTCGCGGTTCACACCCTGCGTTGATAAAGGCTGCAGATGTTTGTGCAGCTGTTGCATCACAGTTGGCTGCATAATCTTCGACAAACACTCACTGCACACCAACGAAAGAGGAGTTTTCCTTTTTGAAACAGCTGAGCATGATGTCGATAAGGATGTCCCGCTTTGAAAATATATATTCTAGTTTCAGATTTAAATGCCACATTTCAGCTTTTTGTTCGATTTTAGTCACCAGTTGGTTAATTACTTTAATTGACAATACCCAGAGTTAACATTTTAACTGATTCTAAGCATTTAAAAATAAAAAAAGCCATTTATTTTTGTGTTTTATGTGAATCTGAATTTATTTCACGCACTTTCCGTCAATTGGACGGCAGCATTTCCCTCTTATTGTGTCACCGGCTGACGTTCACTTCTACACAGCTGGGTAATTTATAGCAGAATGTCACTGGTTAAACAAAAGTCACTTCCCTAAAAGCAGAACATTAAACAGCCGTCCTCCTCAGCTCTTCGCTGTTTAAACAGCAGACGTGTCTCTGCTGAGACTGAATCAGATGATTCATACTTTTAGACTTAATTCCTCTGAAACATTTCATATTTTTTTTTTAGAAACTTCCTACTGATTATTTATTAGAATCAACATCTTAGTTTAAAAACTAGGTAAGGCTGGCGATAAATAATTTTTTTTTAATATCGCGATTTAGTGTTTTCCATATCTGGCGATAACGATATATATCGCAAATAAACCAAAGAACTATATTTATTATTTATTTTTGTATTTATCCGTCATGTCTTAAAAACCGGTCTGTGAAAATACTGTCCGACTATAAACCGGTCTGTGATCGTTAGCATAATTAGCATCGTAGCATTAGCTTCTAACATTTTGGTTGTTTCCAAACCAACACATTTTATGAATCCGTCTGCTGCTGTTCTTAGTGAGGCAGCTTCATCCTCCAGTTCTGATTGAATCCTGTTAGAAAATCACGTTCTGCTGTTTAATCAGCCAAACTAAACGCTACACAGGTGAAGCGACCGCAGGGATTGAGCGTAGCTCGCCTCAAACTCAAACTTTATTTATTTTTCTTCGGCCAAAACACAAGGCGCTTAACATAAAAGCAAATAAAATACATATTAAAAACACAGTGTTTAAAAACAAATGTACTTAAAGACACAAAATGAACATCCCTCTCCCCCCAAGTCCCCCTAATTGGACCCTTGTCAATAAAAACGGAACAAAGAGTAAAAACTGCAGATCTGAGGAAACAATCTGGTTTGGTAAGACTGTGTAGAAACAAAATTACGAGGATCCCTGCCTGACCACAGGGGGCATCGCCGCAGCGCCCGCCCAGCACGGGGCAGCGCAGGACCCGCTCTAACGAGCTGGACCCCAGCCGCCCCAAAGAGAACAGGCACCGCAGCAATAGCTCCCCGTGAGGAAAACACTGGAGTATAAAGACACTGTTTGTTTACCTCGCGTGTAGATAGTAAAGGACTAAATAAATTTACCAAAAAAAGAACTAATAAACATCACAATGTTACGAAAAAGCGGCGAACCCTCCAAAGAGGAGAAAATGCTCCCAAGAGTTGATTTCTGACCCTTTAAAATAAGTCTGTCGCGATATTCATTTTTCTTTATTATAACCTTTATTTATACAGGTTGGTCGATTGAGAACAACTTCTCATTTACAACGACGACCTGATTAGGCATCAACAGTAAAAATAGAAAATGGTAAAAAGTTACACACAGATTAAAAATATAAACTTCTGACAACAATATTTTAAATATTTACAATAAAAGTCAACAGTCTTAGTTAATTGCAATAAATATAATTATCATTTTATTGCCCATCTTTTTGTGATTATATCTAAATTTTTTTTTTTTTTCAAAAACTGTTATAGCTATAACTATTGTTTTTTGTCAGAACTGGTACAAAAAACAGAACAAAAGCACGTATAAAATAAACTACGAACCTATAGACAGTCGCCGCAGATGGACTGGATATATATCAATGTAGAATGGGCCACATATTAAGAAGAACAACAAATGTACTTTACAAAACTAACAAAAAAAATAAAAATTAGAAATCAAATGAGACACGTGCACTCCCTCTCCACCTCTCCCTCCAACAACAATATACAGAAAAAAAAAGAAAAAAAAATGAACACATTAAGGGACGATTATATCTAAATTGAACAAATGTTTTTATATTACCTTTTTAAGAATGGACAACAAATAATAAGGGGTATTCTTCTCTAAGTGCACATGGCGAAAACACTATATAGTGTAGGGCTGCCACGATTAGTCGACTAATCGATGACTAATCGACTATTAAAATAGTCGACAACTAATTTCATAGTCGATTAGTCGTTTCTTTGTAATATATGGAGTCAGGCTGTAGTGAAGTTGAAAGTTATAATGACATTCTGCTAGTTTTTTAGACTATTTTGGCATTTATTAAGGGTTTTCAGGCTATTTTGGAGTTTAGCTAATATTTTAGCTTCATGATAGCTATTTTGTCTAATTCAGGCTTTTTCAGTTTTTTCGGCTAATTTGGAACTAAGATAATATTTTAGCTACATATTAGCTCTTTTGGCTAATTTAGGATTTTTTCAGTTTTTTTAGGCTAATTTGGAGTTTAGCTAATATTTCAGCTACATGTTCGCTTGCTAATTCTAAATGTTTACAGTTTATTAGACTAATTTGGAGTTTTGCTATTTTTTCAGCTACATGCTAGCTATTTTGGCTAATTTGGAATTTTTACAGTTTTTTAGGCTAATTTGGAGTTTAGCTAATATTTCAGATACATGTTAGCTTGCTAATTCTAAATGTTTACAGTTTATTAGACTAATTTGGAGTTTTGCTATTATTTCAGCTACATGCTAGCTATTTTGGCTAATTTGGAATTTTTTCAGTTTTTTTAGGCTAATTTGGAGTTTAGCTAATATTTCAGCTACATGTTCGCTTGCTAATTCTAAATGTTTACAGTTTATTAGACTAATTTGGAGTTTTGCTATTATTTCAGCTACATGCTAGCTATTTTGGCTAATTTGGAATTTTTACAGTTTTTTAGGCTAATTTGGAGTTTAGCTAATATTTCAGCTACATGTTAGCTATTTTAACTAATTTGGAATTTTTACAATTTTTAGGCTAATTTGTAGTTAAGCTAATATTTCGGCTACATGTTAGCTAGCTAATTGTAAATGTTTACAGTTTATTGGACTAATTTGGAGTTTAGCTATTATTTCAGCTACATGTTCGCTTGCTAATTCTAAATGTTTACAGTTTATTAGACTAATTTGGAGTTTTGCTATTATTTCAGCTACATGCTAGCTATTTTGGCTAATTTGGGATTTTTACAGATTTTTAGGCTAATTTGGAGTTTTGCTATTACTTCAGCTACATGCTAGCTATTTTAACTAATTTGGAATTTTTACAATTTTTAGGCTAATTTGGAGTTTAGCCAATATTTCAGCTATATGCTAGTTTTAAAGCTAATCATATTTCAGATTTTCTGTACATCCACTTTGTCCATGATCCGATTAGTCGACTAATCGGAAAAATTAATCGATGATTAGTCGACTATTAAAATAATCGTTTATGGCAGCCCTAGTATAGTGCACTATGTGGTGAGAAGTGAAGGAATTTGGACATAATCTAAGAGTTTTCCAAATTTGAGGGAACAAAATACTGTTTTGTTAAATCCATTCAATTAATGATTAAATAATCCTCCAAAAGATTTGGGAAATTTGGGTTCTGATAGAATCAGAAAACCTAATTTAGAGGATTTCCTCACAGTTGTCATAAATAGAAGAAAACCAAAAATGTTTTTGACATTGGACTGTTCCTAAGTTGGGAGGCGCTGGGATGTTATCTTCTGAAACCAGCCTCCAGTGGTCATTTGAGGAACTTCAACATGTACCAACTACCTTGTCCATTTTTAAAAATGACTATTTGAGCTGCATTTCTCCAGCAGTGAGTCAGTTTGAAGGTAAAATAAATGGTGATAAACATCTGGACGTGGTTTTCCAGCGTGTACCACTTGTGATCTGTTTATACAGCCCGTGTGTTTCCATGTGATTAGAGACTGTAAACAGTGCTGTGCAGGCACCATCGTTTCTCTGCAGACGTAACTCGAAAGTACCAGGATGTATTTTATTAAAACATTCTCTGCACGTTAAAGAAGTTATTTCAGTCTGTGCTCAATTTCTCTTCTTCTCTGTCTAAATTTTGACGGTTTGTGTCTATTTGAAAGAGCCTTGAGTTCAGAGGGAAGTTAATCAGACGTTTGTTATGGTTTCACACAGGATGAAGCACTTGACGTTCTCATCTTATGTAGTCTGTTTTCCTCTGGTTATACAGGTCAGGCATGATGAAGTGTGTAAAAACTCTCTGTTCTGCTTTATATAGGGAATAAACTGTTCACTGTGGGGAGGAAAGACATTTTTTTTTCTGTTTGCAAGTGCAGTAAATTAATTTTCCTTCAGTTTAGCATGAAGTCACAGCATGTATACCAACTGGACGGAAATAAAACGATTAATAGTGCAGAATGGAACGGACAAAGCGTCTAAAATCAGTTGTAAGCTTATGTGCATGCATTAACTTATACATCAACACTAAAGGTTGACTATAGAAGCCGTTTTAAGTGTTGATGAAGAACCACCACCAGCTGTTACCCTTCAAACGTACGTTCTCGCCGCACTCGGCAACATGCGTTTAAGCGTCCACTTCCAATGAAAAGTCTGTCTTTTGTGGCTATTTTTCAGCTAATGTACATTTAAAGTTAAACCAGGTCTAATTTTGATTTAGTAGTGACTTTAATTTATATAAATACCAACTGTTTAAAAATTGATCACAGGGGAGAAATTGATAATTCCAGCTGGAATTATGAAGGTATTTATCATATTTTCTGCACTTGTTTTAACCATCCGGCTTATACATTTTTCCACCACTAGGGGTGCTCTAAATAGATTGAGAATCAAAAATAAGATGGATCCAAAGAAGAAAAGCCTACTCTACTTTTTTCTTTATCAGATAGAACACGCACGACAAATTACTGTGACAAATCTTCGCCGCTTTGTCATGGAAACCACACGATAAGTTTGTACGATGGAAGTTTGAGTTGGCGGTCTGCACACAAGCTTAGCGTCAATGAATCTACGGTGAGGCGGCAGCGGGAAGAGCTCGTGCAATACCTGGAGTCGAGAAAAGCTGTCAGAGGACATAAAAGCAGGTGACCTGCAGGACTGGGTGAACACACATAGAGCTGGTGGGACTATTCGGAAAGAATCGGTTCAGGTAAATACATGTACATTTACAGTACAAATTGTTTCTGTATATGCAGTAAATATCTAATTTTTTTCTACATTGATATCTGCAGCTTGTATATCTTTTAATTTTTTTTTAAAGAAATGGAGCAAATGCGACTTATATACAGGTGCGCTCTGTAGTCCAGAAAACACGGTACTTGGTATGTCCCGGGAGATGGGATCTGAGTTGTCAACCAAGTGATCGGGCCTGATTTTTTATTTATTTATTTTTTTCTGATCGTGTGATCGGATCTGAAAATTCCTAGTACTTACACTATGATCAGTGTATATTCAGTGGGACAAGACTTGTTGTGAAATGTCAACGAGGTACAAATCTCACTAATCTTGCTCCAGGCTTTTTCATTCGCAGTTTTGTTCCTTTAAAAATTTGTTTTGGTGTCGTAATTCCAAACGCGCACGATTAAAAATTTCTCGGTTGGCACTTGTGTGTCATTACTCACATGTCAATACCAAATCCAAGTCCCTGATTGGTCACTGTTTGGCATTGTTGCCATTTAGCGTCCAGAAGTTCAACTGTTTGAACCTAAAATTCCAGCGATGGGTTGACGTGTTTACATTAAGAAAATATCGATTCAGTGAAATATTGCAATACTTTATTTGGCGATACTTGTATCGATTTAAAATACTGCAAAGAAAATCTTTAGATTTATTTAAGATGGGTTTGATTATTAAATAGAAACTGTCATTAATATTTTTAAATTATATTCGGAAAGTTTTTTTCTGTAATTGTCATGCGTCCCTACACTGATCACCTGGTTCAGGTGTGTTCAGCCAATAAGAACATGCTGGAAAACATGCAGGAAGGTGGCTCTCAAGAACCAGGGTTCTCTACCCATGTACTACACAGTAGAAAAAATAAAAGGTGAAGAAGCCCCTCCCTGCTTGTACAGTGTGAACATCATTGGCTAAATGAGGAACACGCTGTGTACGGGCATTTTCAATGTTGCTAAACATTGAAAATGAATGAGTTGCAGCAATAAAACTTTGTATTTCTTTTGAAGTATGAATTGCATTTAATGCACTGATATAAGCTTTTTTTTCCTGCACTGTAACAAACTAAGAACACATTGTTTCTGCTTTAAGGTCATTTGTGGCCACTTAAAGGATCTCATGAATTGTGGAGCAAAAAATCTCCTTAGGCCGTGCATGACTCACAGTACGACTCTTTGTGTAACTGAGACATTTGTATAATATTTTTCAAGTAGAGTTCCTGTTCCCAGATGTATTATCCTGCAGCAAGTACAGACTTGTTAGACTGCTATTGAGTCTCAAATTATCAATAGTGGTTTCCTTTCATGGGATGTTCAATTATGCTCCTGCTTGGTGCATGATTTGATTAAAATGCATCCAGATATGATTTCTAGGGCTCTTGTGAACAAAAAGCTCGTACGTTGAGTTGAATTGGACCGCCACAGGGGTCCACAACGCCAGAGAGCAGGGAGGCACTGTAGGGAAAGAGTGAAAGCTCCTGTCCAGCTAGAAGAACAGCCTCCCTGCCGCACCAGGGTCCCCAACACGAGGAGAGCCCCTTCTCCAGATGAGCAGCCCACCACCACCTGGGAGTTCCGGGCATCCCCCAACCCAATGGATGAGCCATGGGGCCCCGCAAGGGCGACCCGCCCAACGCTCCAGGCAACCATCCCCATAGGAGATCTAGAAGAGAGTGAGACAGGGGCCACCCACCCCCACCAAAAAAGAGAATTCCCAAGAAGAGAACGCCCAAGACAACAGGGGGGTCCCCGAATAGTGTTGCAACCAGGCTCACCCGCATACTCAGATTTTGACCAATAGTCCCAACTAAATTTCCAATGAGATCCTGGTACTCTGCAGAAAATGCGTCTTAAATGACTCGGGGGGGGGGGGGGGGGGGGGGTGGTTTAATTTATGGCTAAAAACTGCATACTCATAATTAAAAAACCACTAAGAACGATTTTACAGTAAAAGAAAATAAAGCTGTAGTGGGATTTTAAAGAGCTCCAGCAGTTTTTTGGTTTATGTCAAGAAACTTCCACAATAAAAACAAAGCAAAAATAAATCAGAACTCCAATAAAAGTAGGATATTAATTCAAACATTGATCAGAAAATGAAATAAAATGATGCCATCTTCTTGGTATTAAAATTGCTCCAAATCAATAGCTGCATTTCAATTGACTATTAAATTGAGCAAATTGATGAGCGATTAATAAATTCACCTAATTCACGCGACAATTTTGAAAAAAAGTGCATTTATCTGGTTTTGAGGCATATCGAAATGGAAATATTTCACAAAACTTTTTAAAATTGAATGAGTCACGTTACCAACATTGAGGTCGGCACGAGAGGTCAAACGTCATCACAGCTCATCATGGCCTGAATAAGACGCCGACGTCTCCTTTGATAGATGAGTAATGGTGCTGTAGCAAGTATTTGAATAACTGGTTTGTTTATTTGCATAATCATGATTTGAATTGTTATTTTTCAACATTTCTAGAAATTTGATAAAGTTTGTGGAATGGAAACGCAGCTATTGATATATTTGGACTTTAAATGTGTTGTAAATGTATTTAAATCTATTAATTATAATTACGGTCAAATAGTGTTTTGAGTAATTCCTTGAAAGAAAGTGAATCTGTATAATCGCACCTCTAATATTTACTTAACTTGGGTAAAAGCTCCTTTTAGGCAAAATCTTTGTTTATTTTACAGTTTATCTTGTTTTAGGTCACTCTAATCAATTATCTGATAACCGTTTAATTACTGGCCCATTTTTCCATCAATAACAATCATCTGAGTATTTCTCCATCATGTTGACACCTTTTTGTTCTTTGAGTTGTTTAGATGTAGAGAAGGCTCAGCTCCAAAGATAATTCTCAAATGACAGGAGTGGCTTTACAAAAATCCAGTATGGGACTGGTCCGACCAGAACTTGGGACTGAGTCGAGTTAATCATGTCAAGTGAGATTTTAAAACTGACTCGCCCCGTCTTTTATGGATGAGCTCCGTTTGTGCTGAGTAGAGTCAGTGAGGTCAAATTTCCATATTACATCAACCTGTTAAAGAAGGTTAGGAATAATGGCAAAAAATGATCAATTTACGATAAAAAAAGAAACTTTTTTTACTTTCAATTTTTTTTTTTTTTTTTGGTGGCAAGAAATTGGAATTCATTTTTATGCTTTTCCTTTTATAAAGTTATTTCAGGCACTCTAACCAATTGTGCTTGGGGTTGTTGGAGGGACATAAAAATATGCGAGTATTATTTGCCTAAAAAAAAAAAGAAGTTTTCAAAAAAAATTCTTCAAACTTTTACTGTCAAAAATTTAGAGGCGTTTGCATGACTTTATTGACAACTAAATACCCAATCCAATGGTGTTTTTGTTGGTGCTGGGCGGATTGACCCAAAAATATCGGTACTAACGACCTCAGCTTGGAATGGGATCAATACCAGATATCCATTTCCACTCTTGTTTGAAACTTTTCTGTATTTCGAAAGTTTTTTATTGAATAAACTAACTTCCTAACTGAAAATATTGTCCTAATTCTGTTTTTATGTTAAGAAGTAATTTATAAAAGGTCAACCTACACAAAAAAAAAGCATTCACAGCAATGGAAAATAATTAACAATTTTAAGTTTCTTGTCACATCTACTTCGTTTACAAACAACAATACTGGTTTTGATAGTAGTGATAATCAAAATGGTATCTGATCGATACCCAAGTATTGTTCAGCCCCTAGTGTTTGGTATATTTGGTATGTTCTTGTCTCATTTTACTCATAATTTCAGAAATTTAAAGGAAAATTGAGATTAAAACTGTTTTTCTCATTAATTAATTATAGAGTGAATGCTTAGTGAGCATTCACACCATAGTGATTCTCCTGCTTCTTATGTTTTTAACACGTAAAAACTCATTCACACTTTCAGCAATATTCATATCAAAACGTTCAACTTGTTTTGGACATCACTGCTTATATTTTTGGTATTCATAAACTTTATAGTTTTTTTTATATAATGAGCAAATAAATGGAAATAAATGAGTCTTTTAATTTCAAAATTTTAAGTACATTAGCAACAACCCTTTGAATATTCATGGTTTATGTTTTAATCTGTTACAGTAATTAAAAAAAACCTTTCTTGTTATTTTAGCAACATGCTAACGTTTTGGCTAATTTGTGATATACAGAGATTTTCTTGTCAATATCGACTTTAGCTTCTGTTTTAGCAACAGGCTAATGATTTAGACTAATTTAGTCTACTGAATAATTTATGGGTATTTTGAAGTTTAGCTAGTATTTAAGCTATGTGCTAGCTTTTTTGGCTAATTTGGCATGTACTGAGGTTTTTTATTGCTAATTTGGAGTTTAGCTAATATTTTAGCAACAGGCTAACGTTTTTGGCTAATTTATCTTTTGAGGTTTTCATACGCTAATTTAGAGTTTAGCTTCAATTTTAGGAGCAGGCTAACTCTTGACTAATTTAGTTTAATGAGGAATTTTATGCTATTTTTTAGTTTAGCTAGTATTTAAGCAATGAGCTATCTTTTTTTGGCTAATTCGACATCTAAGGTTTTCATATTTGTGGATAATTTGGAGTTTAGCTCACGCTAAATATAATTTTAAAACTGACGTGTATTAGGGACTTTGGAGCAATTGTACTACAAATTTTCTAAAAATGTAGGTCAACTTTAGCACTCTTTTATAGTTCTTTAACAAAATTTCCTGTCTTTTTAGCTAGTTTAACATCTAGCAAATAGCTTTAGCATTTTCAGCAAATTCCATTGAGAAGCTGAAGTAAATTGCGTCACCATTTTCAGGAAAAAGTTTTAGCATCTTCAGCGACTACTTTCAGCAAAAAAGCATTCACACTAGCATTATAGCAGGTAATAAATCATTTCCAGCTCAAATTGTTATGAACCGGCAAGCTTCCTGTTCCGTTTTGTTCCGATGCATCCGCTTGTAGAGAAATAGATCCATGAACGTCTTGGTTTTCCTTGTCTGAGCTCAAAACTGTACAGCTGTAAATCTCCATTTTTGTTGAATTTCTAATGTTAAGTTGATGTAGTGAGGGGCTGTAAGCTAGTGGGAGAGAGTGTAAACAAAGGGATTATGGGAAACGAGGGCAGGCTTACTCAGCACCAATTTAGAGGTGAATTTCTGATGAATTCCTACTGAAACGATGTCCTAGAAAATGACAGTTTTATTAATTTTGGCTAAAAACTGCATAATCATAATTAAAAGACAACTTGGGACACTTTAATAATAATGAAGAAGGACTTAAAAATAAATCCCATCTAATCTGTCAATAAAACATTTTACGATTCTTGATTAAAATAATTCAAATCTAATCCTATTTCTTGTTTGAATGGACATGTTAGTGGTCCTTCCGTGGTTCTTTGATGCGTGTGATCCCGCCTGACACCGAGTAACCCCCGCGGCGGCGCCGCTCTGTTTCCTCTGAGGAGCTGTTCCCTGAATCGGGAAGGGCAGCCGTTACTCAGCAGCAGAGCTCTGCTTGTGTATCAACATTTGCTTCTGTCTGACAATGTTTAACTCTACCTCTGTGCCGTGGGTCGACCTGTGTTGTTCCCCTAAATAAGCAGCGTTTATTTAAGCAGGCAGGCCCATTGGAGAACATCTCGTGTCATTGTAAGCCGCTAAAAGGATTATCCCAATCTGGTTAAGACTCTTTTCACTCCTATGATAGGGATGTCTGCCCACGGCCTGTCCTTGATTTTTGACTCTTATTTCGTCGGGCTGAATCCACAACGTTTTCTGTCATGGATGAACGTTTATGGTAATCCGGGGGGGGAGGCTTAAATTTGTTTCTACAAACAAAATGTCCCACGGACGGAATTTAACTGTAAACGCGTCTTCTAATGGAGGAAAGGTAAGATATTTATTCATCTGATACACTTTTTTTTTTTAGTTAATCTGCAACTATCCACTCAAAGGCAACATGAATCGACTTGCAAATGTTTATATTTTCCATTTTTTTGTTTGTAAAAATCAAATTTATACTTTTTGCCTTTGTTTCTATAAGTGTGTCTTTAAAAGTAGCTGGTATAGAAAGTGAAAATGGAACCAGAGTTCCTTTTTTTTTTTTTTTTTTTTTAATGCAACCAACTTCTTGTCTGACAAAGAGAGTAACATTTTACCCGCAATATCAAATTTAAGTTTTAATTTGATGTTTTTGCCATTAGATTTAATGTTAATTTAAATGGTAAAGTATCAGATAAAAACAATTCTTAAACAAACAAATAAAAGCACTTTAATGACGAGTTTTAAGCCTGAATTAAGCTCTAAGGCAGACTTTATCAGTGTTTATAATCTAAACTCATGGCTGCACGGCTCGATGGAAGCTTGTTTAGCATTTCCCGGTTTGTTTTCATCCTGATTTTTACTCCAAATGGAAAATCTGACGACACAATCTGAGTATTCGTTTTGTAAAATGCATTAAAACAATATTTTTAATGTCTAAAATAGGCCTTCCCATTTATTAATCTGTCACGGTAAAGAAGATAACTGAAAACCAACAGAGGGATGTTTGTTTTGGATCTCGTCAACGCAGGAAACTGTATTCCCAAGTGGAAAAAGGGCAAAGTTCAAAAAGTCAAAAATCAATATTTTGTTGGCTTTGTTTCAATAAGTTTATTAGCTTTTAGATGTAAAAGGCTTTTAATGTTAGCCCTCCTGAGGAAACGATCCTTTGCTGCAGAGTTTGGAATCCGGGGAGGGAACTGAAAAAGACAGATGTCGGGTGACGAGGGCGGCTGAAATGTGGCTTTTACTGTCCGGTGGGCGACCCTGAGAAAAAAAAAAATGCTCCAACGGTTCAGAATCAGGATCTCTGGAGCTGTGAGCTCTCGAAGGGACATCTCAGAAAGAGGAAGTTTGTTGCTGCTGTTTTAACTGCACACATTCTTTGCTAAACTATGGAGCTGTAATAACAGTTTGGCCTTTCCCAAACCAGAGAGTGTCAAACGCTGATTTAAGGGTCACCCAGAATAGACAAGCACAAAACGAGATATCTTAGCAACCAGTGCTTCTTTTTTACTTGTCTTATATATATATATTTTTTTAACAGTTTCAAAATATAACCAGGAAAAGGACATTTGCAACTTTTTTCACTGTTACGATTCTTTCAGTGGTTTGTGGTGGTTTTGGTGTTGTGTGGTTTTTAGGCAGACTGTGAGCACAACAGGAAGTGGAAACATTCAGACCTGAATCAGATTTTAGGTCTGAGTTTTGTAGTGTTTTCATGACCAGTATGTTCTGAGAGGCTGACTTTACCTCTAACTAAGGATTTTCTTCGAGAATCGGTTAAAAAAATCAGAAAATCGAAAAATCATTTTGGCATGACCTGCGCCTAAATTTATAAAAATGCAGAGCAGCTGAATTTCTTCATGCATGTTCGCTGTGTGTATGTGTGCGTCACGGACACGCGTGTTGTTTATCCACGCCCCCCACTTCCCCTCCTGGGAAATTCTCGCAGCTTAAGTTTAACATAATTCAGTCACTCTGAGCTGCGCTGTGGAGCGGTCCATCACACATGGAGCACAACATGAACCGAGTATGAAAGGATTCGTGATCATTTCCATACTATGTATAATTGTAGTACAGTTTGATGTAAGCGACAAAAAGAAAAAATACTTTGCTTTAAAATACCTTTAGTTCATTGTGTTGAAAAAAAAAATCGAAATCGTGATTTTTAAAACCAAAACAAATCGTAGTTCGACTGAATAGTAGAATACAAACATTTTCACTTTACAGATTCATTGACCGGTTTATGATCTTAATATTTTGTGCATACCACATCTGTGCCCTGTACAGGTTTGACCATTTTATGACTGTTTATCTACCAGTAAGGACAGCTGTGACGAAGACTTTGGCAGCAATGAAGATTAATCTGAAATCAAATCAGGAAACTGGTCCACCTAACAACAAAGACGTCCGCTTAGACGGACTTCCCAGTGAAAATGGTCAAGCGAGAGAACGGAAAAAAAATGCCCAAAAATAAATCTGATGTAGTTCAAATTCAAATCAGCTGTATTGATATAGCCCAATATGAAAACAACAATTTCCTCATAGGGCCTCATGTTGGTAATTGTTTAGAAGCAGAAGGTCGGTCATAAAATATAAACAATAGCTGGTTGCTAAACTAATCTTAACCAACTAAACTTAACTGGTTATCGCTGTCCTTAGACCCTCCTTCTTGGGAAGGAAAATGCTCCTAAAAAAACCTGATTTAAGAAAAAAAGAAGAAACTTCCGGAATGTCCGCATCCCATCCCAGGACAGACGGGAGATTCACCAGGACTGTTGAGGAGAATTAGCTTATCTAACAACTAGGGCTGCCACGATTAGTCGACTAATCGATGACTAATCGACTATTAAAATAATCGACAACTAATTTAATAGTCGATTAGTCGTTACTTTATATTGTATGAAGTCAGATTGTAGTAAAGTTGAAAGTTATAATAGCATTCTGCAGCTTTTTGGAATATTTTGGCATTTATTAAGGTTTTTTAGGCTATTTTGGAGTTTAGCTAATATTTCAGCAGCATGCTAGCTATTTCGGCTAACTTTAGCTTTTTTACGTTTTTTAGGCAACTTTTGAGTTTAACTTATATTTCAGCTATATGCTAGCTGTTTTGGCTAATATAGTATTTTTCCATTTTTTTAAGGCTAATTTGGAGTTTAGCTAATATTTCAGCAGCATGCTAACTATTTTGGTTAACTTAAGCTTTTTTAAGTTTTTTTAGGCAATTTTTGAGTTTAGCTTATATTTCAGCTATATGCTAGCTGTTTTGGCTAATATAGGATTTTTCCGTTTTTTTAAGGCTAATGTGGAATTTAGCTAATATTTCAGCAGCATGCTAGCTATTTCGGCTAACTTTAGCTTTTTTACGTTTTTTAGGCAACTTTTGAGTTTAACTTATATTTCAGCTATATGCTAGCTGCTTTGGCTAATATAGTATTTTTCCATTTTTTTTAAGGCTAATTTGGAGTTTAGCTAATATTTCAGCAGCATGCTAACTATTTGCTAACTTTTTGGTTAACTTAAGCTTTTTAAGTTTTTAGGCAATTTTTGAGTTTAGCTTATATTTCAGCTATATGCTAGCTGTTTTGGCTAATATAGGATTTTTCCGTTTTTTTAAGGCTAATGTGGAATTTAGCTAATATTTCAGCAGCATGCTAGCTATTTCGGCTAACTTTAGCTTTTTTACGTTTTTTAGGCAACTTTTGAGTTTAACTTATATTTCAGCTATATGCTAGCTGTTTTGGCTAATATAGTATTTTTCCATTTTTTTAAGGCTAATTTGGAGTTTAGCTAATATTTCAGCAGCATGCTAACTATTTTGGTTAACTTAAGCTTTTTTAAGTTTTTTTAGGCAATTTTTGAGTTTAGCTTATATTTCAGCTATATGCTAGCTGTTTTGGCTAATATAGGATTTTTCCGTTTTTTTAAGGCTAATGTGGAATTTAGCTAATATTTCAGCAGCATGCTAGCTATTTCGGCTAACTTTAGCTTTTTTACGTTTTTTAGGCAACTTTTGAGTTTAACTTATATTTCAGCTATATGCTAGCTGTTTTGGCTAATATAGTATTTTTCCATTTTTTTAAGGCTAATTTGGAGTTTAGCTAATATTTCAGCAGCATGCTAACTATTTTGGTTAACTTAAGCTTTTTTAATTTTTTTTTAGGCAATTTTTGAGTTTAGCTTATATTTCAGCTATATGCTAGCTGTTTTGGCTAATATAGGATTTTTCCGTTTTTTTAAGGCTAATGTGGAATTTAGCTAATATTTCAGCAGCATGCTAGCTATTTAGGCTAACTTTGGCTCTTTTTATTTTTTGGCTAATTTGGCATTTAACTAATATTTTAGCTGGTTATCAACTTCAGCATATTTACATCCACTTTGGCCATGAACAGATTAGTCGACTAATCGGAAAAAATAATCGGTGATTAGTCGACTATTAAAATAATCGTTTGTGGCAGCCCTACTAACAACTATGTATTTGAATGGAATTCAGCCAGATAGGACTGGGGGACAGATGGGAGCGAGGTCCACGGGCAAGACGAGCCGGAGGCGAGGTCCACGGCCAAGATCAGAAACAAAGACTATCCACCTGGAATTTGAAATCTCTGTCGCTCGGGAAGGGGGAAAGAGGAACAACACGTGAATCACACTGCACCAAACAGAAGCTCAGAGAACTAAATACAATAAAGAATAGAAGAGAGGAGAAGTAAATGAGAACGGAACCCCAGTGCACCATAACTTTCCCAGCTTCTAACTTCTCGCAGTCTACTAGCAATTATTTAAATTTTAATTGTTTTTTGTAAAAATGTGAAGGCCCAAAGCGCTTTACAGTCACAGACCCATTCAAACACTGATGGTGGCGTTCGGTGTCTTGCCCAAGGATACTTTAACACATGGGCAGACGAGGCGGGAATCGAACCTGCAATCTTCTGATCAGGAGTCGAAGTAGTAGTATAGTAGTATAGAAAAGGCATTTAACTGGCTTCTTTCTAAACAATCAGCTATAACAATAACTTCATGACTTTTCAGAACTCTTTGGTTCTCAAAAGTGCATTGTGAAAGCAGACCTGACAAAGTGAATGAAACCTGGTTCTATATCTTTGAACTGCACAAATTTTAGGCTTTTACAGAATTCAAACTTTGAGGGGAACCAAAGAAGAAAGTAAAACATGCAGGGATTTGGTTCTTGAGAGCAACATAAGGCCCTGTGTGGTGCTTTGTATTCTGTAATGGTCCAAAAAGGAATCTGTACAAGACAAAAATTGATATTTTTTGGATTTCCTGAGTAAACGTTTTATTGATTAGATGCTTTCTTTCAAAATGCTGTGAAGATTTATTGCATTTAATCCACAGGGGTTCTCTTCTTACAGTTTTATCCTCTTAAAGTCTTTAGCAGAATAAAAATTGAAAGCGACTTTTTTTCTTTGAATAAATTGCTGTCAGTGCGGTCTGTTTTCCGACCATCCTCTAAACGTCTCAGCCTGTTCTTGCTCATTAGAGTAAGAGCCTTTCATCTGAGACAACATCCACTTCACTTCATGCAGACTCATTAGAATTCAACAGATGATCATTTAACTTTAACAATGATGACTGGAGAATAAGAAGCATTTAGGGGGCTTGTTGAAAACAGTCTGATCTCATTTTGATCAGTTTATCTGGAGCAGTTTTTTTTAGTAAATTAAACAAAATGACAAAAATAAGTGAAATAAATAAGCAAAATCACTTGTCAATTGAATTTTGTTTTCATAGAAGTACTCTGTTGTTTTTGTGTGAGCGGCTGCTGCCCGAGAGGAAAAAGGGAGATTTCATGACGCTGGAAAACACACTCCTCTCAGGAGGAAACGATAGCGAAACAATGGCAGGAGAGGAAAGAGAACTGGACGAAGGTGTAATGCCTCTTGATGTACGGCCTCGGTCTTCCTGTTTGATCGTAAACTCGGACTCATTGTTCCTGGAGCTGCTCATACAGATGTTTGTTTTTGGCTTTCAAAGGTTCTGTTTGTCCATCTTGGGGAAACGAGGAGCAGAACTTCTTCTTTGAATTCCCTCCTTGTTTGGTTAATGTTTTTTAGGTTATCATAGCTATAATATCTTTAAAACCATTAAAGTTTAAGAAGTTCCCTGAATTCTGCAAATAAACTTTGATGTTTTTCTGCTTGAAATGTTTGACAAAAAATAATATAAACCTCCCCCTCATTTCTCACATTTTTGAAGCACAATTCTTTGTCGGTGTGTTTTTTGAAATATTAAGATCACTCGGTGATCCCGTAGAGCAGGAGTCTCAAACTGGCGGCCCTCGGGCCATTTGCGGCCCCCAATTAAAAAGTTTGTGGCCCCCACTTTAACCCTTTAACAACTCAAAAAAGAAAAAAAAACACCCAAAAAGTGTATTTTTTTACTCCCTGCTGCATTGGTACGGAGCCCCTAAAGGGACATTAAAGTAAAAAAAAAAAAAAAAAAGAAAAAAATTAACTTAGCAAAAAAGCATTTTTTTCTAAAAATGCTTTAGGGTTAGGTTAAAAAAAAATGAGGTCTACAATTTTGTTTTCTAATAATTCTGAGGGGCTCCATTTAAAAAAAAAAAAAAAAAAAAAAAAAAAAAAAAAAAATTTAAAAAAGTTTTGGCTACTGACCAGAACTTTTTTTTTTTTAATTAAAGTTTAAAAAAAAAAAAAAAATTCTGGTCACGAACTGATGCGCACCTAATGGTAACTGTTGCACACCATTTCCTATCTGGTGTTCAACAGTTAATATCTAAAATCTTTTTTTTTTTTTTTTCTCTTGAGCTTTTTACCATAACAGCTAGCATGCAGCTGAAATATTAGCTTAACTCCAAATTAGCCTAAAAAACTGAAAAAATATCCTAAACTAGCCAAAACGGCTAGCATGCAACTGAAATATCAGCTGTACTCCAAAATAGCCTAAAAACTGAAAAAATCCTAAATTATCCAAAATAGCTAGCATTTTGCTGAAGTATTAGCTAAACTCCAAAATAACTTGAAAAACCTTAATAAATGCCAAAACAGTCCAAAAAGTTAGCAGAATATCATTAAAACTTAATATTTCACTACACTCCGACTCCATATCATATAAAGTATTGAATAATCGACTATTAAATCAGTCGTCGACTGTTTTAATAGTTGATTAGTTGTCGTTTAGTCGACCCCCGATTAGTGAACCTCACAACTCAAAAACCAGCAGCAATCGTACGGATGCGTGACTAACAGTTACATTCTCACTGGGGTCAGAAATTCACACTCAAGTGAGCACTATCATAGAAAAGTCTGTTTAAATGAGCGTTTGCTTCCGTTTTGAGGCGTTGCTACGATAGATTTTGAGTTTGCTTTTGGGCTCAAGAAAGTTAAACCAGTTGAACTTTTACCAATCAGGGGGGTATAAATAATGTCCTTTTCAAAACACGGAAGTCACAACCGTCTGAAAAGCGATTATGAAGGAGAAATTGGTAATTACGATTTGTGTCCGGCCGGAATTATGACACAAAGGCTTTCGTGTATCGGAATAGAGCTGTGGCAGAAAAAGTCTGAAAATTTTATTGTGATTTTCACCACTTTGACATTTCACTCCAAACTTCTTCCAATCTGGCAAGAGTTTGGCAATATGATAGTATCGCGATACACCTGTCACAAAACGTTTCGTGATATATCTCAAGACAAAACCAGAGACAATATATTACTTTTTTTTAAATTGTAACTTAGAAAAAACTTTGTTTAATTTAATGTTTTATTTTATTAATTAATGCCTTGGCAGAATTTTAAATCGATACTTTTACATTTCACACCAAACTTCTTCCAACGTGGCAAGAGTTTGGCGATATGATAGTATCGCGATACACCTGTCACAATACTTATCGCGATATATCCGAAGACAGAACCAGAGACAATATATAACTTTTTTTTTAAATTGTAACTTAGAAAAAACTTTAATGTTTAATTTAATGTTTTATTTTATTAATTATTGCCTTGACAGAATTTTAAATTGATACTTTGACATTTCACACCAAACTTCTTCCAACGTGGCAAGAGTTTGGCGATATGATAGTATCGCGATACACCTGTCACAATACGTATCGCGATATATCCCAAGACAAAACAAGATACAATTTCTAAAAATTAATATATTGTAAGTTAGAAAAAACTTTAATGTTTAATTTAATGTTTTATTTTATCAATTATAATTTTACAAGTATTGACAAATTAAATATCGCAATATTTCACTGAATCAACATTTTCTTTCACCCAGATTCTGACATTCTAGTGTGAACACGGTATGCTAAAAACGCGTTCAGAAAACCCATTCTCAGCGGGTTCTTGAACGCACCACACATGCCTGCTGTGTACGTAGCATTAGGCTTTAGCTGAGTTGATTTAAGAAGGATCTTTCATTTATTTCTCTGTCATTTATGCAAAAATATTTGTATCTCTTAAACCAAATGTTTTGGTTAAAGGCTCGTTCAAGAGTGGCCTTCCTGCTGTGCAAAAACGTCCGAGCTCCAAGTCACCTGTTGAATTGAATAGTTGGCCAACTTTCATGTCAACAAAGAGCAGATGCGCGAATGTTTTCACTTCAAACAGCAAAGAAGAGACATGGAAACTTTATTTGTACTACAAGCCGGGAGGTTTTACAGAGACGCAAAATCTACTGGAAGAATTAAAAGAAAACAATACAATAAAATAACTTTAAACATAGACTTTAGAAGTAGAACATAATGGTACTTCTTTTTTTTTTTCTCAGTCTGACGTGTTTTAGGACATTTGCTGGGTTTGTGCCAACGTGTTGGGTTACTTTCTGACCCAGTAGAAGAACAAAAGAACGCAGAGAGAACGCCAAACCAGCAGCACGTTTGTGTTGACCAGAAGCGATCAGTTTCCTTCAGGAAATTCGTATTATTTCTCCAGTTTCTTTCTGGGCGGGACGGATTATTCTCGTCCTTCCACAAGGAAGTGAAAACAAACTACAGCGACTTTCTAGAAAAGTCTGTTTACATTTAAACTTGTTTTTACTTTTGATTTAATCAAACTGTTAAAATTCCAACTTCCTCTTTTCCTTTGCTGCTTGTGGAGTCTTTTCTTATTGGCTGGAACTTGGAAGTACTATGAAATTGAAACAGGAAAAAGCATTTTTGATGGAGATTATTTATTCAAGTTGTTTGATTTAAGATACAAAAGCAGAAAACATTGTCGAAACAGAAAAAAATATATAATTTGTGTGAATTAATGAAAAAAATAACATTTAAAAAAAAAATTGAGTGTTACATTTGAATTTAAAGGGTTGGACAACATCTTTAATTAAAAAAACAGTTTTATTGCCCTGTTTCTATTTCTCTGAATTGCTTGAAAATGAAGCCTCTTTGATCCTGTTTTTATTGTGTAACTAATGCACTGAAGTGTTCTGCCCTACTTTTTAGTTTCCTTGAACTTTCTGGGTGAGGCGTTTCCTTCTTCCTCGTTCTCGTGGATCTAGTTAGTCTCTTGTTCTTGCAGAGAGCAGGTGGAGATGAGGGAAACTAACTTTGTATCAGATTGATCATTGGATCTTCTAAAATTTGATATTAAACCAGATTTAAAAAATTTTTTTTAATGTATTTATTTTTTGCTTTAAAGACGCTTGAAACCCTGATTTATTTACTAGGGATGTAATGAGTATCCGAATATTCGTTATTGCGATCTGTTTCACGAATATCTGTGTCTAAAAATCAACAAATATGATTTTTTTTTTTTTTTTTTTTTTTTTTTTAGGGACAGATACCAATTTTCAGTTTCCAAGAAGCCCAATAACCGATATTTAAAACCATTATCGATTGTCATTTAAAGTGTACATAATTGCATCAAAAATGCTACAAACACCAACAATTAACTTAATTTATTTTTAAAAAGTTAGTAAAAAAAAAAGCAAATAAAAAGCCTCTGGAAGTGTAGGAAGTAACAGGCTCATTAGCATCTTTTATTTGCTTTTTATTTTATGGAATTTTTTTAAATTTAATAAGCGATTTTCTTAAAAGTAAAAAAGTCAACAAAAGTTAAATGATTTATATTTGTGATACACTCCAAAAAAAAAAGGTGTAGGGAATTGTTTAGCTCTGGAGCATGTCTTATACGGTCAAATAAAATGTAAACGACTAAAATTGTGATTCTAGCTCAAAACCGTACGACTAAATATTTGTTTGTCACTAATGTTAGGTTGAGGCTACAAACTTGCGCAAACAAACCTCTTAGCGACGGGGAGGGGGGCGGGTTGCTCTGTTAACGGTCAACCCTGTGCAACCCAGAATTGTATTTTTAATGAGCGACATGTGTCTTAAAAAAATACATGATTTTGGCCAAAAACTACAAAATAAAAAAAAATCACTGGGAATGAGTTTCTTCCTTTACTGTCTTTTTTATCATTTTTATTTTAAATGAAACTGTAGACAAATGAAAAAACTGTAGAGAACATTTTTAGAATTTGTTTGTTTTTTACAGCTGAAGTTAACCAGGAAATTGACAAAAAAAACTTAAGTGTGAATTGAATGAATGAATGAATGAATGAATTTATTTGAATAAGGACAGATATAAAAACATAGACATACTATCAATAGCAGTCCCATGCCCATATCATCATACTTTTAGCCGTGGCTAGTTTGCAGCATTTGTCCTTAGCTGGGCTTTTTTGTTTTACAGATAAGAGATATGTATAAAACTAGAATAAAATACAGGAAAAAAAAACATCATTGTTAAGAAATTACATACACCAGTTTAAAAGTTACAGGGACAAATCAATAGAATCAAAAACACACATCAAATCAACCTGTTAAAACATGAGGACAGCACTGCTGCTGATAAAACCAAGACTTTGATAGTTTTTTAAAAAGGCTAAAACTGGACACGGACTTCAAATCAGTGGGGAGAGAGTTCCAAAGTCTTGCACCTTTCACTGAAAGGGCAGACTGCGCAAAACTTGTTTTGCAGAAAGGTATTTTACAATTCCCATTAGAGACCGCTCTGGTTGACCTGCTGCAAGTCTCTAATTTACAGGTAAAGGTCCTAAGAGGCTTGGGTGCCAGTTCATAGAGACATTTAAAAAATCATTTTTTAAAAGCTAAAATTAATAAAATTGGTTTAAAGTGATCATTTTTGTCAAAATCCATTATTGTTCACTTTGATCTTCTGTTCTAAATAAAGGTATAAATGATGGTGATTTAAATACATTTTTATTTTAGGATTCAAAGCTCAATTTTGTTTTGTTTTTGGAAGAAATAAAGTGGTTTTTGACTTAAACCAGCTTCTTTTTGTGACATCAAAGTCATTTTTTTTAAAGACTTTCATCTTTAACCAGAAAATAAAAAAAAAATCTTAAGTAATTTAGTGTTTTGATGACCTAAATCTTTTGTTAGGTTTGATTAGGTTTGCCCTTTTTCTCCTGAAGAGCGTTCTGAACCCACACAGACGTCCTTCGGTCGGTCAGCGGCTGTTACAGAACCTGCTCGCTTGAGCCCAGTGGAAACACAGCCTCACTAATAATGACTCTGTGATTCATAGCTGATAATTACAGCCTTCGCTCAGGCAGATGGAAGAACAAAAATCTCATGGAGGCGAACAGCAGCTCTGCTTATCTAAAATTCTCTTTTTTCTTCCAGAAAAGCAGCTAATTTACATTTAATCTGCCACAAATACTTGGATCGTGTTCCTGGACATTTAGCAAAATTCTGTTAAAAAAATCTGTATTTTAAAGACTTATTTAAAATCAAACTTTACACATCAAATGAAGCACAAATCCCAGTGGATTTAATTTAATCGTCGTGACCTTTCAACAGTGAGAGGGAATAACGCAGCAGCACCTCTGAACTCTGGCTGTGACACTAAGCCGCTTAGAGTTTTTAGTTATTATGCGTTTGTTTCATGATTACATAACCGGCTCCAATTCTTTTTGTCTGTGCTCAATGCACACCTGGAAAGCAGCTGCTCACAAGGTCAACTCCTGAAGGATGATTGGCTGATTCACAACACACTTTTTAGACATCATCGCTTTATTTTCTTTTAAATACGATTAAAAATACGATTAAAAACTTTCTGAAATGTTCTTGTGTAACGATGTCGATGCAACATTTTACAAAACAATTAAAGGAGTTTGTTGTCACCAACAGCTTAGTAAATTCCACTCCGATGAAAACATTTAACATGCTTTTGTGGCATTTTTCCTCACGTTTTTAAAGAAAATTGAGCTCAGAATTGCATTTTGGATTATGTCTTTATTCAAATTGTTGTGAATCGGGAGCAGACAAACTAAATGTTTATGGAAAAAGATTGAATTTGTGATGCAAATGATACTCTGAGTGGGTCACAAGGTCCCTCTAATGGGGAAGGGAAGAGGGGCGGGGTTGCTCTATGCCAACAAACTCTCCCACAACTAAGAGGTGACTTTTCAATGAACTCCTGCCGCTCCGCATAAGCTGTCCTAGAAAACAAGTTTTATTAATCTGGGTAAAAACTGCATCAGTGTGGAAACGATATGAAAATAAATCAAATTACAGTGGAATTGTAACTGATCCAAAGTTATTTCCTTCATTTACTTTAAAAAAAAAAATAAAATTAACTTAAACGGCACAAAAAAACCAAAATAGGACATACAGAACTGGTATTTATTTGAGAATTTACAAAATAAAGAATTTAAAAGAAAAATCCTTCATAGGTTTGATCTGTATATTTGATTTGGATTCATTAACTTCAGTTTTTATCCATCTCAAACCAGGGGTGTCAAACTCAATCCCACAAGGGGCCAAAATCTAAAGCACACAGGATAAACATTTATTGAACACTCTAAAACTTTAAAACCGTAACTTTTTAACTTCATTATAAACTGAATGTATAGCATTACTCAACTCAACTCAACTCAGCTTTATTTATATAGCAATTTTAAAGAGCAGAATGCTAAAACAAAGTGCTGAACACTAAAAACATAAGATACAGCAACACAAGATAAATAGATGCATAAAAGACAATAAAATAATAATTAAAAACAAAAAACAGTAAAATAACAGTAAAAAGAGCAGGAATTACCTGCGATAATGCTAGTGTGAATGCTGTAAGCAAAATTTTGGCCGCTGAAAAAAATAGTGCTGATAGTTGAAGATGCTAAAATTTATAGATAAGAATGCTGAAGCTGATAGCCAGCTAAAATAATAGCTAAATGCCAAATTAGCCTAAAAAACAAATTAAAAAAACCATAGGTTAGCCAAAACAGCTAGCATGTAGCTGAAAAAATAGCTAAACTTTAAAATAGCCTAAAAAAAAAAACGTTAAAAAAAAGCTTAAATTAGCCAAAACAGCTAGAATGTTGCAGAAATATTAGCTAAACTCCAAAATAACCTAAAAAAAAATCTTAGTAAATGCCAAAATAGTCAGAAAATCTAGCAGAATGCCCATTTTTAAAGCTACTTTTTAACATTAATATGAATAATAAAAACACTCATGAATATTATTCGAGAATAATTCAACTTAAACCTTAAAAGATATAATACTCCCCATAAAAATATATTTTGTCAAAACTAGTTAGAAATGAGTACAAGATAACATCGGGCCATTAATAACAATAACATAAAATTATTTGGAGGGCCGGATCCGGCCCCCGGGCCTTGACTTTGACCTGCGTGTCCTAAACCCATCATGTTTTGGATTTGTGCTCTATTCCCTAAACCTTGTTTTGAGCGCTCAGAGTTGTCACGACGTTTGTCTTCATCGTGGGTGAATAACCAGACTCAAAACTGTCTCACCTCCGGCACCAGAGACACTTTCTTGGACCAATCATCTTTAAACCTTTAAAGTTTATCTTCTGATAACCTCACAGTTTTCAGCAAACGTAACAGGAGCCTGTTGTAATTGTCATGTTAGATGATGCACAACATGAAGCAGAAAACGACAAATCTTGACGGGAAGAGGACTCTTATTTTGAAGGATGAGGTTTTTTTCCTGTAATATAGAAATATGACTCAAGACTGCCGTTCCGGCTCCTTATGACCTTCTCCGTTTGTTTTCTCTACTTCTTTACTGTCTCACTTTAAAGGTTTCTGCTCGGACATTTTTGCCTGTTTGTATGGACAAAAAACTCAACGCCCCCACATCCACCCAAACTGTTCCTCCCTAAAGCTGCTTAGTAAAAAATTCCATTGTTCTCAGCAAAGTTGGAATTCTTGTAGGAATTGTCTGCATTAACTTTAAAGATTTGAGATAAATGTTTCTTAATCTCCAGACGAGGCCTGTTATGCAAGTCATTTGTGAGTTTGAATACTCTTTAAGTTTTTGGATTTCAAACCACTTAATATTTAATTCTTTAGGTTTTAGTGACTATTAGACTTATATTATGTGTTTTTGTCTGTTAGAAAAAGTCAAATCAATCATTATTTTTAGGACGTGCATAAAAAAATCACTTCAATCAATTTTTTTAAATCACAATTTTATTTAGTCCTTTTTTTTTTTACATTTTACCAGAAGAATACTGCAAGTTTTGTATTGAGTAAAAATAAGTTTTTTCTTACTGAATCAGAGGATATTGTAGTAGCATTGATTTAAATCAGATTAAGTTTGTGTTTTCTGTACATCTGTTTACAAAATAATTGCATTTAATGCCAGCTGGAATTTGATCAAACACAAATATTTAGCCACAAACATTAAAAGTGTAAGTTTATTTGTATTTTCATGCTTTATTAAGAACAGAGTAAAAGCAAATAATACCCATAGGGACATGTGGAGGTGGAGGGAAAGTGTGTAATAGTGTTGTGTAACACACGGGCGGGAAGCTGAACTGACTAGATGACACAAATGCAGACACGTTAGTTCTCTATTCTAAGACAAATTGATACATAAGAGACCAATTCTGCGATTCTCATCACTTAAAGCAGCAAAAAATAAACCCAAAAAAAGCGTGTTTTTAATATGTTATTTCTTAGACCAAGCATGTCCAAAGTCGGGCCCCAATGTGGTCCCTAGGCTTCTCTTAAAAAAAATCAACAATATGCGACCCCAGCGTTCCTTAAAACTTTGATTTCTTGATTTTGATTGGCTAAATTACATTTTAAACCGTTTTAATCCTGTAGCAATACTGTCGTGATATTTCTTTCTAAAATGTTAACTGGAAATATAAAAGACAGTGAAGGCTAAAGCTCCCAGGACAAGTGGAAATTGGCAAATTTTTTCAGTGAAATATGAAACAACTGTCTTGGCTAATATGCCAAGAGACGGGTTGTTTTAAGGAGTCCAATATTTAGAGGAACTATGAGGCAAGACATACCATCTACAAAAAGCTAACGGGGAATGACTTAAAAACAAAAGGCGAATTGAGCATATATTTTGGTTACAACATATTTAAATGTATAGAGCTTAGGTAGGAGTTTGTTGTAAATAGGATGGTGTCATCGGCGTATGGATGCATATAGGATCCAGCAGCAGTATTTGTAAGATTATTGAATGGCATTGGACCCAAAACTGGAATCCTTGGGAACAGCATGACTGCTGCAGTAGCTTCTAAAACGGAACAAGAATTTTGTTTTGCGTTTGTCTGTGTCTTTTATAAGTTTGAGTTCAGCAGCAAAGAGTTGTGTGATTGTTGTGATTGCAGGGATCATGCATTTCCTTCCCTTGTCTGCTCTCAGACGCGTGTCTGTGTTCTTAAGGAGGGCCTCTTCCTCACGACTCTTTTGTTTTGCTGCTTAAGCTTCATGCAAGTTGTCCACCGCTGTTTATACAAGATCTCAGCAAAGAAAATAGAACATATTGGTTCTCTTTAACTGTCTCTGCAAACTCTTTTAATGCCTCTTTAACTGGAAAGGAAAATACATCTTCGGCCTGGCATTTTGTTTTCATCATTTATTCTCAATGTATCTTCTATGGCTGCAGAGGTTTAATTTTATTTGCAGCTTTATTCTTCATCTGTGTTACTGTGGACTCTTGGGCTCTTCTTTCTTGAACACCTGAAGAATAAAAGTATTAGTGCACTCAGTCACTCAAGAAGCTTCAAATTCCTCTTAGATTATTCTGTCCTGCAGCAGTCCTGGACTCCAAGAACCAGATTTTTCTTATTACATCTTTGAGAAAAAAAAAAAACGCCCCTCCCCCCACCACATACTCAAAACCTCAACAAAATGTGGACACGGCTAGGACTCTGCAAGTTAAATTTTCACTTAACATAAGCGAGCGAAGTGGTAAAAAAATGTTCAAAATCCACTTTTAAAACCAAAACAAATGCGCCAGAGAAATCCACGGGAAGTTTTAAAATTAATATGGGATGACACCTCGACCTATGTCTTGGCAACCATTTTGGGGCCAAGCAACATTTGTTTCAAATGTTTGCACAATATGGGGAAAATAAAATATTGTTCGAGCGAGTGCTGCCACAAACAGTTATTTTAATCACCGACTAATCATGGATTATTTCTCCTGATTAGTTGACTGATCGGATCATGCGTAAACTGGATGTACGCCACACATCTTAACCGTCATTAGCTTTGAACTAACTAAAAACTAGATGTATCATTACCTGTCATAATGCTAGTGTGAATGCTATAAGCTGAATTTGGCCGCTGAGGATGGTAGTGCTGATAGCTGAAGATGCTGAAATTGATAGCTAAAAGCACTGAAGTTGATATTTTAAAATGCTGAAGCTGATAGCCAGCTAAAATATTAGCTAAACTCCAACTTAACCTAAAAATCTTTAAAAAAAACTAAATTAGCCAAAACAGCTAGCATGCAACTGAAATATTAGCTAAACTCCAAAATAGCCTAAAAATCCCTAATAAATGCCAAAATAGTCCAAAAAGCTAGCAGAATGCCATTATACCTTTTAACTTTACAACAGTCTGAATCCATATTATATAAAGTTATGACTAACTGACTATAAAATTAGTCGTCGACTATTTTAATTCTCGATTAGTCGACTAATCGTGTCAGCCCAAGTTCGAGGCACCTTCATGAAATTTCACACGAATGCCTTAAGGTTGAGTCTTCAAGTATAACCAAAGTTTTGTTGACCTTTGACCTCCGTAAGAGGTAGGCTTATTGAATTTTCTCCCGGAGAAAAAATAAAGAGAGTTGGGGTTGATTTAGCGGCTGCTCAGCCCGTGAAGGCGGGGGTGAGTCGCAACCGCCGCTTGGGTTTTTAATTTCTAATTTTTTTGTTTTTTTATTGAAAGTTCCAGTAACTCACACTTAGGTCTTATTTGACAGTTTTGCAAACTTTTTTATTTCATATTTATTTACAGTTTGACCTTTAAAAGTTTTTTTTTCCTCATGTAAAATGTTGCTTTATGAACATATTTAATGCGTTTTTAAAAAGAATTTGGAGTTGAATTTCAAACAGTTTTTAATAGCTCTAACTCTTTTATTACCTTGTTGTCAGAACATCTTTAATGTGTTTTTAAGAATTAACTTGCAGTCGAGCAGGAAAATTTTTTTTCCACTTTCTAAACGTTAGAATTTTTAAATCTTTGCTCAGTTTCTAACTTTTGTTTGTATATGAATTATTTATAATTTAAAAGTGAATGAAAGCAAAGATGAGTTACTTTGTGTGTCTTTATAAATAAAGATTTTCTGTTTGAAGTGTTTTTTTTTTTAATTTTCTGACTGTTGAATCGACTTTTTCCCTCAGATGGACAACATTCTGTACCCACCGCCCCCCTCCCTCAGGAAGTGCAGTAACCCCGAGCTGACTCTTGGATTATTAAGTCCGGCTCTCAAGTTCAAGCAACACCTGAGCGAGGATGGAAAGTACGTCCGGAGGAGGAGCCTCGGCGGCGGCCTCACAGGTGAGCTTCACTTCGATTCTCACCGTTAACTTCTGGAGCGATCGTCTTCTCCTCCGTGTGGTTTTCACATGACGCGTTCTGGTTTTCCCTGACCGGCGTGACTCACGCTTTTGGCAGACGAACGACGGCGTGACGCGCTCTGTTTTCAGAGGAGCGCTGCTGCTTTTACAGGCTGGAGTGTTTGGTTTAGGATTAGTCTGACTCAGACGTTAGGGAAACAGAATCACTCTTCTCATCTTTAAACATGACGCCGCTCCGAAGAAGTTTTAAAAGTTTTTTCATCTTATTTCTGAAACCAGAAGCTCTCTGAAAATCCTGGAGCACAAATCAAAATGTAGAGCTGAAACCGCTCTGTTGTATTTACAGTCTGACAGCTTAAAACCTTCAGGTTTGAAGTTGGAAATAATTTTATTTCATCATTAAGTTTTCCGTCTTTAATGCTTAAATTTTCCTTATTTGAACGGTCATTTTTTTGTTTCTTTGAACTTCAAACTCTATTTTACAATCATCAAACTTAGTGGATTTAATGTATAAAATTATCATCATCACTCTTATTGATAAAGCATTTGAACAAAATTAAAAATTAATCAAAGCGCTGTACACTAAACATAATAAAAACAAAATTTAAAAGTGAAAAACGACCCAATAAAAGAAAACTTGAAAGTGAAAAAAACAAAATCTCATGTGACTAAATGCTTTACTATAAAAAATTAGTCTTGGGTTGAAGTTTTAAAATTTAAAATACGTTTTCACAGTTACTATGACTGTCTTTTTACTGGATGTATGAAATTTAAAATATTTAATTACCGTCACTTATACTTTTAATAAAAAGCAAGATTCAAGATCAACTTTATTCATCTCCGCAGGGAAATTCAGTTGTAGAAGCAACAATTAATAATAATGAAAAGCACAAAACGCAATTAAACTGCTGAATGATCAATAAATTAAAAGATCAATAAAACGTAACGATCTTATGTACACATAGCTGCAGAAATAAATATAAACAAATGTACACTCATAGCAGCAGAAATTTCCTAAACTTTAGAAAACCCTTTTAAAAATGATGTTTTAAAACCCTGAGAGTCACAGAGGAAAAAAAACTGCAAAAAGTTTTGATAAAAGAGAGAAAAAAGGGAGAAAGGTCAAAAGCCTAAAACGATGTTTTTGTTGCGGCTGGCTGAGTTGAGGCTGAAAGAGACACATGAAAGAGACATCTAAAGCCTTTTTGTTCCACTGTTTTCTAATTATGGATAATGGTAAAAAAAATATAATTTGACCTCAAATCAGATGAAAGTGTTTTCTGAAAACTGTTCACTTCTCTTAAAAAGTCTTAAAGGGGCCCTACCATGATTTTCTCAAGCCTTTCAGATTGAATTATATCGATATATATGATTATCTTTGGAACACTAAAAAACAAACTATTTATGAGATATCGGTTATATTTTGTGAGTATTTTTATACCCGGAAGTAAAACGGCTTGATTCCTGAAGCTCCGCCTACCACTGCGTGTTGGTGCTGTATTCTGCATGTAATTTTTTTTTTTTTTTCCCCGCTGATTATCACTGGTAAGGGGATAAATTAAGGATTGTGATAGTCTGGGGGCCGGAGCTTGCAGCACAGACTCTTCCTGGCTGTTGGCAACGATCTTACGTCAGCGCGTTTCCAACCGCTTGTTTTTATGGGTATGGGAGGGGCTGCTGCAGACTGTGCAGGTTTTTAGAGGATTACTCTTAAATGCATGAAGAGATCAAAATGTCATTTTGGGGTTCTTTACAGTGAGGAATGAACAGTAAAATGCATTTAAAACCTCAAAAAGTAGAATTTTCACGATAGGGCCCCTTTAAACACATTGAAATTATGAATTTGGAAATAATACCTTAAAAAGCCTTTAAAAGGTCTTGAATTTTTTATATCCAAACTTAAAAAAAAATGTGCTGCTGGAATTTCCACGTTTCACATTTCATGACCAAGAATAAAACATTTTCAGATTATTTTGATTAAATGATGAAAAATAAACATCACAAGTATCACAACACAGACACCAACAAGATGAGAAGCAACAGTTTTGGTAAAATTTTTTTTTCTAATATTTCATTTTCTTTTAAAATATGAATTAATTAATATAAACAGGAAATAGTCTAAAAAATAGCTCTTAATTTTTTAACATGCATGGCCTTAAAAAGGACTTGAATTGAACTTTTAGATACTTGTAGGAACCCTTTTGTATAAACTACAGCTTCTTTCATGGAGGTCTGTGGTTCTCCATAGAAGCTCAGGTTGCTTCGATTGTCCTTCAGCTCCTCTGCATGGTCGGCTCTGCAGTCTCTCGTCTTCTTACATCAGGTTTTCTGTTCAGATCTGCTGGGCTGCTGTCCAGTCGAGCACATGAGAACACTTTGGTCAGTGAAGTCGGTTTTTGTTGCATTTGGCAAACAACCAGGATTCTCTGCCACTCCAGTCCCCCTGAATTTCAAAATAAAATGCAAATTCATCTGAAAAGAGGAGTTTGGAGAGTTGTCACGTCCACTTCCTTTTCTCTTAATCCCAGATAAGAAGCTTTTAGCGTCGTCTCTGGTTCAGGAGTGGCTTGACACGCGGGATGTGACATTTATAGCCCACGTCGTGTGTGTTGACTTTTAATGCACTGGCTCCAGCTTCAGTCTATCTTCCAATCCCTTTTGGGAGTCACAAGGTTGCTGGAGCCTATCTCAGCTGCGGGTAGCCGGTCGCACGCACATTCACACAATTTAGAGTCACCAATTAACCTACGAAGCATCGATCTGGTTAAAGAGTTAAACTATGGGGTAAGATTACCGTCAAAAAGAAATGTATTCATAAACAAAACGTATTTGTTTTTAGGAGAAATTTGTATTTGAAACAAAGAAAATTTGTATTCTAATGAGGCACATTAACGTAAAACTGCAAAGTTTTGTGCAAATTATGAATTTGTGCACAACTTTTTATTTATGTAAACGTTTCTTTTTGACAGCAATCTTACCCCGTATTAATCACCATTATAATAAAACAATGATTTCTGGAGAATCTAGATTTGAGTTTTTATGACCCGTAAACTGTAATTCATCAAAAATATTGACGTTTAAGGCTTAAAAGATTTTATTTAAAATTCTTCACTTTGGGAATTTTCTATTAAACTATTTCTCTTTTCTTATTTGTGTTTGTAAAAAGAACAAAGCTCATCTCTTTAAAGGTTTTTAAATTTGTCTCTTTTATCGGGCTGATGAGCTTAAACTTACTATTTTAACCTTTTTGTTTAAGAGAATCTGCTATCAGATGCAGTTAAAGTCCAAAACCAGTTTAGGAAACGTTGCATGTCAGGCTCGGAGTATAAATAAATTCCCCTTGTGGACAAATGAAGCTGAATGTCTCATTTGTTGCATCTGCAGAGCTTTTCTGCTTCTGTTTAGTGAAAAAAAAACAAACAAGCAAAAAACGTTGTTTACAGCTTTGAACATCATGTTTTTTTCACCAGTATGGAGGATTTGGACAAGAGGAAAGAGGGGCCGCTTTGACTAAATGCATTAACCTTTAGGAAGAGTTCCACATGAAATCACAGAGACTGAGATGTTTTAACTCCTGTTTACTGTAGATGTTTTTAAGCACACATTCATTTAGACACCTTTTGACATTTTTTAACAGAAAATGTGTTTTTGTTCATATGAAACAGGAAGGTTGAACAGAAAAAACGAACAAATTGACGCTTTTTTGAACGTTTTGGTCAGAAAGATTCAAATTGATTTGTCAGTGATAAGGTTTGTATTAATCTATCCATTATAAACATAGTTCTTCATATTACAAAAAAAAAAAGTTTTGGTTTCAAATGGTTTTGGTTTCCTTTCCAATGAAAAAAATTTGTTTTCGGTGTTGTTCTTGTCATTTTTCTCAAGAAAATTAAGAAGCAATAGTTGTGCCACAAAATGCTGAATTCTCACCATGAATTTAAAAAAAGAAATCATTACAGCACCGACCACAAACGACAAGAAATGAGAGATTTGTTCAGAAAATAAATCAATGAAATAGGAAAATGGACTGAGAAATTGGTCTCAATTTTTTACCTTAAAAAGGTCCTAAAGTCATGAAAAAGTTGAAAGTTATTCTTTTATATCGGGTGTCGAACTCAATCGCACTAGGGGCCAAAATCCAAATCATACCGTAGGATTCGGGTCGAACAGGATAAACATTTATTGAACACTCAAACTAAATTTTTAAACTTTTAAACCGTGACTTGTAGCATAATTATGAACTAAATATTAAGCATTACCTGTGATAATGCTTGTGTGAGTGCTGTAAGCTGAATTGGGCTGCTGAAGAGGCTGAAATTGATAGCTAAAAATGTTGAAATTGAAAGCTGAAAACGCTGAAGCTGATAGCTGAAAACGCTGAAGCTGATTGCTGAAAATGCTGAAGCTGATAGCTGAAAACGCTGAAGCTAATTGCTAAAAACGCTGAAGCTGATAACTGAAAATGCTGAAGCTGTTAGCTGAAAATTCTAAAGCTGTTAGCTGAAAACGCAGATAGCTGAAAACGCTGATAGCTGATAGCTGAAAATGCTTAAGCTGTTAGCTGAAAATTCTAAAGCTGTTAGCTGGAAATTCTAAAGCTGTTAGCTGAAAACGCAGATAGCTGAAAACGCTGATAGCTGATAGCTGAAAATGCTTAAGCTGTTAGCTGAAAATTCTAAAGCTGTTAGCTGGAAATTCTAAAGCTGTTAGCTGAAGCTGTTAGCTGAAAACGCAGATAGCTGAAAACGCAGATAGCTGATAGCCGAAAACGCTGAAGCTGATAGCTGAAAATGCTAAAGCTGTTAGCTGATAGCTGAAAACGCTGAAGCAGATAGCTGAAAACGCAGATAGCTGATAGCCGAAAACGCTGAAGCTGATAGCTGAAAATGCTAAAGCTGTTAGCTGAAGCTGATGGCTGAAAACGCTGATAGCTGAAAACGCTGAAGCTGAAAGCTAAAGATGCTGAAGCTGATAGCTGAAAACCCTGAAGCAGATAGCCAGCTAAAATATTAGCTAAATGCCAAATTAGCCACAAAAAAAACTGCTAACATGTAGCTGAATAATGGCCACACTTCTTAATATCCTAAACAAACTTAAAAAACCCAAATAAGCTAAAACAGCTTGTGTGTAGCTGAAATATTAACTAAACTCCAAAATAGCCCAAAAAATCTTAGTAAATGACTCTGACATGTTTTATATCTTATTTTTTAGGATTAGTTTTACATTTATTTATCTCCAGAACTTTATCTTGATAACTGTTTTCTTATAAACTGATTTTCTTCCTTTACGTCTAAGTTTTTTTTTTTCTCTTTGACTGAATTCTCACAAATGAAAACTCACTATTGAGATTATTTCTCCTTTGAATGGAGAAACTTTGGTGATAAATGATCGTTTTGTCGGATGGACGATACATTTTTCCAAATTTCTTTGCCAACAGTTAAATAAATTCTCCTACTTTTCCTCAAATCTTTGTTCCTCACGTTATAGGGAAACTCAGATTTCACATTTCCTTTTCTTCTTTGCGCCGTTTCATGTAGAAACGTTTGGAGTTGATCCGCTGGGAGTCACGACCTTGACTGAACTTGTACTAAATGTAAATGAAAGTCAGCATTTTTACCTGCCTTTTTAAGAGCTGAATGATGTTTCATCTCCTTCCTCTGTGCCAGGATGTGATGCTCTGGTGAGGAAGGAACTTTTTTTTTTTTTTCCTATCCTGCTTGGCTTCATTCACTTCTGTGTGATTATCAAAATAAACCTCAAAAAGTCCACAAAAAAACAAACTCCTGTTGGATTTCTTCTATAAAAGAGGTGAAATATAGACAAAATAAAAAATGTAGGGCAGATCTGAAATACTTTTAAAGGTTTAGGCTTTTATTTTAGCAAAAGTAAGATCCTGTTTACTTACAGATGTTTTTTTTTTTCCTTTAAGTTCTTGTTTCGTTTTCTCACAGAACAAAAACGATCTTTATAAATAAAAGTTTTTCAGGACAATCTGATATTTTTATTTCAATATGAACCTCTATTGGGCATATTTTTATTAAAGGCTTTTTGTTATGATAAAAGATCAAATCTAAAATCTCTTTGTTGTTCTCAAAGCTGTAATTTATTCATAAACTAGATGTTTAGTGGAGAGGATACAGATTAAACAGGGGCAGAAAAAGCAGCGTTTACTACCACCTAGTGGTAAAGGATGGAATTTTTTATTTTTTTTTCTAAAAATATCTAAGTTCTCTGTGTTCTTCTTCTGAAAACTTTCTTCTCATTAACTCACTCTCCAGTAGATTTTTACACAAAAAGAATCACAAATTGTTTTAAAAGTATAGATTGTAACAGCACTGATTTATGATTAATATATATATATATGTTCAAGAAATAGAGAAAAAAAATATCATTTTTTTTGTATTTATGTTGAATAAAATATCTTAAATGTTCCTCATTAGAATCAAATACATGTTGAAAGGTGGGCGTTAACTGCACATGGGAGTGTCTGAATTTCTGCAAAAGTTCCTGATGTTTTATATTAATTATTGGCTGAAAGTTTAAGGGTAAAATCTCTATTGTTCAGTTTTTAGCTGAATGCAAATTTAAGACCTAGAGTGCAAAAATGTTGACTCTTTGTTTCATTATAGATAAAAAAAAAAATGTAATTTTTGCTTCACAGTTTAGGTTTAATTAACTGTAAGGTTAAAATTTAAGCTTTTTAAAAACTTTTTCTTACCAGGAAAATACCTCCAGCTGCCGCCCAGCGTGCTGCAGATGCAGACGACCCTTCAGCCGCCGTCCGACACGTCAAACCTCGTAAGGATGCGTTCGCTGAACCTGGGAAAGTCGGACCCCTCTCTCACCTCCAGTTTGGTGAGTAAATGTGATTTAGATGATTTTGCCTTCACTACTTCAGTGTTCTACTAAAGATATTTATTTTTCTGTGAAATTAATTGATTTCATCACCAAACCTCTGAAAATGTGAAGTCAGAAAAATAAACCACGAGTTGGTAATGTGATATCAGCTGCTTTTAATATTTAAAAATCATCTTTTTACATATTTTAGACTTTAAAGCTCTTTTTAAATTAAAAAAAAAATGTAATTTACTGATCTTAATTTAATCCCACACATTTTTAAGATTATTATTCTTAAAACAAAAGAATCAAGATGAACCTTTAAGGGGAAGTGTTTGAGCATTTTAAGAACTTCTCGCTCTGTAACCATGAATTAAAAACCAGCTGCAGAACAAAACGCCGTTTGGTTTTTGAAGTCCGACCACACTAAACCGCAACGACAGAAAACATTGTGTGTGATGGGAAAAAAGAAATCAGTGCTTTTTTAATCTTTTAGTGCCACAGTGGGACGAGTTTTTGAACTAAACCTCAAAAACTTCAACTCCGCCCCCGTTTTTGATGATTTAAGCATTTCAAGAACAAACTCAAGTTTGAAGTGAAGCTAAATTATGCAACAGCAGAAGAATAGTTTTAAACATTTGAGTGCAGATTTTCAGCCATGCTGAAGATCCTCAGATGTTTCCTCTCCTGCGGTGAGGTTCGTTACTGATGGTCAAAGAGCGGCGAGCTACCAGGATTTTGGGAAACGGCGGTTGGTGATTTTAGATCCAACAATTCCACGTTATACGCTCAACTTTTGAGCCGTGTGAGAGTACAACCGGATCTGACCTCACAGTGTCTTATCTGGTTGTTGGTCACGTGTTTTGTGAAATACGCCTCTAAAACCATCTCCTCCAAACACAAAAACGTTTATTTGATAAATGCAGGTTTTTTTCTAAATGGACGTGTTTCCACTACACAATTTTATTTGGGCCTGGAATAGATTTAAAAATATTTAACTAATTGTTCGGCTTAACTTTAGTAATTTATTTTTTAAATTAGTTTTTGTCCTCATAAGACGCATCACTCGGCATGAACGGTGCTGTTTTCCGTCTCACCACAAGAGGGAGTTTCCTTTTTTTTTGACGTCTACCAAACTGAAGTAAAACAGAGACTGAAGCTGAATTTGTGTTCTATTTACTCACTAAAGGCTTAACTTCAGAAAAAAAGAGTTTAAAACTTTACTGCTGCAGTTGTCAGTTTCCGACTCTGTTGCCTTGACAACAAGTCGCATCACGGATCAAATAGTCCACTTTTTGTGGAAAAAAATTGATCCAAACCGAAGAAATTAGAAGAATAAAGTACCAAATACTGATTGAATATTTATTTATTTTCTAAATGACCGCAGTATAAGTGGGATAATACCTGAAGCTTGGCGTCGGATGCTTGCTTCGCGTCATGCGTTATTTTCTCATAAAGCACACTGACATAATCCCCTCACCACGCATTCTTGTTTTTAGTGTCTTTGATGATCTAAAGCAGGGGTGGGCAAACTTTTTGATTTATGGGCCAGAAAGGGTTCTAAAATTTGGCATAAGGGCCGGACAAGGAGCAGATGGAAGGAGTTATTTGGTAATGAACCTCATAAACTAAAAAGATCATATGGAATTTAGAGAAAAACATGCTTTAATTTGGACTAAAATTCACATATATTCATTTAAAAACAGAAAATTGGGGAATTTTAATTTCTAAATTTTGATTTTTGTTCTCTTTTTGGGTTGATGTTCTTCAGAGGAAAATGCGAACTCAAAGAAATCCGAAAAATCACCTTCTGACTCAGAAAAAAACACACACGAACGCCAGAGAAACAACACCATAATCAACAACATAATAAACAACAATAATTAGGATTTTTGATCCAATGTATTTTAATTTGGAGGGCCAGATTAAGTAGCTTAAGGGGGCCGCATGTGGCCCCCGGGCCGTAGTTTGCCCACCCCTGATCTAAAGGATGTTTTTGCTGAAGCCTCTGTCCTTGCAGGTGAAACTTTTCCCTCTTCGATCCTTTTCATAGACGGAAACCTTCAGCTTTTCATCACACGTACCGTTTGATTAAAAAAGACTATTTTTTTATGTTTGAGGAGAAAATAGACTTTAAAGGGGGAAAACGAGCGGCTCCTCCTCACGAGGATGAAGATGACCTTCAGCGCGCCCGCCCGCTCCCTCTGATGGCTCTGACGGATAGTCGGGCGGGCTGTCGTGATCTTATTGTCCCAGGAGTGAGATGCAATCAAAAGCAGAGGCTAATCCAATGATGTGAAGCTATGAGTCATCCTGCGTGTGCTCCATATGGGTTAGAGAAGGTTAATGCAATAGAAAAGCATGTGCGCTCATATGTGTGAGGCTGCTTTTAGAATAACTGTGACACGGGGTGTGATGGGGGGGGTTCATGTCGGCAGCCGTTCACTCTGCATCGTTTTAGTTCAACATCTTTCAAAAAAAAAAACAAAAGTTGCTTGGATTAAATCACTTTTATTGATTTAAATGTTAAAATTGGCTTCATTTGTGATCTAGATCCATCCACTTGGGGGCGCTGTTGCATCTCTTGCCTGTAGATTTTAAGCACAGAGCTTATAAAAGCCATAAAATGAATCCCTTTGGTTATTGTGCCCCGCGGTGTAAATGATTACATGATTCCCTGTAACATAATTGTCCTCCAGTGGATAAGTCCTTGCGTTGATTCAATTTACATTTCACAGCCTGAAAACCCGAGACAGTCCTCAGCATCATTGGATTTCCCACAGATGGACGCTTTGTTTTGAGATTCTGGACCGATCCTCTCGGAGATTAATCCGGAAAACCGCCACAGGAAGGGTCGGAGCTCGAGATGTTTGAGGCGGCTTTTCAGGGCCTTTTTCCCGCCGTCTCATCTGTTTAATAGTTGGTTATACGACACAAAATGTGAAACTTTGCGAGTCTCAGAAATCCAGCCGTCTGACACAAATTTCTCTCCATCACGCTCTGAAAATGTGAGCACGATTGGGCCTATTGAAGACTCTTTAGCCGCCAGATTTCAGAGAAATGTCATTTGACAGAAGCTGCAGCCTGACGGAACGTTTCTGCACCTTAAGATCTGACATTAGCATAGACTTCAGGTGTTCCTGTGACAAAAGACATTGGAGAACATCTGCATGTCGTTCTGAATCATACTTCCTTCTCCAGTCTTTATCAAAGTCTTTTAAGTTTGAATTCAACACGTGGTACTTGATTTTAATGAATTTAAAACATATATTTTACTGTTAAAAGCACAGAAATAAGTTTTAAAATGCATATATTTTTAAAGATTTTGCAGAAAAACATTCAAAAACATCTTTTCTATTAATGATATAACACGCAAAGTAAATAAAACGCCTTAATAGCTTCACTTTGACCTTTACTAGCCTCAGTCACATCATTATTATTATTATTATTGAGTATATATATTTACTTTTCCCCATTCCCTTTCAAGCAACAACTGTTTGACTTTAATTGATAATCCCTATATTTACTGATCTAATGCAATGTGTGTGTACTGTATGCAGTACAGCAAAAAATCTACTTATGATAATGAGTCATAACGATGTTAAGAAGATGGAATCATTTTCTAATTCAGGCGTGTTAATTAGAAATGCACAAGGGGCAAAAATCCAAAACACGCCTTCCGAACAGGAGAAACACTTATTGAACACTCTAAAACTAAAGTTTTAAAAGTTTAAAACAGTAACTTTTTAACATAATTATGAACTAGAAGTATAGCATAACAGTGTGGATGCTGTAAGCTGAATTTGGCCGCTGAAGATGCTGAAATTGATAGTTAAAAGCGCTGAAATTAATAGCTGAAAATGCTGAAGCTGAAAATACTGAAGCTGATGGCTAGCTAAAATAATGGCTAAATGCCAAATAAGCCTAAATATTAAAACAAAAAACTAGACTAGCCAAAAAAGCTAGCTCAGAAAATAGTTAAAAGTCAAAAAAGCTCTAAAAAGTGAAAAAAGCTTAAATTAGCCAAAACAGCTAGCATGTAGCTTAAATATTACCTAAACTCCAAAATATCCTTAAAAATCTTAGTAAATGCCAAAATAATCCAAAAAGCTAGCAAAATGACATTATTATGAATTATTATTCCAGAATAAATCATTTTAAACCTTAAATAACTTTAAATATTTCACTTTCCATAAAATCATATTTTGTCAAACTTATAAAAGGTAGAAATAAGCGCAAGATAATAAGAACATTAATAACAATAAAATAAAAATGATCTGGAGGGCCGAATATAAATAACCCGGAGGGCCGGATGCAGACTCTATTTTCATTTTTGTTTATTTTTCTTTATTTTCAACAGATTTTCTAATAACTGAATTGGGTTTGATATGTTCGTGTTTTTATTGTTATACCAGTCTTTTTAATGCTTTAAAAATGAAATGACATTAAATTTATAATCTATAATAGAAGTAAAAAATTATTGCCAACTAAAAAAAAAGTTTTTTTTGAGGAAATGCAGCAGAATGACCAAGATGTCTTTGATTAAAGATGCAGTTCTACATTATTACTCATCCAGAAGAAGTTCTTCTGCAACAACAAAATGCAGATTTAAAAGTCTTTTAAAAGGACGACATTATGCTAAATCAATTTTCTTTTAGCTTTTTGGTGTATTATGATGTTAATTCCTTATTACAAACGAGTATAGTGATCATTCACTCATTTTTGAGTGATCCTCTAAAAACATCAGACACCCACGAAAATGAGCAGGTCTTCACGAGCTGATGTCACAAAGTGAGACGGCCCCTTTCAGGAAGTGTCTGCACTGTCCGTACCATCCCCAAGCTGAAAAAAAATAAAAATAAAAAATACAAAATAAATATTTTTAAATATTATTATATAATTTTTTTCAAATGAAACAGTAATTTACCATGCTTTCCTGACTACATAAAATGCACATCATGTATACTTTTAACTTGTGCACGTACAATAACAATATTTTTAGGAGTCAGGGCTGTCTCTCCTGTTTGAACGAATAAACCTGTTGTCAATTATACAAAGCATGTTAGATATTCCCATTTGGGATTTATGCTTCACTTAAATTATGCCAATATATTCATTTCTTTTTAGCATTGGCTTGTTGGATTTTTCTGACCCAAGAAATTACTATTAAGCCTAAAATTAAATTTGCGAGTAAGTCTTCATTCAAATCATTGGGAATCGGAGCAGAGGAAGAAATGCTGTTTGCAAAAGAATGTATTTGTCATATAGAGGGGGAAGGGAGGCGGGGTTGCTCTGCGCCAACAGTCCTGTCAAAAACTTTAAAGTGAATTTCAAATGAACTTTGTAACTTTCTCCTGGAAAAGAGCAGGTTTTTTTTTTTTTGCTAAAAAATGGCAGAATCGTAGTTAAAAGACCACTAGAAACGCTTTTAAAATGCATCAAAAGAGATTTAAATTGAGGTAAAACTGTCATTTTTAAAATAAATATGCGACCAGTTTCCACTAAACCAATTAATTATCTCAATTGGCGTTTTCTTTTAGACAACTAATCGTCTCCGAGCCTAAAGTCGGGCAGAGAAATGAGCTTTTGTATGGGAGCGTGGACGTCTGAATCCCGGTATCTGAGCAGCTATCTGCCCCTCACACTGTTTGCATTTCCATTTTGACTGCTCCTAACACCATGTGGAAATTCAAATCTGGTCACTGCTGCTCTCATGCTGTCATGTGTGGACACAAACTGACGCGTTGCTTCATGGAAATTGTATCTTTTGGAGTCGGCTGCTCCGACGCCTCAGGGGTTTATCCGCAGCCAGCGGATCCCTCCGCCTCCCGACGCCGCCGAAGAAAAAGTGTTTAGAGGCCCGTAAACGACACTTAATCGCCACTAAACGCATGATGTAGTTTTGTCAGTTTGAAATTTACTTTAAAGAGGAGATTTACTTCACTCTTTGTGGAATTGAAGTGAAAAAGGAGTAATGTAAGCACACGATGCTTGTCAATTAATGTTGGCAGCGTGGCGTTCGTCATAGTGATTGATATGTCGCTGTAAAGCACAGCGCCCGGGCGCTGACAATAACGGCGCGGAAAGCTGCCAGCACGCCGGCTGTGTTGCAGCATGACATTACTGTCAAAGCTGTCGATGGAGGGATTTGGAGGATACCTTCACGTCTGAAGGGATTTTCTGTAATTGGCGTTTTTGCACTTCGTTTATGGTTGTTTTGGGCTGCTTTAATTTCTGGAGAAAACACTTAGAAGTGGGAATATTTTTTAAAGGGAATCACTGACAAAGCTTCAAAAAGAGATTGCTTTAAGGATGCAAACACATTTTGGAGTACTACTACATTTCCCATAATTGAATTAAGCTGATTTACAAATATAAGTTTTAGGGCAAGTGTGAAAACTAGCTGTTTTTTTGTATTTTTTTGTTTCAATTTACTATGGGAGCCGAAAATGGCCTGCACTACTTTTTTTTTTTTTTTAATTTTCTCATTGATAAAATAAAGTTTGTTTTCTTGTTTTGAGTTAGTATCTTGTTTTCTCGAGAAAATTATCCCCCCCAAGAATAAAGTAGAGCAGGCTATTTTTGGCTTTTGTAATTTACAAAAAAAAAAAAAAAGACATTAAAGCTGTTGATGAATGACCCACAGGTGCTACCCATCCAGGCTTGTCCTCGTTTGACCCGCTCTCACCGGCCAAGTAGCAGCTAAATGACCCTCACTCTTCCCTTTTGACCCCAACCCCCTGGTCAGAGCTTTGTTTTATTTGTCTGTTGGTGCACTTGTTCTTATACATGGGATTAGGGGGTTGATTTTTATCTTTAACAAGAGGGTATTTTTATTGTGTTGTTTGTTTTATGTACAGCACTTTGAAATGTATTTGTTTATGTGAAAAGTGCTCTATAAATAAAATCAATTTGAATTTGAATTTAATGTAACATTCATTTAAAAAAAAATACTTTTTTCAAATTGGCAGCTTTTCTTTTAGTTTAATCTCCATAGCAACCATATAATTTTTTGGTCACCTGGGGATAAGGAACAGGTTTATGTAACTTTTAGAAAAATTGGCAAAAGTAAATTTTGGCATTTCCCTAGCAACAGTTTTTTTTTTGCTAACCATGCCCACTTTGTTGTATCGTTTTGTTTAGCTTGAGCCAGGGATTCAACAGAGGGTTTTACGAGCTTGCTATGCTAATGTTCAAAATCTACAAACTTTACTGTCCACTCCAATGAAAATCGTTCTTAATTCAAAGCAGGAGCAGATGAAAACCGATGATTGTAAAATGCTCAGACTAAAGACACAACTACTGAAATGGGCGGGGCCAAAGTCTACCTTTCTCGTTCCAGTTCTGAAGCATCTGCTTGCAGACAAATGGATCTATTAGCGCTTTAGTTTTCCTCATCTAAGCCGGTATCTGGCTCAAAACTAGCTCCAATATTGCGCCCCCTAGTTTTGCTGTGCTAGCTTGGGGTTCTGAGAAGCTGTAGACTAGCGTGAGAGGGCGTAAACAAAGACGTGATGGGATGTTAGCGGAGTTAACTTCTGCGCCAACAGCCCCGCCCACAACCCAGAATCATGTTTCTAATGAACTTCAGACAATTTCTTAAACACAACGGGCATTTTGATTTTGCCTAAAAACTTCATAGTCATAATTTAAAGATCACTGGGAATTATTTTACAATTTAAAAAAATATATAGTTGAAGTGGTACTTCAAAAAGAAACATTTTTCCCGTTTGTTTTTCCCAGTGGTCCTCGAGGAGTTTGGAGGTTATAGATTTAAATTCTAAGGAGTTTAATTTTGTTGAAGGTAGTACAAAAAAATTTTTTTTTGCTAAAATTCAAGATGGCAAGTTCTTCTCGAGGTCAAAGGTCAACGAAACACTAATTGTGATTGTAGACTTAACCTGGTGGCGTGCGGGGAAACTGTGGTACTATTTTTCAAACAAAAGTTTTTTTTCCATATTGTACGAAAATATTAAAATAGTAAATTTAACAAATTTCGTAAGTCCATCCCATAGTACCTTAAAAGCTTCCTTGGCATATCCCGACACATTTTAATGCATATTTTTTTTGAGTCATTTTTCTAATTCTTTTTTTTTATAGTCCCGCCTGCTGTGATGTCATCATTTTCTGGGGGTGGAGTCATTCTTTATAACCAAGGTTCATTTTCAGCACACGTGGAGGTGTGCTAATGTCAATGAATTAGTGAAGGTAGTAATCTGAAGAAATAGAAATCTGGTCCTTAACGAGACATTCAGGAAAAACAAAAGGTTTCAAAGGATAATTTATTTGAGATGATCTGGTTCTTCTGACAAGGAAACAGAACGGTGAGGGTTGTAGCCGCAGACAAATTCAAGCTTATTATCCTTCCAAACGTAGAAGATGTCCATCAGTGCCATCGTCTCAGAGCTGGCAGAGAGTGGGACACCGGTACCAGCCATCTACTGTCTGGAGAAGTCTGGCCAGAAGTAGTCCTCGTGGAAAAGTTGCCGCCAAAAAGCAGGCGTAGAATCGAGGCCAGACAACTCAAGTATGCAGGAAAACAGCAGCAGGTGCTCTGGACCGATGAGTCCAAATTAGAAATGTTTAGCAGAGGCCAGTTTGTTCTCAAAGGGCCGGAGAGCGGTACGATAACGAGTGTCTGCTGGTAAACATGGCGGAGGTTCATCTGATCTTTGGGGATTTGGTCAGGATTACTGCTGTTCTCAATGCTGAGAAACCCGTTCAGACACATTTTAATTCTATCAGGGAGGTGTAGCCAAATATATTCTGCAACAGGACGATGACTCCAAACGAGAACCGTCTTCAGGCTAAAAAAGATCAAGAAGTACTGGAAGTGATGAGCCCTGATGTCACCATCATCATGCGTCTGGGATTTCATGAAGAGAGAGTCTAAATCCACTGAAAATCTGTGGTTAGTTCTGCGAGGTGCTTGGAATAAGTTTCTACTGAAACTTTTTGCAAGTGTACAGAGAAAAACTGAAAGAACCACCAAATATTTTAGTTTGATTTCTCTTTTTTTCATTCACTGCGTTTTATCGATTGAAATCAGTAGACTGAATTAATGTAAAGAAACATTTAAAAGCTGAAATCACATTTGAATGTTAAAGATTTATAATCATCACTTCTACTTGTGAAAAACCTTAAATTTATTGATTTCATTAGATTTATTAAGTAAAGATCACCTGGGGTCCCAGATTGTTTCTGGCCCCAGGCGATCGCCTACCTTTGCCTAATGGTAAGTCCGCCCCTGGATGAAATTGTTGACACACCATTGAAATTTTGAATCCGTTGCTCCAACTTTCGTCCGAAACTTCTTGAGTTCTATTGGCAGTATGTCTTTATAGCAGAGCCCCAATGGTACCGCCCACAACTCTGAGACAAAATTCTAATAAACTACTGCTATTCTTAAGAGTTACGTCCTAGAAAATTACGTTTATTTTTTTCTTCAAATTTTGGCCAAAAACAGCGTCATCATCATGAAAAGACCATTGGGAGTATGGAGAGAAAATAGACTCATCCAGTTTGTATGTGTGCACTTCTTAATTCGTAACTCATACATTTTTAACTTCATGTTCTTGAAATTGTGCATTTACAAAAATTACAAAATGCAATTTACACATGCACAACTTAAAATAACAGCTTAAAACTAACTACACGCAGAAATCTTTAAAAATCGTCTGATACACGTACACGTACAACCGCATTTACACACAAATCTGATGCGAAACTCTTGTCGGGTCATCCAGATTTGTGTGTAAGTGATGTGTTTAAATTAGAGTTGCCACAAACAATTATTTTAATAGATTATTTTTTCTGATTAGTCGATTATTCAGGTCATGCGCAAACTGGATGTAAAGCACATATCTTAACCATCATTAGCTTTAAACTAACTAAAAATGAGATATGTATGTGCAATAATGCTAGTGTGATTGGTGTAAGCTGAAATTGGCCGCTGAAGATGCTGAAATTTATGACTAAAAACGTTGAAGCTAATAGCTGAAAACACTGAAGCTGATAGCTAGCTAAGATATTAGTTAAATCTGAAATTAGCCTAGAAATTGAAAAAAAGCTTAAGTTGGCCAAAATAGCTAGCATGTAGTAAAAAATTTGCTAAACTTCAAATTAGCCTAAATAACCTTAATAAATGCCAAAAAGTAAAAAAAGCTAGCATGTCATTACATCTTTCAACGTTACTACACTCTGATATAAAGTAACGACTAATCGACTATTAAATTAGTTGTTGACTATTTTAATTGTCGATTAGTTGACTAATCGCGGCAGCCTTAGTTTAAATGCTGCTAGAATTCTGGCCATGTTGTAGTTTTTGTACATGTGAATACACAATTGCAAGTACAGAGTTACGCACACAATGTATTGTATGAGTTACAAATCAAGAAGTATGCGCACAAATATTTCAAAGAGTCAATTTTTCTCTCCATATGGGAACACTTTGAAACACTTTGGATTAAAATCTCAATTAGTAAAGACTTTTTTGAGTTAATTAGAAACTCCATCATATTTTAGTTTTTCTGTTAAAGTTGCGTAACGGATTGTTGGTATATTAAATGTCCTTTTCTAGACATGTTAACAAACAAAAAAAAAAAAATCCATAATCTTAATTTCTCATTTTAGTGATTAAAGATTAGAATTTATTCAGTTCAAATCAACAGTTGATTCATTTTTTTAATTGAATTTTTAATAAACTGGTTTGCAAACAAAATTTTGAATATGTGAATCTGTATCGAATAGATTGAATTTTTTTTTTTTTTTTTTATACCTGTTGTTTTTCTTTGACCTCGCCTCAATCTCTTTCCATCAGGTTTTGTCCCTGTCCCCCCACTTACCTGACCCCCCCCCCCTCTCTGCTCCTGGGCGTGCTCGCCTCGTGTCCCTCTTGATTGTGATTCCGTTTGACAGAAAATCAATAGTTCACTCGTGGTGCGATATGGAGATAAGACTGTCATAATCCTGATGTTTCGGCTTTGTGGACCCTGATTTTCTCTGGTGGTTGTCAGAGATGTCCTCTGATATCACCGATGTAGGAGTGGTTTATTGTTACAAAGGAAGAAAAAGGTAAACAGTAACAGTTTCAAAGTAAACAGAAAAAAACAAGGATTTTCATTAAAAAAACTTACTCTTTCAGCTCTATATTTTATTGTCGGAGATCATTGATTACATTTTTTGGATTTTTATGCAAAACTTGCAAAAAAATAAAACCCCCTAAAACCTGTCTCCCGTTTTAAGATGATCATAAACCGCTGAGGACCTGAGCCCTCCAGGCAGAAAAATGATTCTTCTGAGAAGTGTGACGGTTAATAAATGAATTTGTTCTGCAATCCGTTTAATCGTGCTATTGTTGATGATTAACGTTCATCAGTTGCCTTTTTCTCTTCATTTCATGCCGTTGTTGGTTTAGACGAGTGAATTAAACAGTTATGGTGATACGATGAAAACATTTATGGAGCAGAAGGGTAAAAAATTTGATTCATTTTAATTAGCAAAGATGTTTGGTAACAACGCTGCGTAAATGTGACAAACTCGAGGCCCACGGTAGGTTTGTGTTTGGAGAGCCAGATTTTTATTTTTTTTTGGAAAGACGATAAAAATCTGACTTTACATGAAATAAAAACAGTCATTTGAGTAACTGTTAAAGATTACGGGAAGATACTACAAGCTTTAAAGATAAAGTCATTTTATGTCTTTTATTTTAAAGGTTTTCAAGTGTAAAACATAACCAAAAGAAAGTGAAATTGGAACTTTGATGGAATACAGTTGAATTTTTGCAAAATGTTAAGTCACTTCCTAGATGAGATTTATTTGTGTAAAATAACTTTTAAAGAAAAGATGACTTTCTTTTATGAATCGAAACTTAAAACAAATTCTATTAAACATGTTTCTTTTTATCAAACTTTGTTGAGAAAGTCCAGCATACCATGTCTGCTCAATGTTTTTTTTTCTGAAAATAAGTATGCGAGTACTCAGATACTCATGATCTGCTTTCCAAAATTTCAATAACCAAGATCACCAATCTGCGATCTTTATAAATATAGTAGAGTGTAGTAAAAATACAATTTAAGAATATATTTTTTGGCTCAAATACAGAATTACAGCGGATTTTAAGTTTATGGACTAAAGTAAGCCGAATGTGTCACCAGAAGTAAGCACATTTTTATAATAGTGTCGGGGAAGCTTCAATATTTTTTAAGTAAAACTTGAGTGTTAAAAAAACTGAAAATGAAGTTCTGAAGAAAAATAATTTGCTTTAACTATGTGAAGATGCATATCGTGTGGGCAATGGAAAAGTGTCTTTTGTGCCATTTCATGTTTTTTTTTTATCCAAAAATGTGTTTTACACAAAAAAGTGAAATATTGGATCGAATAATCAAAGTTCCATAATTTATGTGTATCAAATTAAGTTTTTCAGTTGAGTAATCTAGTGCTGGGCGATATGTCGATATATATCGTATTGATATATAAAATATTTTATATTGTGATATACATTATTTCCATATCGCCCAGCACTAGAGTAAACCATCAAATCAAAATTTTTAGTTTGAAACAAACTAATAATTTTAAATGTAGCAAATTACAGAAATTTAGTTAATTGATGCAATTTTTCACTTTTTTCAGTGTACTGCTGTTATGCACATTTTAATAGAAAGAAATAGTAAAGTAAATGAAATTTTTGTCAATTTTTTTCAGAGAATACCTGAAAATAAGCTTTATGGTGGTATAACGTGATATATTTTGGTATTGTGATCTGGAATGGTTTATATTCTAATATACAATTTTATAGCCCAGCACTATCCTCAACACTGGAGCTTTAGCGTCCTTCCGTTGATTCTGGTAACTTTTGACGCAATTAATCCCAGCTCCTGACTACAGTACCCAGAATGCCCCAAGAATCCATCAAGTTTTTGTAGTTACCAAAGTCATACTAAAACCATGTACTCAAACTACAGAAAATCTGTCAGTATTCCCACAGGATGCATAAATAAGAAACACTTTTCATCATTTAGAAAATCAAAGCATTTAATTTACTTTATGATCCAAAAAAATATTAATTAGAGCAACAATTTCAGCTTGAGATCTTGACACATTTCATTCGGTGTTTCTGTACTGATCAAAGAATGAATTTGTGGTTCATTCAAACACAGTTGATGCTTATTTTTCTTTTTTCTATGAGGGTTCTTTCAATCTTTTAACCCTGCAGTTGATTTTTCTCGGAGCTCAATTTTGTGCACAGTCGGGGGCTTGTTCTTTGATTAGCAGGTGTGTGGTTCAACAGGTGAACTCAATAAAAATGCTCACTTCATGTTTCCTAATCATCCATTTTTGAAAATTTGTTGAGTTAATGTGCTGATCCCAATTCAGGCTTCATTTTTTTGTCATTGATTGTACCAAACTGCTACTTTTAGCTGGATAAAATCTCAAACACGAAAGTTTCCCTCTTGACTCCAGATCATTTTTGACCAAATCTTTCTTAAAAACCTAATATAATCATCCAAAAATTTAGCTTTTGCCAGATTTTATGTTCTGTTTCTGCGACTGAAAATATTACCTCTCTAAGAAAATAAATTCAGATGCTGCATGAAGACATTTAAGTGATGAATGAGCCTTCCAAACAAATCCATAGCTGTTGTTTGAGCTCTGTTGCTGCAGGGAGCGTTTTTAGATGAAAGATTACAGCTTGATTTTTTTTTTTTTCTTAAACACTTAGAAAAAGTAATTTGAGTTTACCACAGACACATTAAATGTATTCAAAATGTGTCTCCATTCTTTTCTCTTCTCATTTAGTCTCCTTCCACCTTTCAGGAGAATGAAAATGATGCTGTGAAGGAATCTTTGTGAATGAACAGCTGTCGGAGACATTCAGCTACTGCCATCCGCTGTGCTGGATCACCAACTTGAGCCTTTTAGTCACAGCTGGCATTACAGGCTGTTTGTGGGTGAAAAACGGGCAAACCTGTCGGCACGAAATATCAAGATTGTTGACCAGTCATTGAGAAAAAATTGCTCACGCACAGCCTTTTTCTTAGGCTACATTTACACTGGTTTTTGTGGCATTCAAACATGTTTTTAGCAAATGGTGTTCACACTGAATTGTCGCTACCTAATATTAGCTTGTGTACTCACAGTTGGAAGAGAGTTGGTGCCAAATGTTAGAGTGGTGCAAATCTGTTAAATCTTACTCCAGGGTTTTTTCTTTAATGACCTGAACCTGTGTTTGTTAGGTACAAATATTTGATTATAAGTTATGAATTGGATATTGATAATTCATTTAAAGAAAACTGTAAGATAAAGTCAGGGTGGGATTATATAAGTTCGTTTCCTCCAACTCCCTTTCAAGCAAGCTATCATTTGATGCCTAGTAGTGCTGCCACAAACCATTATTTTAATAAAATAAACTGATTATTTGTTCTAATTAGTTGACTAATCTTAACCATCATTAGCTTTAAACTAACTAATAACTAGGTGTATAGCATTACCTGTAATAATGCTAGAGTAAATGCTGTAAGATGAATTTCGTCACTGCAGACGCTAGTGCTGATGGTTGAAAATGCTAAAATTGATAACCAAAAACGCTGAAGCTAATACCTGAAAATGCTGAAGCTGATAGCAGCTAAAATATTAGTTAAATGTCATTTTTTTTAGCCCAAAAACTAAGGTAAGTCAAAACAGCTAGCATGTAGCTCAAAAATAGTGAAACTTCAAAATAGCCTAAAAGAACTAAAAAAAAAAGTCGAAATTAACCAAAACAGCTAGCGTGTAAATATGATCCTAACTCAAAAACAGCCAAAAAATACAAAAAAAACCTAAAATAGCCAAAATAGCTAGCATGTAGCTTAAAAAATAGCGAAACTTCAAAATAGCCTAAAAACTAAACAAAAAATAAGTCTAAATTACCCAAAACAGCTAGTATGTAAATATGATCCTGACTCAAAAACAGCCTAAAAAAACAAAAAAGCCTAAAGTAGCCAAAAAAGCTAGCATGTAGCTATAATATTATCGAAACTCCAAAACAGCCTAAAAAAATTCCCTAAATTATCCAAAATTGCTAACATGTATCTTAAAAAATAGCAGAGCCTCAAAATAGCCTAAAAAACTGAAAAAAGTCTAAATTAGCTAAAACAGCTAGCATGTACCCGAAATGTTAACGAAACACTAAAACAGCCTAAAAAAACCAAAAAAAAAAGCCTAAACTAGCCAAAATAGCTAGCATGTAGCTGAAATATTAGCTAAACTCCAAAATAGCCTAAAAAACCTTAATAAATGTCAAAATAGTCAAAAAGCTAGCAAAGTGTAATTATAACTATTATCTTTACTACACTCTGACTCCATATAATATAAAGTAACGACAAATTGACTATTAAATTAGTCATCAACTTTTTTAATAGCCGATTAGTCGTCGATTAGTTGTTAATTGTGGCATCCCTAACGCCTAGTTATCCTGTGTCTGACTTATCTTTGTCCGGATGTAGACGTCTTATGATTATATTGCACATGCATTACTTTTCTTGCCTTGATTATTTGAAATAAACCATTTCAAATCAAATCAAAAATTTTCCGATATGCAACATTTTTGGGGTAATAAAATTCCCACCGTATACAAACCGCAGTTACTAATTTCTCCTCCATGATCACTTTTTAAACACTTCCATGTTTTGAAAAGAACTGTATTCATAACTCACCCCCCAAATCTGAGTTCCTGATTGGCTAAAAATCAACAGGAAGATTCGACCACGCTTTTCTACGACCCTCCAAAACTAGTGGTACCAGTACAGGTGCTTGTGACTCCAGCTTTATTCTTCTGTGAAGTTCATATGCGACTCTTTCATGTGGCAGGAAGTCGGGCTCCAGTGAACTCATCATTGCCATGTCATAAATACAAACGTCTCTAACAGTGAAAAATGCAGGAATACTTTGACACATTGCATCTTTCAGTTCTTGTTGTTGGGGATTAGGAGTAGTAGGATAGTGTTACAGACGGCGGCATCTGTTTTCACGCCCTCTGCTTTGTACTAGATCATTTTTGATTGTACTGAGGGAATGGACTCTCTGTCTGTAATGCGCTCTTCACAGGCCGTGTACCTCCTCCTCCTCCTCCTCCCGCCGCCTTGCATCTGCAGGTCACCTCTGGGTCTGATAAGCCCCGGCCAAGCAGAGAGGCAGGGCCCGTGGGTCACTCAATCAGCTCTCTCTGCATGCTTTCAGAACCGCATCTCTCTTTCTCTCCAAAGGCGGAGGAAACGGCCGCGGCTTCCCCGCCTTCCGGGGAGGAAATGAGTCACAGACCACCTCCTGGACTTTTCCCAGAGGCTTTGCTTTGGTGCGGCTCCAAGACCGTCGGTCTAAACTTTTCTGCCTTCATGGCTGCCCTCTGACCGCTTCAAAGCAGCTCCACTCAGGCTGTCTGCTGGGAAGAATCCACCAGAATCTTTTGTACTGAGAAAACTCATTTCTGTCCTGCATCGATTGAGAAATTAACTTCATTAAGTCTTTTTCTGTTCTCCTGTGATTACGGGGCTGAGGATCACTGCCAAAATATTAAATCAATTCAAAAGTTCACAATTTGATTTATATTTTCATTAATTTTACAAAAATTCAAACCAATTTTATTTAGTTTAAAAGCAATCGTCTCAAGAAAGGATTTAAACAAAACTCACGGTTCGGGTAATTTTACATTCAAGCGCTGGAATATTAGACCCTATTTTTTCATCACCCTCCGTTTGGAGGAATAAATGAAAGGAAAGGATTGTTTACACTTTGTATAAAACCCAGTTTGTCTGTAGATTTGATGCATTGCATTTCCTATATATTAAAGTATTTATTTATAGGAAACTTAGCAATATAATTTATATTTTGTACAAAAACATTAATACCATGACCTGGGTCTTATTTTTGTGATTATCAGTTTTTTCTGTCTTTTTATAATTAAAATCAAACACAAATTAAGCGTTTTATGTTCATTTCACTGTCACTTTGCGAAAAATTAGCATTGATGCTTACTCGAATATAGACCACAATGCATTGCAGTTAAACAATTTGTGCGGAAAAAAAGTGTTAATACTTTAACAAACACAGTGGAGACACAAATAGACGTGAAATTTTAATATTGATTAGATTTTTGGGGGTTTAAGAAATAAAAAATAAATAAATAAATAAAAAAGGAAAAGTAGTGAGCATTGTCCGGTTTGTTTTTAAAGTTTAGGGTACTTAATTACTTATATCCTTGCGCTATATAGTTTTTTAGTTGTTTGGTGTTAGGGTGGGAATTTGGACATAGCCAGGAATAATAGTCTCAATGCAAGTTAAGGATACTATCATAGAACGATCAGATTCTCCTCCATGTTTGTTTTGGACAGTGCTTCTTCTTCTACGTTTCTGTCAAACATACCACAGCACCTCCTTCGGACGCGTAAATTTCATACAAGCGTCTTGAGTCGATGGAGTTTTTGTGATGACTCGACAGTCAGATGACTAACTAAAAAAAATCTGCGAATGCATGAAACCGCAAAAAAAGACACCAGAAAATAGCAAAGCTTCAAAATAGCCTAAAAAACTGAAAAAAGCTAAATTAGCTAAAACAGCTAGCATGTACCCGAAATGTTAAAGAAACACTAAAACAGCCTAAAAAAACAAACAAAAAAAGCCTAAACTAGCCAAAATAGCTAGCATGTAGCTGAAATATTAGCTAAACTCCAAAATAGCCTAAAAAACCTTAATAAATGTCAAAATAGTCAAAAAGCTAGCAAGTGTAATTATAACAGTGTTCTACCGTCTTTTCTGGTGTCTTTTTTCGCAGCAGAAAACGCGGTAGAACACTGTACATAAATATATGCTACAGTGCCCTCTAGTGGTTGTTTACCTGTTGCTGGTGAGAAATTAACAAACATATAAATAAAAAAAAATTTTTAAGTCAGCCCGAAGTATAAAACCAGTTTCATGCGGCAAGCGGAGTCCGCGGAGAATCCGCTTCACCTCCATTTCAGACGCGTATTTTTTCGCCAAATTCAGACATGAAAGTCCTCGTGAAAAGTATGCAGTTTATTTTTCTGGATAAAGAAATTAAAAAAACTCTTTTGAGCAATGCATCAGTGTTCTTTAATAAATATTTACAAAGCATGATCAGAAGTGTTTTTGATGAGTATGGATAGGTAATAATCTGGGGGTTCTCTGTATTCGCGAAATTTCCCGCGAGTAAGGGGAGAATACTATGACTTCATCTTTACAGCCTGTTTAGATATAGTGAAAAATTGGTTATATTTTGAAAATTGTTCGTATTTTCTGTCTTTGCATGAGTTTCCTGCTAGGATTGATGCTGATCGCTTTCGCAAAAGATAGACCAAATGGCGAAACACCACACCATAGATTAACAAGGACGGCGAAGGGAAGCAGCCTCCGTTCCGCGAACCCATGCCCAAACTATGTAAATAAACACGATTTTTACTCTGAAAAATACAGTAATTATAATTTAAAAGCAAATTCATCCAGCATAGTCGTGAGGTGGGAGATGTTTACTCTCGTTTTACTGCAGTTTTCAACCAAATGACCCCTCCCTGGTGTGTCCGCATCCTCCCGTCTTGAGTTTGTATTCTCTTAATTGCGCTTTAAGCAGCTGAGGAACGACTACAGAGCAGTCGGTTGAACATAACAGGATTCTTTAATCCTCTCAGGTAATCTGGGAAGCATTGTTCGAGCTGAAAACGTTGACTACTGTAATCCTCGTCCTCTGGGAGGCGGGGGGTCTTGAGGAGTAATTCAAAAAAGCAGCCCTTGATTACTGTAGCCCTGACACAAGATGTCTGGACTTCCTTATCAGCAGAGGAACACCGATGAGTGCCGGCAACACTCCATCGAGGAAGAGGAGGAAGCGTGGCGTTGGCGGTCACCTGCCTAAGAGTCCTCGCTGCTTTGAGAAAGATCATTTGAGCTTGGCTGGAGACGTGTGTGGAAAGGGCTCGCTTAATATTCACGGAACGGAGTGAGAAAGGAGGACGGAGAACAGAATGTGGAATTACAGAATGAAACGGGGCAGGGTGACACACGGAAGCAACTTGTTTTACAGATGCTAATGACGCGGCGGGGACGGGAAGGGGGGGGGGGATTCTCGCCGAGCGCCTCCAAACTCATTTCTGTTGAGCTGCAGCGGTGCGTGAAATTGCTGGAAATTGACACTGGATGTACAGTTGTGTACCTAACAGGTTCTGCAGGTCGATTCCGACGCGATAATAACGCAGGATTTGCATTAATGTGGAAATGAGCGCCGGCGAGCCACAAAAAGTAGTGTTGGATGACTTCCTGATCTCCTGCGGATCAGGTGTTTGTCAGTGCCGGGAAGGAGGTCCAGGAGGCGCTTCTCCCCCCCCTTCCTCTCTCCCTCCGCGGTCCTCCCTCCCGTCTCTCCTGAAGTTACAGAGGAACAAGAGGGGGAGGCGTCAGCTGACTGGCCCCCTCCAATCAGATAAGTTCTGATGGAAGTGTTTAGCAGCTGCTAAGACCAGATTTAGCCCGAGGGGAGGGAGAGACGGAGGGAGAGCGCAGGCGGCGCGGCGCAGCGCGGCGTGGTGGACATGTACCGGTGAGGAGCCGGGGCCGTCTGCCATGGACGAGTCCAGCATTCTGAGGAGACGGGGGCTACAGGTAGGAGAGCAGCCGCTCTGTAGTCTGCTTTTTTGCTGTTATTTTCAGCAGGAAGAAGATTCCGGACTGATCCGCGTGTCCTGGTGCTTTATTGACTTTTTATGATAATTGAGGCTCAGCTTTGTCAGGAAGATGGGATGTGAGTCAGTAGCAACACTCGGAACAATCAAATCATTTAAAAGTGTGAAGCCGCATCCACGTGTCTCCTCGTCTTTCTTTCTCAGCTGAGCTCTCGCGCTGCCGCCGCTCTTCCAGTCGAACCCAAATTGAAGTTGATTTATGGCTCTGCTTTGGGTAGTTGGAGCCGTGTACGGGGTAATTGATAAACATGTTGAACAGGAAGCCTGCTTAAGATTCAGCTCAAACAAACCGCATGTGCTCGGAATCACAAAGCGCTGGATTAAACCCGATTTAATTAAGTGGGAGTACAGAACTTTTTTTGTTTTTTTTTTTTTAAATCCACATTTTCTGAGTTTAAATTAACAACAGTCCAGCAGAAAGGGAAACTCGGAACTCTGTCATTCAAATGAGCGTCACAACTTCCCGTTGTTCTCAGCAGGAAGGGGTGAGATCACCGCCGTCAGACGTGGTCATATATTTGCGCCAGGATTTGTCAGACCTTTGACTAATTTATAATGTAAAATCTAAAGTTTGGTCACTCTGTGAATTTACTTCATTTACCTACATTTATGAGGGTCTAAGGGCAGGGATAACCCGTTTTATTTAGTCTGTTTTAGTTTTTAGCTATTCATATTTTATGACATCTGCAAAATTTACCAGCATGAAGCCCAATGAGGCAATTCTTCTTTGTGATATTGGGCTGTATAAATACATTTGAACTGAATTTATTTGAATTTATTTTAAAAATATTTTGAAGGAAAAAAACAACGGAAGATTTTTATCTGCCAAATAAGCTGATAAAAGAACAAGAAATCATTACTTGTATCTGCAAATGCAAAAATGATCAATTCATTAGTTCATTTTTAAACATAAACGCATCTTCCTGTTCCTCTAGATCAGGTGTCTGTAACCTTTTAATGCTAAAGGACACAAATGATCCAGTTTCTAAAATCCATCGAGTCCCCGCCTCAAAGTTAGAAAAATACACTTAATTTATGTTTTAGTGGCCACGAAGCCATTTATTTATCAAATATAGCTTTAAAATAGTCTCTAGATTTGAGATTTTCTTTTATTAAATTAACTTCTTTTACTTTTAAAAGCAGCTCCTGCTAGTTCCTTTCAAAATAAAATCCATTCTGTGTTTAAGATCCTCCAACTTGAACTAAAAATCTTTTTTTTCCTCCTTTTACGATTGAATATAAACACAACAGCATTGGTGTAGAATACAAGCTCAAGGCGAGTCCGTTTCCAACTGTCCTGTTGTGTTACCCTATAATATTACAAGCACTTGGCAGAGCAATTGTGGTTGCAACAACAAAACTGATTCAGCTTTGTTTGGTTTGATGCTTCAAGTCCAAAAACCAGTGACCAAAATCAAATTTTTTTTCCTCTCCATCCAAGTTTATGGGGGCGTGGGATCTCCTGCTCTGGTCACTTTGCATTTATCCTTACACTGAAGGTTTTAGATTGTTTATCTCTGACCAGAATCATAAGCTTTTTTAAAATTTTAACCTACATTTGTCTTTGTTTTTTCTTCTTTTTGATCAATTTTCATTGAAGAATGACATGGGGTCATATGTACCCGATTGACTGTCTCTCTACTCATTCTGTTGGACACTGATGTTTTTACTTTTACCCCATCTCTTTCATTTTTTTTTTTTTTTTTTTTTTTTTTAATTTAGTACAGCAGTCACCTTCCCACGGATCATCTGGTATCTGGGCTTAAAAATCCATTAATCCGATCTATCTTCACTTACAATTTGGAGCATTGACATTTTCTGTTATGTTCACAATTATATCAATAGAAATTCACTTTAGTTTAGTTTAAATGGATAAATATGTGAAAACCTTTTCATAACCCAAAGAAATTGGTTTAAGATTGTCAGATTATTTTTTTAAATTAAATTATGAACTTCTGAATCTAATTTAAGTTGATTCAGTTTTTATTACATTACTGTATTCGGCTTTTCTGCTTCATCTGATCTTTACAAATATCCTCATTGGTTGTTCACAAGCAGCCATGAATTATATTTAACTAAAGAATATATAAAATAATTTTTCAAAAATCAAGACAAACCAAGTAGAGTAAGTTAATGCTCCATAAAAATGTGTTGTAAACTTTTATTTGATTTCTAGAAAACACTATATATATATATATATATATATATATATTATATATATATATACATACACACAAATAAATTGTGGGCACTAATTAGTAGTAGGAAATGAAAAAAACACGTAAATGTAAAAATATGTTGTTGCTAATTTGTGTCCCCAAAATACTAGTTTGCATGCACAAAATGCTATTTTTTTCTAAAATAAATAAATAAATTGTGACCACAAGGCAAATTGGTATGTACACAAATTCCAAATTTGTGCACACAAAATACTCAATTACAATGACAAAACTCGACTAGTTTGAGCACAAAATGATCATTTGTGCTAAAAAATACAAAAAAAGTGGCCAGATTGGTGCACACAAAATATAAATTTGTACACTAAATACTTAATTGTATAGCGTTTGTACACAAACTGAATTATAATCACAAATGCGCATTCATTTGTCCAAGATATTAGTAAACAATAATGCTTATTTGTGTACAAAAAATGCTCAAATAAATCTAAAATAATAAAAATGAATTTATATGCACACAATGCTCATCTGTGCACACAAGATGCTAATCGTGTATAAGGTAGATCACAGATAAAAAACACTAATTTGTTCCAGTAAAATGCTAATTTGTGCAAGAAAATACTAAATTGTGGACACAAAATGCATATTGGTGTGCACTAAATCCAAATGTTTGCACAAAAAATACTCAATTGTGGCCACAAAATACAAGTTGTGTGAACAAAATGCTAATGTATGCACAAAATATAAAATTTTGCCCATAAATGCTCATTTGTATTCATTAAACACTACTTGGTACACCAAAAAATTTGAGTGTAAAAAATACTAAATTATATACAAAAAATTGAGATACTGTGACAAAGCAGTGGAGCCCCAACACTTTAACATACTATAATGTGCACACAAAATATTAAAGTGTGGCCACAAACACTAATTTGTGTGAACAAAATACCAGATGTGTGCACAATATAATTTATGTGTCCAAAGTAATAAATTGCAGCAAAAAAAATACTAATTTGTTTTTACAAAGGAGTAAATTGATAACAAGTTTGCACAAAATGCATTTTTTTGGCGCAGAAAGTATTAACTTGATGGAACTATTTCTGCATTTGTTGGATGTCTTAAAACTTAACTGAACTACGTTTTCTTTCTTTGTCACTTTACTGCCCCTACTGGTTAAAATGTACATTTCCTGAATAAAAAATAAAGGCAACATTTCCTCTATTTTGTTAAAAATGTTTTAATTATATTGAACTGTCTTTGTATACAATCTATGCTAAATAAATAAATACATGTTCCTAGTATTTTTCCAATCAACCGTCTAAAGTTTTCCCCCATCACTCTGTTGATTGTTCAGGCTGGTGTTTTTCCAGGACGCTGGGGGTCACTTTCCTTAGTTGGTCCTTAAAAACAGCCCAGTTTAACCCCCGGGGCGTTCAGCACACTGAAAGGCTTTTCTTGTTTCGCTCTCGCACAGATAATTTTCAGATGATCAGATAAAGTTGCTATGGTGACTGCGGCCTGCAGCTTTTTTCCCGTCAAGGCAACAGTGGGATGTTTCAGAAAAGGCTCCCATTTGTTTTATTTCACATTCATTCAGATCTATTTTCAGTTCTCTAGCATGCAGTTTCATTTACGGCCACTATCTGCACCACCAAGCAGCAGCTCTTTAATATCAACCTATACTAAACCACTTCAGAAGATGAACAGTTTAGATTAATCTTCATTTATGGAGATGTTTGTCTTTTTTCCCCCTCGGTGCATAATGGTTTTATTTTTGAGTTGTAAAAAAAAAAAAAAAATCTGTTTGCAGTCGTTTTCCAGAATCAGAGCCGTTAATTAGTGCTATAAATAAATTGTTCTTGTTGGTTTTATTGTGGCAGAGTTTTATTTATGTGTAGAAATAATTAAAGATCAACAACTTGTTTTTATTATTTATGCAGTTTTTTTTCTAGAATTTTAATTTTATTCGACAAAAGATGTTAAAAAATGCTTTTATTTTGGCGGTTTGTGTTAAGGTAATTACCGTTTAACCTTTGACCTACCCTGTCTTTTTTGTTGTTTTTTTTAAAATGTGGATTAAACAGCCGCTCTCTCCCTTGTTTGTCTGACTTTGAGGAACTCGCATGTATTTTAATGATGTCAACAGCAGCTTTTCTCTTCCTTCATCTTAATTAGGAGCAGCCTGTCAGAGACTCTCTGTTTAACGACTCCTTCAAATTAAAAGATGGCTGTTGAAATGAGTGCAGGGCCGTGTTTCGTCTCCAAAGATGCGATGCTGGGAGCTGGGATTTGGTTTGACTGACTCAAGACCCGCCGAAGTTCCACAATTCCACTTAAAACTCTGAAATGTGAAACATTCATTTTAATTAAATAAACATTACGGAGGTTCATGAGCCAGATTCATTCAAACTTTATTTTAATTTGTGCTAATTTGACTATAAATTACTAAAGCAGCAAAGAAATCCTTCATCTCATTAATCAGCCGGCCTCCTTTTTATTCAGGAGATGAACTCCGTTCCTCTGCCGGAGTGCCCTTGTGCTAAACATAGTTTCATCAGCAGCCTCGAACCGTTGAAGCAGTGAAGAATTTTTTTATTCACACTGAAGGGAAATTGAATTTAAATGAAGTTGAACACTATGTTCGTCATTAATTCAAAGTTTTTCACTTTGAATTAATTCATTTTTATTTTAGTAAAATTAACTTTTTTTGGAAGAAAATGAATACATTTTGCTCATTATTTTCCCCCGAAATAATGTTTTTATTATTTTTTTAATTGAAATTGAACGTGTTGTGTGCCTCATATTTGTTTTTTGTTGTTTCTTTTACAACAAAATTGAATATCAGAGGTTTTCTTTCCATCTATGAGCATTATTTTATCTATTTTATGGTAAAACTCACAATTTAAGCGTTAATTAAACCCTTTTATTGATGAAGATATCTTAATATAATTCAAAAAATGTTTTGCTCAATTTATATATTTACAAAATAATATTTTTTTTATGTTTTATTGAAGTTAAGCAATTTGTGTATCTCATATTTGGTGTTTTTTTTTTTTATTTATTTTGCAAATCATTTGAATATAAGAGGTATTTCTTTCCATCAGCTAGCAATACTTTATCTTTTTTTAGAGTAAAATTCACATTTTAAGTTAATTTATTTATCTGAATTGTAATAGAAATTGACTATGTACGTGAATATTAGTGCTGCCACAAACTATTATTTTAATAGTTCACTATCCAGGTCATCAGAAAATTTTACGTAAAGCGCACATCTTAACCATCATTATCTTAAAACTAACTAAAAGCTAGAGGCTTAGCATTACTTGGGATAATGCTAGCGTAAATGTTGTTAGCTGTATTTGGCCGCTGACTGCTGAAGATGCTGAAATCGATAGCTGGAAACGCTGAAGCTGAAAGCCAGCTAAAATATTAGTTAAATGCCAAATTAGCCTAAAAAAACGGAAAAGCCTAAGTTAGCCAAAACAGCTAGCATGCAGCTTAAATATTAGCAAAACTGCAAAATAACCTACAACCAAGCAAATAAAAAAAACATAAGTTAGCCAAAACAGCTAGCATGTCGCTGAAAAATTAAATAAACTCTACAATAGCGTAACAACAAACAAAAAAGCCAAATTTAACCAAAATAGCTAGCACGCAGCTTAAATATTTGCCAAAATAATTAGCCTATAAAAAATAGCCTTAAAAAAACAAAAAAAAAAAAGCCAAAGTTAGCCAAAAATAGCTAGCATGCAGCTAAAATATTAGCTAAACTCAAAAATAGCCTAAAAAACTGAAAAAGGCGTAAATTAGCCAACATAGCTAGCATGCAGGTAGCATGCAGCCTAAATATTTGCCCAACTCCAAAAAGTCCAAAAAAAAAGCCAAAGTTAGCCAAAATAGCTAGCATGTAGCTGAAATATTAGCCAAACTCTAAATTAGCCTAAAAAAACCTTAATAAATGAGAAAATAGTCCAAAAAGACTCCATATAATATAAAGTAATGAATAATAAACTATTAAATTATTCGTCAACTATTTTAATAATCGATTAGTCGAGTAATTGTGGCAGTCCCAGGAAAAAAAAAAAGTTTGTAGAAGAGCTTTTTGAAAAAAATCGGATTTAAAATAAATTATGTGGTTAATTTTTCAAAAATGTTACCAAATCTGAAAGTTTTTAACAGTTTTTAATTCATATTGAGGTAATGTCAGGTGCGGGTCGTCTTCCGTTGCGCTGGCCCACTTCTTGCAGCTGAATGAACATCGATCCGTCAGTATTTGATCTTTCTCTCCGAGGGGTTGCTCCTACATTTATCTTGCTTTCAGTAAGGATAATGCTTCTGGGTGCATCCATTTCCCTGACCGCACCATTGGTCTTTTTAGATGTCAGCTCACGGCTAATAAAAGCAAAAAAAAAAAAAAAAGAGGCAGCAGTTTCTGCTCTTCTGAGCATATATTTGGATTTCTGAGCGCGCCTGAGTGGCTAACAAGCCAGAGTATTCAAATTTTTCCTGAAATGATCTAAACGCCTCTCAGTGAAGAGCGACCCAGCTTTGCTCTGTACATCTCTAACATCTCATCTTCATGCACCTCAGTCTCAAGGTCGTTCCTCTCTGCATCCGTCCAGTCATTAATATGTACAGTTTTCCTCTGATCATTTCCCCCTCAAGCAAATAATGTTCAGAAGGTTCTTCAGATCTCATCTAAGGTGCTTTTGCTTCCTCGAGTGGCCAAAGTCACTCGTTAGAAACACGAGTTTTGTGCAAATGGGTGGAACTTTTATAAGATGTCTGGCAGAAGTCCAGCCTGAACAGAGAAAGCAGAAGGTTCCGATGAACGCATGTAGATGTTAAGCAAAAGTCAGCAGTCTGTTCATTAACTGTGTTAAGTCTTTTGGCCACTTTGTTTTCCCGTGAAGGTCAGAGCGAGCTCTGATTGCCGTCTTTACCACACGTGTGCTGGGCAGATGATTGGCTTTTCTGATCTCATTGACCTTTTCTTATCTTCACATTCTCCTCAGGTATCTGACTGAGATGAAGCGTTCAGTCGAGATGATGCCAACATTTCGGTTTAGAAACATCGAAAAGGCTTTTGGATTCATCTAAGCTCTATTGGTGTTTAAAGTTTTAAAGTTCAGCTCTCCGACAGATCCAGCGATAGATCCAGATTGGATTCAGTCATCCGGGAAGATCAATACAGTTTTACGTGAACACACATGGAAAACGTGAGAAAATCTGCGGTCTTTGACGTGAAATATCATATATCATACGTCATATCCGACGTTTAGCAAAACGAAACAAAAGTAGTGAGCAAATACTTTTGAAATCCAAAGAACTAGATAGTCCCACACTTATAGTCTTTCAATAGTTGGGGAGTACGGTGGGAATTTGGACATAGCCTTAGACCGTTTTAAAGTTCTTTAGGAAAATGTGCTAATATTTTAGCATTATGCTAGCTGTTTTGTCAAAATTGCTTTAGTTTATTAGGCAAATTTGGAATTGAGCTAATATTTTAGCATTATGCTAGCTATGCTACGTGAAATTTTCACAAATATATCGTCAATAAGCCACGCTAAAACCACAGAAGAAGTACGAATAGAACACGTTAACCCGCACTTCAATGAATTTCTTCACATTTAGAGAGAGCACTGTGCAGAAGACGCGTAGCGTCAGCGCCCGCTGCTGATCCGCACCGGTTCTAAGTCAACTGCTAGTCGCCAGCCGGGGAGATCTGCGAGTCCAGAGGCGCATCCTTCAAAAGGTCAAACTTAACGATTTGCAGGTGGTTCTAGTTTTTAGTCTAAGGCTAAGTCTGAATTTCTTCACTATCTCGTGTTCGCCATTTTCTTGTGCTGTCCGAATCTACTAATTCCAAAATCGAGTGCACTAGAAATTTAGAAATTTCTCAGAAGTCTTTGTGAAAAGCTAACATGCGTCAATGCTAACAACATTAGCAAATATAGACCACAATGCATTGCGGTTGAACAAGATTTGTGAAAAAAAAACCCAAAAGTTTAAATGTAATTTTTCATTAAACCATTAACATTTTCGTCATCAGAACACAGTGGAGTCGCAAATAAACGTCGTAAAATGTTCGTATTGATTTGATTTTCTCTTCGTCATATCCGGCGTTTAGAAAAGCAAAAGAAAAATAGTGAGCATCGTGTCCGAATTGCTTTTAAAATCCAGATCACTAGATAATCTTGCAGTATATAGACTTTTGTAGTTATGGATTATGGTGGGAATTTGAACATAGCTAACTTGCTTAGCTAGCTACCTAGCTTAGTTAACTTGCACAGATTTGGACCAATCGCTGCTTACTGACTATATCTGGTTCCATCTGTATTAAAAAATAAAAAAAAAAAAGGCGACATAAGTCATTTTCTACTGGTAACATCACACTCACTCAGTCCAGTTCTTATATACAGTCAATGGGTTAAATTCATTCGAGTGATTCACTCCAGTACGTACAAACGGGAGAAAGAACAAACCCGGTCAGGGATGTGGAAAGTATTAAAGGAGCTTTTCAGTTTTTTTTTTATTCTGAAATGATATCTCTATAAAATAATTCTGATAGATTAAAATGACTTTTTTTTTTTTTTTTTTTTTTGAGATAATCAAAGTGAATCATTTTAAGTATCATCTTCGTAAAACTACATTATTGTTCCTGCTGCAAAAGACGGTGATAAATATGCAAATGTGGTTAGTTTAGTTTAACCGGCCATTAACCCCACTTTATTTTGAAATCTACGCGTCGGTCTCAAAAACCTCACGGAAGGCTGAATATTCTCATTACTGCTTTAGACGGAACTCTAGTTTTGGAAAGTGTTTTTGTTTGCTTTTTGCATTTCCTCAGAGGTCTAAAGTTCAGGGTAGATTAAGCAAATGAAGTCTGCTGAAGTGCGCCGGTCCTCCGCCATCCTTCTCCCTGAAGTGCTGCTGCTGTGTTTGTTGCCAGGCAGAATAATCAGGAGCTTCACCTCATTAGCAAGAACGGAAAATGATTAAACGTTTTTCCAAAGGCTGTTGATGTTATTTATTGTTGGCTTGACTTGAGATATCTGTTACTGAGCCTTTTGATCCCACCGTTCAGCTCCTTCTGGATTCTCTGCAGGAAAATGTAACAGAGTTTATTGTAGAGGCAGAATATTCTGATAGTTGTATTTACATCTGCTCACAGCTCACAGTTGACCAATTATTTTGCAGGTTTGGAGAAAGGCAGAAAGAAAACAAAAATCAGGGAAAATCAAATGGTAAAAAACGTAAAATGTCAAATTGCGTTTGGTTTTATTGGGTTGTTTGAAATGTAATTCAGTCATAAATGTAAACTGTCTTTCATAAATCATCAGTGAAACTTTAAAACTAAACATTCTTTAGTGCGGTAAAAATAAGAAAAATTCCCTTCATGGCTTTCCATCTCATTTTTTTTACCATTATAATTGATTTTTTTTTCTTTTCTTCACAAGCTTCCTGTTCTGCTCTATTCTGATGCATTCACTTGCAGACAAATAGATCCATGAACGTCTTTGTTTTCCTTGTCTGATCTGGCTCAATATTGCTTTGCCTTTTTTGTTGCACTGTTATGTCAGGGTTGTGAGGGGCTGTAAGCTAGCAGGAGAGTACGGAGAAAAAATAGTATCACCCCGATGTGTTTATGCATAATAAACCCCTTTCATGTGAAGAAATGGCGACATCGCCGTCAGTTTGTAAAGCGATTTCTGGTTTATGGCTCTAGAACGCTGTTGAACACAATTTTACGTAAATAAATAACGCTAACATTAGTAATTGTAACAGAAAATTGCTACAATACGTAATTTACGAATGTCCTCACGACTGTTTTAGTTTTCCTCTCTTAGATCGTTCAAAGTACACATTTATGATGACCTCCAATATCGACCTTTCATTAGACCAGAGGTTCCCAAACTACGGCCCGCAGGCCAGATCCGGCCCTCCTCCAGGTTTAGCCCGGCCCCCCCAAACTGTTTTGGCTAAATTAGAGATATTTCCAGTTTTTTTAGTCAAATTTGGCATTTAGTTAAAATTTCAGCTACATGTCAGCTGTTTCGGCTAATTTGGGCTTTTTCTCAGTTTTCAAGGCTAATTTGGTGTTTAGCTAGCTTTATGCTAGCTGTTTTGGCTAATTCTGACATCTTTCCAGTTTTTAAGTCAAATTTTACATTTAGCTAAATTTTCAGCTACATGTTTGCCAGAATTAGTCAAAGTAGCTTTTTTCAGTTTTTAAGGCTAATTTGACATTTAGCTAATATATTTTAGCTTTAGGCTAGTTGTTTTGGCTAAGGCAGACATTTTGCCAGTTTTTGTGGCAAATTTAGCCATTATCTAAAATTTTCAGCTACATGTTAGCTGCTTTGACTAATTCGGGTTTTTTCAGTTTTTAAAGCTAATTTGGCATTTAACTAATATTTTAGCTTTATGCTAGCTGTTATGGCTAAATCTGATATTTTTCCAGTTTTTAAGGCTAATTTAGCATTTAGCTAAATTTTCAGCTACATGTTAGCTACTTTGACTAATTCTGGCTTTTTTCAGTTTTTAAGGCTAATTTAACATTTAGCTAATATATTTTAGCTTTACGCTAGTTGTTTTGGCTACAGCCGACATTTTTCCAGTTTTTGTGGCAAATTTAGCCATTATCTAAAATTTTAGCTACATGTTGGCTGTTTTGGCTAGTTTGGGCTTTTTTCAGTTTTTTAGGCTATTTTGAAGTTTAGCTAATGTTTCAGCTAGATGTTAGCTGTTTTGCTAATTTAGAATTTTTTTTGTTTGGTTATAAGCTATTTTGGAGTTTTGCTAATATTTGTCAAAAATATTTAGCGAATTTGGCACTTTGCTTTAACTAGCTATCAACCTCAGCGTTTTTCAGCTATTGGCTTAAGCGTTTTCAACATTTTAAAAATCTTAAGCTATTACGCTATCGCACGTAACGCTATATGTCTAGTTTTTAAAATGTTTTAGGAATTTATTTTCTGTGAAGATTACAGAAATGTATTACGTAAAATTTGGCTATGAGTGGCTTTCTAGAAAACCATAAATCTTTATGTTTAAGCTGTAATTGTTATACTTCCAAGGCTAAATTTAGTTGTTGTTTTACAGCGTATTTTAGGGCGTTATTGTAAAAACTGGAAGGGCTTGGCACAGCAGATATTTTCTGTTTAACTATTTAGCCACATATTCTCAGCTTTCAAAATAAGAGCAGCCAAGATAAAAGTCCAGCCTTGGCCGCACGTATTTAGAAAATTACGTGTAAATAGTCTTTCAAATTTTTGGCAACAGTTTTCCAATTCATTTTTCATTTTTTACCTTTATTTTCCCCCAGATTTGAGGGTTTATGAGCATAGTTGTATACAATTAGGTAGAAAATTCATAAAATAAGTATAGTACAATTTATCGTATGACTTTCCAGAGTGACAGCAATGTTGGATTTTGTCTGACTTCATGTGAAAAAGGTCGTTTCTTCGTTTATGCATAACTTTGGATTTGTGCGTGTATAATTTTGGATTTGCAACTCATACAATATATTTTGTGCATAAGTATAACATTATTAAATAAAAAAATTGCAAAATGAAATTTACACATGCGCAAATTAAACTTATAACAGTTTGAAACTAAATACAAGCAGAAGTCTTTAAAAATTACACCAAATCACTTGTTTTGCACATGTCTCAGAGAAAGAAAAGATTCGTTCGTTAAATGATGCGTTTGAATGCTGCTAGAATGCTGGGTCATCAGTTTCCTTTTCAGCCGCTTTGAATTTAGATTGTGAGTAATATCTGTTGAAACTTTTTCCACTTTCTTAACAATCAAAATCAAATGACTGTTCTAATTTGTTGTTTTAAAATCTAAGCAAAAATTAGCACGTTTTCGTTTTCATCTTTAGATTAATCTCCGTCCTGAGTTGTCATAACTAAGCAAGCCACAAAAAAAGCTTCAAATTTTGAATATTTTAATTTAATGTGTAAAAATCAAGCCTGAAACCTGAACCCCAGTGGTCTTTGGTGGAACTGATCAAATCTGGGAACAGGAGGTTTGAGTTTGGTGTGACCACCATCCAAAGACATTTATGATGGAGTTTAGTTTTAGCTAATCAATCAAAAGAAGTAAATGAACCAGAGTAAAAATGTCTGTGTCACTCAGAGATCAGAAACTAAGAATGGGGGGATTTCCTTTGCAATCTACAGAAAACTGCAGTTCAGCAAAGCACTCGTTAGATCCGGAGATGCAGGAAAATCCGAAAGGAATCAAAGGGAATTATTAATGGATCATCACACACAGGCCTTTTTACTACCACTGCTTTGATGTTGCCTTCTGAAGATGAGATGTTGTGGCGTGAAGACACGCATTGACTTTTACCCCATGAAACAAAACGCCCTTCTGGTTCATTATGTAACAGCTCTGTTCTTTTTGTAGTAAACGGACGGCTCGATAAACGCTGCCGCAGACGGATCTTCCCGATTTGTTACGCCAACAAAAACTGATGAAGTAACCTAATTTGAGCTTTCAGAGTAAACTGCCAATCTAAACTAGCCAATCTTGGTATAATTATATTTAGCACATTACTGCTTGTACTTTTGGTATTCATAAACGTCATAGTTTTCGAGATATTAAGCAAAATATGCCCCATAGGAAGTAAAATTACTCAAATCCTTCAAAAACTTTGTGAACTTTGAAACTTCTTGGATATCATTCAAACTTTAAAATGTTCAGCAACTGATGTTTTTTATAAATTATTTTCAAATTTAGCTTTGAACTTAGCAACATGCTAGATGTTTTTGGGCTAATTTAGACATTTTTCCAGATTTTAGGCTAATTTGGAGTTAATCTAATTTAGCTATGTCCAAATTCCTTCCCAACTCACTATTAAGTGCGTTCAGCATTTTCTAAGCCAGCTCAGTGGCCTTGTGGTAGAGTGTCCGCCCTGAGATTGGAAGGTCATGGGTTCAAGTCCAGGCCGAGTCATACCAAAGACTGTAAAAATGGGACCCAGTGCCTCCCTGCTTGACACTCAGCATTAAGGGGTTGGATTGGGGGGTTAAACCACCAAATGGTTCCGAGCGCGGCTGTGTCTGCAGTTGGATTGGGGGGTTCAAATGGTTGCTGTGGAGTTCAAGATTTCGCCACACACCAAGGTGTGTGACAACTAATGGGACTTTAACTTTTAATACTGTCCAAATCTACATTTCCACTAGAAATTTCCCAGAAGTCATTGTGAAAAATTAGAGTGCATCAAAGCCCATGATATTAGCCAATATAGACCACAGTGCATTGAGATTGATGAATTTTTGCACCAAAAAAAACAAGTTTTAAGTGTTTTTTTTTTTTTTAAACCATTCACGTTTTGATCATCAGAACACAGTGTAGACACAAATAGATGCTGTGAAATGTTTGTATGGATTTGATTTTCACTTTGTGAAATCGGTGACGAAAAACGCAAGAAAACTAGTGAGCATTTTGTCCAAATTGCTTTTAAAATCCAGTCCAGCACTACATTTTTTTAGTAGTTCAGGTGGAAATTCAGACGTAGACTTTTTTTTAAAGTTCTTTAGGCAAATTTAGATTTTAGTTAATGTTTTAGCATTATGCTAGCTGTTTTGTCAAAACTATTTTTTTTTTAATTTAGCTAATATTTTAGCATTATGCTAGCTGTTGTTACTAAGTTGCTGGTTCTTTTATTTTGGTAGTTGTGTGGCCCTTCCGGGTTACTGTTGAGACAGGAAGGGCATGGTGTGAGAGTTCTTTGTAAAAAATAAATAAATTTGAGAGAGAAAAATGAAGAATTATGAGCAGATTCACCAAATTATACTTTGGGATGATAGATAAGGGAACCTCCCCATCGCTTGGTTAAACTAATAATTTGTCTGAACACGATTAATGATCGTACGGAGCCACGGGTATGACATAAACATAAGAAACTGTTCCTATAAAATAAAAAACTAGCTGAATTTACCACGCCTTTTCTGTCTCTACAGTAACCTGGAAGGACCAAAAAACTCCTAAAATAAGAAAACTAGGAAGTTAAACAGTTTTGTCTAAATTAAACCCTTTTTTTTTTTTTTTTTTTTTTTTTTTAATAATAAAATTTAGATATTCCCATATATTTTAGCATTATGCTAGATGTTTTGTAAAAATTTGATTTTGTTGAATTTTTTTGTTTTGGCTAAATTTGACATTTTTTCCCCTTTTTTGTGGCTAATTTGGCATTTGGCTAATATTTTGGCGAGCTTTCAGCTTTAGCCCTTTTCAGCTATTGGCTTAGTATTTAGGGCTATTCTTTTCAGCATTTTCAGCTATCAGCCCTGGCATCTTCAGCTTACAGCATTCACACTTGCACATATGTCTAGATCTAAATGCTTTACCTTCCCTTTCTTTTATTTTATTAAATTTGAAATAAAAAAAAAAGTTTTTCCTCAAATGGGTCAAAGGTTGAACAACCTCCACCTCAAGTTAAAATAAATTATTTAATTTATTGACCATAATTTATATAACTTTTCAAAACATATATTTATGACTTTAATAAAGGATCGTCACATCTATCATCTGGATTATGTTCATATCTCATTTGTGATGCGTTCAAAGCCCAAAAAACAGAACAGAAATTTGTCCGGTACCACCCGATTCCTGTTTGTCATTCATTTTAAAAGGACAGACACACGTTCCCTAAAACAAAATCTGAAGTTTCCCAATCTGCCCTCGAGCTAACTTGAGAGCCAGTTTCCATGGCAACCGTCACTGTCACCTGCTCGAGAGTGTGAGTCTGTGCAGGGAAAAGTAATAACAGAAAAATTATACAAGCGCAGCAGCCTGTTGCACAGCGGTCCTTTTTTGTTTCCACCAGAAAACGTCCTGAGTCAGACTCCTGATGAAAGCCGATGGCTTTACCACTTTCTGCAGAAATGTCTGCTTCTCTGCTGCTGCATTTTCAAATATCTAATGTGTCCAGTTCTTACACTGAACTGCCACTATTGGTTCTGGGTTGGAAAGCTGTCTGCATGCAGGGATTCTGTAAAATGTCCTGAACGTTTGAAAAGAGGCTCCTGCTGTTTGACAGTTTCTCCCCGATAATTGATATGAGGAGAGCTGAAATGTTTCCCAAAAAATGCAGAAGTTTGGACATCGTGCTGTTTATTTGGATGAGTAAATGCTGCAGACAAACTCCTGATGTCAAACAAAAAGTTTTTAAATTAAAGCTACAGCAGATCGCGTCTCCTTAGGGACTTTCAGTCAAGCCGCAATTCCATTCGATTCAAAGGTGTAAAAGTCACAATTTTGATTTTCTCTGATTTTTCTTTTTTTTCATTTTTTTAACAACTCCAAGTATAACGGACCGCCGCTCCACGCATTCGCCCGCGCTCGTAATCAGTGCAATTGACCATTCAGCTTACAGAGAGAGCTAAAGAGAGTTAATAAAAAAAGAGCACGGCTTCCGGGCCAGGAAGAAGTCAGAAGGGAGAGAGACGTGAAGCTACGTCGACACCGTGACTGTTGTCTCGTAGATTGGTCAAAGTTGCAGTAAAGTTGGGATGAAAATGTAAAGTTGCAAAGTGAGCAACGGATCTCAGCTTTGCTTTTTTTTTTGCGTCAATAGTTGTAATCGCAACATCGCAAAATCCTGGGGGGTCTGACTACGGGAAACTTTTAAATCTGAAGGGAGAATTTCCTAGGAGGGAAGCGCAGTTGAAGAGTTTGCAACTAGTCCGCAACTAGCTAGTGCTGCCACAAACGGTTATATTAATATAATCGGACAAAATAATCGGGTCATGGTCAAACTGGATGTAAAGAACACATCTTAACCATTTTTAGCTTTAAACTAACCATAAACTAGCATTACCTGTGATGGTGCTAGTGTGAATGCTGTAAGCTGAATTCGTCTGCTAAAGATGGTAGTGGTGATAGCTGGAGATGCTGAAATTGATAGCTAAAAACACAGAAGCTGATATCTGAAAACACTGAAGCTGATATCCAGCTAAAATATTAGTTAAATACCAAATTGAAAAAAAAAAAATGGAAAAATACTAAGTTGGACATAACAGCTAGCATGAAGCTGAAATATTAGCTAAACTCCAAATTAGTCAAAAAAATAAAAAAATAAAAAAACAGAAAAAGCCTAAATTAGCCAAAAACGCATGTCTGTGGCTAAAATATTAGCTGAAATGTAATTCAAACTCCAAAATAGAAAGCATGTAGCTAAACGCAGAATACCCTGAACAACCTTAATAAATGCCAAAATAATCCAAGAAGCTAGCATAATGCTATTGTAACTTTTAACTTCATTATACTCTTACTCAATTTAATATAAAGTAACGACTAATCAACTTTTAAATTGGTATCAACCATTTGATTAGTCGATTAGTGGCAGCTCTACTACACACTCACACTCACAGCAAGCCTGCATAAAGAAATGCCATCAGCTCTGCATTTTTAAAATGGGCACTGGCCGAGATATTTAATTTTATTTTCTTCACCGATTAAAATGTTGACAAGTTTGAATGGTTTTTTACCAGTTCATGAAGAATTGTTACATCCTCACTTCTCCTTTTACTGGGAATATAAAAATCACACCATCCACTAGTGGAAAGTTTATATTAATATTTAGGAAACTAACAAAAAAAAAAAAATAATTTTATAGCAATTAAAGCACCATAATAGAATTAACTTAGTAACTTAGGTTATGTTGCATAATATAACAAAAGATGAATAAAAAGCGTTCTTCTTTTCTTTATCCACTCATTTATTTTCAGGATTTAGTTTACAAAGACTTTACAATGCAAAGTTTTGGGAAATTTCTACATATCCATTCATTTTGAGCCCCAATCATTCCTGTTTACTAACAATGTGCTCACAAATATGAAAATTAAATCACACTAAAGCCAAACAAACAGCCTCTATTATTGTCTGTATTAACCGTCCTCACGGCGCAGGCCGGACGAGCCTCGTCGACTTTCCAGGCTCTCTTTCATTTTCAGGCATCGCTGCTCCGAACATAAATGAATAAAAAAAAAAGAAGACTTTGTTTAATTTAGTCACATCCAGACTTGTGGAGCGGCTCTGCTTCAGCTGTTCCTCTTTTATAGCCTTCAGTCTCTATATTAAAGCAAAAATCGAAAATTGATTTATAGAAGATTAATGAAGCTTAAATGGTGTTTTAAACAGTTTGACTTTATGGAAATATTTCAGCGTATGATGAAAATCATTTTAATGAATAAAAGTTTAAAATGAACCAATATAAATGCAGAGTTGAATATGAAAAGAGACCACGCCCACTTTGTCTTGACGGAGACTATCTGAATTCCCTCACTACTCCAAAAGACTGTAGTTTAAGACTGTCCAATGATGAATGTATAGTGACTAACGCCTAAGATCCCATTTGTCCAACATGTTAATCGACTATTAAAATAGCCAATTAGTCGTTACTTTATTTTATATGAAGTCAGAGTGTGGTAAAGTTGAAAGTTACATTTGGCATTCTGCTAGCTTTTTGGACTATTTTGGCATTTATTAAGGGTTTTTTAGGCTATTTTTGAGTTTAGCTAATATTTCAGCTGCATGCTAGCTATTTTGGCTAATTTATGATTTTTTAAAAGTTTTTTAGGTTAATTTGAAGCAAATACTTCAACTGCATGCTAGCTGTTATGGCTAATTTAGGCTTTTTTAGTTTTGTAGCCTATTTTGGACCTTAGCTTATATTTCCGCTACATGCTAGCTATTTTGGCTAATTTTGGATTTTTTGGGGTTTTTTTTAGGCTAATTTGAAGATTCGATAATATTTCAGCTACATGCTAGCTATTTTGGCTAATTTGTGATTTAAGTTTTTTAGGTTAATTCGAAGCAAATGCTTCAGCTACATGCTAGCTGTTACGGCTAATTTTGGCTTTTTTAGTGTTTTAGCCTATTTTGGACTTCAGCTTATATTTCAGCTACATGCTAGCTATTTTGGCTAATTTTGGATTTTTTTAAGGCTTTTTCCAGCTAATTTGGAGTTTAGCTAATATTTCAGCAGCATGCTAGCTATTTTGGCTAATTTAGGATTTTTTTTTAGTTTTTTGTAGTAATTTCGAGTTAAGCTAATATTTCAGCTGCATGCTAGCTTTTTTTGGCTAATTTAGGATTTTCTTTCAGCTTTTTGTACTAATTTAGAGTTAAACTAATATTTCAGCTGTATGCTAGCTTTTTTGGCTAATTTTTGATTTTATTTTTTTTTTGTTTTTAGTTTTTTCAGGCTAATCTGGGGTTTAGCTAATATTTTAGATACGTGCTATATATTATCAATTTCATAATCTTCAGCTAGCATAACTAGCATCTTCAGCTATCAGTTTCATCCTACAACATTCACAATAGCAATATCGCAGGTAATGCTTTATATCTAGTTTTTAGTTAGTTTAAAGCTAATGATGGTTAAGATGTGTGCTTTACATCCAGTTTGCGCGTGACCCGATCGGTGGCCTAATCGGAAAAAATAATCGGTTATCAGTTGTCTATTAAAATAATCTTTTGTGTCAGCACTATTTCCCAATCAGAGGCTTTTCATTTCATCTTGGATGTTTAACTTGCAAAGTAAAACTTGATTGGTCCAAATCTGCGGCTCTAATGAGCACCGCCTCATGCTGTGCGCGGTCGCATTTGCTAACTCTGAAAGGTGTCACGCTTCGAAAGCAAAAGAAAACAGCTTCACAAAGGAGCTTCAGCTTTATGCAAATGTTTCCCTGAGGCAGGAAACCATTTCCAAGCAGCTCGAGTGCTTGTAGCTCAGAGTTCACTGTGATTCGGAGTGCTGACCTGGCGGGTATCACATCCGCGTCAGTCGTTTGTTGCATGGTAATTAGGGACGTGTTGGCAACAGTCGTGTCTCTCAAGGAAATACTCTGCCCTTCCCGGGCACTTTGTGATGGTGGTGGGGGGCATTACGTCCTGATTGATCGCAAGGAAAGAAAAGTGGAGCTTCTCTGCTGATCCCGTCCGCCCGGCTTTTATCAGCTCATCAATATTCAAGCATCAGAGATTGAGAATTTAGTCGTCTCACAGATGTGACGCAACAACGCTGATGATGCAAAAACTGACTGGAGTCCAAAGAGCTGTCGTAGCAGCTCATTACAAGTTTACATGAAGCTGCAGCTTCATGTACTGCAGCAACACGGACACATTCAAGGGCAGCATTAGAGCTAAATATTAAAATATTTAACTATATAGTAATAAATGGCTGGTTTAGCATACATTTATTTAATTTATTAGGACATAAAATACTTTAAAAGTAGTTTAATGTCAAGAAAAGCTTGTTTATTATTCTTTAATCTACAGTTATTAGTCTTACTTGAAGATAATTATTTGCTTGATATTTTCTGTTTTAGTTACAATATGATAAGTTAACTTAAAGTTTTCACATTTTACTAACAAACACTAAACTAAACTATATTTATTAAGTTTAACACTAAAATATTTTCTTTTAATACAAGTTAAGATTGATTTTTATTTTATTTTGAATTTTGAAACATTTTATTTTGAAATGCTATTAAAATACATGCATTTTTTTGCTGAGTCTTTTATTTTTATTCATTAAATTAGTTTTATTCAGATAAATAAATACAAGTTTTAAACATTTTAATATAATCAATTACTTAAGATGCATGTTTTTCTGCTTTAATCTTCATTTTAATTGAGAAAATAATTGTTACTTGTAAATTTGTCATCTATCATCTCATGAATTCAGTTTGATTTAAAAACATATTTTTCTCGGCCGCTCTGGGAGTGGATGTGACAGTCGACTGTAATCTCTGGGTGTGTTAAGATGTGAAACTGCAGCAGAATCACAAAGGAAATTGAGATTTATTACCTCTCCTCACCTGCTAACCTAATTATCACTTTAATATTGTGAAATCCAATTTTGCCTGGATTTGCTGTTATTCTATGAATATGATTGGAATCGCATAACAATCTTTCTCAATAATATAACCAGCACGCACAACATTTATTATTTCTTTATGAATAAATTAACATACTTTTTATAATATTTATTGTAAGTTGGACGTGTTTGGTAAATTATATTTAAACGCAGAGCTTATTTCAGTTTATCGTGACGCAAAATTGACTTTGATTAATGACATAAAACTGCAAGAAGTGTTCTCACACCAGAAAACTCTGATAAAGCAAAGAACTACACATTATTATAGTATTTTATTTGTTTTAGATTAACAGTTTTACTCAAAAGGTAATGCTCTAATAGTGTACCAACAGGTTTATATAGTTTAAAAGGTAAAAATGTACAAATAATAAACCATATATTTACTGGAAATGCTTACTAACACATCCTATTTTTCTCAAAAGTGAGAAAAGGGGGGGGGCGCTAGTGAGCATAGCCATGTGAAGACGTGTTTTTCGAAGCTCCTCAAATGGGCTTGTTTTAAAATATATATTAATCACTCCAAAACTAACAAATACTTTTTGACGTTGTGATATCACACGAGAAGCCGCTTATCAAAAACTGTTGCATTTTCAAAACTGCCAGAGACGAATTATGAGCAAAGGCAGGCAGGCCGCAAAATCCCCGGCGTCTATTGAGGACAGACCGACTCAGCCCACAGATTTATGCGAGATCATGAAGGCGATTGCTAGCTCTGAAAAGAAGATATTAGAGCGCATTGATTCAAGCACGAAGGATCTGAACGATAAAATAGACTCCATTAAAGAAGATCTGGAGAAACAAGGAACCGCCTAGACGATGTCGAGTTTGGTTTGAACACGTATTCTGACCGAACGGTGGAGCTGGAGAACGAAGCTAGCAAGCTAAAATCGAGCTGGCTAAGCTAACCGACAAGGTGGACGACATAGAAGGAGACAGCGCCGCTGCAATGCACGCATTGTCGGAGTGAAAGAAGGATATGAAAACACAGGAAAAGCTACAGATGTTATTGCGCGATGCTAAAAGAGCTGCTGGACCTTAATTTCACCCCGACGTTGGATCGCGCTCACCGCAGCCTGGGACAAGCTGGAAACTCACCCAGGGCAATCGTGGTTAAGTTCCATTACTTTCAAGAGAAGGAGGAAGTGTTCCGGAGAGCTGCCAACTTACAGCCGCTACTTCTACAGAAGACGAGGATAAGCATTTTCCCCGATTTTACCGGCGAGTGTGGCAAAGAAACGGGCTGCCTCTCGGAGGCGAAACGTCTGCTCCGAAGCTGCACCGGCGTCAAGTTTGGGATGTTGTTTCCAGCTGTTCTGCGCATCACCTCACCAACAGGACAAGAAAAGCGGTTCACGGATCCATCGGCAGCAATAGACTACATTAAGAAAGACCTGCTACAACCATAATGGATAAATTCGTGTGAAGAATTAAGGTCTGTCTCACCGCAAACCCGACGGGAACGGAGACGTCTCTGCTTCGGTGTTCAGAGATGCAGCATGATAGTTTGAACTCTGGCAAAAGACTAGAAGATATTGTTGTTTAATGTTAATTTTTTTAATCTTTTGCCTTTGTTTTTGTTTATTCCCGTGACATTTAAAAATAATAACAATAATTTTATTTGGTTATACTGATTAGAAAACATTTTATTGATGATTGTCACGCAAACAACATTCTCATTGAGAGAGTTTTGGAGTTTAAAATTGTTATTTTTCTGGCCCAGCTGGGGGGCTGTTTAACAGTTAGTAATATGTTTAGCTACTGCGTATACCTAGCTTGTAGGGATGCGATCTCTGGGGAGTTTGTAGATCAGCATGGGAAGTTGAGGCTCCTTTTGTTTTTCCTTTGGGTTTTGATGTTGGGAACATTTTTTTGTTTTATAATTACACCTTTCTGGAATGGCAACTTTGCAAAAGGATATGGCTCTACGTTTTATAAGTTGGAATGTCAAAGGGTTAAATAATCCAATAAAGCGCACTAAAATATTTACTCATCTAAAATCTTTTAAACCCGATGTGATATATCTGCAGGAAACCCATCTTAGGTCAAACGAACAGGATAAGCTGAGAAAACCATGGATCGGACAAGTATTTAGCACAAAAAATGATGACAGAACTCGAGGCGCCGCCATTTTAATTAAAAAAGGAATTCCGTTTATATTAAGATCAATAACAGCTGATATCAGAGGGAGATACGTTATCGCAGAGGGCAGTTTGTACGGTCAGCTGGTCACTTTTGCAAACATATATGGACCGAATTGGGATGACCCAAATTTTTACCGTATTTTCTTTCAGAATTTACCAGATTTAACAAAATCCCAATTAGTTATGGGGGGTGACTTTAATTGTGTCCTCAATCCACAACTTGACAGATCAAGCCAAGAGCGAACAGTAAAATCTCTAAAGCGGGCAATGTTATCACTAATTTCATGGATACGTATGCACTTTTTGATCCTTGGAGAAATAAAAACCCAACATCTAAACAATTTTCATTTTTTTCACCTGTACATCGATCATTTTCAAGGATAGATTTTTTTATAGTAGATAATAGAACCCTTCCAAAGGTGTTAGACAGCCAATACAATGCAATCGTCATCTCAGATCATAGCCCTGTACAGATGGATATCAAACTCAACGAATGTTCTACATATAGGGCCGCCTGGCGACTAGATCCTCTTCTTTTATCAAGAGATTCATTCAAAAAAATGATATCTGATCAGATACAACTTTTTTTAGAACTGAACAGGACCCCAGAGGTTCAAATGAACGTTATATGGGAAGCATTAAAAGCCTATCTCAGGGGCCAAATTATCTCCTATACATCCTACCAAACAGAAAATATAAACAAAGAATCGATGATCTGACTAACGATATAAAAGAGATTGACCACCTATACGCAGAGAGTCCAACACCAGATCTTTACAAAACGAAATTACTATTAAACACAGAATATGAAACTCTATCCACCCAACAAACTGAGAGATTATTCTTCAAATCAAGACAAACCTTTTACGAACACGGAGACAAAGCTGGAAAGCTTCTTGCACATCAAATTAAACAATCTATAAGTGTTAATATTATTCCTGAAATCCGTGAGGCCTCGGGAGTAAAACATTTGATCCTAAGACTATAAATGACCAATTTAGAGAGTTTTACTCTGATCTTTACACCTCAGAACCTACTGATGAAAAACACTTGAATGCATTTCTTGAAAACTTGTCAGTCCCTCAAATATCCCCTGAAGATAGAGCTGAAATTGATAGAGAAATAACAACAACGGAAATAGTTCAAGCAATTAGATCAATGCAAAGCAATAAAGCACCGGGCCCTGACGGTTTCCCCATTGAGCTGTATAAAACTTTCATAGATGTATTAGCTCCAATACTCAAAGCAGTCTACCAGGAAGTATTCACTCTTGAAAGACTACCACTGACCATGAGGCAAGCTACAATATCCGTACTTCATAAAAAAGATAAAGACCCCTTACACTGCAGTTCCTACAGACCAGTGAGCCTCTTAAATTGTGATTATAAAATTCTTACAAAAATCTTAGCTAACAGAATCGATAACATCTTACCAAGGTGATCAACTCTGATCAGACTGGTTTCATACCAGGCAGACAGTCATTCTACAATATGCGACGCCTGCTTAATATTTTATATGCTCAAGAACAGACTAAAAAATCAGAAATAATAGTTTCCTTAGACGCGGAAAAGGCCTTTGACCGCATCGAATGGCAATACCTATTTGCGGTCCTACAAAAATTCAAATTTGGCACTGCCTTTCAAAAATGGATTCAAATATTGTATCGCTCTCCAGTTGCCGCAGTACGTACAAACAACTTAATGTCAGACTTTTTTGAACTGGGAAGAGGTTGCAGACAAGGCTGTAGTTTGTCCCCATATCTTTTCAATTTAGCTATAGAACCCCTGCCATAGCTCGTCAGAAGAGACAACAGTCAGATTGCTGGATAAATCAGCGCAGAGGAGGTTGGGTACTGACACAATGAAGGAGTGATCATTATAGTGGCTACACATGATTTGGATGCCAGTGATATGCATTTTCTAATCCATCTACATCTGTCCTAGATTACTCGAAATATTAGACCAGTTTGGGGCAAATATCAGGATATAAATTGAATTACACTAAGAGTCTGTTGTTTCCTATCAACAATATTGACAGTGATTTCTCCACCTTTCCTTTTAAGGTGGAAAGGTGACATTTAAATATTTAGGAATAAATATTGCCCGCACAGTGGGCGAACTTCGAAAACGTAACTTTGACTCTTTGCTAGAACAAACTTCACAAGATCTTAAAAAATGGTCAACTTTACCAACCTCATTGGCGGGAAGAATAAATACGATTAAAATGGCTGTTTTACCAAAATTTCTTTATGTGTTTCAAATGATCCCTATTTTCATAACCAAGTCTGTTTTCAAAAATCTGGACAGATTAATTGCGGAATTTATTTGGAATAAATCAAATCCAAGAATGAAAAAGACCTTCTTAGAGGTTCCAAAAGAAGCAGGTGGACTAGGATTACCAAATTTCATTTTCTATTATTGGGCAGCTAACATTACTAAATTATTACACTGGAAACATGTGTACGATAATGGCGAAGGTGCAGTTTGGGCTCAAATGGAATTAATATCTAACCCAATGCCGCTACTGACATCACCATTAACCCAAAGTCAGACACAACCAGAAATGAATCCAATTGTAAGAACATCCATCCGGATATGGCTTCAATTTAGAAAACATTTTTCTCTTAAACAAGCAAGCAGATACTTTCCCATTTCTTCTAACCCTTTCTTTTTACCATCCATGTCAGACAATGCATTTGAGAACTGGCACAACAAAGGCTTGAAGTTTTCCACCAACTTTTTTCAGCAGATGATTTCTGTACATTTGATCATTTGATGAGGAACTATGAGATACCTGCCTCACACCTGTTTAGATATTTGCAATTACGCAGTTATACAAAAACAGTGTACACTTCATTTCCCTATCCCCTCCAAAAAACCTAATAGATGACATTTTAGAACTTAACCCCTTTAGTAAGAAAAGAATTTCTGAGATTTATAAACTGATGCTAAACAGTAAACCCATTAAATGGGAAAAAACAAAAATCGCATGGGAAAAAGACATTGGAGTAATTCTCCCTGAAGAAGAGTGGAAATCCTGCCTGACTCGTATACACAATTCCTCCCTTTGTGTCCGCCATGGTTTGATTCAGTTTAAAATTCTCCACCGCCTCCATTATACCAGGGCGAGGCTGGCAAAGATTTTTCCAGGTACTGATGCTGCATGCCCCAGATGTGGACACTGCCCGGCCACTGAAGGCCACATGATATGGTCCTGCCCTCATCTTGACAAATACTGGGGGAACATTTTTCAGGTTCTATCACATATTAGTGGAGAAAATCTGACACCTGATTTCCATATTGGTATTTTTGGAATAATGACACCCCAACATAAAGTGAACAAATTTAAAGAAAATGCTATTGCATTTGCCACCCTACTTGCACGTAGACTGATTTTATTTCACTGGAAATCTGACAAGGCCCCCTCAGTCTCTCAGTGGTTGAAAGAGTTGCTCTCCTACTTACCTCTGGAAAAGCTCAGACATAAGATAAAATCATCACAACAAAAATTCTCTGTGACCTGGAACCCTCTTATAGAATATGTAAAAAAGTTTTCCTTTGATATTTGAAACTGGATTTGAATGAATGCTAAGAAGGCTGTAAGCCTAGTATCACTTACTCTGTTCCCTTAATTTTTTTTTTTTTTTTTTTTTTTTAATTTATTTATTTTTATTATAATTATCTTTTTTTTCTTTTATTGGAGCCGTAGGGAGGGCAAGAGGGAGGGGGGTTGACTATATTTGTATAGACATTTCAATGCCACATCTGAATGTAACAAATGTTAAAATGATAAATAAAGTTTGGAAAAAAAAAAATAAATGTAGAAAAGGTCGTACATTTATGAGAGAAAATGTCATAAATGCTGCTTATGACTTTTATAGTCATAGACTACATTTATGGCTTTTTTTTATGTACTTTTTTTTTTAAAGTTATACATTTACGACTTCAAAACATATACATTTACTAGAAAAAAAAATAGCTCATGACTCTAAAAGTCATTGTAGATTTAAGTGTTTTAAAGTCATAAATTTACTACTTAAATTCACAACTTTAAAACACAAAAATTTTCCAGAAAAAGTCGTACATTTATGAGAAAGTCACACATTTAGTCTGTGACTTTTATAGTCATAAAAAACATTTTTCCACATAAATGTACATTTTTTAAGTTATAAATTTACAACTTTAAAACACAAAAAATTACCAGGAAAAAAATCATAAATTTAGCCCATAACTGTAAAATTCATGGGCTAAATTTATCACTTTTTATTGTAAATTTACGCGTTTTAAAGTCACTTAAAAACTCATACATTTACAGCCTTAAATCATGAAAATTTACCAGAAAGTCTTGCATTTATGTGGAAAAAGTTATAAATTTAGCCTATGACTTTTATAATCATAGCCTACATTTATGGCTCTTTTTTTCCTTGTAAATTTACCTATTTTTAAGCTGTAAATTTACTACTTTAAAACATGTGTTTTTACTACTTTAAATCTTGTTATATTACTTTTTCTTACCCTAATACACTATCGTAGCAAATGGTGTTTTACTTTGTTCTTGTTGCATTTTTGTAATGATGGAGGACATCTATAATAGAATTTAAGGTAAAATGTGGTATTTCTTTATTCAAATATAAATCTATGATGTATCAGAAACGAAAGTCTCCCTGGTCCGCTTCCTTTAGATGCGTCCGACTGCAGACAAATAAATCCATGAACGTCTTTCCTTATCTGAGCTTGTATCTTGCACGAAACTCTGATGTTGCTCGCCATTTTTGTTGCACCGATAATGTTAGCTTGGGTTGTAAGCTAGCGGAAGAGAGTGTAAACCAGGGGTCGGCAACCTTTAAGAATAAAAGAGCCATTTGGGCTAGTTTTCTATTGATCAAAACCTAAAAGGAGCCACATTAACTCACGTTTGCCTTTAAGAAATTTGGATTTGCATTCAAAACTTTCTTTTTGTTTTTTTTTGATAAATGTGAATGTCTACTTTTTGCACGGACAAAAGAAAAAATATATATAAAAAGAAACTAAACATCTCTCAAAAAGGGATTTTTTGAAAATTTTTAACTTTAGCAAAAAAGCAAACTTGTTGCTTAATTACTAGCTGAACTTCAAATGAGCATAACATTTCTCTGTAAATTAAATTAGCCAAAAATGTTAGCATGTTGCTGAAAATAAAAGCTAAACTCAAAATAAGCCTAAAACCTCCAGTAAATAACAAATTATCTAAAAATGTTAGCATACTGCTAAAATATTAGTTAAACTCCAAATTAGCATAAAAAACAAGTTAGAGACCAAATCCGCCAAAAAAAGAAAAGCTAGCTTGTTGCTTAATTACTAGCTGAAATCCAAAATAGCCTAAAATTCCTCAGTAAACTAACTTAGTCAAAAACGTTAGCATGTTGCTAAAATAGAAGCTAAATTCGAAATGATCCAAATAAAAATTCAGTTGACAACAAATTAGCTGGAAACATTAGCTAAACTCCAAATTAGCATAAAATTCCTCAGTAAACTAAATTAGTCAAAAACGTTAGTATGTTGCCAAAATAGAAGCTACAACGCTAAATTAGCCCAAAAACTCTAGTAGATAACACATTAGCCGAAAACTTTAGCATGTTGCTAAAACAGAAGCTAAAACTAAATTGTCCTAAAAACCGCACTAGAAAACAAATATAAAATACAAAATAATAGCTAATGTCCAATATTTTTTTTAAATTTACTCTTATTTTATTTATCTTCAGCCAGAGAGCCACTATGGAGAGATAAAAGAGTCACGTGTGGCTCTGGACCCACAGGTTGCAGACCCCTGTTGTAAACAAAGGGATGATGGGATATCAGCAGAGGCTTACTTCTATTCTAACAAACCTTTCTGCTCAAACTTTGTCCTAGAAAACAAATTTTTTAAATTAATTTTTGGCTAAGAAAGATGACTTTGAAAATGGATCGTAACGCGAGCAGAAGCTTTACGACGCAGCGGACGTTTCTCCTTCCGTCCTTGTCTCTGTTTAATGAGTTTAACCGACACCGGGTCAAACGGATGCTAATAATGACTCCTCCCACACGAGGAGGTCGTGCCCCTCCCGACAGAGTTCATTAATAAGCAAGTCGGAGTTCAGCACACGGGAAGGACGGACGGCGTTGGGCCCTGACGTTCAGCCGTCTAATTAAAACGGCCTGAAGGCACGACAGCAGACGAGTGTTGGTCTCATTCCTGTTTTTCTTCTCCTTCACAGAAGGAGCTGAGTCTTCCCAGAAGAGGCAGTTTGTAAGTACCTTCACAGACACACCTGCACTTTGCTGCTTCCTCGCCGTCCTTGTGTTGACGGCAGTAATGACTCGGATTCAGTTGGGGAATCATTTTTGGAGGCTGTAGTGTTCTGCTGGGCTCGATTTATCCGGGCTGATAACATGAAAGGTGGCTTGTTAGACGGCTGGAGCATCACCACGTCTGGTGGTCTAAATGTGGCAGCATCACTAATTCTACAAGGTGTGGAGGAGTCAACACTTTGAGAATTTTAACTTAATGAACGTATTTGTTTGAGATTCAAGTGTTGGTGGACCGAATGTGTCTGGATTTTATGAAACAAGAGCAGCTGGTTTCATTCATGGAAATTCAAGGAGTTTTTTACTCTTTATGGATGGATGGAATAATTATTGGTCCCCAAGGGGCAATTAAGGTACTACAGTTGTCCAGCATAGAACAAGTTAGAAGAAGAAAACAAAAAAAAAAACAACTCCAGACAAAATAAATCCATATATGCATAAAAATAAGAAAATTAATGATTTAAAATAGGTGATTAAACGACAAATAAGTCAAAGAATCTCCACCAGGGATGATTTTTTTTTTTTTTAATATTTGGTTTTGTCGATACCATGTCCAGATTTATAACTCATTGAAGAAAAAAGAATATTCAGATTGTCCCGAATTTTATTTTATTTTATTTTATTAACTAATCAGAATCCCTCTTTGACACGAACTCTTAAAAGTTTGTAGATTTTTGAACAGCTTTAGCATAGCAAGCTCACAAAAGTGACATTTTCCTGTCGCCAGAGTATTGTGAAAATGTAATGTGTGAATCCCTGGCTTAAGCAGAACAAAATGATATGTCACACGATATAAACATATTAGGAATATAGGCAGACCTTCGTTGCTAAGGAAATCCAAAAAATATTTTCCCAGATCCTCTTAAAAATGACATATATCTGTTCCTCACCCCCAGATGACCCAAAAATTCAATGGTTACTATGGAGATAACATCAACAAAAAAGCTGCAGTTTTGAAAGAAGTGGGGTTTTTTTTCTGAATTTTTCAGACTACCCAACCCCCGCCCAGCTGCTCAGCCAGCGAGGACGGGGGTTGGTAGCGCCTGTGCAGTCATAGAATGCCTGTGATAATGGTACATATATAGGTATACAGTACAAATAAATTATAAGTGTATAACAATAATAAATGTCCCTAATGGAAACACGACAATTTAGAAAAAATCTAATTTTTAAAAAAATGTTTTTGCGCTTGAGGCGAATCGAAATTGACGTATATTACAAAACTTCAATTAAACATTTTTTTTTCTTCAAATTAAATGAGTCATGTGACCAACAACCGGAGACAATGCTTAGCAGGCACCACAAGAGGTCCCACAGCGGAACTGTCTGATCCACAGCTCCTCTATAAAATCAACAACTATGATTTCCTAAAATCTCTTCATCCGTAGTCGCTCCCACATGGCCTGAACAGGACGCCGACGTCTCCTTTGATAGATGATGAGCGCTAGTGCCGTGGAAGAAATTTGAGTTCTGTAAATCAAACTTCACATCTGTCAACATGATTTGAATGACTGATGACGCGAGTTGGTTTGTTTATTCGCTAAACTATGATTTAATGGAAGCGTGATTGCAAAATTGTGTTTTTTCGACTTCCTAGAGTTTTCGATAAAGCTTTGCAGATACATATAATAGAAACGCGGCACATTTAAAAGTGTAGAAAACATTTGGGATTTTTAAAAGTCAAATAATTGCATTTAATATTTATTTCAAAGTATTGATTCTGCCTCTAAATCCTTTTGGAAAGGTCAGTACTGACATAAATCAATGTTCTAGGTGAGTCTGATCAGTCCTAATAAATGCAGTTTTTCTGTTTTACCACTAAACGAGTTACTTATTTAAAAGTGTCTGTGTAGACTCCAGGAAGAATCCATCAACGTAGTGGATAAAAAAAGCAGTTAACTGAACTGGGCTTTATTTTTAAAGAGGTTTCACTTTTTTCGGAAGGGTTTCTCAATTCTGAATCACGTTAAAAGATCAAAACAAGTCCAGTTGAATGCTTTTATAGATTTTTATTTTATAAGTTGGTTATTTTCACTAATATTCTAACGGTAAAGACACTGCTCCTCACTACAGGTTATAAGAAGTTCACAGTTCTTAGGATCTAAATAATGAAAAACGTGTGATCATTAAAGGTGACGCTCTCACAGGAACAGCTGATCTCTGGGCTAAAAAAAAAAAAAGTGTCTTTCTCACTTTTTTCTGAAAAATAAAGTATGGGTCCAAATGAGAAACCAGACTGAAGATGTGAGTAAAAACGCTGACCATACTTCTGGTCATAGAAATAGGTGCACAAACGGAGAAGAGGCGAGTTTTCTCTCTGACTGAACTCGGATCTTTTCCTGTGACGCAGAGCCATCTGCTGTAAATTCCCCGTCATGATCCGGCTGACTTTTAATGACCTCAGATTCATCACTGCAGGAATCCACACCTTCTCCATCCACTTGCTTGATTTTCTTTTAAAGTCGAGAGAGAAATTTACAGAGATTACATTATTTCTGCTTTTTTTAAAAGAAAAAAAAAATGTAGTCAAATGGAAAATCGTCAAATAGATGATGAAAAAAATCCTGCATATTCATGCATCCTTGACACTGAAACCTCTCGTGTTGGACAGTTGTTTTTCTTTAGTTGGCAAAGATCTCAGTTTAAATGAAAGTTTGTGTATTTTGTCTTAAAAGTTTTGGATTGGACAAAAGAAACAGGATGAAAAAGAGTGTGAAGATTACCAAATATTACGACAAACGTGGCTAGTTTTTGGGAAATTTTGGAGCATATTCATTGTGTTTACATTCGGGCCGGCACGATTAGTCGACTAATCGATTATTAAAATAGCCAACAACTAATTTAATAGTCGATTAGTCGATACTTTTACTTATGTATAGTCAGAGTGTAGAAAATTGAAAACTATAATGGAATTCTGCTTGTTTTTCTGGACTATTTTGACATTTATTAAGGTTTTTTAGGCTAATTTGAAGATGAGCTAATATTTCAGCTACATGCTAGCAGTTTTGGCTAAATAAGGATTTTTTTCAGTTTTTTAGGCTAATTTGGAGTTTAGCTAATATATCAGACGCTTGATAGCTGTTGTGGCTAATTAAGGTTTTTTTTCCAGTTTTTAGGCTAATTTGGAGTTTGGGAGATATTTCAGCTGCATGCTAGATATTTTGGCTAATTTTTGATTTTTTTTCAGTTTCTGGGTTAACGTGGAGTTTAGCTAATATTTCAGCTGAATTCTAGCTATTTTAGCTAATTTAGGTTTTGCTTTTTTTTATAGGCTATTTTGGAGTTTAGCTAATAATTCAGCTAAATGCTAGCCGTTTTTGCAAACTCTTTTCAGGTTTTTTAAGCTAGTTTTGCATTTAACTAAATTTTAGCTAGCTATCACCTTCAGTGATTTCAGCTATCAATTTCAGCTTCTTAAGCTATTATCAGTAGCATCTTCAGTGGCCAAATTCAGCTCATAGCACTTAGCATTATCGCAGGTAATGCTATTCATCTAGTTTTTAGTTAGTTTAAAGGCTAATGATGGTTAAGATTTATGCTTTACATCCATTTTGCTCATGACCCGATTAGTCGAGTCATTCGGAAAAGAATAATCTGTTATTAGTTCACTATTAAAATAATCGTTTGTGGCAGCACTAGTTTACATCAGTGCTGTCAATCGATTTAAAAAAATTAATCACACTGTTGGGTTGGGATTAATCACAATGTTTTACTTGGTTTCTTTCTAGTCAGAGTGAAAAAGTTTTCTTCATTTTTATTTTCTGAAATATTACATTTTATTGTGTTGACTCAGAAGTGTAAATGTGAGCACAAAACACATCAACAGTAGGATAAGCAGACCTCTAAAGACTTTTATTACGTCCGTGTTTCTGCACTTTAATTGTTGTGGGTGAATACTCGACTTTGATTGGCTGCAGAGTGTGGATGCTACCCTAAAAAAAAAAAGAAATTGCCGTCACAATGTTTCATATCTGCGGGCATCATCCAAACACCTCATCTGTAAACTCAATATGGTTTCAAAGAGGGATGGAAACACTGCTTATTTCTTGATTTTCTTGCTTTAATTCTTATTTCTGAACTCTGCAAACTTCTCTCAGCAATATGGATGAACATTTGCAATCATGGGATGCTTCTGCAGTAGCCACGGTTACGATCGGAGACGGTATCGAGTAACTCAGCTACATAGAAATAGAAATGCATCGCTCTAATAATCAAAACTTTATCCGAATTCTCTCCCTAACAACTAAAACACGTTGTAGTCCAGAACTACTCAATCCATTTGGACTTGTTTTTTTTTGTAAACTGCCAGATATGACTTCACCAATTCCTCAACGTTCAAATATAAAAAATATTAATATTACTACCAATCCACTGCGTGGATGAAAATTTGAATAATTACCAATCTAGTGAGCGTGAATGCACGCTGTTTTTTTGCAGAGACTTCTGGGAATTTTCCTAAAGTTTTTGGTTTTGGAATTGTAGATTCAGACACCCTGACAAAAGGCTGAACGTCCTATAAAGTGCACTTAAGAATGAAGACAGAGAGAATTTGGACATTGCTTGATTATTTTCGTTGCTGAAAAGATGATAAAGCGATAAAACTGGTTGGTCATTTTGGTTACCGAAAGTTTTGGACCACAACAGGAAAAAGCAACAAACTGAAAATGAACGGTCATTTCATTTTCCTTTAAGGGATTCTGGATTATTGGGCGTATTAAGCGAAACAGTCTCCAAATGTGATATAACTACATTAAGGAGCTAAAAAGCAGGTGATTGATCACAGGGGCTGATGGGAAGTTTTTCTTGTGAACATAAAAAGTAAAGCTTAACATCGTTCAGTGACATAAATATCAAACGATACTCTCAGCTCATTATGTTGAAGAACAGTTCATATCAGAGGCTCCTGACTACAATACCCATAATGCTCTATATCAAAATGTGCAAAAGAAACTATGTTGAGTTTTTAGAAAACAGTGGATTTTAAGAGTTTCTCATGACATGAAAATGTGTTTTTTTTTTTGTTTTGAGTTTTGTTGAATTTGTATTTGTAAGTTGAAGAATTAGTCAATTTAAAAAACAAAAATATTTTAAATTAAGACTTTAAATCCTGTATATTTAGGGGAAGAAGTCGGAACTGTTGAATGGTCGTACGTTTACTTTTTTTGTTGTTTTTTTGGTTGCCCTAATACTTACATTAATATATTTGTGACTCAGATTTCCTCTTTTTTTTTATATTTAGATGCAAAAACTTTCTCCTTGTTTTTCATGGCTATTCATTTTGTTGCATTAAAGTGTTGGAAAATTGTAGTTCACACTGTTAATTCAGTGGCTTTTTTGTCATTTGTTCTGCTTCAGTTACAGTTTTTTGTTGCAGTAAAAGTTTCCGATTAGACCCGCTTATTTTTCTCTTCCGAACTCGTTTATGGAATCTAGATCGTTCCAGTTCAAAGATGACAGCTTTATAGGTTGACCTTAACAACTGGAAGTCTCTGGCAGTTCAGAAATCTGTCATTTGTATGCGGATCCCGACAGACTTCCGTGGATTTGTTGGCGATTATGTTGGATCCCATTTCCCGCCATCAGCACAGAGAGGCTGCCCGCCGCTCTCACGCTGCCAAACTCCATCATCTGCTTTTCCATGCAACCCAATCTCCAGGCTGACGGCAGATTACATTACATTCAGTTTAGCAGATGCTGTCAACTGCGCTTCATTAACTCCATCATCACAAATCCCCTTCTCTTTGTCTTCCGTCTCCTGCTTTCTGCAGACGTCTTAAAAAAAAAAAACTCATCGAATCATTTCTTTAAGAAACAGATTTGAAGGAATACAAACTATTTTGATTTTTTTTGTACTTTTAAATAAAGATTTAAGTCTGAAACGCTGATATTAAATGTAAAAATATGTTTTTTAAATTCTGTCTGTACAAAGCATTCCATTGAATCATTATCTATTGAAAGTAGAAACCACAGGTGTTTTTCATTCTAACTTTTTGTGTTTTGAAGTATTTTTGTTCTAATTACCTCATCTGCTCATCACAACTATGATTAAAATTGAAAAAGTCACAATATCATTAGCTGCATTTCCATTGACTATGAGATAAACAATTTGCCTAATTAATTAAAAAAAACTAATTTATCGAATAAAGTTTTTGCGCTTGGAAATCGACATATTTCCCCAAACTGCAATGAAACACATTTTTTCCCCCAAAGTTAAATGAGTCACGTGACCAACAACCACTATTTCCCAAAATCTCTTCATCCGTAGCCCCTCCCACGTAGCTCACCGCTCCATGGCCTGAATAAGACACCGACATCTCCTTTGATAGATGACGAGCAGAAATGTGAACGTATCTGCTGTAAATCAAAGCGTTGTTCACATCCGTTGACGTGTTTTTTCAACTTATGGTTCGAGTTGGTTTGTGTTTATTCTAGAGCTGTCTATCAATTTAAAAAAAAATGTGATCAGATCTAAACCAAAAAAATAACAAGAATAAAGTCATAAAAATTTAGAATTCTTTTTTTTTTGTAAGTGACTATTGTATAAGGAGGATAATGCCCGACGTAGTGAGCATTATCATAAATGAACGCATATCGTGGAAGCCTGAACTGGCGGAAGACGGTGTAATTTATGTGTGTAATTTGTTAGCATTAGAAAATATTGACACATTATTTCTATTAATCGAGTGCGTTAACATGTTAGCGTTGACAGTCCTAGTTTAGTCCCATAATTATGATGTAATGCAAACAGTGTAATTGCAAATTTGTATTTTTAGAATTTCTATTCAAATTTTGAAGTTTTCTGCATATGTTCAATGCTGTTTTGTTTTTGTTCTTGTCACAATATCGCTCTGTTTTGTTCTTTCCACTTCTTTTTTGTCCGTGAACACTACAAAGCAAAACAATTGAAAAATTAGAATGAATAAAGAGCAAAAAAGATTGCCTTTTTTTTTTCATTTAATGCAATAGGCACACCATTTAGTTTAAACGTAGGGTATTTTATGGCCTCCCTATATGTTGTTTTATTGACCCACGCCGATAAAATTGGTGTAGCCGACACGTTCTAATTACATGTTTCTAATGTTGGAGGAAATAAACTTATAAAATTGTGCTCAAAATTATGTTTCTGAATAGTTTTTAATTTAAATTGTTGTGAATCAGGAGCAGACGAGGGAATACTGTTTTCATAAAAGCTATTTTTTTCAAGTAGAAAATGAGCAGCTTCAAGCTCTCAATGACGGGGGAGGGGTTGCTCCGCCCACCCACAACTCGGAGGCAAATCTTTAATTAACTACTGCTGCTCCACAGTTTGTTTGTTTTTTTATTTTTGTCTGAAACAGGGCTAATTGTAACTAAAAGAACACTGGTAAAATAGACCAAAAGATAACTGGAATGGGACTGGAAATCGTTAAAGAATGCAGATCATTAGAAATATTGTTTTTCTGTCGACAGTATTTTAATAGTCAACTAATCACCTTTTATTTTTTCCAATTAGTTGACCAATCATGGGTAAACTGGATGTAAAGCACACATCTTAGCCATCATTAGCTTTAAATCAACTTAAAACTAGATATAAAGAATTACCTGTGAGAATGCTAAATGCTGTAAGCTGAATTTGGCTGCTGAAGATGCCGAAATTGATGGCCGAAACCACAGAAACTAACAGCTGAAAATGCAGAAGCTAATAGCTAAAAGCTGATGGACAGCTAAAATATTAGTTAAATGTCAAATTAGCTTAAAAAACTGAAAAAATTCTAAATTAGCCAAAAAAGCTAAAGGTGAAATATTAGCTAAACTCCAAAATAGCCTAAATAATTCAAAAAAAGCCTAAAATTAGTCAAAATAGCTAGCATGTAGCTGAAATAGTAGCTAAATTCCAAAATAGCGTAAAAACAAAAAAGCTTAAATTTGCCAAAACAGCTAAGATGTAGCTGAAATATTAGCTAAATTCTAAAACAGCAAAAGAAAAAGCTGAAATTAGTTAAAATAACTAGCATGTAGCTGAAATATTAGCTAAATTCTAAAACAGCAAAAGAAAAAGCTGAAATTTGTTAAAATAACTAGCATGTAGCTGAAATATTAGCTAAACTCCAAAACAGTCTAAAAAAACTGAAATTAGTTAAAATAGCTAGCATGTAGCCAAAATATTAGCTAAACTTCTTAACAGCCTTTAAAAAAAGCTGAAATTAGTTAAAATAGCTCACATGTAGCTGAAATATTTATCTAAATTCCAAAATAGCCAAAATAGTCCAAAAAATCCCACAGAATGCCATTATAACTCTGAAGTTTTTCTACACTTTGACTCCATATGATATCAAGTAAAAACTAACCAACTACCAAATTAGTCGTCAACTGTGTAAGTAGTCGATTAATTGTCGATTAGTCGACGAATCGTGGCAGCCCTCGTAGGCAGCAGAACTCAAACCTGCTGTTTTCTACAAGCCTCAGTGATATTTACTGAATTTGTTCAACAGACTTTTGTGAGAAAAGTCACGACAAGAATCTATTTTTACCTCCTTTTGCCTGCAGTTTTTCTTCCATCACAAAACGACAAAACAAAATCTTTAACATACTGTAACTTTTTTAGCCGTTAAGGCGATAAATCCAGTAGATTCTGAATGGGGAAAAGCGGCGAGCCGTAAATCAACAAACATAAACTCTCATAAAACCTTTTATGTTGATTTTTGGCACAATAAAGGAAAAACAGAAAGACTTTTTTTTTTAATCTGTCATTTCGTTCCTCTATATGTTTAGTTTTTCTTCATTCAATGAACGAAGCAGAACCTTGACGTTCCCTGTAATGGATCTATTCTCTGGCAGGAGGCCCCCCCCGGTTGCTCGGCGGCTCCCGGGTAGCTGACGTCACCCCTGCGCTTGCGGTCACATTGCGGTGCACAGTGCGTGCCTTGTGTGCTAGCTTCTGTCAAGGTGACTGTGCCTGGAGGTGTAGGTGACTGCGTGTTTCTGCGCGCCCGGCGAGGGGAGGGGAAGGGGGGGCATCAAAGCAAAGGGGGCGTGTCCAACGGGAAGCTTTTGTCCTGCCCTCCGACGTCTCAGCTGAGGAGCTCGTTTGACAGCGTCAAGGTAGAACGTGGATAGACCAAAACAAGAGGCGTAGCTTCTCACCCCCTCCCTTCCTGGGGGGGGGGATAGACAAACCAATCGGTTTGTGTGGTGGCTGGCTCTTTGTCGGTGCAGAGGGAGCAGCAGCAGGGATATCATGACCACAATAGAGCAGAGGAGCACAGTTCAGCCATGAAAGCCCAGCGGGAGCGGCTGAGGATCCCAGGGCTGACGCTGGAGTGAGTACCCCCACCCCCCCCCCCCACCATCTCCTCTGCGGCGTGCAGCTCCACCTGTCTCTGTCATGTTTGTCTTTCTCCGTTGCCTCATGCTCCGTTAGCATTAGCAGCAGCAGCAGCATCTGCAGCAGGAAGTCTGTGCAGTCGGCCGCAGCCAGGCAACAGCCTCTCCGTCCGTCTGCGAGCGCCCAGTCAGGCTCTCACCATGATGCAAAGGAGTGGCTTTATTTACAGGCGTGACAAAAATGCAGGGAAAGGCGTTCGTGGCTGTTTGTTTACAGCAGGCGAGCTGCGGCGCTGGCTCCGGCACGACTCGATTCATGTTTAATTTAGGTCAACCAGGCATTTGTTACGGTCCCCTGTGGTTGAACGTTAAAGTCTGCTATTGAGCTGATGAGTGACGTCGCCCACATGCAGATGCCTCTAAAATTTTAACTAAAAAATATTCACATTTTCCCAAAAACTAAACCGTTTTGGCAGTTGTTGTGATGTCATGGTTGCGGTTGACATTAAAAAGCTGCTTTCCCTTCAACAGGTGAGAAAACTGTTATTTCATTAGCCTCAAATCTGCTTAAATTCACTTCTATCAAACTAAATCGAACATCATTTTCATTTAAACTTTAACATTTTAAAACCCAACTTTAATCCAAACTTGAATCAGACATCATGAACTTATCGTCACACAAACCCAACTTTCAAGCTTTTGAAGTCTCCCTCCAATGAAAATCATATTTTTTGAGTTTTTAACATGTATTTGTGGTATTTTTTTTTAAATAAAAGAGAACAAATATCATAAGAAATCATGTAGTTTGAGTGTTTCTAGTTTTAAATCCTTAACATAGTCATTCAAACTGTCAAAGATACTGTTAAATTAATTATCCTTCTTTACGTCACAGCAGCTCTGCTGCACTAAACCCTCATCTGGTCCGGCTAGCGTGTCTAGTTCAGGTTCTGGAGAAGAGAAGATGCTATCTTCACATTGACTGCAGTCAAATGAGCCGCCGTTCACATTTCTGTGGTCAAATCAGCCGTCACTGGATTTTTGGTGTGACTTTCATCCAATACTTACGGTAGCAGGGCTGAGAACGCTGGAAAATCTCCACCAGACTCCACGGAGCTTCTTGATGTGACCACGGAAATGTGAACGGCGGCTCATTAGACAGCAAGTTGTAAAGGATTGTAAATTAGTGAAAGTTCGGAATAAAACACACATCTCAACCATCATAGAAGTATAGCATTACCTGTGATCATGCTAGTGTGAATGCTGTAAGCTGAATTTGGCCACTAAAGATGCTAGCGCTGATAGCTGAAGATGCTGAAGTTGATAGCTGAAATCGCTGAAACTAAGAGACAAAAACGCTTAATCTGAAAGCCGGTCAAAATATGAATTAAATGCCAAATAAGCCTAAAAAACTTTTTTTAAAAAAGCAAAAATTAGCCAAAACAGCTAGTACATAGCTGAAATATTAGCAAAATCCTAAAACAGCCTAAAAAACAAAAAAGCCTAAATTGGCCAAAAATGCTAGCATGTAGCTGAAATATTAACTAATCTCTAAGTAGCCTAAAACGCAAACTTAAATTTGCAACAATAGCTAGCATGCAGCTAGAAAATTAGCTACACTGCAAAACAGCCTAAAGAAACTGAAAAAGCCTAAATTAGCATAGACAGCTAGCATGTAGCCGAAATATTAGCTAATCTCAAACACAAGCCCAGAACACAAAAATACCTAAATTAGCAAAAATAGCTAGCATGCAGCTGAAACATTAGCTTAACTCCAAAACAGCCTAAATAAGTGGAAAAAAATAACCTAAATTAGCCTAAACAGCTAGCATGTAGCTGAACTATTAGCTTAACTCCAAATTAGCCCTAAAACCAAAAACTTAAGTGGTTGTAAAGGATTTTAAATCAGTTAATGTTCGGTCCACGAAGTTCTTCACTTCCTCGTCCGAGCTGACATCCAGCTCAAAACGATGCTGCTGTAGCAGCGATGATGATATGCGCTAGCGAGACACAGAGCCACCATAATAGGTCAGGGAGGGGTCTCGGATGAAGCAGCTCCGCTCAGCTCCAAAAGCCACGCCCCCTCAGAGGAGATTTAGCAGACAAAGACTTCAAATCGATATGAAAAATGTCTTTTGGTTGTGGGATTTTGGTTAAAAACAAAAGAAAATTGTGGATTTTAGCATGTATTTTGGCATATATCTAATAATATTAGGAAAATTAGATTTTAAATCAAGTTTCAGAGTATTCCTTTGGTTCAAATTGTTATGAATAAGGAGCAATAACTGCAGTTTGAAAACATTTGTTGCTGTGATATAGAAGCTACGAGCGGAAAGCCACAAGCTCCATTCTTAGAGCTGGGTATTGAAACAACCCGATTCAGCCTGGATCAGTTCAATTCCAGTTTTTCTCTATTCTTTCGATCCTCTCAATTAAATCTGATACAATTTGATTTTGAGTTTATACATTTATACACATTTGTTAAGCGATCAGTATTTAAAGATTTATTTTTTACCAAAATATGCAATATATGTTGCAATATAGCACATATAGCAATTGTCAAAATGTTGTTTTCTGTCATCACAAAAAGCATCTTTTAGACTTTATTAGCAGAACCGTTTATTGACACGGATGCAAAGTTGCAAAAAAAAAAAAAAAAAAATATGCTGAATTGAAAGATGAATTGTTTTACAGCCATTATTGTTTTACCGTTTTTAAAGAAAGTAGCTGCGGATATTTTCCTAGTGCTTTTCATCCTGTTGCTATGACCAAAATCGCTGCTCATATTCCACAAAAAGACAAAATCTTTTCCTTTTTTTAAATCTTGGGTCTAAATTACAGGAAAAATACAAGATCTAATAGAAAAAAATATGAAATTATAACTATTTATTTAAATGTTTTACTTTTTATGCTTTTATTTCTCACTGTATTTAAAAAATGTATAACTTAAAAGTAAAAAGCAGTTTTAATGTGTTCTATACTTTCATATAAGGCTTTAAATTTCATAATTTAGTAAAAATGATTAAAACCAAATGACTTTTTAGTTGACATACTTTGGGTTTTTGTTGAAGGACGATTTAGATTTTAGGTTCATGAATATTATAATGCGTTTTGGTGAAGGCCACTGCAGTAAAAGTTGCTCACCTTTGCATGACCCAGCGCTCTGCAGTGCTGCTGCTGCTGCTGACTGACTGAAAAGGACAAAAACGTGACGTCACATCACAAAACTTCAGGCTTTTCGCTGCCGTCGGGAGCTCAGGATCGGCTCATTTTCGTCAAACGTCAAACCATTCCACGTCCGTCATCGTGTGTGTGTGTGTGTGGGGGGGTGTTTACATGTGAGGACACAACTATTCACTCCACTTCATTTAACTTGCAGCCTCACTCCCAGAAGCTTGAGCCCCACTCCCACTAGCCCCTGCAGCCCGTGCAGCCCCCTGCACGCCTTCCATTTCTGGAGGTAAGCGAGAGCTGCTTCGGCTGCTTCTGTGTTGTTTTTCCTCGCCGTCCGTGCATGCCGCCGGCCCTGAAATCATCTGCCATTGAACCGACATCAGGAGAGGACACGGAGCTTATGTAATGCCGCAGCCTCCTCCTCCTCCCCCCCCCGTGCCGATCGGGGGGTTTATGCTCCTCTTTCATGTGCTAAGTAGGATTTGTGGCGTTCGCGTGACATCAAAGTGAGGAACAGTCTCAATATGTCTGAATCGAGCCTGCGTTGGTTCAGCACTGATGGGGGAAAATGTTCAGGATTCACGTTTGTTACCTGGATCTTCACTGGTTTGATGAGGTTTTTAAATTCTAATATTTAGCTTTGTTTGATTTAAACAACTTCCTTTTTTGAACATCAGTTTTTTTTTTCCACCAATAAGAAACATTTTTAGTAAAAAAAGCTACATTTCCTGCTAAGAAATCCTTTACTTAAGATTCGTACCATCATGAAATTGTAGTAGCGAGTTTTTCATTTTAGAAAAGTATTTGAAATATTGTTTGGATAATAATTTGAATGTATAAAAACCTTAAATATGAAATAGTGTAACATCAGATTAGATATTTAATGGATGATGGGAGTTTATGTTACCCAACGTACAGCAGACGGAGTGTTCATCACTTTAGTTCATGTGACGTAGATTATGAAATGCTACGAAATATCAGGGAAACGTGGCTTTAATGCTACACTCAAGCAAAGTTTGTCACGTTCACGTGTTGCTACCAAAGTTTCTACGAATTACGGTTTAATGAGATTCAATTACTTAAAATTTTTCATAAACTAGACTAGAGATGTTGAAAAAGAAAAAAAAAAAAAAAAGCCCGGAGCAAGATTTGCGTTTCATTAAACCCCGTTCAACTGCAGGTGGCGGTCATGCGCTAGTAAACAGTAGAAAAAGGAAGAAGCCCCTCCCTGCTTTTCCAGTGTGAATATCATATACTCAAAGGGAGTTCAAGAGTACACATTTCATGCGTCACATATGTGTAAGTAGCTTTAACAATGAGTGTGTATTGAGTGAACAGTACAGAAAGACCTGAAACGTACAGACTTTTCTCCCAGTCCTTCAACGTGTCATGTCGCGAAATGTAACCAGAAAAGGTCAAGAAGGCCTGACCACAGACAACGATATGGCCCCAAGATTATCCAGAACAGGGTTCTCAATCTCCATCTACCTCGGGTCACTGAAGGCTAAGTCTGGCCGAGGATGGACCGTATGAGGTCCCATTTGTGCCAAAAATAGTTTTTCTGGGTCCAATGTCTACATTTACTCAAAAAGTTTATGTCTACGTACTACAAAGCAAAATCTTCTGCATGTTCCTGTGAAACGACAGGAGCTAACGACGCTAGCAACTGTTGCTAAGGACTTTTCTACGACTATAGCAAATGCTAAGTTTAAAGCGAGCTGAAGCAAATACAAAGCTATCATCAGAGAAGTGTGGTCATATCAGGAGATATTACTTATTAGACCTTGAACTTTCATATTAAGGTGGGGGCCACTAGTGGCCCGCGGGCCACCAGTTTCAGCTCTCCGCTCTAGAAAAACACCAGAACAGGCTTAAGAATCGTCTAGTGTAGATATGCAAATTCAGCTTCTGGTGTTTGTTTCCCGCTAGTGATGAGTTTAACGTTATGTTTGGGCGCCATCTCAACAAGGTCCCTCTCGAAAAGCTACTATAGCAGGGGTGGGCAATTGTTTTGACTCGTGGGCCACAAAGGGTTCTAAAATTTGGCATAAGGGCCGGACAAGGAGCAGATGGAAGGAGTGATTGGGTAATCAACCTCATAAACTAAAAAAATAATATGGAATTTAGAGAAAAACATGCTTTAATTTGGATTCAAATTCACATAAATTAATTTAAAAACAAAAAATTTCGGAGTTTTAATTTCTAAATTTTTATTTTTGTTCTCTTTTGGGTGATCCAATGGGTTGATGTTCTACAGAGGAAAATGTGAACTCAAAGAAATGCTGCATTTATGTGGTGTAGGAAAAATCCGAAAGATCACCATCTGACTCAGAAAGGAACACACACGAACGTCAGAGAAACAACATCATTCATGGGAAGAAACCAGAAATACAATGAAAATAAAACAATAATTAGGATTTTTGATTCAATGTATTTTAATTTGGAGGGCCACATTAAGTAGCTTAAGGGGCCGCATGTGGCCCCCGGGCCGTAGTTTGCCCACCCCTGTACTATAGGGTCATCGCCCATTGGATGATGATGATATCCAGGATCGCTTGTGACCAATCAGCGACGTCCCATAGTGCCTTGCTTTTCTGGCTTCTTATTGTGTTTTGTCTTTTAAAATTTGAACCGGATATTTCCAAGTAGTCAAAGCAAGAATAATGCAAAAGGTTTAGATTGATACAAAGATATGTCAAACATATAACGATTAGTCATAAAATTGATTGGAGAAATGCGTATGTCCATACACCAGTAATTAATTTGAGTATTAATTTTAAACATAAAAGTATTTGCTCTCTTGTATATAGTTGATGACACAATGAAACTAGTACTATGTTTTTATTTGAGTGATTTGTTGATGCAGTTTGGACTTCTGGGCCACCGTACGATACGGCATACATATTTTGATTGCTCCCTGGTTTATCTGTTAAAATAGTAACTGTTAGTGTTGAGATAAAATGCAGCCAGGTGTCTCAAAATGTGTCTGTGATTTAGAGGCTCCGCCCACAATACCTAAAAATCCCACTGCTAACACAGACGCTGCCATTTTTCTGTCAGGGTCATTCTGTCTGAATCTCACTCGTTTCCCTCCGGCTCATTCAAAACAATCGCTGTGGAAAACTTTCCGTATCAATGAAAGGCGGGAAACACCCACTCACGTCACCTCTGCGCCCCCCCCGGCTTTCATAGAGACGAGTGGGCCGGCTCGGTGACTCAGCTCCGTACAGGGATGCTTCTGCTTTTGCTCTTGATTTTTGTTGTTGGTGTCAGTAAACAAACATTGAAGGTTTGCTTGAACATTCTCCTCCATCTCACTGAGAGATTCTCTGACGATGAGTCAGCTGCTGCTGGAAAACACTTCTGAAACAGATGCTCATGCTGGGTTTTTGACAAAAATCCCTCTGATGCTGAAGGACGTCCAAGCCGAAGTCCTGCAGCAGCGTCTGAATCTGCATTTGCTGCTGAATCGGTTCATTTTGTTTTCAAGGAAACGCCTCGTTTGTTTGTTTGTTTGTTTGCTGGATCAGCAGACGGAAGGATCACCCATTGGAAAGCTTGTGTTTCACTTACGAATTCTTTTGAAACCAGCCTCTAGTGGTCGTATGAGGAACTGCGCTTTTGGTACTTTAGGGTTTTTCTCAAATCGGAAGCAAAATATGGAGGCTTGGGTCATGAAACTTAGACTGTACTCTGATATTCTTGATTTGTAGGATCAATCCGAGGTATCTGAGCGCCCCCTGTCTGTATGTTTGCATAGTTGTTCCCACTCAAATGCTTCAGATCATCAAACAAATTTAACCTTAAGGCTGAAATATGAAAACTAAATTCAAAGTTCTGTTTTTATAAATCAACAAATCCGTTCCTTTTTGTAAAAACTGTTTTTGATCCACATCTGGTTAATTTAAATTCACCTTTGACCACATCAGATTTATTTCACATTTTTATTCTTTTTTCATCTAATTTTCTTGAAATCTTCTGCTTTTTTCTTTGTCTGATAAATACAAATGTTCTAAAAATCGATTGTTCTGCCTCTCCTGGAGGGCGTTTCAGTTTGGCCACTAGGTGGCGATTCTCTATAGCAGTACACATTTTTCAGAAGAAGAAGAAAGTATGAGTAAAAAACTGTTTTAGAAATTATAAAGTTGTAGATATATAAAGAGCGTTAGAATTAGCCATCTGATGGGATTCCATTAAACGTTAGCATCAAGCTAGCAGGCTTTAGCTTTATGCGTTGGATTAATCTCAAATTTTATGGACCAATTATTGATCTGTTAGCTTAGATCGATTCAGATCGATTAATTGATTTTATCAACCTCATCAGAACATAGTGAAATCTTAAGTAATTGGCATAAATGCTTGTATTGATTAGATTTGCGCTTCGTGAAATCAGTAACGTCATATTAACCATTGGGAAAAATATAAATAGTAGTAAATTTATTTGGACATAACTTTAGTCTATATTCATTCACAACTTTATTTAAACATGTAACCTAAACAGGTTTCTTGGAGACTAATTTTTCAATTTTTGTCATAATACGTCGTTTACTTTTAATTTATATTTTATGAGGAAATTTTTAAACTTAGATTTTTCTTTTTGCATCATCTTTGTTATATTATTCTTAGTTTCTCATTTATATTGTGTTTTTTTCTCTGTTCGAAATGAGCAACACAGTAACATCCTCCAGGATTTTTTCCCATCATGTTTCACTTTTTTTTTTTTGTAAATTTGCTTTTTCTTCATCTTTATTTGTGACATTCTGAGCCTTTAAAGTGCCAAAAAATAATAGAAAAGTGTAAAATAATTTTTTTTTTGTTTAATATTTGCAAGAATTTTCCATTCAATATCTTTGACCTTCACATTTGCTCATAAACTGACCTCTTTTTTTATATAAATTATAGGATTGCATTTTTAATTTAATTGACATTAGTAGCTTTTTCTTTACGGTCATGTCAGAAATCTGTGGATCGAGTGATGGGATGATATTTTTAGTGATTAAGGGAAAATAGTGTCTGCCTGTGTGTTTATTTTACGAGGTTTCAGCCAGAAAAGCTGCTAAGATGTCAGGATCTGACGTGCTGAGACGTCAGCACATTGCAGGCGGTGACCTCCCCATTCATGCTGCTTTATGCGGGTTTGACTTTGAACCAGTGTGAGCTGTCGTCTCAAATGTGGAGCACAGAAACAGAGCAGTGCCATAATTAGAGTGAAGGCTGTCACATCGGCCTGCCGGGAGACCGACGGAGCAGCCCTGAGAGGACGTTCGTGCAAACCTCGGCTTTCTGCTCGCAGAAATGACCTCTGATTGTGCTGTACCTCACCAAAAAAAAAATCTAAATGAAGCAGTGGAAAAAAAGACACAGGTGCTCCTCCTTTTGTCCTGAACTTTTGAATCTCTTCCAGGCAGAACGCTTGATTAGACTTATCAGCGGCGGCCTGTCAGTCTGACTGCTGCCGTCCTCCGTGAAAGCGCTGCGTCTTTGAGCCTCCTCGTTACTCACCTGTACTGTTAGTTTAACGAAGCATCAGGCAGCCGTGAGGTCATCCTAATAATTAACTGGAAAGAATAAAAGTCACATTTGAGTCTGCTCACTCTTTACTGGTATTCCTCATTTCTGGATGAATTAATCTGCAGCCATTTAAGTTTTTTGACGAGGTTTGACCAACAGTAGCATTATTATAATTCAAATACCCACTCAGTGGTTTTCTATTTTTATTAATATGACATTTTTTTTATTTTTTGTAGGTTCAAAATATAGATTTTTCATTTATTTCATTTAGTAGGGATACATATCAAAATAAAACTAAATAAAAATAAAGCAGTTAACGAATGAACGAAGAAAACGTATATTATCTGCCCATATTGAAAATGATCTTTTACATAAATACATATACGTTTACATAAATAATTGTCTAAACAAACCCTCATTTAATTTACCTACACTAGGTCCAGTAGCATTAACTACATAAGTTTTATACAATTATCTTTCTACATTTTATATCTAGTATTTGTTCACGATTTAAGTAGTTTCAATAGGAAATATCTATTTTTGAAATCAAGTATTTTATTTTATCCAGGAGTAAATTGAGTATTTTGTCAAATTAGCTGGTAAACATTGTCTATGATTAAAAAAAAAAAAATTAACAAATTGTTATATTTTGCTACAAAATAAAACAAATTTACCTTTTTTATTTGTATTTTTATTTGTAAAATTATAAAAAAAAGCTGAATTGATGGAGTTTATGGCAAATCAGTATTAAAAAAAGATTGAAGTGTAATTATAAACTTATAGTTATTTCTGTATTATGTGTCACACCTTAACCCGTGTTGACCAAAACTGCAGCTTTCACTCTTTGTTCAGTGTTTGGCTCAAACGGACCAAAACATAAACGTTAAACATTAATCGGAATACTTTATTTGAAGCTGCTGTTTATGTTGGAAAATCATTTATTTTCTTTTATAATCATTTGTTTGGTCTTCCTATTAATGTAACTTTTAAGGCTTTTCCTGCATATTTTTCTACTAGCTAATCTAGTTTTAAAGATTGATTTTTTTAAATTGACTTTTTTTTAGGTTTTTGAATGTCATGGAACCTAAAGATTTCTGTTCATAAAACACATTTATTCCATTTTTTAATTTATTGTCTTTGATAACTCAAGATTTTTTTCTTTTCTGTTCCTGAAAATATTAAAAAAAACTAGTTTACTGTGTAGATCTGTGACTGAACATGAATAAAAGCATTTAAAAGTGGAGGAAATGAAAGCAGACGGTCTCTGAGAATATAGGTGAGTAAACGTAAGCTTTTTTTCTCCATAATCTTTTTGTTTAGTCGCTTATCTGCTTGTAAAGTCGAAGAGAAAATGAGTCACGGATCAAAGGTGGTTTGGTTTCGGTGAATGAGGTAAGCCTGTCCCTGCGGGGTGGAACTAATGCAGGAGTCGAGGAATCCATGGAAAAGCAGAACATTTCCGTTTCAGAGGCGTCCCCGTAAATCCGCTGGCCGAGCGGGGCTCTGGACACGAGCCAGTCGGTGAAAGCGGTGAACTCCCAGCAGCGTCTGCTGATGATGCAGAGCCCCTCCGCCTCACCGCCCCCCCCTCACAGGATGCGAAGTGGTAGATGCCGGCTACATGATACGAAGCATGTTGAGAGCGGGACGGGTGTTTTGGATCCAGAACACAGCGGCGGTCGGACGGGAAGAGTCGGCCGGCGTTGGGCGTCGCTTCCCTGCAGCGGATCCGGATCGAGCGTCCGCGCCTTTCAGGATTCTGTCGGGATTAGCTTTTGAATTCCAGGACGGCGCGTCCCCCCTGCCGCTGTGTTTTTATGCCGCAGCTGGCTGCAGATGCGGCCGTCCAGAGGAAGTTGGGACCTCAGCGCTGCGCCTGTCAGGACTGCGCCGGAGGTCACAACCTGCTGAATCCCCACATCCGACGCTTCTCGTCCGGACCTCACAAGCTCCCTTTACACCTGCCCCTGTGCCATGACCTGGACGCCATGTCCGACTGCAGTCCGTGGACTTTAACGTCCAACTTTAACGTCCCACATTACTTCAGGGAGCCCGCCTGCGCCGCTCCAAAAGGTACCGCTGCTCCACTTTGTCAGAACATTTAATTTGTCGATTGAAGATGACATGAAAGTGTGATCCAAATAGCATCTGTTTTTTAACTTTTTCTCCTTCAGAGGAAACTCAGAACAATGTTTTAGTTTCTGTCGGCTTGTTAAACCCCAAATAAAAAGAGCCAATTCGCCGTCCTGTCACCCTTTTTATGGCTTAATGAAGCTTCTGTCATGGTTAAAATTTCTTTAGAGATATGTATTTTCTAATCCCTGACCTATTTTTCGTAACAGTGCAGAGCAGCTTATCAGGAAGTGCAGGCGGGTTTTGTGCAGAAATATTCATCTGAACTTTATTTTTTGAGGAAGTCACCGCTGTTCTGTAAATCCCTTTAACCATTTAGTTTTTTAAAGTTCATTTTAAAATAGTTTATTTGGGTTGCAGTTATTAACAGCAGCCAAAAGATGAAAAAAAAGAAAAAAAAGAATAATAAAAAAATATATAAAAGAAGTAAAAGGCACATAGGTGCCATCTATGTGCCACTGGCTGAGAGATTCTTCTCCAAATTAATGAAAAAAAACCCATCTTTTCAATACAGCTCCTTTTCTCTTGTTTTATCTCCATGGCAACCGTTTTATTTTTCGGTCGCCTGGGTGTGACAAACAGAACTATGTAACTTTTAGAAGAATTGGCCAAAATAAATTTTTGGATTTCCTTAGCAACAGAGATTTTTTGTCAACCACGCCCACATTCCTAATATATTCATATCGTGTGTCACATCATCTCGTTCAGTTTAACCCAGGGATTAAATTTTCACTGTATTCCAGTAAAAAAATATGTGAACAAAAGGGGGAAGGGCAGGTTTGTGAACTTGATGTACTGACACTGTGCCAAACCCACAACATTTTAATCCCAAATAACTTCCAAATGATGCTTGAGAGGCTAGGAGGTGTTTTTTTTTTTTTCCTTTTCTTGAGAATCCAGCTATTGTCTCTTCGCTGTTGGACTTAAATAGAAATTCAAGATGGCGGCCTCTTCCTGAGGTCAAAGATCAACAAAACTATTATGGTTTTTCATAAATGTGAATTTTTTTTTTTTTGGTTATATGTATAAAAAACAGCAGATATCACATTTCACCACAATATGGCCACAAGCCATAGGTCCTGTGGCCATCCCATAATGTTTTTAAGACTTGCATTGGATTGTGGATTTTTTTTTTTGTGAGCCCCTTAAGTACAACAGAGTATTAGGGGGCCACAAAAAAAGTTTTTTTTCTTATCAATTTACAACTTTAAATCTTGTATTTAAAAAGATTAAAGTTGTGAATTTAATGGATTTAAAGTCATAATTTATAAAAAAAATGTTTGATTTTTAAATGACCCCAATACTTTGTTTCACCTAAGAAATTTTGGCATCATTATTTATTTTTACATTTAAATTCGCTGTGATGTCATCATTTGTTCTTTTTATGTGTTTGAAGGGGCTGGTTAATTGTGCCAGGGGTTTTGTTTTTTTAACCGGATGCTAGGTGGATGCTAACTTTGGCTATTTTTGCACAATGTGGGAAAACTATCACATTTTGCCACTTTTAAGACATACGTCCTGCAGCCTCCTGTAATATTTTTAAGACTTGCATTGGATAGTGGATTTTTTTTGTCAACCCATAAGAGATTTTAACCCCTTTTTTTTTTTAAGTTTTTTGACATTTATGCCTCCTGTGATGTCATTTTTTTGATGTCATCAGCTTTTGTGTGTTTGAAGGGGTTGGTAAAACATGCCGGAAATGTATTTTATCAAATACTAGGTGGATGCATTTTTTTTTTTTTTTTTTTTTTTGGCACAGTGAGGGAAAATGACCAAATATCACAATACAGCAGTCGGTCATGGGGCCATCCCATAATATTAATAAACATCAGCTTAGAAAGTGGATTTTAAATCTTTTTTTTTTTTTTTATCATTTACACTTGGTGTGATGTCAACATTTATTTTTGTGTGTATGAAGGGGTTGGTAACACTACTGAAAATTCATTTTTACTGGATACTAGAATGTACTTGCAGAATGTGGCAATGGGTGACATTTTCATGCAAAGGAGCTGTAAAAAAAAAAAACAAAAAAAAGAATTACAAAAAAAACGATCAAAACTTGATTTGGTAACAATACAGTTTTATCTAAAAACAAATGATCAGTATCATTGTAACATAAGGAAGCTTGAGTATCTCTGACTATCAGGAGGAAGTAGCTGCTCCAGCACGTGTCGCCGTGTCGCCGTTAATGCGGTTGTTCTTTGTTGCGGCAGAAGCGAGCCGTTCCTCCTCCCGTCGTGTCACCTCGCCGGCGCCCCGCAGCACTTTCCTGCCAGCTCACCTTGACAGCTGTGACGTGGCACCGCAGCTCGCTCCGGTAAAGAAGATTGGTGGCGGCTTGTCGTTGACGCGGGTCAGGATCAGACCCGAGGGGATTCATCTGGATTCAAAGCGCTCGCAGGCGAAGCGTCTCATCTATTTCGGCTTCTTCCCGCCGCCCAATAAGCCGGCATCTGAGAAGTGACAGATTGAGATTCCTTTTGTGCTTTGAAGAACAGGTTAAAAATAAAATGATGTCCGATATGCGAAGTGTTGTAACTGTCACGCTTTGACTGTATTTTTAGTTGCTGCTGGAAGTGGTTTGTTGGTTACGGCTTGTAGCAGTTGAGCCTCATGAATTCGTTCCAGCGATCTAAAGTGTCTGCAGTGTAAACACTGGCCTACTTTCCCCCTATCGCCTTCTCCCCGGGCGTCTTTATCTCCCTCTCAGGAGCTTCACGCCATTGTGTTCTCCTCGCGTCCGCAGAGGCGCCTCAGCATCACGCAGCAAACAAAAACGACCTTCCTGACATCACGACCTGTGGCTGCGCGCTCTTTCCCTCCGTAAGCTCTGAACGTGACGTGAGGTGAGGAGGTGAAACGCGGGGATTGGACCGCAATCCACAGGGTTAAAAATAGATCCCATTAAATCTGATCCGCTTTGACCGAGCACCTGCGCAGCAGATATTATTCCCCCTGTCGTGATTAACGCTCCGCAGCGCCGTATCCTTCCTCCCGACTGCTCGAGTTAGGTCCAGGCGTGAATAAACAGGAGGATCAGGTTGGAGCTTTTGAGTGGCGGGGCGTCAATCATGCCAGCACAGGTGTGTCTCCTGCTCTGCTCACAGGTGAAAACGGCTTTTTAATGAATAAATCAACTTCATTGTTTTGATTGAAAATGTATTTAATATAATATTTAAGTCACGAGTGACCAAAACATTTCTCCTCCCCTACCAGGAAGTTTGGTTCATCCCGAACTTGGTGAAATAAAAGACTGAGACGAGCTAGAGCACATGGTAAAGTCCAGGCCCAGGGGCCGGATCCGGCCCTCCAGATCATTTCATTTTATTGTTATTAATGGCCCAATGTTATTGTATACTAATTTCTAACTTGTTTAATTTTAACAAAATATATTTTTTATGGAGAGAGTAAAGTATTAAGTTATATAAAAGTTTAAGTTGATTTATTCTGGAATAATATTCCTGCCCGTTTTTAATATTTATGTTAAAAAGTTACAGTTTTAAAGTTTTACAAATTGGGATTTTGGTAGCTTTTTTTTTGACTATTTTGGCATTAACTAAGCTATTTTGTAGTTTAGCTAATATTTCAGCTACATGCAAGCCTTTTTGGATAATTTAGGCTTTTCTTTTTTACGTTTTTTTTAGGCTGTTTTGGATTTGGGCTAATATTTACACGCTAGCTGTGATGGCTAATTTAGGCTTTTTAGTTTTTATAGGATATTTTTAGCTATTAGTTTAGCTATTTTTTTCAGCTACACGCTAGCTGTTTTGGCTAACCTAAGTTTTTTTTTTAGGCTAATTAGGCATTTAAGCTAATATTTTAAATGGCTGTCGGCTTCAGCGTTTTCAGCTATCGGCTTCAGCGTTTTCAGCTATCGGCCTCAGCGTTTTCAGCTATCGGCCTCAGCGTTTTCAGCTATCGGCCTCAGCGTTTTCAGCTATCGGCCTCAGCGTTTTCAGCTATCGGCCTCAGCGTTTTCAGCTATCGGCCTCAGCGTTTTCAGCTATCGGCCTCAGCGTTTTCAGCTATCGGCTTCAGCGTTTTCAGCTATCGGCTTCAGTGTTTTCAGCTATCAGCACTAGCTTCTTCAGGGGTCAAATTCAGCTTGCAGCATTCAAACTAGCATTATCACAGGTTATGCTATATATCTAGTTCATAATTATATTAAAATGTTACAGTTTTAAAGTTTGCAGCACAGGCTATCGATTTTTTTGGTCAATTTTTTGACTATTTTGGCATTTACAAAGCTTTTTAAGGATAATTTGAAGTTTAGCTAATATTTCAGCTGCATGCTAGTTGTTTCGGACAGATTTTTTAGGCTAACTTCACATTTAACTAATATAATAGCTTTAACATTTTCAGCTTTATATACCTTGTGTGTCACTAGACTCATAACCCTCTGTTGTAACAGTGAAATATGTCCAACACTAAAGGCCTTCAGCTCTGATCTGTCTGCTCATCTTCTAGACAGGACAAGTTTAAAAGATAAAGAACGGTTGATGGAGGACTGGATAACTGGCAGTTTAGTGCAGTTCAGCTCCAAATTGGTGCTTCCCATCAGCCAGTGAGACAGTAGCTGGAGTCCATCGACTATGAAATTGCACCAATTGGATTTCCAATAGCTAATTATGGAAATGTGTCAATTTTGAAAAAACTATCGATAAAATAAAAAGTTTTACTCTTTAAGGAGGTGGTTTAATGAAATTGACATATTTCACAAAACTGCAATGGAAACACGTTTTTAGAAATAAATGAGTCACGTGACCAACAACCTAATACAACGCTTAACTTCAATCATATTTACCAAAATTTCACCGTGTGACGACCTAAATGCCAGTTTTTCTGCAAACACTGGTGGCAGTGAGGTGGCATTTGTAATCTGACAGCGGCAGCCGTATTTTTGGTTTTAAGAAAAAGTTAAAATTAAACTCTTTCCTGTTTTGTTCTGCTTCACTGTGATCTCCTTTTGGAGATCGACGTGACTTTGATGCTCTGGAGCGGCTCTGCAGCGGACTGCAGAGATCCTCCCAAATCTGATCATTTGAAGCAGCTGCTGCAGCCGATTAAGCTTCTCCTGATCTGAGGAACTCTGTGTGTTTGAGCTTCATCCGTCAGTTTCTGCTCGCCATGAAAATAGTTTCACTCTTTGACCTAAACGCTAAAATTTGCTTGAATTGCAGCTAGAAATGGTTCAGACCTCGAAGGAGGTTACGTAACGCCTCATCGCTGATTTGAATCCGTGACCTTGAAGTGTTCTTAATGCTCTTCAGCCTCAAATCTGAAATTATAACCCCCAAACTCACTAAAATAAAGCAGTGAAGCTGATTTAACTGCAAAATACATATTTATGTCCTTTAGTGTGAATAAATTGATCCTTTTTTTGAGTTCTCGTGACTCAGTCCTTCATCAAAATGACCCAGTCATAAAAGCATGAATATTTTTCAATTTTTTTGTTATTTATTCTTTATCTAAATGCATATCTTTTACACCCTTTTTTGTCTAACAAAGAAAGGAGCAGATTCTTTTATTTTTAGGTCAAAAAGGTGATCATGGGGTAAAAAAAACCATTCAGAAAAAAACATTTAAAGGTAAAATAACTTTAAAAAATGACTTAAGTATGCTGGTTTTGGGGTCTCATTTAAACTAAATATTGTTGTGGATAAATGTTCAAAATAGTCAAAGAACATATAGTTTTATTCTAAAATTCTTTAAGAGACTGAAAAGCATGTTAGATATAAGAGGCTCCAGGATGGGATCTGTCCTCTTCATCCTGGAAAATCCACAACCGAAAATTAGATTGAGGTGGAATTATGTTCATAAACATAGAGGAAATGAAAATATATACTTATATATATTTAATGCCAACTTTGAGCTTCTGCATCTTCTGAAAAGTCTGATTCTTATGTAGGATTTGTGTCAAGCGGACAGAAAACATCAGTTTTTGCTTCAAACATTGTGAAGGAAATATGTGACTGGAAAAGAAGGAAAAGCTTCTAGAATAAACTAAAGAGTTTTTCTTATTTTCCTTTTTTGTCTGCATTCAGGACCACACAAAAATGTAAATCTGAATTGTTTGTGTCTCAGGATTTTGTTTTTTCTTTTTTTTTCAGCTCTAACAGCTGATGGGAGGTTAAGTTCTGACTGATTCAGAGGTGGATACAGATTAAGATGGATGGATGGATGGATGGGCGGGCTTATAATGATGATTGGTTGGATAAAAATGGATGAATGGAGGTAGATTGATGTGGATGGATGGATATAGATTGACATGAAAGGCAAGGTGATGGATGGATGTAAGTATATAGGTGGATAAATAAAGATGGATGGATATAGATATTGTATCAGTAACTGTATTATGAAATTGTGCAAAGTAGGGCTGCCACGATTAGTCGACTAATCGACTATTAAAATAGTCAACGACTAATTTAACAGTCGATTAGTCGCTACTTTATATTATATGGAGTCGGAGTGTGGTAAAGTTAAAAGTTATAATGGAATTATGCTAGCTTTATGGTCTATTTTGGCATTTATTAAGGTTTTTTTAGGCTATTTTGGAGTTTTGCTAATATTTCAGCTTTATGCTAGCTGTATTGTTTAGGACTTTTCCGTCTTTTGGCTAATTTGGCATTTAGGCTAATATTTTAGCTGCACGTTAGCTATTTTTGGCAAATTTAGGCCTTTATTTTTGTTTTTTTTTTTTAGCTAATTTGGAGTTTAGCTATTCAGCTACATGCTAACTGTTTTGGCTCATTTGGATTTTTTCATTTTTATAGGCTTAATTGGGGTTTAGCTAATATTTCAGCTGCATGTTAGCTATTTTGGCTAACCGAGGCCATTTAAAAAAAAATTTTGGCCGTTTTTAAATTTCGGTAATATTTCAGCTGGTTATCAGCTTCAGCGTATGCAGGTATCAGCACTAGCATTTTCAGCAGCCAAATTCAGCTTACAACATTCACATTAGCATTATCGCAGGTAATGCTAAATATCTCATTTTTAGTTATTTTAAGGCTAATGATGGTTAAGATTTGGGCTTTACATCCAGGCTGCGCATGACCCGATTAGTCGACTATCGGGAAAAATAATCAATGATTAGTCGACTACTAAATTAACCGTTTGTGGCAGCACTAGTGCAAAATGGATTTATGATAATAAACAGGAAACATGTCAATTTTGGAAAAAAAACTCATTTATTGAAACGTTTTTTTCACTTGGACGAGGTGGTTTTTGATGTGTATCAATGATATATTTTTCAAAACGGCAATAGAAACACATTTTTTTTTTAACTAAATGAGTCACGTGACCAACAGAGGGCGCCACAAGAGGTGGAGCATCATCAGTGTGTCGTGGAGATGTTGGATCCACAGCTCCTCTGTAAAATCACCAACCACCATTTCCCTAAATCTCTTCATCCTTATCCGCTCGCAGCCCCACAGCCTGAATAAGACGCCGACGTCTCCTTTGATAGATGATGATGGCAGAAATTTGAATGTATCTGCTGTAAATCAAAGTCTTGCTCATATTTTTGTTTTTTGAATGACTTATTCACATAGTTCTGATCTATTGGAAACAGAGCAACAGGATGGTCAATGTAGTCCTTTTATTTTGTAGGAGGATCTGTGTGTTCTCAGAGGTGGGGGCATTTGGGGGCTTATTGTTGGGCAAAGAGGCTAAAGAATTGTTCATGAGAGACAGGAAACGTCTATTCTTAATGTGGACATGAGACTTCCCCGACTCCTCATTGAATTCTTCTTTGTTAATCCAGAAGATTATTTCATGTCTTTGATTCCAGATAACCCCCTAATCTTTATTTTGGACTGTCCTCCCTGAGGTTCATCCCATAATAAGCTCAGATCTGGAAGCAGAAAGCTTCAATAAGTCGTCCACATATTTTATTTGAAAGCTTCTTTTTGAGCATTTCTTTATTAAGAAAGCAGATGAATGAACATTAAAAACAAACGTAGAGATGATTTTAAGACTCATAAAAATTGTTTTGGTTTTTTTTAAGGGGGGGCTTTTACTTTATCCAGGATTTTCAATCATTTTCCACAAGTTTAAGAACAGAAGAGTCACTAAATGACTGAATCTTCAGATCCGTTTTTCTCTGTACGTTCTCCCTAAAACCAAACCCGTCTGTGCGTCTGCAGCTGCAGGACCAGCAACAGGAAGAGCCTGATCGGAAGCGGCCAGTCGTCCGGTCTGACGCGACCCCACTCCCCTCTGTCGTCTCTCACAGGTGAGTTCACCCCCAGCACCTGTTCTGTTCGGGCAGGACTCCGTGTAAGACACAGGTGTGTCGTTAATGCAGGGTTTCCCCAGCAGGAATGCAACCCATTGTGTTATTATTATGCTGCCTGTGCAAAACGAGAGATTGGAGTGGTTGAAATGCCAGCTCTTATTTTTTTTTGAGGGGGGGGGCATTTAATGGGGGAAAAAAAATCCAGCGTTTGATGTGAACGTCTGAACAGAAAACACCAAAATAGTGATGGTCTTCTACAGCAGGGGTCCCCAAACTACGGCCCACGGGCCGGATCAGGCCCACCTTAACATTTGGCCCGACCCCCAACGTGATTTTTTTATTCCACCCTTCTCGAGTCAGAACTATGACAGGAGACGATTGACTATTTATTGGTATTCACACTATGATGATTCACTTTTTCTCCATTTCTTTTATTTTAATTTTCTTCTGTACGTTTTTTGGACGTCTATAGCTCTTCAGCTTTTTCAACTATTTAGCTCATTTCTTTAAAAATATTCAGCTCTTTTTATGATGGCTGTTTCGACTGTTTGGGCAATTACTAATGATTTTAAGGCATTTTTAGGGTTTAGCTAATATTTTAGACTTTATATTTTAGATTTGGATTTAGATTTTTGTTTTGTTTGTTTTTGCTAATTTAAAACTTGGCTAATATTTTAGCATTATGCTAGCTGTTTTGGCTAAATTAGAAATTTTGTTTTTTAGGGCTACTTTAGCATTTAGCAAATATTTCAGCCACATGCTCGCTGTTTTGGGTGAATTAAACATTTGAACAGTTTTTAGGCTAATTTGGCATTTAGATTATATTTCAGCTACATGCTAGCTGTTTTTGCTAATTTAGGCTTTTTTGGCTAATTTGCAGTTTAGCTAAAGTTTCACGTAGATGCTAGCTTTTTTGGCTAATTTAGGATTTTTCAGGCTAATTTAGAGTTTAGCTAATATTTTAGCCTTATGCTAGCTGTTTTTGCTAATTTAGGCTTTTTTGGCTAATTTGCAGTTTAGCTAAAGTTTCAGCTAGATGCTAGCTTTTTTGACTAATTTAGGCTTTTTCAGTTTTCAGGCTAATTTAGAGTTTAGCTAATATTTTAGCATTATGCTCACTGTTTTGACTAATTTAGAATTTTGTTTTTTTTAGGGCTACTTTAGTATTTAGCAAATATTTCAGCCACATGCTAACTGTTTTGGTTGAATTACATATTTGAACAGTTTTTAGGCTAATTTGGCATTTAGATTATATTTCAGCCATACGCTAGCTGTTTTTGCTAATTTAGGCTTTTTTTATTGGCTAATTCGGAGTTTTAGCTGAAGTTTCAACTAGATGCTAACTACTTTGGTTAATTTAGGATTTCTCAGTTTTTCAGGCTAATTTGGACTTTAGCTAATATTTTAACATTATGCTAGCTGTTTTGGCTAAATTAGACATTTTAACAGTTTTATAGGCTAGTTTAGCTAATGTTTAAGCTACATGCTCGCTGTTTTGGTTAATTAAGTTATTTAACTTTAGGCTAATTTGGCATTTTGCTAATATTTTAGCTGGCTACCATCAACAGCTTTTTCAGCCATTACCTTCAACCATTTCAGCTATCAATTTCAGCATCTTCAGCTATCAGCACTAGTATTTTCAGCTGCCACATTCAGTTTACAACATTCACACTAGCTGTATTGCAAGTAATGCTATATATCTAGTTTTTAAAATGTTTTTGTAATATTATTTTCTATTATGATTAAAGAAATATTTAAAATTTAGCTATGCTTGGCTTCCTGAAAAGCTATAAATGTTTACATTTAGGCTGTGATTGTTGCACTTTTCCTAAAAACCGGCCCCACAGAAAACAGTTGTGGCCCACAATAATAAAAGGTTTGGGTCTCCTGTTCTACAGGGTGACATTTCACAGAACGGTGGCAAACTCTACGTTTGATTGTTTCGAAGGAGGAAATGTCGTCCCGCTGGGAGGAAAGAAGAAAAAGAGAAGGGGGGGGGGGGGGCGCCGTCATTTACCACAGGGCGTTTTATTTCCTGGCATTGCCGGGCAAAAGCGGAGCCACCACTCTTTTGTTTAGTCTGCGTTCGGACCCGGCGGAGGACGCTTCGACGGGAAGATGCACTCGGACTCGGAGCGCCTCGGCGACAGTCCGCAGCTCTGGGAGGACTTGACTCTCTGGCTGAGGAGAAACATTTGCTCCAGAGGTAGGAGAACAAGAGGAGAGTCGAAGCAGGTCCTCCAAAGAACCAAAAGATTCTTACAAGTTTGTCACTATAAAAGACGATGAAAGTAGAGGATTTGATCCATCCAACGTCGGACGGACGCTCGGTCAGAGCAGTCGCAGAACTAAAGGAGTTTGTCTCGATCGGATGAAGGAAAAGGATTTTTCAAAGACCTTTGCTCTGCTTTTTATTAGTTTGAGTGTTTCTCTAACAACAGTTTCTTGTTCTTATGAAAAACAAAAGTTGCGCAGCACGGAGAATGTTGTCCTGTAGGTTACCGGGCTTCTTTTGTCCTATTGTTTTCCCTGACAGATGTGAAGCTCCGCCTTCTGTGTCTGGACTTTTATTTTGCCGTTTGTCGCATAGCTGTTTGTTCTCCTTATCCCCTCTTGCTGTTTTTATATTTGAAACATTAGAATGAACATTTCAAGTAAGATGCAGATGCAGCTTTTTCTCATCGATTTTTTTTTTCCACTCAGATCAGTTTCTTTAAACATTTTAGAAAAGCACGTTTAACATCTGAAAGTTCCTCTAATGTTCTGCAAATAAAGTAGACCAAAAGATACATAAAGTGTCTATAGGAGTGCAGAACAATGGACGCTGAGTTCAGTAGAAAATAAATGAGATTACGTTTCTTTCACACCAGTTGAGATTATTTTATTCTTATCTGGAAATGTCACAAAAGGAAGAGGAAACGTCCTGTTTGTTCTGTCATTCGCTGTTTATTATGGAAAAATCAATATATCGAGATATTTTGTTTGATACTTGTACAGATTTTAAAATGCTGACAAGCCGATATTGATTATTTATGAGCGTCATTCTTTTGTTTTCATACTTTTGTTTTCCACCTAAACCCCTGACCACTAGATGGCAGCACTTGGAGTCTCTCTGAGCAGCTCTGCACCACGACCAAAAAAAAATCTTGCGAGAACCATTTTGTGTTAATTATAATATTGTGAGAAGACTATCATAACTCTAAATTTCACTTCATCTTTGGACCCCTCCCTCCCCTCTGCTTAAAACCACAACAAAGTGATCACCCCCTTATAACCAAAATTATCAATCAATCTCTTTCCAAACGGCACCATTCCACCGTCCTTCAAACAGCTCTTATCACCATTTCTTAAAAGCCCACCTCGATCCTGAATCCTATCAATTACCGCCCAATTTCAAATCTCCCATTCATATCAAAATTCTTGAAAAATTGTCTCCTCCCAGTCCATGATCATCTAAAATCAATAAGCTCTATGAGAAATTTCAATCTGGTTTTCGTCCATTCACAGTACCAGAGACAGCTTGATCAGAGTCACAGTGACCTGCTAATGGCTTCTGACTCTGGTTCCACATCCCTCCTTATTCTTCTCGAAGCTCTCGCTGCATTTGACACTATTGATCACAACATCCTTCTCCACCGGCTTCAGCACTACATTGGCCTCTCAGGTACCGTCCTTCACTGGTTCCATTCCTATCTCACTGATCGGACGGCCTGCGTGCGGTCCTGGGGACGTCAAATCCAGACCCCACACAGTCACCTCGTGGTTCCCCCAGGGCTCCGTGCTTGTCCCACCCTCTTTACTATCTACATGCTCCCCCTGGATGTGTCGTCGGCAAGCACGGCATTAATTTTCCATTGCTATGCTGACGACACACAGCTCTACCTCAAAGTCACTCCTTCTGGGCCCCCCTCTGCCACTCTCAATCGCCTCGGTTCCTGTCTGGAGGACGACATAAAGGCGTGGATGAGTCCAAAATTTTCTTCAGCTAAATGGCCTCAAAAACACGAGGCCATTCAAATTGGTACCCCACAACAACTTCGCTCTCTCCCCCATTAACTCAATTTCCCTCTCTTGGCCAGAACATCCCCTCTCTCCCTCTGTCACCAACCTTGGGTAAAGTTTGACCCCCATCTCACTTTTGACAATCATGTCACGCACATATGTAAAACTTCCTTCTTTCACCTCCGTAACATTTTCTAAACTTCGTCCATTTCTCTCCCTCCCGGCTGCAGAGAAGCTCGTCCACGCCTCGTCTCCTCCAGGCTGGACTACTGTAATGCGCTTCTCATCGGGATCCCTGGTAGGAGCATGCAAAAGCTTCAGTATGTCCAGAACAGCGCTGCCAGTCCTGAGAGAGGTGCGGAAATATGAGCACATTACTCCCATCCTTCACAGCCTGCACTGGCTTCCCATTCACCTCCGTATCGAATATAAGGTTCTCCTCCACACCATCACTGTCTGCATGGTGAGCCCCCCCTTACCTTACAGAACTTTTCATACCTAACACCTCAGCCAGGACCCGGTCAGGCCAACAGCACCGGCTGATCCCACCCAGGACACGGCTAAAAACAATGGGAGACAGGGCCTTTGAGGCTGCTGCTCCCCGTCTGTGGAATTCCCTCCCAGACCACCTCAGGGCTCCTCAGACGGTGGACACTTTCAAAAGAGGACTAAAGACTCACCTTTTTATCAAAGCCTATTCTTTTTAAATTTTGCTTGTTTTTTACTATGCCTATTTTCAATGTTTTAAATGTTTTTAAATGTTTTAGTGTTCTATTGTTGTAGCACTTTGAGACTTTTCATTAAGTGTAAGTGCGTTACAAATAAAATTGATTATTATTATTATTATTGATCATTAAATAAAATTTATGTATTTATTTATGTATTGCATCGTGAGAGTCGTGTCGAGTATCGCCAGACTCTTGCCAATACACACCCCAATTATTTAGTTTGTATTTCTATCAGAACCCAATCTTTTCTCACTAAAATATATAGAATTTGATCCAGTTTTGGGTTCATTTCTGCTTTTTGTTTCTGTTTGTATTCGCACTGTAGTGAACCAGCAACAGGGTTCCCCTAAAGGTAAAAACCACACCCTCATTTTCAGCTGAACCAGGCGTTTGGTTTTCTGCTAAATGAAGCAAACTTATCAAATTCGCCGCTGGACGGCTGTAAAGAAAACCCTTTTTTTTAATAAACTTGATGCTAGCTACCGTCAAATGTTTTTAGCCTGATCGCTACATGGAGCGGTGTCTGTGTATATCTCATTTACAATGCGTGGAAAACATGGAAAATGTTTAGAGTTTAGATCTATTTAATTTAAAAAGCTCGACAAAGACATAAATAATTCCCTCAATTTATCCCCTTCCTCATACCAACATTCATTAGGGTGGTGGGGGGACTTTGTATTGCATTGTGCTGCAGGGCGGTGGACTACTTGCCAGAGGCCCTACTCACCAATTTTAACTGGACCCTTTAGTACACACATCTCTAACACTTCAAAATATACACTCTAACAAACAAACACGCACGCATCTCACAAGGAAGGTGGGACCTTCGACCTTCTGTCCCCTACCCCATCCCTGGCGAGGGGGCTCAGCCTGGTGGTTTTGCCTCTTGGGTGCTGGTCTCCTGGGCCCGGCGGCCTCCTCTCCACGCCGGGAGAGGGATCCCTGAGATTTAACATCTAGAGTAGGGGATCAAACTACATTGCAGCCAGGGGGTGTCCATGTCTCGGTGGTCCTTGCCATCGAGAACTGGGCCTCTCCAAAAACTCCATCAGTGGGTGTGTCTGGTCGTGCCTTTTCAACATCACTCCTCTGAGACCCTCGTTTATCTTGGGTGTCTCTTTCCTGGGCTTGGGTGGGCGGCCCCTGTCTTGTCCCCCCCTGGACGGGCAGAGGTGTGGAGCATGGAAGCAGGTCTCCCTTGGGGGGCCCTGGCTCGTACCTGGGGTAGGGCAGGGGGATTGCTCGGCGCTGCTGGGTGATGGTGGGCTGCTCCTCTGGGGTTGGGGGGCTCTCCGAGGGTGGAGCCTCACGTTGGTCCACCTGGCGTGGTGGGGGGGTGTTGTTCTGGCTGAGCTGGGGCCTGCACTCTCTATGCTCCTGTGCCTTCTGGCTCTCGGGCATGGGAGGCGTCTGCGACGGTCCCGCATGCCCGTGTCTGGGTGTCTGGCAGGATTGCTCGGCTATGGCAACCACTCTCAATCAGGAGGGATGCTGTTGAAGGGCCACCCCCCTAACATCAAACATTCAATTTTTCAATTCAATTTTATTTATATAGCCCAATATCACAAATTCAATTTGCCTCATTGGGCTGACAACATCAGATGTCAGATGAAAAACGCAAGAATGGATAAATTGAAAAATTGAATGAATAGTTGTTTATTTCTCTATAGAAATACACTTGTTGTTTGGAACGCTGGGGGGAAGGGTCACTTAGTCCAGTTTTCATATACGGTCAATGATTTCTCCTCTTTGGCTTTATTTTTAGAGCCCCTTTCAAGATATAATCACAAAGTGCTTCACAGTAAAGTAAAGTAAAACACAGAATATGAAAACAGAAATGTGTCCCATTCATTACAGATTTATTGTTTTTGCCACTTTATTCAGAATTTTTATTCATGCATCAATTTTTCACTAAACTATGATTTTTTGCTCTTTTCGTCCTGTGTGAAATGAATATCTGATTTATTTCTGTCTACCATGACTTTTGACCTTCTCATTTGTTTTCAATGTTTGTTTTTTTCTTCTTCTGCAGGAACGAGCCCACAGGACAGCCCTCGAAACTTCTCCCCCAGTGCCTCTGCTCACTTCTCGTTTGCACGAAGGTAACCTGACCTGGATCTCCTTCTTTTTATTTTTCCCTCTGACTTGCAGCTGATCACTCACCAGAAACGATCTGCAGCACACAAGTTCAGATGTTTGTGGTCAGAACCAGTTTTTATGTTGTGCAGTTTCTCAACGTGTGACTTTGTGTTTCTGTTATAATCCACAGTCACTGCCACAGAGCAGACAGGTAACTTCTAGCTGGGGTTTCGTGTCTCTTTCCGTAGCCATCCCCCACATTCGTCTGGAGTTCTCTGTAGTTCCTCATCAGTTTGTCATCCTGGAAATCTGCAGTTTTCAGGTCACCCTTCATGTAGAACCATGTGGTCATGGAGGTCTTCTCACTTAACCTACAAACACTCGAGTGTCTCCTCACAGACCAGCATGTTGCATCAGGACGTCGTGTTTGTCCTCGGACACTTTTTTCACTTTTCTAATCTGTGGATGTTTTCGTTTCAGGACCGATGGCCGCCGCTGGTCCTTGGCCTCCCTTCCCTCCTCTGGATATGGAACCAACACCCCCAGTTCCACCATTTCTGTAAGCATCAGCAATCAGCTCGATCAACTCTTTTACAGAAAATAAGGAACTAGAGAAGTATTCTCAATTAAATCCACAAATCAGATGCATCTTAAACAGGAGATTCTGAACTTTTTTCAAAGAGGACGTGATTTTTCTTTGGCCCGCATTCTTTGAACCCTTAAATCCAAATAAACTTAACATACTTTTAGGGTTTATTCAGACTGGATACATTTGGTTCCCCTAAAGCAGGGATCAGCAACCTTTCAAAGTAAAAGAGCCATTTGGGCTCGTTTTCTACTGATCAAAACCTAGAAAGAGCCACATAGTCTTACTTTAGCCTTTTAAATTTTTTTTTTTTTACTTTTTAATTTTGTTTAGAAATTAAGATTTACTTTCATTACCCTTTTTAAAAAATACATATGAATTATGTTAATTTCTGGCACTAACAATAGCAAAAATTTAAGAAGAAACTAGAAATTCTCACAACGTTTTTACCTTTTACCTTAAATGCCAAATTAGCCACAAAAAAAAGCTAGCTCATTGCTTTTTTTTTTTGCTCCAAAATAGCCTAAAATTCCTCAGTAAACTAAATCAGTCAAAAACATTAGCAATTTGCTAATATAGGAACTAAACTCTAAATTAGCCTAAAACCCCCAGTAGCTAACAAATTAGCCAAAAATGTTAGCATGTTGCTAAAATATCAGGGAAACTCCAACATTTGTGAAAATTATTATAAAAGCTGAAATCATAGACCGTGAATATATTTAAAGGCTTGTTGCTAATCTACTTAAAATTTGGAAATTTGAAGACTCTCTCATTCACATTTTGTTCAATATTTCAAAAACTACATGAATACCAAAAACACAAGCAGCATTTATAAATGATAATTAAGTAATTCTTAATTTAAAAAAATACTATAATTTTATTTTTCTTCATCCAGAGAGCCACAAAGATGGTCAAAATTTGTAGAAGGATTTTTAAATTTATAAAAGATAGTAAAGGTGAACATTTTTTTGTAATTCAAGATGGCGGTTCCTGCTTGAGGTCAAAGGTCAACATAATGTGGTAGTGGTTTTAGTGTGTGAAATTTTGTTGCTCAAACAAGTTTTCTTTTCCCGCGTTGTGAAAATAACCAAATTTCACACTTTTCCTCTAATAGACCACCAAGCTGTCGGTCCTATGGCCATCCCATAATATTTTTTTTCAAAATGTCCTTGATTTTAACGCAGTGTTATAAATATAGATCATTGTGTAAAAGTAGTAAAGAACTTTTTCAAATCATTCCAGAAACTTAAGTTTCAGTTTTATTTTAATTTATAATTATTTTATGCCCTAAAAATACTTTTTGTCCATTTTCACCATTTTACACTCAATATAAGCTAAACGAACTACTATTTGTACAACTTAATTAACTTTACCTGTCACATTCAAATTCCAATTAAATAAAAACGAAATAAAATAAATGTATTATTCAAACTGCTTTATTACAGAGAAGCAGCTCAATTGTTAATTTAAGGGTCCTGCAGGCACTTTTTTTTTATTGTTTTAAGTAAATCTGAGAAAAATCCTTTTTTTTTTCTTTTCATGTTGAATGTATATTTGTTTCATTTCCAGTCATCCTGTTCATCACAGGAGAAGCTGCACCAGCTGCCCTTCCAGCCCACCCCCGACGAGCTGCACTTCCTCTCCAAGCATTTCTGCACCGAGAGCATCTCGGGGGACGAGTGCCGCAGAGCGACGGCCATGCGACCACGCTCCCGCAGCCTCAGGTACACGCCGCCGCCCCTTCCTCGCCGCCCCCCTCCGCGCCTTTCATTCTGACCCGTCCGCTGTCCATTCCAGCCCCGGGAGGTCGCCGTCCTGCTACGACCACGAGATCATCATGATGAATCACGTCTACAAGGAGCGGTTCCCGAAGGTCGGCTCTCCCGCCGGAGTCCCGTGGCTTCAGGGGGACGTCGGTTTCACCGATTTCTGTCCTGTGACTTCAGGCCACGGCTCAGATGGAGGAGAAGATTCAGGAGATCATCCGCAGCAACTCTCCGGAGAGCGTCCCGCCTCTGGCGGACGCGTGCTGGGCTTCGCCCACCATCAGATCATCGAGCTGGCCCGCGACTGTCTGGAGAAGAGTCGGCTCGGACACGTCACGTCCAGCTACTTCTGTGAGCTCACAGACAAGCTGGAGAGGCTGGTTCTGGAGGTGAGCACTAACTCAATGTTCCAATCAGATGCCGTTCATAAAATGATTGATTAATCCAATACTCAGAATAAGAGATATTTATTAAAGATTTTTAACCTTCTCCACTATCTGCAGTCCACAGAGAGGTCAGAAAGCGAGGAGGTGAACTTCATCAGAGAGCTGGCGAAGAAGATCCTCATCGTGATCGCTCGACCTGCTCGGCTGCTGGAGTGTTTGGTACGTTTCATTAACTAAACTTTAGTCTTTCTATGTACTTGTATTTACTCTTTCTTAAATGCTTGTTTCAAAGTTACTCCTAATTATTTTCATCTTAGATTATTTTTTTATTAATCAACTTTATTCTAAGCTTCCCGCCCTTTGATCATCAGTGTAGTTTTATTGGACTTGAGCATTTAGTTCTGTTGTTTCTGGTATTTGAGGCTAAAATGGAAAAACTCTGTGAATGAAACAAATCCAGACATTAATACTTGAGCGTACAAGTACTCTAAAACACAAAGTAATATTTGTTTTTACCTAAATAAAATTAATTTAATAGAAAAGACTAATGATGGTTTTTACTTCTTAAAAAAGTCTAAAAAAAACTGACTTTAAAAAGTAGATTTTAATTCCACAAAGTTTGTTTTCAGCGACATTACTTAAAATAAAATAAAAAAATAGACATTAAGACTTTTATTTTGAATTCAACATAATATAAAAATAACTTAAAGTTATAATAAGAGTAGAATAGATATAAAAATCTGGGGGTTTTTTATATAAAGAAAATGTGAAACGTTTTATGGCTAAAGCTAAAATGTGCAGCAGAGGCTAAAGTTTGGACAGATGATCAATGATGGATTTTTATATTTTATACCGCTGCATGTGACAAAAAATAAAGTTGTTTTGAATCAGGTTCTAGTTTTGTTTGGTCAATATCAGTTAGTTCAACAAAAAAAGTACAACAAAAAAAAATAATCCTTTTATTTTATAAGTGAACACTGAGGTTCACTGCACACACAATCGACTGTATATGAGAACTGGACTGAATGACCCCCTCCCCCCAGGAAGTACCTGCTGGCTCCAATTTTATCTGTAAGAATAACTATTCTTCCTCTGATACTATTTTTTTTTTAAACTTGTTCTTGATCATCTCTATTGGGAATTTTTCAGTAATGCAACTTATCCAACTTATAAACTGACCAATCAGATGCCTCGTTAGAAGTAGGTGGAGCCTGCTGGCCCCCCAGTCAAACATTCAAAGCGTTTCACAAATTTTTATGTAGCCCGCTTTCAAACAGTGGGGATGTGACTTTCCAGCAAGCTCACTTCTGATTGGGTGAGAGTGGTTGCCATGGTGACGAGGACTCGGCGACAACGTCTGGCTCCAACATAATGGTTTTTGTAATGGAAAAAAAAAAAAAGATGGCGACTGAATTGGCTTAATTTGGTTAGAGCTGGAAAAAAAAAAGTTCTGAGTGATGTCACGCTCTTTCAGTCCAGTTCTTTTACACTGTCAATGGCGCCAACTAGTCAACCGGACAAAAAGATGAACAAAATAATGAAGCTTGGATTAAAAAAAACCTTAAAAAGTTGTCAGCATAAAGTTGGGAGGAGTAACAGAGGCTGTAAAAAGGTATTTTCTTGTACTGTTTTAAGCTTCCTGCTGTTTGGTCCTCTCTCAAAAGTGCAATGTGAAAGCAAAACATTCTAATCAAATCTGCAATTAAAAGAAATGTCCCACCCTGTCAAGCTATGTTCTATCTTGCTTTAAGTCTCTCAGAAAATGTGTTTTTACATTGCTTTCACCAAACAAACTGAGTAAAAAAAAACATATTCAGCCTTACTTAAGTAGATGTAAACACGGTCTGGAACAAAAAAATAGTTTGGATTTATTTACCAAATCGTTTGATTAATTAGAGTTTTTTAAATTGATGCTTGATTTGAGTGTTTTTCTGTCTGTAGGAGTTTGACCCTGAGGAGTTCTACCACCTCCTGGAGGCCGCTGAAGGACACGCCAAAGAGGGTCAGGGCATCAAGACGGACATCCCTCGGTACATCATCAGTCAGCTGGGACTCACCAGAGACCCTCTGGAAGGTACATCATCATCATCATCATCATCATCATCATCATCGTGGATGCTGATGAGAGGTTTTCACTGGTGGAACATCTGTAGATGAAACGCGTTCGTAGTATAAGACACTATTGACTCCAGTCCAGATTGTCTGTCTAATGACCTTCTGTCTCCAGATTTAGAAAGCAGCAACATTCATTATGAGTAATTAGAAAAGAATGGCGTCCCCGCAGACCGAACACACCCGGGCCGGCCGACCGTCAGCCTGTTCCTCCTGCGCTCGCTTTGTTTGCTTAAGCAAACCTCTAAGGAGCGACAGATGTTAAACGGCAGCAGACGTGTTTACAGCCCCTCTGGGGACGCCCCCCCCCCCAGGAGAAACTGCGGCAATGACAGAACCCCTAAAATGCAAGGTGGTTTTTAACGAGCGTTTGTTCTGGAGCGCTGGATTTCAGGAATTAGCCGGATTCGTTTTCCGCTTCATTTCTCCTCGGTCGTGTTTCGCCTCAAGGCCAAACCTCGGATCTGCTGTTTTTGTGTTAAAGCTGCAGAATTTATCTGCAGAACAGATAAAAAGTAATGTCTAAACTGTCAATCCTTTTATTGTTTGTTTAGAAATCGCCCAGCTGACCAGCTGTGACAGCGGCATCGCTGAAACCCCAGAAACGGATGATTCTGTGAGCGCTCAAACTGATTTGCTTTATTGATTTTCGTCTCTCTGCACCACTTTTTGACTCGTTCACTGTCTGTCGTCAGTCTCAGAGCATCGCCACGGCGCTGCGATCCCGACGGAAACCCTGCGAGCTCGACTTTGAGATGATAAAACTCATCAGCAACGGAGCCTACGGGTGAGGACGTCATACGTGTTAAGAGGGGTTCCTAAGGAGCTTTCCATCCATTTTTATTCTCCTTTTTGCTTCACAGAGCTGTTTATTTAGTTCGACACAAAGAAACCAAACAACGATTTGCCATGAAGAAGATCAACAAGCAGAATCTGATGCTGAGGAATCAAATACAGCAGGCCTTCGTGGAGCGGGACATCCTCACCTTCGCCGAGAACCCCTTTGTCGTGTCCATGTACTGCTCCTTCGAGACGCGCCGGCACCTGTGCATGGTGATGGAGTACGTGGAAGGTCTGTCCGAGCACTGCAGAAGGTCTCCGGGGTCTCCTGAGGGATGTTTGCAGCATGTTTCTGTCGTTCTGTGCAGGAGGAGACTGCGCCACCCTGCTGAAGAACATGGGCCCGCTTCCTGTGGACATGGCCCGCATGTACTTTGCAGAAACCGTCCTGGCTTTGGAGTATCTCCACAATTACGGCATCGTCCACAGAGATCTCAAACCTGACAAGTGAGGGAGGAGTCATCATCGACCCTGCACCAGCCTTTAACCTCCTTTTAAGGAGATTAAAGGCTGGCGAAGAACAAAAAATGTGTTAGATCATGGAAAATATTAAAAATGTGATTATTGTTTTTAAATTAATGTAGGAAAACCTCAAGTCAATGTCTTTATTGCATCAAAACCTAATTAAATAATCAGTAATTAAAGACGACAGCCTCTACCAGCATGGACAGATTCCCCAAATGACAAATTCCTTTAAATAAAAGCTTTTCTGTTAGTTTGTCTCCATAGCAACCATTGTATTTTTTGGTCGTCTGGGGGTGACGAACAAATCTATGTAACTTTTAGAAGAATTGGCAAAAGTAAATTTTTGGTTTTCCCTAGCAACGGTGGGTTTTGTTGACCACGCCCACATTCCTGATATGTTCATATCATGTGACATATCATTTTGTTCAGCTTGAGCTAAGGATCGCTGTATTTCATTTTCATTATATTCCGGTAAAAATTGTGCGAGCAACAGGGGGAATGCCGCTTTTGCTTGCTCCTCCCACATGCAACGAAATTTGATACACATCAAAAAGCAGCAGATGCTAGTTAACCCTCGAATCGCATCTGGTATGAATGCGTCTTTAGAAAAACTTGTTAAAACAATCTGGTCCTGCAGGCCTGGACCGTTTCAGGACAGAGTGACACCAAATCTAAAGGTTTTCTTGGGATCAGATTTTCTCCAACGCTGAAGGTCTTCTCTGCTCTCCCTGCAGTCTTCTGGTGACCTCCATGGGACACATCAAGCTGACAGATTTTGGTCTCTCCAAAGTGGGGCTGATGAACATGACCACCAACCTGTACGAGGGTCACATCGAGAAAGACGCCAGAGAGTTCTCCGACAAGCAGGTCAGTGCCGGAGGGGGGGAAAGTCTTCACAAATCCTCGTGTTCTGATATATTTTCTTTCCTGTTCTGCTCAGGTGTGTGGAACCCCGGAGTACATCGCTCCTGAGGTCATCCTGAGACAAGGCTACGGGAAGCCTGTGGACTGGTGGGCTATGGGAATCATCCTCTACGAGTTCCTCGTTGGCTGCGTTCCGTTTTTTGGAGACACCCCGGAGGAGCTGTTTGGACAAGTCATCAGCGGTCAGTGTTCCTTCTGGTTACAGCTGATCGCCCTGATTCTTCAGGAGCAATTGAAGTATTTTACTCTAAAAACAGTATTTGGGCGGTACATTTTGTGTCCAACCATTGGTCCTGCAATCCAAAAAAATAAAAAATTTACTTAAATGGGGTGTAAAATTAAGTTTATTTATTTTAATCGGTAAAGGAATAAAGGAGCTTAAAGCAGATGTACATACAGCAGACACGAACAATAAAAATAATCAAAATGTTAAAAACTGATTTTACATACATTTTAGATCAGTTTTTATTCATACAATTTTGAATTTTGCCTCTTAAAAACAAAAAAAAATGTTGTTGAATTTTTTTCGAATAAAAAAATTCAAAAATCTGCTTTAGAATGAATTGATTAATGTATTAAATTAATTAATATTTTCCATTTGAATATTTTTTATACTTTTAAATAATTTGTTTTTTGTATTATTTTATTTACTTATTTAATTCCTGCAAAACACTTAAGAAAACAAGCTACAGTAATACAGGTGAGGTACTGGACACATCCGCGAATATGTTGAATCCGCGAATCCGGAGAACCCCTCCCCCAGCAGAGCGCTGCGGAACCCCCCTCCCCCTCCCCGCGGAGGAAGTTCCACAGTGCTCTGCTGTGTGGAGATACACCTCAGCAGCGCAGCTCCTCCTTTGGATGTAAATATTCCATGCAAGCCTTTTGAGTTTCTGTGACCAACCGGAAGAGTTATGTTACTAAAAAAATCACAAAATATCTGCGAATACGTGAAACCGCGAATAAAGAAACGTGAATACGCAAGAGAGCACTGTAATACTACACGTTTTCCTCTCAAAACAAGCTCTTTGTTTTGCCTCTTTGTTTTGATTGAAACACATCTTTGTTTAACTTAAGTTCTAAATTGGTTAAAATGTCTTTATTTTGTAAATTTAAGGTAACAATTTATGGCGCACTTTATACATTAATTTTAGAATATTACATATTACTAAATCTTTTCATTTAATCTATAGTTTTAAAGAATATGGTTCCCTATTGTTACATCCTGTGACTTTTCAATTAAATCATATAATTATAAATTATTTCTGACTGTAAACATCCAACTGTTTTTATGTGTACACAAATACTTCAATTGATGTCTGAATTTAACCTAATCTGATTATAGATGCTACAACATAAAGTCACTCTTGTATTTATATAAATATTTAATATTTTCTTTTCTCAATCAGACTTTATCCTCACTAGTCTTCATAATCCCTCAGGTATAATTTTCTTGTTTTTTTTAACACTGTTATAATAAATGTGACTCTAAGAAAAACAGCTCATGAAAACGTTGTCATTTAAACATCCTCGCTCCGTTTTCCTGCTGTCACCTCAATGTTGCGAGCTTGAAAACCGATCGGATTATGCAGAACCTAACCAGCGGGATTGCTGGTAGATCCAACCGGGCCGTCTGTGCTCGGCCGCTCAGAATAAACCAGAGCAGAAGCTCTGAGAGTAGTTTCTTGTTTTCATCTTTTTTTAATCCTCAAACTTCTTTGCTTTCTAAGATCAAATCACCTTTTTTCCGTCCCGCCGCCGAGGCGACTTCAGCGTTCCTCTACATCTGTCGTCCAGCTGCTGCCGCTCACATCAGCACAAATCCCCAAACCTCATTGAGATGTGAATGAACCGTTTGCATGGCGACCACATGGGCTTCTCACTTCACCGCTTAGATTTCCCAGAAGGCCGGCAGACGAGCAGATGGCGTTGGGCGTGTTTGGCTTTCTCGGCTCCGTAAGTGAAGTTTAAAGTCGCTGAGATGCTGCTGACAGCGGCGAGGGAACGGAATCGTCTCCCCGGAGGAGTCGTCAGCTCCGACGCCTGTAGAGGAGGAGTTTGAACAGCACGCCGTCAATTATTGGCTGACGTTGATTAATTAAAAGACACTTAAGGACCACAAAGACACACATGCACATTTACAGCTTGTAGCCAAATATAATTAAAGCAGAAGACGATGTTCTTCAGAACCAAACAACATACTTATAATTCGAAGTTCCCAATTGGGGTTCTGGAGCCTATCCCGGCTACACCTTGCACATTTTGGAACAATTTAGTCACTAATCTTCCGTGCTTTTTTACAAACCAAAGAGTCTGTAGAAACCCACGCATGTACGAGGAGAACATGCAAACTCCACACGGGACTTTTCTGTGTGTAGGGATGGATTTTATCTGGTGATATGATGCCAAACCAGTACTAACTACATTCACATCAAGCATGTGACGTGTGTTGGCTAAACACGCATTCTTTAAAGCGTGTTCAGTTCATAGTGTTCACACTGGGTAAGCAGGGAAGGGCTTCTTCTTCTTCTACTGTTTACTAGCACACGTCTGCCACCTGTAGTTCGTAGGGGTTTAGTGTGAAATCTCAAAGTGGTGCAAATCAATTCTGCCCGTTTTTTTTTTTCTTTTTTATTCTTGAACTTAGAGTTTTCGGTTTCAGAACAGCTGAAAATGTTTGTTTTTGTTTTTAACTTGTCCTGTCCAACAGCTGAGCATCAGATACGGGCTGAGAGCCTCTTGTGTTGGACAGATTTTAATGTCTCAACAGGGTTTATTAAGTGTAAACCCCTTTTGTATTTTATACTAAACTTTATTTTTTATTGATTATGTATTATTGATTAAAGTTATATCATCGTTTTTTCTTTCTTATCAAACACGTATGTCCAGCCGGGCACGGACCGTAGTGATTAATTTCTCCTTCATGATCAATTTTCAAACCACTAGCCCTTCTGTGAAATATGTCACTACAGAATCTGAGGCCAAATCCAAATTCTACCCCTACATTTACCCCTCCGAATGGAGAGTTTTGGAAAAATGTCTTGAAATTCAGACGACGTTCCCATTCCATGATGTCATCAATAGTTGCCGCTCAGCTAGCGCAGAGCTGCTAGCGCTCAGAAATGTACAACATTGGTTTTGTACAGAGTTGAACATGGAAGACCAAAACGCTCAAATCGTGAGTGTGGGTTTTTAAGGCGAGCGGGAATGTAGCTTGACTGTACTTTCATACAAGTAAACATGCACCGCATTTTATCAAAGCATTGTGCAGATCAATGAATTAGAATCGTTTGTATTGAAGTCCAGCCAAACTTTCACCTTTTGTGTTTGGGCGGAAATCTGTACGACACACCTGCGCCTCACCTACCTTACCCTTACATGTTGTATTAGTGTTCGCTACGATATGTCGCCTGCAGCACGCCAGTCAAAAAAATATGCATGGACATTTCCCCTAAGCAGTCTACGACCTTAATGTTTCCTGCAGACCACCTGCGTATTTTATTGTTAAAACAGAGGAATATGAATCTGATGACACACGAGGTGTATATCTATATAAACTCCTTCTGTAATTTAGACTAAAGTTTATTTATATTTATATCCTTTTTGGGTTGGAATGGAAATAAAAAAAAAAAGTAGAAAAATAATAAAATGAAAAGTTTAAAAAAAATATATAATTACAATAAAAATCAGAGAACAAAAAATTAATAAAAAAAATTTAAGTAAAAAAATGAAAACATAAAATAATGAGTGAACACCCCCACCACCACCACCACCAAAAAAAAAAAACAATATGAACCTTATTTATATTGATTATAATTGTACTGTGTGTTGACTTTTTTAAAACAAATAAAATAAAAAAAACTTGGAGATTTTTTTTTTTTAATAGCAATCACAATAAAAAATCAAAGAAAAAGGATAGCTAAATCAAAATTAATGAATTAATTGATTAATTAACCTGAAAATAATAAAATAATGACTGACCCCCCCCCCCCCAAAAAAAAAAAAAAAAAAAAAAAAAAAAAAACAAACCAAAAAAAAACTTCCCATCGTACCCTAAGAGCAGTTGTGATTAAGCTATAAAGTAACATATTTTGGACATCTGGAGGTGGTTTTGATTAATTCAACCTTTTTTTTTAAGTAGCACAAACAAACATTTGTTTTTTTCCATGTTTTCATTTATGTCGGTGACTTTCACGCAGGAATCCAACATCCAGCCTTTGCAGGTTAAAGCGAGCGTTTCTAATGGATGCATGTTTTTTAAGCCGGACACGATAAACGTTCCTCTGAAAGCCATCAACCTGCCAGCTCTCATTATTACAGCCCGGATAACTTTCACGCTGAACTTGTTCCATCGTTTTTTGTGACTTCCAGCATCAACGGCTGCATGTTTCTCATGTTTGTCAAACGTGTGAACGCTTTTATTCTGTCTAAAGTTTAATCATTAAGAAGAACATAAAATCACTCAATCCTGAAGGATTTTTAGCTTTTAAAAAAAGTTTAAGACTATATAATCTTCATTTTGTTGATGTTTTGATATTTTTGCTGCATACTTTACTGACATCTAAAAAAGAATCGTTTTGCAGATGATCTAAACATAAACATAGAATGAATAATCTATTTTTGCACATATTGAAAGTGATGTAGAATTACGGTGAGTTTTGTTCGCGCCTGAACTGAATCTGTTTCTGTTGTTTTTCTAGATGAGATAAACTGGCCCGAGGGCGAGGAGGCGCCCCCTCTGGACGCTCAGGAGCTGGTCACCTTGCTGCTGAGGCAGAACCCTCTGGAAAGGCTGGGGACAGGTGAGAACGGCTGATGAGTTCTGGTGTTCTTGGTCACCGGGGTGGAAGCTGAGGTCATCCCACAGAAGATCATCCTGCTGACCTTTCCACTCGGATCGATGGTCGAGCGCTGGCGTGAATCGGATTTCTCGCGTGAATGCAGGTCAACGGGGTGTAAAGTAAACGTTAGCTGGGACACTGTTGGTCCATGACGCCACAAACCGAAGGACCTGGTTGTTTTTGTGTCAGGTTTGAGCAGAAAAGTTGCTCTAACAGGATACACAATAAATATCCAATAAAAATTGTTTTTTTTTCTTCATATATTTTTTTTATTAATTTATTCTATTTTTTATTTATTTAAATAGCTTATCCTATTCAACAGCTGTTCAAACAGATGAAAGTTGAAGGCTTCTTGTGTTGGACTGATTTTACTGTCATGAGGTGTATATTTGTATAAACTCCTTTTATAAATTAGGCTAAATTTTATTTATATTAATTATTTTTGTGTCCTTTTTTTTTTTACGACCAGAAATTAAAAAAAAAAGTTTAAAAGTAAAATAATTGAAAAATTAATTAAAATAAATTGAAAAAATTAAATAAATGAAAATAAAAAAATATACAAATAAATAAATAAAAAGTAAATTAAAAAAATGAAACCTGTAAATAAAAATCAAAATTAAAAATAATAGAAAAATACAAATAAATAAAAAAAATCAAAATGAAAAAAGAAAATGAACATAAATAAATAAAAAATACATGCCTGAAAATTAAACAAACTCAAAATAACATTAAAAATAACAATGTATTTTGGCATGGTAAACAACCAATTTCCTAAAAGAAAAAGATCACAGCGAGCAAAATCATCCAAAAAATGAATGGAGCCAAATCTCTTTTATGGCTCAAGAAAAAAAACCAAAACACATTTTGGGATATCCACTGGAAGTTTTAAAATTATTATGGGATGACCTCAAGCCTAGGCCTCATGGTCATTTTGTATCAAAATGTAATATTTTGGTGAATTTCACGATTTCCTTTCATATGGGAACTTTTGTTGAAGCGAATTTTATGGAATTTCACACACACATACCACAAGATTAACTCTACAACCACAGCACAGGGTCCCGTTGACCTTTGACATTGGGAAGATGTTCCCCCATCTTGAATTTTATTTAAAAATGTAACAAAAAACAATCACTTTTAATTCTGGCTAAAAAAAAATTATAATAAATTTAGATCTTTCGCCTTCTTACTCTCTATTATCAGCAAGCTACTTGGCAAAAAAGTTTTCAGAATTTGAACATTTGCACATTTTTCACTGGATTATTGCAAAAGTTAAAAACATGAATCTGTGGCAAAGATGAATGAAATTATATAACATACAATATGTACATATTAGGAATGTGAGCGTGGTTAACAAAAACATCTGTTGCCAAGGAAATCCAAAATTTTGTTTTTGCTGATTCTTTTAAAGATGACACAGACCTGTTCGTCACCTTCAAGCGACCAGAAAATAAAATGGTTGCTATGGAAATAAAACCAACAGGAAGCCGTTAAAGCACTTTCTATCAATAGACGGGAACTGTGTCTTCTTTTGTGCTTAAACTGAAGCTTTTGACCTGGAACCGTCTCTGCCTGCAGGTGGCGCCGCTGAAGTGAAGCAGCATCAGTTTTTCCACAACCTGGACTGGAACGGCCTGCTGAGGCAGAAGGCCGAGTTCATCCCCCAGCTGGAGTCTGAGGACGACACCAGCTACTTTGACAGTGAGTGTCAGCCTCAAGCTGAAGGTTTTACTTTGGTTTTTGTTCTCTGACGTCTCCTTCCCTCCTCAGCCCGCTCTGAGAGGTACCACCACCTGGAGACGGAGGAGGACGACACGAACGATGAAGACTTCAGCGTGGACCTGCGCCAGTTCTCCTCCTGCTCCCACAGATTCTCTAAGGTCGGTGGTCATCATCGGGGAGCGAGCGGGTCGGGGTTTCCCGCCGGTTTGTAACCTGACGATCCCTCTCAGGTTTACAGCAGCCTGGATTTGTCCCGCGGACATCTGGAGGAGAAGGGGGAGGCGGAGGAGAAGAAGAGCGAGAGCCCCCTGACGGTGGACTCCCTCAGCTGGACTCCAGACTTCGCTGACATGTAAGACTCCTCCCCCACCAGCTCCATCAAAGCCCCGCCTCGCCCTCGCCTCACCGGGGCGTTTGTCTTCAAACCAGGCCGTCGCTGTCCCACTCCACCGACTCGGACGGCCTGAACCACGCCCCCCGCTCCGGTCTGCTGCCCAAGTTCGCCATCTCCGCCGAGAGCGAAGGGGACGACACCTCGGGGCTCGGGGGCCCCAGCAAGGCCTCCTTCTCCGTCGGGGAGCTGCCTCAGGACGAGGTCGACGCCACCACGCCCGGCAGCAGCCACAGCGGCGCCACGCTGTCAGGTCAGAGGTCATCCCGGGACAACCTTAAAGAGGGGTTTTTGTGTCGGTTTTGCTAAAAAATCGCAATAAAACTTAAACTTTTTTGGAATTTGAACCTTGACAAACTTTAACCATCATTTGATTTGTTATTATTGCTAAATTTATGGAAATATATAATATTTTTGACTTTTTCTTTTAGGGTTTTGTGATTTAAAACAGTTTTTGTTTCATTGTCGATCATTAACCCAGAAAATTCATGTTTATTTCTTTGAAAAAAATAACTTTTTTTCACATTTTACAAACATTTTTCCAAATTTACAGATGGATTTTTTGTAATCCCATTCTTTGTTTTTACTCACTCTCCAACAAAATAAGAGTTTCATTTTTTTTCTGCCACACGTATAAACAAAAAGAAAATATAAGATGCTTTTTTGCTAGGACTTTTAGTATTTTTTTCCAGAAAAATTTATACTTTTTTCAGTAATAGTAGCAAGAGTTTGTGCTCCTGCTTTTATTTTGAAACCACAACTTCCTTTTTATTTTATTCGAATTTTTGAAATCTTTTAACTCTTAATTTCTATTTTAAATCAGTCAGTATTTTAAAAAAGTTATTAAATTATTTTTCTCAACTATTAAACTTATTAAATTCTTCGTTTGCTGCAGGAAGTTTCTCCGAACATCTGGATCAGCTGACGCCCAGAGGCGAAGATGCCGTGAGCCCCGATAGCACGAGTCCCGCCTCCACAGATCAGGCCACGCCTCCACGCATGGAGAGCGCAGCAGCAGAGAAAACGTCGGCCGTGGCGAAGCTTCCCAAGTCCGTGTCGACCGGGACTCTGTCTCTGATGATCCCAGCAGGTGAGAAGACACCGAAGATCTCCAAACTATCTCTTGAGATCGGAATAATCCTGTTGGATTACACCTACAGGAATGGATCTGAAAGTGGGATTTCAACCAAATTTAGATCCTAAAATTGGGATTTGGATTTGACAACCCAATCCTGCAATTTCATTGCTGACCTATTTTGTTTTTGTTTACTTATTGTTTGATCATTTTTTAAAGACATTTTTCTTAAATCTGTTTGGATTTTTCAAGATTTTAATAAATATGAAATTAGTAAATTCAGACTTCTTCCAAATTCTCATCTCTGATTGAAAATCCTGATCCGAGCAGATCTATGCAAAGTTTATCTGATCCAGCAAAGGTTTGAAATACCGGATTCAAAATCTTTTTAAAATCCAGAGATCTGGTAATCTGGATCACTTTAATCCTGATCCAAATACTTGAAACACTGAAATATATTTGTTATTTAGATCACTTTAATCCTAACATTCTAGGATAAAATTAATTGATCTGCGGAGTCAAATCTGGGAATTTGGTGATCTGGATCACTGTAATCCAAAGTTTTGAAACACTGACATAAATATAATTAAACTATGCAGTTGAATCAGATCATTTGGTTTTCTGTATCACTTTAATCCTGATCCAAACGGTTTAAATATTGGGATAAAAATATTTGATCCATGGAGTCTTGAAAATGACACCAAAAATCTACATTTTTGTTTCCAAAATGACGACAGCCGCTTTAAAATATCTTAAAATGTTACCATAAATTACAATGAAATTTAAGGTTTTTTTGCATCTTAAATTAAGTTATTTTATTTGAACTAATTTTAATAATTACTTCCTTATTTTTAGATCCTAGCTTTGAAAAACACAAAACCAATCATTGTCTGTTCTGATTTTTGAGTAAAGCCTAGAAAGATGTGGAGCAACGATAAATTAGAACAGTTTATAATCCGGTTAAATATTGTGAATGTTTAAAAACATGGTTTTAAATCTTTGAAAGTATAGTTAGCTCCGCCCACATGAACCATCAAACCATCCGATTCCGCCCAGTGGGATGGACTCCATGGTTGATTCTGCTCCTTTCTCCTCCTTCCAGACATCTTCGCCGCGTCTCCTCTGGCCAGCCCTCTCTCTCCGTACTCCCTCTCCTCCGACCCGTCCTCCAGAGACTCCTCCCCCAGCAGAGACTCCTCCCTCTTCAACCCGCGCCAGCCCGTCGTCATCCACAGCTCCGGGAAGAAGTTCGGCTTCACGCTGAGGGCCATCCGGGTCTACGCCTGCGACGGCGACATGTACACCGTCTACCACATGGTCTGGGTGAGGAGCCGACCGCTCGTTCGATTCCATCCGAGCTTCGTGGTGAGGTGGAAGGAACGTCCCGGAAGGATCTCCGAGGAGATATTTTAGCTTCGATATTTGTGGTAAAAAATGTTCCTGGAGACGATTCGGAGCTTCTGAAGTAATCTGAGATCATTTACAATTAAATTCATAAAAAACTTCATCACAATTCTTATGGGGTCTTAAAAAGACTTTTAAATAAAAACGTAAAAGTCTTGAATTTTGATACCCGAGCCTTAAAATTTGTGCTGCATTTGATTTTCACGATCACAAGGACTGTGGTTTTGTTTGTTTAAGGATTCAGAAATGTATCTCTATTTTGGATCTTTATGAGATTAAAAAGGTCTTAAAAAATCTTAAAATCAACTCAAAGAAACTTGTAGGAACCCTTAAAGTTATCCCTCAGAGACGATCCCCGACAAGGAAAACTTTAATCAAATATATATTCAAATTAAAATTATATTTTATTTTTGAATAAAGAACCTAAAAATAAACAAAGCCGAAAACAGCTTAATTTTTATCTTAAGCGTTTTGTCATGATAATGAGATCCACTGTCTCATTATCATGACAAAACGAAATATCCTGTAGCGTCTCTCTCCTTTTCTTTTCACTGAGACGCAGACTTAACCTGTTTTTAGTCTTCTCATTTGCTACAGTTTATCCTACATTACCTCACTGATAACGAGATGGTGAATCTCTTTATCGCAAAAACAAAAAAAAAAAAAGTAGAGTATGTGTTGGAGCCATATAGATTTACTTTTGATGATAAATAAGATTTATTTTTGAAGAAATGATAACGAAATAAAACTTTTTATGTTGAAGTTGTTTATATTTGGAATTGATTTGCTCCGCCCCACAATCGGCAGTCACCTGTATCCAGGTGAGCCCCTTTATCTCGGTTTGGAAGCCAGGAGGATGAGGAGCAAAAGGTTTTTTCATTATAGCAAAGAACGCAGATAATCAAAATCCATAGCAAACAGAACACCAAAGACACAGATCGTTATTACCTCGAAAAGAATGCCAATTATAACAGTTTTTTTCAGATTTTAAGTTGAAAAGTTTTCATTCTGAACAAAGTTGATTTATTACATTTAAATTATTAAACAAGATAAAAATGTTTTTTTTAGGTGTATATATACTACTTTTTAATTCAGAAACTCCAACAAAAATAAAAATATAGTATTTTTTTTAATTTAAATTAGAATTTAAAGCTAGTTTTTGGGAAAATTTCGGATTTTTAAAATTTAAATGGAGGCTAAACAGTTTCTGGATCACAGATGAAAATGATCCTTCATGACAAAACTTTGAGTGTTCTTTGTTTTTTGTATTAATCTGATGGATTTTCTCTGAAAAATTTTTCATCAAATCAACAAAATCCAAAAGAAAAATTCAGGAAAAATGTTACTTTAAAAAAAGAAGCACTTTTTTATTTTTAAAGTCCAGATTTAAAATCCTGACTTGGGATTTTCCCTGAAATATAAATGATGTTCTGATGTTTGTGTGTCAGAACGTGGAGGAGGGCGGGCCGGCGCAGAAAGCGGGCCTGAAGGCCGGAGACCTGATCACCCACGTGAACGGAGAGACCGTCCACGGTCTGGTTCACACCGAGGTGGTGGAGCTGCTGCTGAAGGTAACAGAACTAAATCTCTCTCTGATCATCTTTTTGATTCTTTAAACCAGAAATCTTTGTTTTCATTATAATCTATTTTTTAATATTAAATATGAATTATGCTTCTTTTGTGGCATGAATTAAATCATATATATATATAAAACTAGTATTTTAGTTAAGTTTGAAATTATTTTTTACTGATTTTTGATTTTTCCTTTCAAAATAAAAGACCAGTTTTGCTTAGAATTTGAAATCTGTGTTTTCTGGAGGAAGCGTAAAGCAAACAAGACCTTGAGTCACTCGAGCTGCATCTCAGCCCTAAATCTATAAACTTAACTCATCTAAGCCAATTAAATGCTAATTTAGTAACCATTGAAATAAAATACTATTAACTTATTTTCCTTTAGCCAGAAAGCCTCTATGGAGAGGTAAAAGAATATCCTAGTTTTTAAACATTTACAGCAGTTTTCTAATGATACAATTGTGTTTACATGGAGAATAAGAACCAAAAAACTGCACTGGAAAAACAGGCTCCCTGACAAAAGAAATGAGTGGAATAATTACGAAAATTAGAACTTTAAATGAGAAAAAAATTAATTAAAAAATTGTCTCACCAAAATTTTACTGTTTAAAGAAAATATTCCAGCCACTGAGAGCCTCTCTGCTAAAAACTGTGTTTTTAACAAGTTCTAGTGGCATTTTTCTGATGATGCATATTATATTTATATTAAAAAATTGCCTGTATTCAGAAAGATATTTTGCTTTTTTTTTTTCCAGATACACAAAAAAGCACTGAAGTAGTTTGATTTCTTCTGTATTTGGATGTTTCTTCAGGATTTTCCTCAAAAATGTTGTAAATATTTGACATTTTTTGTTGTTTTAGTTTCTGAGTGTTCGATAGGGGGAGTAAGGGGCTGTAAGCTAGCGTGCAAATAAAGAACTCTCAGCAACAGGGGGAGAGGACGGGCCCACTGTCCCGACCACGACTCAGAAACTAATGTCTAATGAACTCCTGCAGAAACTAAGTTCTAGAAAACAACGCTTTTCAGGATTTTTGCTAAAATTCTAAAAAACAATTAAAAGACCACTGGGAATACTTTTAAACTAGATAAAAAAAAATGATCAGAGGGGTTCTTTAAACTAAGATTATCCTCTAAAAGAGTTAATTTTTCTTGAAATGACAAAAACATTTTCCTGAAAAAATAATCTTTCTGTTTCCTTAAGGTTCAGTTTTTCAAGTTTGAACACAAAAACTGTTTTTTTGTTTTTTTTCCTCAGAGCGGCAGCAAAGTGGCCATCTCCACCACCCCCTTCGAGAACACCTCGATAAAAACCGGCCCGGCCCGCAGGAACAGCTACCGGAGCAAGATGGTGAGATGTGGGAAAAAGCCCAAGAAGGAGAAGACGCCGGAAAGGTAAATCCTGCAGAAACAAGTTAGTTCTGAAGGATCCATCAAGAGTTTAGGAGAAATGCTGACTGTTTGATCTAAACTATTGTTCAGGTTAAAAATAAACTGTAATTTTCCAGATGAATAAAAGAGGAAAAAAAATGTCCTTTAAAAAGTAAATTCCAGCACAGTTTTGGTTTTTTTGTTTTTTTAATTACAAGTTTTTACCTTTGGAGCTGTAAAATCTGAAAAAAATGTAGGATTTGAGTTAAAAATCATTAAAAAAAAAATCTGCATTTGTTGATATGTTTGCCTCTTGTTTACTCGTCTGTTTCTTTTTACATTAATTGTTAAATATTTTAGAAAATATGTTTAAAGTTTTGAAGGAGTTTTTGCAGATACACAAAAAACAAGTTTGATTTCTTCTGTATGAGGATGTTGCTTTAATATTTTCTTCAAAAATGTAGTTAAAAAAATTACTCTTTTTTCACAAATTAAAACACAATTTTTGGTTGAGTTTTTTTTTTTTTTTATATTTTGGTAAAGATTCATTTGATTTGTAACACCCGAACTCATAGACTTCACTGAAATGTTGGGATTATTCTTACTAATCTCAGTACGGGGGTCCATTGATTGATTGATTGAATGATTTACTGATTGATTAATCGATCGATCTGGTTTATTTCAAGCATATATTGTGGACAAAAAAGGACAAAACACAGATCTATCAAACTTCTTAAAGAAATAAGGAAATGCATTGATTAGAAAATAGAAAACAAATAAACAAAAACACAATTATGTCACATTTGATTAATTAAATATAGTAATTATTAGAGTAGAGTTTGATAAATTGCTTAAAAAGGAGTGGGAAACAGTGAACTTGTATAACTTAATTTTACAGTTTTTCAAAAAAATCTACTCCGGCTCTGATTAGATTAAATTCAAGGTGAAAATTATTGATTAATCTCAGAAAACTTTCTTTCATGATTATTCATCATGTAACAGATATGATGTAATACTCATTTATTATTATCACAATAAACTTCCTTGAAGTGCAAATTGAATCAACAAAATGTCAGAAACGTTACAAAATTAATACAAAAAAGGTTAAAAGAAGAAACAAAAGAGGAATGATGGGACATTTCTGATTAGATGAAAACATCTGTTCACCTTTTCAACTGGAATGTATTTATTTTATTTATATTTATTTAAACAGGGCCAATAAAAAACTACAAAAACACAAAAGCAATAATTCAAAATTTGGTGAGTGTCTGAAGAGCAAAATCGTCTTCTTCAAGCAGTTAGTTCATCAAAAATTACAAATTATTTTAATGATGCATTAAACAATCCAAATGTGAAATACATCCAACAGGATGTACAGTATTTACATTTGTAGGTTTATACATTAGTTATTCATCATGGCAAATAACTTCCAACAGACGATTTTTCTGTAAGTTTCTGTTCAAAACAGCCTCAAAAGTTTTATGATCGACTCTTAACCTCAATTAGAAACGTCCTTCTGCTTTCCCTCTTCTTCAAACACACCAACCTTTCCTGGTTTCTTATTTTGTTTCATTTTTTAACATTCTTTTTTTATTTTTCGTGGAATTTTAAATTTTTTTATTGCATTTCATTTGGATTTCCAAAAACTACTGTTATTTTCTGTAATATTTTCTTTTGTTCCTATCCTATTTTTTTATTGTGCTTTGATTTTATCATTATATCAATAATATATATTGTTGTATTATTACTCTAATCTGTTTTTCTCTCAGGTGCGGTTCTCCTGCCGTCCTGTAGGGGGCGGTCACGCGCTGACGTCTGTTTCTCTGGTTTCAGGCGGCGTTCTCTTTTCAGGCGCTTTGCGATGCAGCCGTCTCCTCTGCTGCACACCAGCCGCAGCTTCTCCTCCCTCAACCACTCCCTTTCCTCCGGTGAGAGTCTCCCTGGCTCCCCCACCCACAGCCTCTCCCCTCGCTCCCCCACCGCCGCCCTCCGCCCCGCACCAGACTTCACCCAGTCAGGTGGAGATTTTATCTTCTCGCGATAAAATCGGATCCAGAAATCTGCGGCTGAACTCCGCGTGCAGCGGCTGATATATTTTTATTTTTCCTCCTGCAGGGGGGAACTCGTCCCAGAGCAGCTCCCCCAGCTCCAGCGCCCCCAACTCCCCCGCCGGCTCGGGCCACATCCGGCCCAGCACCCTGCACGGCCTGGGCCCCAAGCTGCCGGGGCAGAGGCTGCGGCAGGGCCGCCGCAAGTCCGTCAGCAGCATCCCGCTGTCCCCGCTGGCCCGGACGCCCTCCCCCACCCCCCAGCCCACGTCCCCCCAGCGCTCCCCCTCCCCGCTCTTCAGCGGACACGCCGTGTCCATCTCCAAGACGACGCCGGCCTTCCCGGCCAAAATCCACTCGCCCCCGACCATCGTGCGCCACATCGTCTGCCCCAAAAGCGCCGAGCCGCCGCGCTCCCCCCTCCTGCAGCGAGTCCAGTCCGAGGAGAAGCTGGCCCCCTCCTACACGGGGGACAAGAAGCACGTCTGCCCCCGCAAGCACAGCCTGGAGGTGACTCAGGAGGAGGTGCAGGACGAGGAGCTGAAGGAGCACAGCGCCGACGAGACGTGCGGCGAGCCGCTGCCCGTGTCCCGCCTCCGGCCCGTGGAGCAGGGCTGCCTGAAGCGGCCCCCCAGCCGGAAGGTGGGCCGGCAGGAGTCGGTGGAGGAGCTGGACAAGGAGAAGCTCAAGTGTAAGATGGTGGTGAAGAGACAGGACTGGTCCGAGCGGAGGGAGTCCCTGCAGAAGCAGGACGCCCTGCACGAGTGTGACGCGCTGCCCCCCTGTGGCGAGGACAGGAGCGACGCCTTCCTGCTCCGGAGCAAACCCAAACCCCAGAACCTCCCGGAACTGAGCCCGGCCGACGCCAAACCCGGCGCCGCCACCCTGAAGGACGTGCTGTACAAGAAGCTGTCCTCGCGAGTGTCCGACGGCATCGGCGAGGCTTCCAGCAGCAGCGACAGCGACGGAGGCCCCGCCCACCCCCGCCAGGTGAAGGACGCTCTGAAACCCGAGCGGCTGGACCTGAAGGCCCCCACCATGGAGTTCACCAGGAAGAGGCTGTCCTTCGAGGAGCGGGACGACTGCATGTGCCGGCTGTCGCCCGGCCTCCACGAGAACCTCCACTTCGGCGCCATGAGGTCCAAGAGCCTGCAGCTGGACGAGCACCTGAAGGGGGGGCCGCACCCCAGCCCCGAATGTCTGAGTCCCAAACTCTTCTCCGGGAGGGGGGAGAGCGCCGTGGAGAAGCTGCAGCTCATCTCTTTGGCAGAGTCGCAGCTCAGGAAGACGGCGTCGGAGTACAAGCTGGAGGGGCGCCACGTGTCCTCGCTCAAACCTCTGGAGGGAACTCTGGACATCGGCCTCCTGTCGGGACCCCGAGTGCCCAAAACCGAAACGTTTTTCCCCAAAGCGACAGACGGCGACGGCGTCGGATGGCTGCAGAGCCCTACAGAGCGACCGAAGAGTATCGCCTCCCTGAGGAGCGCCGACAGGATGAAGAACCTCGCCGCCGAGGTCGGGCCTCCGGGAAACGGCGCCGCGGTTTCCAGGGAAACGGGAGCCGCAGAAGGAAAGAGCTCCGGCGAGAAAACTCAACCCAGAGAAGCGCTGAAGGCTTCGACCTGCAAACCCGAGGCCTTCGCCGCCAAACAAGAGAGCAGGAGCGCCGCCAAGCCCGAGCACCGGGGGCCCCGGCACGCCTCCCACTTCTCCTCCTGCGGAAGAACTCCCTCCATACGGGAGGTGAGCAACGAGGACCAGGAGGAGGAGGCGGAGCAACAGGAGGAAGTGACATCACAACTCACCAAAACAGTCAGTTCTAAAACGCTGGAGGCGACGGCAGCCGGACCGGAGAAGAAGAACTGCGGTCCGGGCGCAGAACCCAACAGAACCTCCGGCGAGAACGATCCGCTCCTGAACTCCGGCTCCACGCAGCAGCGGCCGCACGTTCCGACCGCTGGATCCGCTTCTGAGCGGGACGACAAAACCGGAACCTCTGCACAGAGCAACCGAGCTGCTGCCAGGACGCAACGAAACATCGCAACGCAACCGAGCGACAACTCTGCAGCAGGAGAGGAGAGAGACGGCGGTTCACCCAGACGGAAAGATCCGAAACCCGACGAAGGCGTCGAGGCGCCGGAAAACACCGCAACAAACCTGCACCTGAAACCCAGCCCTGAACCGCAACCTGCAACACACTCTACTACACAACCTGCAACACACTCTACTACACAACCTGCAACACACTCTACTACACAACCTGCAACACACTCTACTACACAACCTGCAACACACTCTACTACACAACCTGCAACACACTCTACTACACAAACCGTAGCACAACTCACAGTTCAACCAGCAATGCAACCTAAATCACTCGGAATACAACCTGCAACCAAATTTACCACACAACCCTCAGTGCTACACACATCCACACTATCAGCACAACTTCAGTCAACAGTACAACCTGCAGCACAACACACAGTCGTACCCATATCACCACTTGCGACGCAATCGGCGACGCCACTTGAAATGCAGCTTACAGTCCAACCTACAACCAAATTTTCAGCACAACCCACATCCCCACTGTCAACACAACCTGCGACACAACTTCAGTCAACAGTGCAACCTGCAACAAAACTTTTAACAAAACCTGCAGCACAGCACGCATTCCTACCCATATCACCACTTGCAACACAACTTGAGACGCAACCTGCTGCTCAACTCCACAACAAAACTCACAACACGACCCAGAACACAACCCAGATCCCCTCTTGCAGCACAACCTGCAACGCAACTTCAAAAGCAACCTGCAACGCAAACTGCAGCTCCGTCTGCATCTGCAGCCCCATCTGCGGCTCCGTCTGCAGCTGCGGCTCCGTCTGCGGCTCCGTCTGCATCTGCAGCTCTATCTCTAGCCCCGTCTGCAGCTTTGCCTGCAGCCCCGTCTGCATCTGCGGCTCGGTCTGCATCTGCGGCTCCATCTGCAGCTGCGTCTGCGGCTCCGTCTACATTTGCAGCTCTATCTCTAGCCCCGTCTGCAGCTTTGCCTGCAGCCCCGTCTGCAATTGTGGCTCGGTCTGCATCTGCGCCTCTGTCTGCATCTGTGGCTCCGTCTGCGTCTGCAGCCCCGTCTGCATCTGCGGCTCTGTCTACAGCTGCATCTGCAGCTCTGTCTGCGTCTGCAGCTCCGTCTGCAGCCTCGTCTGCATCTGCGGCTCGGTCTGCATCTGCGCCTCTGTCTACATCTGCGCCTCTGTCTGCATCTGCAGCTCCGTCTGCGTCTGCAGCTCCGTCTGCAGCCCCGTCTGCATCTGCGGCTCTGTCTACAGCTGCATCTGCAGCCTCGTCTGCATCTCCGTCTGCATCTGTGGCTCTGTCTGCATCTGCAGCTCTGTCTGCATCTGCAGCTCCGTCTGCAGCCTCGTCTGCAGCTCCGTCTGCATCTGCAGCTCCGTCTGCATCTGCAGCTCCGTCTGCAGCCTCGTCTGCAGCTCCGTCTGCATCTGCAGCTCCGTCTGCAGCTGCTGCACCTTTAGAGGAGCGACACCTTAAAAGCATCTTGAACCCCAAACGGCTCCAAGAACCTGCAGCCATAAACCGACAAACGTCTCACGATGCAGAAGACAAAGACTGCACGCAGCTCAAAGCGCAGAGTCCAAAGCCAAAGCTCCGCCCCCTAAAACTCTGAAGGCTGCGGCTCCAACAGCAGCCGTCAGACCCAAAGACCTCCACCCAAAATCCATCTGGACCCCAAACCTGCAGCTCAGACGCTCCCATGCGCCTCTCAGCCCGACCCGCAGAAACCTGCAGCCAAGAACTTCAAACCCGACGGCCAGAAGGTCCCAGAACCCAGAACCGGCGCCGCCAGCAGGAAGGAGCCGGCCGACAGGAAGAAGAAGGAGGAAGTCCAGCCTCCGCAGAAAAACGCTAAAAGAGATTCGAACCGGGCGTCTCCGTCTGCCGACAAAGACAAATGTCGGCAGCAGAAGGAGTCGCCGCGCAGCAACAGGAAGTGACATCACACCCAGTGAAGAAAAAAAAAAAATGTCGCAGCATCACCGCGCTTTCTTTAGTTTTTGTTCCAGGACCGGGCAAGCTGTTCCACGCCGATGTCTGTGCTCTGAATGTACCGTTCGTTCCTTCGTTTGGTTTCAGCCGAACTTTGTGCAATCCGTGATCAGCGGCTTCGAGCCCGGAAACCGGTGCCATAAAAGATTTTAGGCGGAGGTCGGCGACGGCGCTCCGTCCTCTAAAGAGAAAAAAAAGAAAAGAAAATCCAGATTTAATCTAAATCCAAAACGAGTGAAGGGGCCTTAGATTCACGGGGAATAATTAGCTCACATTCCTTTGACATCTGTACATACGGATTTTTATGCAATATGGTGTAAATAGTAAAAACACGGGGCTGACACGATTGTCTTACATGTGAAGAGTTTGTGCTTGAAAATGTTCAAAAGCTACTGCGACGAGGAGAGGAAGGGCGTTTCTGAAAATGTAGCATTAGAGGAATGTCTGCAGGCGGTCAAAAGCATCTCATCCATCACTTAAATACGATGTCCGTACGAACCCCTGCTTGTACCCCCTCCTCCTTTTTTGGGTTTTAGAGGCCTTTTTTTTTAAAGCCGCAGTGTTAGCAGAATGAGAAGAACTCGCTGTGATGTTGGAGGGAACGACTGTGAGAACAGAAGCACCTTACGGAAACCCGGCGATCAAATCCTCGAAGCACATCAGTGTTTGTTTACAAAGCATCATGGATGTATATTTTGTATATTGTCGAGTTGCCAAAACCCGTGTGAGATGACGTCGCTTGTAGCCGTGTCGCGCCTCTGGGATGTTCGTCTGTGCCGTGATCGGTGTCTGCTCTCCGTTCTCTTCCTTCCTCTGTGCAAAACTAAAAGTGTTTTGATGAACACGGTTTGTCTTTTAGAAAAATGTGCAATAAAAGTGTTCTGAGTTTTTGTATTTTCCGAGAAGGAAAGCTCTATGGATGTCATAGATGTTGTATATTAACAGATATTTATACTTATGTTGCGTAAAACTGAAAATAAAATGAAATTCTGAGATTTTGTTTTGGTTTTTCTACGTCTCCCATCTTGAAAAGTGTTTCAGTTTTCCTCGGATATGATTAAAACAGATTCTATATACTGTATTTTCCAGAGTATAAGTCTCACTTTTTGGAGAGAAGTCTGACGTTTCAGAACATTTTTAATCCGTATAAGAAAAATATCAAAGTTTTAGAGGTAAACAACCGGTGTTTACTGGCAAAATAACAAACATATGAGCTTATTTAAAAAAATAAATAAAATACAGAAGTTTTTCCTGAGTATAAGTCGCACCCCTGGCTAACCTATGAAAGAGACTACGACTTATACTCCAGAAAATCTGTATATATTTTTTAAACTTCAATTATTGTTTGACTTCAGAATCAACTGTTTGGCAGAGACGACAAAATTCAAGTTTGAGTTCACGCCTTTAGACACATTTGTTTAGAAATACGATAATATTCTACCTTTTTCTTTTTACATATTTACATTAATCTGATCCAGTTCCATACAGTAAAATGTATTAGTGAATTTAGATTAATCTACAGTGTTACATGGTTTCTCTAAAGGAGAAGTTCTAACAAAAATGTTGTAAACATTGTTCTGCCTCTCCTGGAGGGAGTTTCAGTTTGGCCACTAGGTGGAGCTTCAAGAAGAATGAGCAATAAACGGTACTTTAGACCACAAATGATACTTTAAAAAAATATTTCCTTCAAAGATTTTGGAAAATTATCATAAAGATGTTCATTTAGTCAGTAATGTATGTTCAGATCGACCGAGCGTTAGCATTAGCCGTCCTATGGGAAATTCCATTAAACGTTAGCATCAAGCTAGCAGCTTCATGTGCCAGATCTATGATTGATCTATTAAGCTTAAATCGATTAATCACTTTTATCAACCGAGCCCTAAAAATTGAAAGAAACGGTTGTTACACGTAGTTGTAGGATTCACCTGATAACATTTTGCCATTGTTTTGTCTTTCAATAAATAATTTTTCTTTTAGCTTTGCATTTTTACAAAACATAAATGCAGTTTGTTATCAATTTTTTTAAATTTTCCAGTAAAAAAATGACATTTGCCTCTGAGTCAAAGTTTTTGTAAAGTTTGGAGTTTACTTTGAAATGTAATGTAAAGATGCTGGAGTTGTACGAAAAAGATTTTAGCACCCAAGGCTGCATTTAGTTGTTGAAATAAGAGATATTTGTTGCTTTTCGGGGTATTTTAAGGGGTAATTGTAAAAACAGGAATGCTTTAAATTGGATTTTTTTTTTTTTTTTACTGTTACATATTATTTTTATCCTTGTTTATCTTAATTATCCTGCAGGGATCAGACACGGTTATGAGGATCAGCAAAGAGAAGCTGCGTCAGAAAAACACACAACAGTTATTAGTTTTTCTTTATTTGGCTCTGTTCAAAATATAAAAACTTTATTAACATTTTCTCCCAAGTGGAATATGATTAATAAATATAAGTAGCAGTTTAAACTTGTAGAAGTTAGAATATGTCATTTTTTTTTTTTTTTTTTTGTCCTGCAGGTCAAAGGTCAACAAACCTTCAGCGTTGTTATGGAGTTAAACTGCCGCCTTGTGTGTGAAATTTCCCGTGAAAAAACACAGATTTTCAAATTTGAGCTTTCTTTGACTTGTGTCTGGATTTTTTTTAGTGAAATTTTAACTATCAAAGATTCATTCATTTTATTTTAGATTTTTAACTCCTGTGATGTCATTTTTTTTAAGGGGTTAGCTTATTCATTACCCACAAATTTCATTTTTTTAGATTTACTAAGTCGTGCAAATGTTGCAAAGTAGTAAAAACTGTCAATAAGGCCTCAAACTACTAAAAAGAAGAACTCTTCAGAGATCTGCTGCGTGACCAACAGGGGGTGCTGTGTCCCCGCTTGTTCAGCACTATAGTAGGTCTGGTGTTATGAAACTTGTTGGAGCAGCAGAGCAGTAATGACAGGGGTGAAAAGGCGGCGTGTCCAGGCGTGCTGGCTCCCCCTTTTCGATGTCAGGAGCCCCCCCTTAAAGGCCGAGTGGACCCCCCCCCTCCTGTATTTCCACTTGTCGTTACAGACGGACGAATCAATAGTTGATTGGAGGAAGTGCTGCAGCACAGAACTTTTGTGGCTAATTTATTAGCATTAATTGGCTCTGCGTTCCATCCAGACGGGAGTGATTTTCTCCCCTCGAGACTCTTCCCTCTCATGTTTTAATCACAGCTGCAGCCCTCCGTCCTCAGAAGACGGCGGGGGGGGGGTGAGGATGTGACCCGGCCACGTGCATCCTTATCAGCGGGGTGGGGAGTGTGGGACGGGGAGGCGCTCGGACCCGTGTGCACGTCACAGAAAGTGAAAACGGGATCATCCGTCTGCCTCCGTCTCACCTGGAGATGAAGGATCAGGATTCAAAAGCTGATTTTTATCTCTGTTCCGGAAAGTTCTCATGGCAGAAAAACGTCGTAAAAAGTCAAGTTTTACTTTTCACATTCCTGTTTTGACTCCGAGGCCATAATTAGAATCTTCTGCTGCTTATTTCCTGCAGAAGTAACATAATTACTACAATTAAACCCCCCTGTGAGTAATCTAACTCTGGTCTTGATGTTCTCCATGGAAGTGTTGAGACCAGCTGGAGCGACAAGTACGGATAACGTAAATAAAATCTGGAAGGTTTTAAACGCAGAAAACCTACCAGAGAGCAGCGGCGCTCATTAATCAGAGAGGAGGTGGAGGTCTGGAGGGTCTCTGCACAAAGCAGGACTGGAGGTCACCAAGAGGGGAAGGGAAGATGATTCACTAACGGGATGGACGTCGGATTCGGCAGCAGATCGCAGAAATTTGGATTTTTAGTTTACTTTCACACTGCACTGGTGAGAATGGACTAAACCACCTGCAAGTATCGTACACAGTTGTAAGTGTAAAAGATGGAATGCAGTTGATGGTTCACCTCAGGGGCGGAGCCAAAACATGTAATATGGAGGGCTTGATGGATTACAAATGAAAGGAACAAAAATTAAGATTTTCAAACTCTTCTACAGCTTTTATTTTAGTGATTCTTAAAGAAGATTGACGATTTTTTAATCTTTGTTAATAATAATAATAATTCTAACATTGACTCAATAGTTGGGGTGACGAAGCTCCGCCCAGGCTCACCTTAAAGGGTAACCAAACCAGGAAGTTGGAGGCTGACTCCACCCACAGCTGAAATGTGAAAATCCAGTCAGAGGGGCGGGGCTTGAGGGCAGGACTGTTCTCATTACTGGAGCTGCAGATCATGACGTCAGACTTCTGAAACTTACATGGTTTGACCAATCACAAAATTCAACTGTAATACCTCATTTCAACCTGTAGGGGGCAGCACACAGACGGTTTTTGACTATATTTTGAAGAAATGGTTTTATTTCAATTTGTCGAAAATATGGCTATGACCAACCACATTTATAGATGTCAACAGCCAAAAAATGTTATTTATGGTTTGGTTACCCTTTAAAAATGATTTATCCGGCTTTAAAAAACAAAAAATCTCAAAAAAATGTTTCTAAACATGGTTTTTAATTTTTATCAGATTAAGAGAAATGAACCAATCGAAGAACTTTAGCCATTATTACAGGTTTAGGCTTCATCCAGCTTGACAGTATATATATATATATATATATATATATATATGTCTGCTTGGAGTGAGTGCTAGTCGGCTTTTATCCCCATTTCTTCATAAATTCATTTTGGTTTTACGAACTTCGATGACGAGTTATCTCCACAATTCTATTTAATAAATCTCTTCATTTTATTAACCGAGCATTATATCCGTAAAACTAAATTTTGCAAAAAAAAAAAAAAAAATCAAAATTTATTTGAATTCTTTGCTCAAATCAGACATAAAAACGAATTAAATTGAATTTTTGGAAAAACTGATGTACAGTTTTCTGTTCTTCTTCTGCACTTAATGTCATAAATATTATGAATAAAGTTTGTTAAAAAAAAAAAAAAGTCCAACCAATTTGCAGCTGGATCAGGTGACTCGACGTTTTGATTGACTAAGCACACCTGATCCAGGTGAACAGCAGCAGGCAGGACGTAGATGTCTGGGAAACGGATCTCAAGGACTATTGCAGCAGAAGCGAGTTCTTCTCCAAATAATTTTATCAAGTTTTAGAGCAAAAATCAGCACAATATTGTAAATTATTAGTTAAATAAACCAAACGTAATTTAATAATATCAGTAAAAATATTTTAATAATCTAGAGGGAAAAATAGGATTCAAACTCCTTAAGAAGGACAAAGTATGGAACTACTTTGGGACAATTTGATTTTAAACTAGAACAAATTAAAAAAAAAAAAATATTAGTGTTTGGCCAAAAAAAAAAGTAAAATGTCAAACTTTTAGCTATTAAAAAAAATAATTTTATTATTTTCAGCTTCAAATGTTTTGGTTTTTAGGTTTCAAGACATTTTTTTTTTCCCAACTGTTTTTTTCTTCATTGTTGAATCTGAAAATTTCACTTTCAAACTTTTGGCCTCCTTTTGGAAGAACATTTTCAACGCGCAGTTTGTACGAGATAAAACTCTTTTTACACTCAACGTGGGACAACTTCAGACTATGATGATAGTTCTGACAAAACAGTCATTTTCTGAGCGTAATTGACTGAAGTTATCACCTTTGGTCCTTCGTGTTAGCCCCGCCCAATCGCGCCACAACGGGGCCAAAAACAAAAAAGAAGTGATGAAAGAGAAAAAAGGTTTGATGCTGAAATTTAAATTTTGAGTTTTGAAACCTAAAATACAGAACATTTGAAGCTAAAAATAACTAAATGAATGTTTTGGACATTTGACATTTTTTGGCCAAACACAACTTTTTTTTCAGTTCCTGTTATTCAAGTTTAAAAAATAATATTGGCCCCAGTGTAGCTCCATATTATCTATCTATCTGTAAAAAAATCACTTTTTTCTGCAGCTCAGTTTTGTTCAGATTTAATGTAACAAATTGCTTCACCTCCTAAAACACGTTTGCAAACATGCACAATAGTTCAACTTCTGACTCAAAATATAAATGAACAAAGTTTTTGTGGACTCTTGTTGTGCAGAAGCTGCAGGTGAGGAAACCTCCCGCTCAGGTGTACGTGCAGCTCTTCCAGGGGGAGGGAGCGAGAAGATGAACGACTTCTGATTGAAATCCTGCAGACTCCAGGAGGGGGCGGGGCTTAAGCCCTAAACCGGTTTCTGTTTAGTGTACAATGTTATCAGCCTCTCAAATCGCTGTGCAGGAATTTCCATCGTCTCAGCGAGCGCGGTCAGGTGTGCAGGCGGCCGTTCTCCTCGCTGTCGCCGTTTGACGCGTGAGAATTCATGACAGACTCTCTGACCTCAGATTGTTGTGGCACAAGCCCACATGATCAACACTCCTCCCCCGTGTTTAAACTGATAATACGTGTTATTACAGTCAAAAATCAAACTTTTTTGAGACTCCACTTTGAAACTTGAACATTTAGCACATCTTTTATGGATCTGGAGTGGCACGGCTCACTTTAAGTTACACAAAAAGCCTTTCAGACTCATACAAGTGCTGCAGATTTTGGGGTTTTCTGCTCTGTGGAGTCTCTGTACCTTTAAGGGAACACAGGTGTGTCTTGTAGTCTTGGGTTCAATTTCTACTGATCAAAACCTAGAAGGAGCCGCTCAGTCTGACTTTAGCCTTTAAGGAATCTGGATTTGCATTCAGGACCTTCTGTTTTTAAATAATAAATATGAATTATGTCTATTTTTGGCACAAAGAAAGCAAAATATATACAAAGAACCTCAAAAAATGATTTATTTTTCTTAATTTCAAAATAAAAGCTGCTCTGTTCCAAACAGGATCATCTCAGTGCAGCTCTGAGCAGCTAGTAACCGATGTTGTGCAGCATAAGATAAATGTGCTTTTAACTCATAAAAGATCAAACCTTTTACTAGTTTTGCTTTGCATATAAAATCTGTTGATTTTGGAGGTAGAGTCGATCAATCAAGACGCCAACAGGGATTTAAAACCTACAGAGTTTATCATCTAGATGAAACTTGACCATCAATTTATGTATTGAACTAATCTTAATAAAATAATACTAATTTAGTATTCCTTACATTAAAAAATTGCTATTTTATTTTTTCAAATGTCTTTATTTCTAATATTTAAGACCATTAAACAATGACAAACGAGATTTTTGCTCAGACTTTGGTGGGTTGAAAAATTTTAAAAGCTGTAAAACGCGTCTGTATCTCAGCTACTTCCCCCTTTCTCACATATTGTATGAGTTTGAAGTTGTTTGATCCATCAAAGACCATCAAATGTTCTGGAAAATTCTAAGAGCTTCTTTAAGAATCAGCCCCAAAAAGAGACATTTATCCAGATTTTCTTTTCTGTTTGACTTCTGATTCCGTTGAATATTTTTTTAAGTGTTTACAATGAGAGATCATTGTGTTTAGGTTGGTATAGATGTTGAATTTAATCCACCCCAACGATTGAATGACTTTTCCAAGAGTTTCCAATGTTGCCGTTAAACAACCATGTTCTTAAAATGATCATATTTTGTAAGTGAGCGATAATCCCAGACGAGGTGTGTATTATCAGAAATTAAAGGGACGACGCGGAAGCCTTGAAGAGCGTTATCCGTTTACACGATGGTCACTCACAAGTGAAATAAGTATTCAATCAGTTTTCAATCTAGTTTAATCAGTTCTGGTGCTAGGTTATTAACTGGCGTTCAGGCTAGAGCATTGATGTAGAACATTTGATCTGTGCGACCAGAACTTTTTCTTTAGGTTTCCATTATTACCAAACATTATAGCTTTTAAGCCAATCAGAATCATGTATTCACCCGGATCGTGGTACAAGGCACACTTAGAGGCCTTAATTTTATTTATTTTTCCCAGAATAAATGAATGAATGAAATGGTTTATTTCAAGCAATCAGGTCATAAAACATGAAATAACATCACATAATGAATCACAAGTAGATCGCTTGAAAGGGAGTGGAAGGAAGCGAACTTATATAATATAATTGATTTAATCACATTTTAAAGCATCCACGACAAATTATTTATATTAATAATAATAATAATAATAAGCTTTATTTATAAAGCACTTAAATTGCCCATACAGACCCAAAGTGCTGTACAGAAAGAGGATAAAAACATAGATTTAAAGTGCACATTGAAATGTTTATAAAATCACACTCTCAAAACAAAAACACATCACCAAAAAATAAATAAAAAATAAAAACAATTGTAACAATAATCCAATATTCTCATTGAAAAAAAGACAATCTGTGCAGATTTTATTTAAAGAATTATGATACTAAAAGTAAGTAAATCATCTTCATTTGCTATAGCAGAAAAAATCTAAATATCAACAAAGAATGATTAGAATAACACTGAAATAATAAGTTGAAAAGAAAAAGATCTGGACCGAGATCTGGACCGAGTGGTTTTACAAAGATTCTGGAGTTCAGGATCTACGTGCTGTGGATCTGTTTCTTTTTCCGTAGAATTCTCGCGTGTTTAGCCAGATCAGCATGGTATTAGGATAAATAGTTATTAAGAAAGACAGGCGTACGTTTCAGTTGTTTACGTTGTTTCATCAGAGCTAGCTTGTGCTTTTGATTCACAAATCAGATCAGGATCGCTGGTTTATCCGTGTTCTTTCTCCGAGGAAGTGGATGACAGACCTCGACAGTATTAAGGAAGGAAATCCCTTTAGACTCAAGAAGTGCTCCAACTTGATTCTCCACGGACACGTCGTTTGCCATGCTAACGTTGGTAGCTCCAGGCCTCGTCCTGGGTTGTAGTTGAAGCCCCGTGAGAATCCCATTATTGATCCATGTCATGCATCCTTCTCTCCAGGAGATCTTGGTGATCATCTCGTTGTTCGTTACGTGCCTTTTCTTGACTGAAATCTTCCACGAGTTGTAGCAGCGGTGTTAGCTTAGCTTGAAGCTCCAGCAGGGCTGATAGTTTAGATTCAGAGAGAACTGCTGGGGTTAGCTTAGCCTGTATGTCGTCCATTTTGAGTTTGAACCAAATCGGCTTCAAAACTTTTCTTCGGTGCCATGTTCACCTGTCCTCGTTGCGGTAGCGGTTTGCAGCAGCTGCTCGTCGTGACCCGGAACTTTTGACATTGTGCCTTTAAATCTGGAGCGTCCTAACACATGGATTAAATGTGGTTGTGCTCGCTAACGTTGAAGGGATTTTGAGAGGTACACAACACTGTCAAAATGTATTGCAAATGTGCTAATGTTGTCGGACAGGGATTTATAATTTTTTTTTTTTTTATTCATGTAACTAACAAGTTTAGGAGCTAGCATAGTCATAGTTAATGGTATCTGTCTATTTTTCTCTGTGTTCCAAACAAAGTTGGGTGTTTCAGGCGTTGTGAATATGCTAACGTGGCTAACATGTAGCATGTTACAAAGCGGTTCTAGAGTTTATGTTAGTTAAAAAGTCTGACAGATACAGACTTATCACTTGACTCTTATCTTTTAAGCTTAGCTTTTTATTTTTATTTATTTATTTTATTTTTTAAATTTTCATCTTAAATTTGTTTTTATCGTTTTAATGGGTCTTTTATGTTAATTATTAACTTGGTACCTCCTGTAGACATTTATTGTAAATATTTAAAATATTCCTGTCGGAAGTTTTATTTTTAATCTGTGTGTAACTTTTTACCATGTTCTATTTTTACTGTTGATGCGTAATCAGGTCCACCAACCTGTATAAATAAAGGTTATGATTTTACTGTCTTAAAGTCTCACTCCAGCTATATTTTTTCTTTTGTAAAATCATCATTTTTAGCTGAAATACAAAAAAAATATGTTTTTTAAAGAGAAATTTTCTGCAGAACTAGTCTCTAGTCTCTCTAATTTCCCAGCATTCCTTTGTTTACACACCCCACTAGCAAATAGCTCCTCACAATCCTAAGCTAACATTAGCATAGCAAAAAAAAAAAAAAAAAGTGAGCAATATCAAAGTTATCCGGTACAGTTTAGAGCGAGATATCCGCTCAGATGAGGAACATGAAGACGTTAATGGATCTAACGGTCTGAAAGTTTAGGATTTAGAATTTAAACAGAGAAAGACTTTGACTCACTCAAAACTTGAACAGGATTTAAATGGAGAAATACTCAAAAACACAGTTTTAATCTTAAATTATTTTAAATATGTCGTCCATTTTGGGAACCAAATTCTATTTTTATTGGTCTTTAAAGTTTAGAGCACCGTATATTTGATATACGTTTAAAAAAAGGCCATTTCTTTACTATATAGAGCAGAAAATACTGTAAATTATTGCAATTTTAGACTTGCAGGAACTAATTTTTTTAAAAACAATAATTTTTTAGGGGGTTTTGTGCAACAAATCTTAAAAACAAACCAGAGTTTTGTCATTCTCTTTTGCCAACTTGTTGCATGAAATGAAGATCCAAACAAAACAAAAATCCTTCTAGAGTCACTGTTTAGTGTGTTTGCACTCAGGATTCTACTAAAAGGCAAAAAAAGGTTTTGGATGACGGAGAACACCAGACAAAACAGTCTAAAAGTTGTCAAACTCGCTCGCAGCTCAACAGCAGGAATGAAAACGAGGTCGGCACAGACCAAACAGTTCTGACAATGAACAGAGTAAAAGTGAAGGCGCTTCTGGTTCTGGGACGAGACAGCCGAACGGTCTAAAGTGCAGGTAGTGGAAACCGTGGTGGGAAGACGGCTTGTTCCCGCTCCGCCGTGCAATCGGAGACGCAGATAAATCCGCTCTGTATTAACTTTGCTGCTGGAATTTGTTCGAGTACACTCTGTGACTTGGGGAGCAGCCAAGACTCCAGCCCCGCTCTCATATCTCATGTTGCAACGGATGGCTCGGGGCCGAGCTGGAGTCCTCCGCCGGCGGGCCGTCACGCACAGGGGGGAGGAGCTTCAGGACGAGGAAAAGAATGAGGCCTTCTGTTTCAGAAGTGACAGCCGTCCGCCTTTTCTGTTCTGGACGCTTCAGATTTGATGGCTTCATTTTTACAGACTGAATCGAGTATTTCAGCTCATTTGTGGTTGAGCTGCAGGACGGTTGTGCAACAGGCGGTCGCCCTGGGACTTCTCAGCTCTCGTGATAGTTTGTCTGCCTCTCTAAAAGAGAGTTTTTCCAGCGTGGGCGGAGCCTCTCATGGAGGTTATGGTGGGGGCAGGATTTCAGCTTTTGAACTCGTGAAAGTGGAGCATTATTTCAACAAACATACAGCAGATTGTGGGGGCTGTTCCTCTCCCTGTGTGGCAGAACACAAACGATGAAGTCCTCTGTACTCGAGCACAAACTGCTGATGATGTTTGCCTGAATGCTGTTGTGGTTCCTGTGTAAATATTGAGCGTACCGACGCGCTGCGAGGTCACAAACGACACGGCGTGGTGTTCGGAGCTGTTTGAGGACAGTTGAGTGTTTAAACAGTCACGCTCATCCCTGTTCTGTGCCTGGGCGTTGGTCTGAAGGAAGACCGAACGTCCATTAAACGTCTCACTGTAAACAATTAGGATAAAGTTATGCACCAGATGAGATGGAAAGCATAAAAGTCAATGTGGCAGAACCGAACCCAGCTTTCTTCTCTCTTTAGAAAAGGCGGACTTGCTGCTGAAACGGTTTCGTCTGCTGCAAAAGCTGGAACTCCCATGTTCTTGAATTTGATTTGTGGTGTATGGAAGTCGGTTTCTGTACTTTAACAAAAGAAGAACAAATAAACAATTACAGTAGATTTAAAGTTGTAAATTTACAAGAAAAACTCTGACGTATTTATCTTAACCATCATTAGCTTTAAACAAACTAAAAACTATATATATTCACACTAGCTTTATCTGTGAAAATGCTAATGTGAATACTGTAAGCTGAATTTTGCATCTGAAGATGCTAGTGACAATAGCTAAAGGTGTTGAGATTGATAGATTAAAAACGCTAAGGTTGATAGCCAGCTAAAATATTGGTTAAATAACAAATTAGCCTAAAAATGTTTTACAAAAAGCTAAATGAGCTAAAACAGCTAGCATGTAGCGGAAATATTAGCTACACTCCAAAATAGCCTAAAAGACAACAACAGAAAAAAGCCTAAATTAGCCAAAACAGCTAGCATGCAGTGGATATATTGGCTAATTTCCAAAATACCCTAAAAAACAACAAAAAAATTTCTAAATTAGCCAAAACAGTTAGCATGCAGCGGAAACATTTGCTTGACTACAAAATAGCCTAATAAACAAAAAAAAACTAAATTAGCCAAGATAGCTAGGATGTAGCTGAATAATTAGCCTAACTCTAATATAGCCTAGAAAACAATAAAAAAAAAACTAAATTAGCCAAAACTGATAGCATGTAGTGGAAATATTAGCTTGGCTACAAAATAGCCTAATAAACAAAAATTCCTAAATTAGCCAAGATAGCTAGCATGTAGCTGAAATATTAGCTAAACTCCAAAATAGCCTAAAAAGCCTTAATAAATGCCAATTTGAAAAAACAATTTTTATGAGAATATGAAGAAAGAAATACTGAAAAAAATCTATAAATGTAAAAATGACCAATTGAAAAATAATGTATCCTTTAGTAAAAGCTGCTGTTTTAAATTTTCAACTTTTTCAACCTTTTTTTTGGTCATTTTAAAAAAAAAAATCTTCACTTTCCGTCCCCAATTTAGTTTCAATTCCAATTTCAAGTTCTCGCTGCTGAGCTGACCCTAATTTTTCATGGGGGCGGAGCTTTGAGCTCATTGGCTAATGGGAAAAAAAAGAAAATTCAGAACAGTAGTACGACAGGAGCTGTTACTAATGGATAAATTATTTTTTCAATTCGTAATTTTTTTTGGTCAAGTTTTCAGTATATATTTTATGAATTTTCAAGATTTGTTTCAAGTTGTCTGTTTTTTAGTTTTTTTTTCCAAAACTTTTTTTAATATTAAATTCTTTTCAAATTTTCAGTTGGTTTTACATTCATGTTTTTTTTCATTTAAGTTTTCAGTATTTTTTTCCAATTTTCAAAACATTTTTTCTTCAAATTTCATTTTTTCACATTTACGATATCTTGTTTTCAAATTTTCAAAAATAAATATAATTTACAATTAATATTTTTCAAGTTTTCAACCTGTTTTTTTTTTTCCACTTTAACTGATCCTGATTTTACCCCATAAGGATCGTCCCCTAAAATAAAATTATTCGACTTTCATTCTTCCAGAACTTTTCCAAGCTTTCCTTTAATTAAAGAAAAAGCTGCTGCCTTTGTGTGCTGAAGGTAAAACCAACGTTCAACTGACAGCCGTGCCGTCGTAAAACGATAACGAGTTAATCACCGAGGGCAACCTCGTCTATCTTACACTTTGAACCAATCCCAAAATCCACCCCGAGGTGCAGCCACTAAGCCGCCGCAGACAAAGCTGACAGAGCAGGTGAAGCGCCTTGAGTGTGGGTTCATGTGGGTTAAAAACCACCATTTAAAGCGGGAACTTGGCACGCTATCGTGACAACACACGTCTGGAAACGAGACCGAAAATTGGAAAAAGAGAGAGCTGCATCATCTGCAAAGAAGAATATTCAGAGTGTATTTTTAGGGAAATTAAATGTTAATCCAAAGCAGCAGAGATATGCATCTTCAGTGTGGATGGATGTTAAACTGCAGAACAGCTGCAGAATTGAACGCTCCGACCGTGTCATCATTCAGGAGCTTTATTGATTCTAATTAAAGTGATGTCAGCAATAAAAAAGACAACTCTCCGGCACAGCTGATTGGTAATCCCTCTTCCTGCTGCAGAGCGAATGAGTGTGAAAGGTCAAACATGGGGCTGAGCTTAGAGTCAAGGGTTAAGAAGGAAAAAAAGAGGATGAAGAGGACGATGGGGGTGAAGCAGATCCCTCTGGCAGACGCATCGCCGCGGTCTGGGCTCGGATGAGTGACATGACCCCAGTGTGGTCCCACACCGAGCGCATTATTGAGCGTCTGAGTGGGATTTAGCGTCCAAGACTTAGCACAGATCAGCCCCTGATTCCCTGCCTCAGGAAAAGCCAGGAAGGGGGGAGGAATGGCGCATTAATGAGTTCTCAAATGAAAGCAGCACCTGAAACACAAACTGTCTAAGGGGAAAAAATCTGTTTTGCTTTTGAATTTTCATTTGACCTGCAGATGTGAATGTTAACCATCCAGAGATGGACAAATAATAATCCTTCATTTAGGTGAATAAAAAAAAAAAATTCTGCATCAAATGAAGTTCTCCAGCGACTTTAAATAATCATGAAGAAGGCAATAAATATCCGAGTGCAGACGCTTCCCCCATTCACCAGGAAAAAGCTTAAAATAGAACCATTCTGTCTGCATGTTTTTGGATTATTTAGGACCTGCTCTGTGAAGTGCAAAACCCCAATGAGCGTTATGTAAACACGTTCTCTGCACGCACGGCCCCAACAGCCACAGCTGGCTGAACTTGCGTAAGAGGGCTGGGCTCAGACCCCGTTCGCCATCTGGGTTTGTAGATCACTGGAAATCTGCTTTAGTTCAGGCCCGTGTCACAGGCACCAGCTGCGGGCTCGTCCTGCAACGGATGGATTAGCATAAGTGCAGGATTGAGGCTGTCCCAGATAACTAGAGCATCAAAAGAGACCTTTCGGCCTGAGTGGGTTCCAAAAGTGTGCGTGGAACTTTACTGTGGCTGCTAACGAGCAGAATGGAGTTTTCCTGAGTCACCTGAACGCATCTTCTAAAGAAGGAATCTGACAGCTTTGGAAAGTGACGACTTTAACCCAAACCTGTATTTACAGGGAGAGTGTTCTAGTTTAGTTCAAAAGAAGGGTGTCGAGCGCAATCCCGAACACACCTTCAGGGTCACGGGTCGAACAGGATAAACATTTATTGAACAAACAAAAACTAAATTTTTAAAACTGTAACTTTTAAACATAATTATGAACTAGATATATAGCATTACCTGCAATAATGCTAATGTGAATGCTGGAGGCTGAATAAGGCAGCTGGAAATGCTAGTGCTGACATGAGAAGATGATGAAAAAATGCTAATGCTATGCTGAATTGTATGGCTAAAAAACGCTGAAGCTGAGAACTCTAAACCAGAGGTCTGCAACCTGCGGCTCTAGAGCCACATGTGGCTCTTTTATCTCTCCATAGTGGCTCTCTGGGTCAAGATTATAAAATATGAGATTAGCTATTATTTTAGCAACATGCTAACGTTTTTGGCCAAGTCTTCTGTGAAATTTTATGCTAATTTGCAGTTTAGCTAATATTTTAGTAAAATGCTAATGTTTTCAGCTATTTTGTTATCTGCTGAAATTTATTTTGGATAATTTTGAATTTAGCTTCTATTTTAGCAACATGCTAACGTTTTTGACCAAGTTAGTTTTATGAGAAATTTTATGCTATTTTGGAGTTCAGCTAGTAATTAAGCAACAAGCTAGCTTTTTTTTTTGGCAGATTTGGCCTCTAATTAGTTTTTTATGCTAATTTGGAGTTAAGCTAATATTTTAGCAATATGCTAACATTTTTAGCTAATTTGTTATCTACTGGGGGTTTTAGGCTAATTTTGAGTTTAGCTTTTACTTCAGCAAAATGCTAACATGTCTGGCTGATTTAATATACAGAGAAATATACTAATTTGAAGTTTAGCTAGTAATTAAGCAACTAGCTAGCTTTTTTGCTACTAAAGTTAAAAATGTAAAAAAACACCTTTTTGAGAGATGCTGGTTTCTTTTTATATATTTTTTCTTTCGTTTGTGCCAAAAATAGACATTATTCACATTTATGAAAAAAAGACATAAAGAAGGTTATGAATGCAAATCCAAATTTCTTAAAGGCTAACGTCAATGCGGCTCCTTTTAGGTTTTGATCAGTAGAAAACAAGCCCAAATGGCTCTTTTACTCTTAAAGGTTGCCGACCTCCGCTCTAAACACTGAAGCTAGTAGCTAAAATATTAGCTAAATGCCAAATTAGCCTAAATGAACTAAGGTTAGTAAAAATCCTGGAGAAGTTGGATAACCTGTGCAACTTCCAAAAAAGATCAAGAGGGAGAAACGTGAAATGACCTCCACATGTAAGACAAGTCCTGGTTTGAGTCTAATTGTTGCCACTGAAGTGCACCTGTTGTTCATTCCATGAACACCAATACAGCTGAAATTGATTAACAAGGCCCTCAGCTGCTTAACAACACAGAAATGATAGCAGGTTTTAATTCAATTCATGCTAAGCCCAATAAAACAAAGTGGTTTCTCTCATTTTTATGAGAAGTATATATATCAGGGATGTCCAGATGGGATCCTCTCCAGGACAGACAGACGATGTACCAGAAAAGAATTAGCTTATCTAACTCTCTAATTCCATTGTTTGAATAGCTGGGGGCACGAGACAAGCCAGATGCAAGGTCCACTGCCAAGAACAGTAACACAGTCGAGCCGTCTGGAATCTGAAATTTCTCCAGTTCCCCTGGAGGTAAGAGGCAAAGAAAAGACAACATGCGAATCACACTGCACCAAACAGAAGCTCGTTGACATAATACAACATTCCAACAGACCTTCAATATCAAATAATGTTTGGTTTTTTTTGTTATGGAGATTATTTCAATCATATTACCCATGTGTACAAACGCTCTATAAATAGGTTTTTTTGCTCTAAATTGCGGTGTGCCTCAAGGAAGCTGATATGGATCACTAATGTTTTATTTATGGATTTATGGATTATAATTTTTCACTGTTTTATTGAGCTGACGTTTCTGGGTTTAAATTGCAACTTTGTCTTCCGTCAATAAGATGTCTTAGTTTGATTTCAGAGCAATCTTTACTCCGCCTCTAAGACATCTAAGCTCCACCTCCTGGGCCACTATGTTTTGCCTCTCAGATGACTTTGTTTTACCTTCAAAGTGTCTTTGTTCCATATCTAAGGTGTCTTTGGTTCAGGTCTGGGACGACTTTGTTCTACCTAGGAACCATCAAGGCTCCGCCTACGAGCCGTCTTAGCTCCACCTCTTGGATTATTTTTTTCGGCCACTGATATTACTTTGCTCCACCTTTGTGGCATATTTGCTCTGCCTCCCAGGCATTTTGCTCCACCTTTAAATTTTTGCTACGCCTCTAAACTGTCTATGCTCCGCCTTCAAATCTTTGCTACGCCTCTGAACTGTCTATGCTCCGCCTTAAATCTTTTGCTACGGCCTAAACTGTCTTGCTCCGCCTTCAAATCTTTGCTACGCCTCTAAACTGTTCTATGCTCCGCCTTCAAATCTTGCTACGCCTCTAAACTGTCTATGCTCCGCCTTCAAATTTTTGCTACGCCTCTGAACTGTCTATGCTCCGCCTTCAAATCTTTGCTACGCCTCTCAACTGTTTATGCTCCGCCTTCAAATCCTCGCTACGCCTCAGAACTGTCTATGCTCCGCCTTCAGATCTTTGCTACGCCTCTAAACTGTCTATGCTCCGCCTTCAAATTTTTGCTACGCCTCTGAACTGTCTATGCTCCGCCTTCAAATCTTTGCTACGCCTCTCAACTGTTTATACTCCGCCTTCAAATCTTTGCTACGCCTCTGAACTGTCTATGCTCCGCCTTCAAATCTTCACTACGCCTCTGAACTGTCTATGCTCCGCCTTCAAATTTTTGCTACGCCTCTGAACTGTCTATGCTCCGCCTTCAAATCTTTGCTACGCCTCTAAACTGTCTATGCTCCACCTTCAAATATTTGCTACGCCACTAAACTGTCTATGCTCCACCTTCAAATATTTGCTACGCCTCTAAACTGTCTATGCTCCGCCTTCAAATCTTTGCTACGCCTCTGAACTGTCTATGCTCCGCCTTCAAATCTTTGCTACGCCTCTAAACTGTCCATGCTCCGACTTCAAATCTTTGCTACGCCTCTGAACTGTCTATGCTCCGCCTCAGAAGCGCCTTTGCTCCGCCTTTCTCTGCATACTCACCAATAATTTATGGCAAATCATTTTTTTTCATATTTTCGTGTTGCCCCAGTAGTTCCCAAGTGGAATCAGAGGAAGAACCGGACTGTTCAGAAAGGAAAGACTTAAGAGGGAATGTCATCAAAGCCATATTACCAGGAATATATATATTTTTTTTAATCCAATGCATAAAACTCCTCAAATTGTTTTCCCAACATAAAAAGTGAATATTTCTCAAATTGGAATTCCTTTTCATAGTTTAGAGAGCTAGTTTAGGTTGTTACTAGTTACTCAGCTGAATTTACTCTTTTTTTTGATTCTGCATCTCTGCTGTGCCTGAGCTCCACGCCAGCAGGATCTTCAGTAACCCTCCCACTGTGTCCCATGATTCATTATTTAAACCCCGACTGTCTTCAGATGATGCATCTTCTATGAGACGCAGACGTACAGAAGAAAGCCCGAACATCTGTCCGAAGACAGCTGTTTCAGCCTCATCCCTCATGTTTGTCACTTTTACAACAACTTTTACTGCCCATTTTTAGTAGAATTAACCTTAAAATTCGTGTTTTTTTTAGTCTTTTTAACTTATTTATTCTTGAAATTTGATTGTTTAGTTTAAACCAAATTTTAATAAGTTACAAATGTCATCAATTATTTCTTTGCTTTGATTTTTTTTTTTTTTTGACAGTGTTGGAATGAGTCCCAGATGCCATCCAGCGAGGATGCAAAGAACTAAAATCTGTTGTGATCCAGTCTTTCAGAGGTTCTGAAACTCAGGCAAGCATTATCTTTATTTCCTGCTCTATAATCTTCTTCTTCTGTTTTAAAATTGTGAGATATCTTTAATCTACCGACCACCAGAGAAAAACTTTTTTTAATCCAAAAACTACAATTCCCAGAGCCCCGCCCCTTCACATTTAGTACTATTGAATAGCAATCGCAAAATTTGATTCTAATAATCCATTTAAGTGAAGATTGTAGCTTTTAAGGTAACATCTTGAAGCTGAATCATAAGATTTTTGACCTAAATTTATATTTTTTGAAAAGTTTCAGCACATAAAAATAAAATCAAATGGATACAAAATAATGTTATGAAGTGATCTAAGTTGAGTTTACATCTATTTCTAGTTTAAAACCTTTAACCCCCTTAGCAAAAAGTAGTCTATTTAAGATTACTACAAGTACAGAGTACTCAGTCTGAATACTTACAGCTTCTCCCTATTACTACATTATTCCACGCAGAAATATATAGAAATAATAGACTTTAAATCCGGATGGTACTTAAGCTCAATGATGTCGTAAATAGTTAACAGCCTTTTATGTTAGCGTGTTGCTGCTAGCACTTGGAAAATTCATAACATTGATTTTATAATGTTAATTTATTTAAAACAAAGTAATATGTTTCTATGTATAACAACTTTAACTTCATTTATTTTTGACAGTAGCACACAAAAGTTCCTTTCAAAATAAAATGCATCACGTTTCAAGAAGATTCTCCTGCTGCAGCAGATTTACTTCAATTAAAAAAGTCAAACATGTATTTCTCTATCAATATAACTTTGGTTCACCGTCACTTTTTTCTCCTTTTAATGTCAACTATAGACATTTCTTTTTAAAAAATGGGAAAAAAAATAAAAGAAGAATCTATTTTTTATAAATAAATACATTTAATACTAAAATTGTATAATTAAAAATAAAAGTGAACTAACCTTAACTCAGTTATCTGACACATAAACATGAATGAAATATTTAAATAACTAAAAAATTAACAAAAATACAAGCCTATGATCTGTTCAAATGTTAAGCGTTTTTCTTAAGAATGAAGAGCTAAAACACCCACATGTGGGTGCGGCGCCTCAGGCTGCATTGCAGTTCTAAAGTATACTTGTTATACTTGTACAAGTATACTTTTAAAAAAGTAAACTTCATGTACCTGTAACACTTTCTCAATTTTGATCCAAGACCGAATCCAAAGCTTCTCTCTGGCTCCTCCCTATTTCTCAAATCTTAGGGACATTTGAAGCGGCAGTGGTGTCCGAAATTCATCTGTAATCCCTCGATTTAACCTGTAGGGGGCAGCGCACAGATGGGTTTTGGCTATTTTTTCAAGAATTAAACAAGTTTATTTTAATTTTTCAAAAAATGTGGCAAATGACCAACAGACAGCACACTTAAAGACCCATTTATGGAGGTCAATGGGCAAAAAAAAAGTTTGGTTACCCTTTAAGGAGGAGCCATCGCTCATGTGCCACGGTGGAGAAACGTTTCTTCATGCGGATGAGCTCCGACGCACTTAAGTTTACATCTAAATATTAAGTATTTAGTTTTTGGTATTTCATGACATATAAAAACAATGTTGTTAAGTATTTTCCAAGCGCTAGCAGCAACGCGCTAACATAGATGACCGGCGTCTATTAGCAGTAGTAACGTCAAAATTGAAAAGATTTGCCCCGAAAATTTGTAATTTTATTAACATTTAGACAAGAAGAATTCTGATTCCATAGACTTTAGTAGGACCTGTGTTTACAGACAACTCAACATTTATCAACCGATTGAGAATTTAAATCATACGTGTCAAAGTCAAGGCCCGGGGGCCGGATCCGGCCCTCCAAATCATTTTATTTTATTAATGTTAATGACCCGATGTTATGTTGCGTTTATTTCTAACTTGTATAATTATGACAAAATATATTTTTATGAAGAGTAAAATATTGAAAGTTATTTAAAGTTTAAGTTGATTTATTCTGGAATAATTTTCCTGCCTGTTTTTATCCATAAAAATTGTAATAAGTTACGTTTTTGAAGTTTTAAAATTTTTGGAAGTCAGAAATAATAATAATTAAAAAACTCAAAAGTACTAACTGACAGGGAAACAATTAATAAGAGTATTTTTTTTGCTCAAAAGAGGTAAATGTAATTGTCTTTAGCTCCTTGATTTTTATGAGTTTTTAGAGCATTTTAACATATTTTCTTGAATTAATAAAGCAAAAACAGGTCTTTATTCTTCTTTAAATTCCAGACTGAGGCTAAATTTTCCACCTAAATTGTTTTGAACATTTTTATTTCATTTTTCTTTTAATTACTAAAAATATTGTCTCCTAAATAAGAAAGAGGTGTTAACTGGAACTGTGGAGCGATTTAAAACAGCATGAGGTTTGCTCAAATATTCAATAAAGATTAAAAACATGATTGCTTCACCAGAAACTTTTACCTTTGTTCATAAAAATTAGAGGAGGTCATGCTCTAACAAGTACAGCCACGCACTGATTAGAGAGTAATGCACTTAAGTGGAGTAAAGTGCTGGGCTTCATAATTGGAGCAGACTGGATTTGCCCGGCCTGATCTGCCAGCATGGCGCAGTCTTAGCAGTTACAGGAACACACAGATTACAGCTGCTGATTTCATCAGCTCAGGATCTGGAGCCAGAGCAACAATGAGAGCCTGTTGATACAAACCTGCAGAAAACGGCGGGGATGCCCGCGGTCCACCCAAACGGAGGGAAGATTGTGCGGACATGCCTTAATTTTAGCGTCTATTTTATAATTTTATCAATTCAACTACTGTTTTATTCTTGTAAATGTGTTTTAGGACTTTTTTTTAACCTGTAAGGTAACCTAGAGTGCCCAAAAATGCGCTATGTTGTTTTTCCATACTGGATTCATTAACCCTTTAAATACCTCACCCCACCCAAATAAATAAATAAAAAAATAAAAAAACACACACAAAAGTATTTTTCTGCTAGTTATTGCCTTGGTACGGAGTCCCTGAAGGGACATCAAAGTTAAAAAAAAATAAATAAATAAGTAATTAATTAATTGAAGGAATTTTTTTTTTTTTCAAAAAATACTTAGGGGCTCCGTAAAAAAAATTTGAAGTTTAAAAAAAAAAGTTCTGGTTACTAAGTAGAACTTGTTTTTAGAAAAATAAAAGTAGTAAAAAAAAAAAAAAAACCCTTTAGGGCAGGGGTAGGGAACCCTGGTCCTCAAGAGCCACATTCCTGCATGTTTTCTACCATACCCAGCTCTGGCATGTTCTTATTGGATGAACACACCTGACCCAGGTAATTGTCATGAGTCCCTACACTGATTACCTGGTGCAGGTGTGTTCAGCCAATAGGAACATGCCAGAGGACGGTATGGTGGAAAACATGCAGGAATGTGGCTCTCGAGGACCAGGGTTCCCTACCCCTGCTTTAGGGATTCCGTACCTCGGGGAGTAATATACAGAAATTTGTGCTCAACATTTTCTCTCAGCGTTACATTTGTGCCACCCCAAACAGCCTGCTGATTGGTCTAAATTCTATCCAATCAGGTGTCTCTGTCCCGCATTGCTGTGCTTGGAGGCCGAGGCGGAGTTTGGACTTCCTATCGGCGCCGTTCGGCAAAAGTTTGTGAGAGCAAATATTGAAAACTTTATTCATAACACTTTACTTTTTCTCTGCAACTTGGAAAATTTTGATTTTAAAACTGACTTTTGCTTGCAATATGTTGGCACAAAATTCACTCCATAGAATCCTGCTGTTAATGTCAGTACTAGAGCGATTCTTTCTTTTTTTTTTTTGATTTGTAGTTTTTAATGTAATTTTACTATTAAATTACTCACTGTAAAAAAAATCTGAAATGTTTAGAGAAATGTTATTTTTAGTGCACAATACTGTTTAAAACCATTTTATTATTCATAGAAGTGGAATACAGCAAATTTTAGAAACTTTTTTTCCTTTTTACATTTCATAATATGAAGAGATGGTTTTAAAAAAAACATAAACTCTCAGCTACACGTAAAGTTTTATTTTCTTGAATGAAAAAGCAAAGTCGACACAGAAAGTGTGATTAACCTAAACCAGGGATCTGCAACCTGCGGCTCCAGAGCCACATGTGGCTCTTTTATCTCTCCATAGCGGCTCTCTGGATGAAGATTAGCTATTATTTTAGTAACATACTAACGTTTTTGGCTAATTTTTTTTCTAGTGGTGATTTTAGGATAATTTTAGCTAATATTTTAGTAAAATGCTTATTTTTTCAGCTATTTTTTTATCAACTGAATTTTTTTTTGTGGATTATTTAGAATTTAGCTTCTAGTTTAGCAACATGCTAACGTTTTTAAATAAGTTAGTTTATTGAGGACTTTTAGGCTATTTTGGAGTTCAGCTAGTATTTTAGCAACAAGCTAGCTTTTTTTGGCCGATTTGGCCTTTTAATTATTTTCTATGTTAATTTAGAGTTTAGCTAACATTTTAGCAATATGCTAACATTTTTAGCTAATGTGTTATCTACTGGAGGTTTTAGGCTAATTTTGAGTTTAGCTTTTATTTCAGCAACATGCTAAAATTTCTGGCTGATTTAATTTACAGAGAAATGTTATGCTCATTTAAAGTTCAGCTAGTAATTAAGCAACAAGCTAGCTTTTTGCTGCTAAAGTTAAAAAGGTAAAAAAATATATCTTTTTAAGAGATGCTAGGTTATTTTTAAATATTTTTTTGCTTTTGTTCGTGACAAAAATAGACATTATTCATACTTATTTAAAAAAAAAAAAGAAGGTTATAAATGAAAATTCAAATTTCTTAAAGGCTAACGTAAGTCAATGCTGCTCCTTTTAGGTTTTGATCAGTAGAAAACGAGCCCAAATGGGTCTTTTACTGTTAAAGGTTGCCGACCCCTGACCTAAACAAAGCCTGCATCACTGAATGTGTTATCACATTTTTACACACATTTGTCTCATTTAGATGAATAGTTTTCAGACTCCTTCCTGCTCAGCTGACAGTTTGATGTGCCGGACCGGCCAATGGCGTTCTTGATATAATGCCGGGCTGACAGCCGTACAGTGAGTCACAGATTATTTTTGAATTAAGCCTGATCAAGATGGCTTTATTATCGACCTTGTCACGGCGCTGAACTTGAGCAGCGCCGCGTCCGGGTCGTCCGCTCCAAACGAAAGTAGACAAATCTGCTGCTGGCTGAATTCTCACGCCACGCCGCGGCGACCGGTGACGACAGAGCAGTCAAGCTGCAGATGTTCACAGATTAGAGGCTTGCGCAGTAATCAGCTTGGTGGAGACGTGTTCACTCTCTCATTACCTCTGGCCTGCAGTGTTTCAGAAAGATTCAGAATCTCTGGAAGCGCGCTGGCTTCAGGAATGCGCGCTCATAAAAGCTTCATTTACACATTTTCATGGCTGTAAGCTGCAGCACACGCTGACGCACGCGGGCGGGAAAACAGCCAGCAAACGCCACCTCATGGAAGCTGAGCTCGCTCCGGATCAATGGTTCAGCTTTTCTAGAAGAGGTGCGCTCAACGGTGCTAACAGTGTTCACACTGGACTGTCAGAACCTGATTCTAGCACACATCCTGACAATGTTGAAGCGGTGAAAATGCTGTAAATTTGTTCCAGACTTTTTCTTTCATATTTCTATTCTGATATGAGTGTCAGAATGGTGTCAGTTTGTCCCTTTCGGGGTCATGGGGCAGATGGGGCACACCCTGGACGGTTCAAAGCTCTAAGATAAAATTTAAGCCTAATTTTCTATATAAATGTCCACCATCATGAGAAAAATACCACAAAAATCCTAATGAAAAGATCAGTGTTTTTACTACAGATGATCACTTTCACAGGGCTGCTGGATAGGGGCATGTATTGGCGAGAGTCTGGTGATACGATCCCGATATATGTCTCACTACACCAGGGGTCTGCAACCTGCGGCTCTTTTTTATCTTCGTAGTGACTCCTTGGCCAATCATAAAAGACTGCTGACTTAGCCATGTCGAACTACCTAAAGAAAACAAATAAACAAAGCTGCCAAACCAAGACTACCAACCCCAAACTAAAATAACAAAACCCAGCAGTGTAAGACTGCTGAGGACAAAGAGGGGAAAGAGAACAAAAAAAGTTGTTTAAGCTTTTGTCACACAGAAAAAACAACATTTTAAGAGATGCTTGGTTCTTTTTATGTCTTTACTTTTGTTCATGCCAAAAAAGAGACACTTCTTCCTTTTTTTTTAACTAAAAAATAAGGTCACGAATGCAAATCCAAATTTCCTAAAAGCTAAAGTACGATTCCTTCTAGGTTTTGATCAGCAGAAAATGAGTTTCTTTTACTGGTAAAGGTTGCCGACCTCTGCAATTTTCACTTTTTCTTTTTTTTAAAGAGTATGATTTAGAAAAGAAACTCCACCTGAATATAAATACGTCTTTCTTTGAAAGTTGCTTTATTTACATGACAGTCCGTTTTCTCTCTGAAGTAAACACGGATCTCACCTCTCATCGCCGTGGCGACGATCTACTTCCAAAACGTTGTACACATCTGCTCTCTGAGCTAGAATCCATAGCTGTAAAGTTCAGCAGAAGTTTGGTCCACTTTGCCTCGATATATCGCTGAATCGATTTCCCCCTACTGCTGGAGTCTGTCTATTGATAGATCTACGCCGGACGTGGCAAGTTTTCTGCTTCTCTTTTGAAATTTTTGTAATTAGTTTCCAGATTAAGGAAAACATGGATGATGTTGAGAGAGAAGGTTGAGTTTATATGTTTTGGAGAGCTCTACAGAGCTCTACAGTCATCTCTGGGTTCACCAGATCATTCAGTGTCTCTCGGAGTGTGGCGATAGCTACTACTACTACTGTCTGTGGCTCCGTTTGAGCATTATCTCTTTATTATTGTCTTGAAAAAAAAATAAGACATCATAAACCCATGAAGCTAGATCGATTTTTGTGTGCCAGAAAGGAACCCGCAGTGACTCGCCAGGCTACCGAGAAGCTAACCGCCTAGCATAGCGATCACTAGAGTGGAGCTTGCTACAGGAGTAGCTGACCAGCTTTGCTGTCAATGCAGAGCCATGGGTTCTGTGACAGGCTGGTGACCAGTTTAGGGTGTGTCCTGCCTTTGCCCAACCATAACTTGGACAGTCTCTGGTTGCCTGAAACACCTGAAACTGTTGTGCAAAGGCAGGGTATATCCCGGACAAGACCCCAGCCTGTTGCAGAGCACAGAAAAGCTCAGAGGTGCTATATTCTGTCTTCCAGCATCAGAAAAATGGCAAAAGAGTGTAATAAAATCATCAAAAAGAGCATAATCACAGCTATCAGAGCACTGGGAATGCCTTCAGATCAAAAGATGATCCGAGAGGAACTTTAAGGTCGCAGAGATGTCACTGTCTGTCAGGTCATGCGAGGTACACCCCGACCAGCCTGTCCCGGGGCAACAAAATTCTCACAAATGCAGTTTTAAGCTTCTTTTTTCTAAATAAATGTCCTCCATTATCCGAAAAAAGCGGAGAGTCTTCGTCAGAGTGGGTCTTTAAGCAGCTTGTCCCGTTCCTGTCCCTGAGCTATCTTTACTGCAGGCCTCTGCGTTTACTAAGCAAGCATTGTGATGTTTGCATGTGACATCCAAACGCTTGAATGTGTCCATTCATCCAGGAGTCAAACCCAAATCGCTGCTTCACCCAGATTCACTCGGGTGTTTCCAACTTTCCGCGGGACTTTAAAGCACCCCAATTGCGTCCCATTATGGTCAAACGGAACATATAGTCCATATGTATCGCACAAATCCATGCCTCACCATTCACATGGATAAAGGTTTTCTGCCAGAAGCCTTGAATAACCTGTAGAGCTGGTGGTAATAATAATAATCAGGGGCTATTTTGGACTGCGCTTGCAGGAAGCACTTTTCTTTAATGGATGAGTCACCGCGCTTGTTGACAAGAACATGGCCCAATGTTCCCAGAGGATTTGTGCCGAAAAGCCTCTCGCTCACATTATCCATTTGAAGGTTCAATCAAGATTCAGGTTATCAGATGAGGCGTTCTTCCCACGAAAGCTTCATAAAAACCTGTTTTTCTGAGGAACAGGGCCTGATGGTGTACAAGAATTAATTCTGGTTTCAGGACAAGTCATTCAGATCTGGATTGGGATGGAGGCGTCGCTCCACGTTGCAGGGATTTAAGAGCTGCAGGGGAGGAAAATGCAAACGGCGGAGGGCTTGAACATTTTTTACAATCAACGCTTGAAGTCAGCGTATTTCTTAGTAACTGGAATGCAAATCAATATCTGCTTTCCAGTTACTGAACAGCGAGCGCTCAGAAGATTTTATACCGGGGACTGAAAATACCGACAGAAGCAGGAAAAGTTGAAACCATCAGGATGATTTAATCTCCACAGAAGAAGAGGCAGCACTCTCAACCAAAGGCTGATTTTAAAACAAAACTGACCGCGGCCGGATCAGTTCAACGGATAACCACCAGGGGGGTTGTTTGAAGGGATTTTTGTGACATATTACAAGCAAAGTCACGGCTCTGAGATCAAAATGTCCTAAAAAAGCAAAAAAAAAAAGTGAAGTTTTTCGAATATAACTTGAGAGTTTGCAAATAAAAATGTTGTTTTTTTTGTTTCAAAAACTTTTTTTTTCTTTAAAAACATATTTTTGCCTTTACTGTGTGTTGATGTGTTGTGGCGAAGTAATATATATATATATATATATATATATATATATATATATATATATAATATATATATATTCTGTTCTGTTTGCTATCTGGTATGCAGTAGATACGACTAGTTGCTATCTAGTGAGTACCAGTTGGTGTTTATTTCATTTTTTTTTCTGGTTCCTATTTGGTGAGCACTGGTTGCCATCTGTTTTTTTATTATTTTTATCTTAAAAAAAAAAAAAAAAAAAATTCTGGTTACTATCTGGCAAGCACCAATTAGTATCTGGTGAGCACCAGTAACAATCTTTTTTTTAATATATATATCAAATATTTTTATTTATTTTATTTTATTTATTTTGCTGTCTGGTGAGCACCAGTTACTATCTTTTTTTTTTAGTAAAGGTTTAGGAAGTGGCCAGGGAGAGGGAACCTCTGCTTAAACTGCTGCCCCCGCGACACGCTCCCTGATGGATTATTTTATATAGATTCTCAACTTTGAGAAAAATACCACAAGAACATGTTAGAAACCCAAAGAAGCCCATTTCGATTGGAGTGGGTCTTTAATAGGGGTGTGCCAAAAATATCGATATCGCGATATATCGCGATATTTGATCCTGCGATCGATTCTCGATGGGTTCTCACCAAGTATCGATCTTATATTTTAATTTGAAGAGGATGTTGAGCTGAGCGTTTGAGTCACGCGACACGGAACTGTTGAGCAGCTGGGCGCGCTGCTTGGGACATTTTATGGTGACGCACACACTTCATAAATGAAAAAACACCGGCGAGATACAGGTTCTGTAGCGCACGTGTAAATCATGCCTACCTGTGTGAAATTGTCATTCATCTGTAGAATAGGGAGCTGGTAAGAAGTGACTGTGTCTGAGCGCTAGAATGACCACGATCGCTTATTTCCTGTTTGATCGGTGCGCTGTGTGTACTTCACGTACCGTCGGAATTTTCGTTTTCATGCACTTTGATGTTTAACCTGCTGGTATAACTTTGGTAAATTTAGGGTGTGATGTATTCAAATGAATCTACTTTTTTGCTAAATTTAATTTAAAATAATTCTTAAATAAAAAATGCAGAATTTGATGTTTGAACTTAAATGTAATTAAAATAAAGTACATGAATTCACTGTAAAATAGGGAGGTTGCTAGCTAATTGAATAACGTAAAATTATATAAATTATTATTGCTAATCTGTAATAGAATTTGAATTTCTAAATATTCATTGCCATTATTATGTGTGTTTTAGGGTTTTTACCTTCTGACTGCTGACTGACCAAATAGAAAATAGATAAAGATTGGAAAAATAATCTCAAGTGTCAGTCTGAGTAAATCAATCTTCAATTTTGGATGTTCAGCCCTTTTCAAATGTGGGAAAAGTAAAATTAGGAAACACTCAACAGAGGCTGTAAAACATTATATTCCTCATTCTTTGGCGTGACGTTCCTTTGGAGGTAGATAGCTGTCACCACTTGAATTATTACATTTTTGTTCTGTTGCTTAAAGTAATTCTGCACCTTGTATGACAGATTTCAGCAATGTTACACAAAGTGTCTATAATTTGTTGCACAAAATAAGACAAAAGTTGTTTATTATGATTATGTTTAAGCTAAAAAAAATAAATGGGGATATATTTTCCCCAAAAATATGTGTTCTTATGTTAGTTAAATTTTTACCAATTATCGCGATATTATCGATATCGTGAGCCATGTATCGCATATCGCATTGTGATGTACCCAATGATTCCTAACCCTGGTCTTTAATGATCTCTTTAATGCAGCTTCAAATTGCCTGTATTGTGCTGAGTCGTGGTAACGCGGTTTAACCTTCATCCACATTTTTAAATCTTTGCAGAAATAAACAAAATGCTGAATTACGATCATCAACCAACTCTATTAATAAGTTAATGTTCTTGAAAGTCGTTTGTTTGGGTTCAGAAACACATCCCAGCTTGGTTTCCCAGAGTTCCTCTCACATTTCCATCTTTGAAAACGATGGATAGGACTTAACGTCAGGATAAAATCATATGATGAGCCGTTTGGATCACGTAACAGAAAGCAGGAATGCTTAGATTCCCTCGTACTAATATTAGAAACGAGTTTCTTGATGAGTTTGGCAGGGAGTGGGAAGGACAGGATGTCTGATTCTAAACATCTTCGTACCCCTCTCGGTCCCGCTGAATCAGATAGGGGTCCGTCTCAGGAGAGGGCCGAGACAGAACCCAAACGTGTTTGTAAGCACGGAGGAAAACGCTGAAGAAGTTCAGGAAATTACATCAATATTTAGGATAAAAGTCATGTCGAAGCTTTGGAAATCTGCCATTGGCTACTTCTGGTGGAAATCAGTGTAAACTTGTTCCCAGCTTATGTAAACACGCTGTAAACATTTCAAGGGAATTGAAACTGGTTTTGATGTTGACACCATGAGAGCAGCAACAGTGCAGCTCAGAACTGAACCTCGGTCTCATCTTTCCATACTAGTTCCTTATCGGTCATCCTTTGTTCAGATCTACTTTTGTGCCTGTTTCAGTTTTTCCATCCATCCGACCCTCATGTTTGGTGAATTTCCCACGACACAAAGAAGTAAAGCTTCTTTTGTCAACCGATCCATAGACCACACCAGAATACATTTGAGTGAAATGTGTCACATGTACACCAAACCCTTAAAATCACTCAATGGTATAGTGGCGAGCCCATATCATCATTCTCCCACCCCTGTGCTTGACAGCTATTGGGTGTGTTCGTAAAGTTTTTTAACTAACAATTAAATTAATTGCATTTGAATTTTAAATCCTAATCAGTTTAAACTTTTGTTCAAACGTCCCTCTTTTCAGTTAAATGATGATGTTCAGAATGAATTTTTGACACAGAACGACGGACGGATGACATCACAGCGGTGAAAACCAAAAAAACATGAATGGGGCTAAAAAAAAAAGAAATTAAAAATAAAGTAAAGTAAAACACTCGTCTGGGATATCCAAATGACCTAAAACATGGCAGATAATAAAAAATAAAATAATTGTATGAGCAATCTTTACAAAATTTAACTTTACCAGGTTGAATCTACAATGACAACTAAAATTTTGTTGACCTTTGACCTCAGGAAGGGGCGGCCATCTTGAATCTTCCAGATTTAAAAAATAAAATTCAAATTACTGCAGCTACAAATTTAAACTCCTCCTTAGAATTTTGATCTATCGCCGCCGAGCTTCTCGAGCATCGCTGGAAATCTCCTTAGGGAAATATAAACGTTAGACGTTAGCATGGCAAGCTAGCAAAAGTGTCATATACCTTTCGGAAGAACATTTTTTTCACCAAAATATTGCGATAAGTTGATACGTGAATCCTTGGTTCGAGCTGAACGAAATGATATGACACATGATATGAAAATATTAGAATTATGGGCGTAGTTACTAAAAAACTCAGTTGCTAGGGAATCCAAAAATGACTAAAATTTTGTTGACCTCAGAAAGGGGCGGCCATCTTGAATCTTCCAGATTTAAAAAATAAAATTCCAATTACTGCAGCTACAAATTTAAACTCCTCCTTAGGATTTCGATCTATCGCCGCCGAGCTTCTCGAGCATCGCTGGAAATCACCTTAGGGAAAAAAGCGTAAGATATAAATGTTAGAGGTTAGCATGGCAAGCTAGCAAAAGTGTCATTTCCCTTTCGGAAGAACATTTTTTTCACCAAAATATTGCGATAAGTTGATACGTGAATCCTTGGTTCAAGCTGAACGAAATGATATGACACATGATATGAAAATATTATAATTATGGGCGTAGTTACTAAAAAACTCAGTTGCTAGGGAAATACAAAAATGTACTTTCGTCAATTCTTTTAAAGATGACATAGATTTGTTCGTCACCCCCAGGCGACTAAAAAATCGAATGGTTGCTATGGTGGTAAACCAACAGAAAAGCGGCCATTCAGGAAAAAAGTGTCAGGAGCAGCTCTGACCGGTGTGGCGGGCGGGGGCAGAAGGAGAGAGTGAGGGGGGTGGGTAGTGCCTGCATGACATCCAGCTGTAATTATCAGCAGTTCCACATCAGGTCTATAATGTCATCCTGTCTTTTTTGGCAGTTTTTCATCACACTCCCACCCTCATGTTTATCACAGGCGTGTGATGTTTGTTCTTCTATCAAGAAAAATCCTTTTTTTTTTTCTTTTTAGTCTTTTTCCGTCCACAGAGAGTTGCAACAGCCTGAAACTGGACTGCACTGCCAAACGCTCTGAATTCTTTCTAAATTTTGAGGACTTGAACTCGCTCCTCCTGGATCTTTCTGGCTTTTTGTTCTGGGCATTGAACACTTTGACCATAGAGTGAACTTTCTGGAAAGTCTGTTCCTGGAAAGAGCGATCCGCTCCCATGAATAGTCTCTTTCACTGTGAAACGATAAACTGCATTTTGTGAGGAAAATGGCCTTTTGACCCCTCCGGGATAATTTCTTACCGAATATTTCTTGTCTTAAAGCCGTGTCGACATCCGAAGAAACCTGTGCGTTTGATTAATTCCACCTTTGATTGTTTTGCAATCAGTTTTCAGACGCTAATGTTAGAATCAGGAGGAGACAAAAATCTACCTGTGAAATCCCACAATTGAAAGGAAAGATACGAGCTTGGAATTGTTTGGATACAGATTGCACCCTTTCTTCTTTTGATTTGTTTGGGATTACAACGGGGAGAACCCATATCAGTGAGGCTCAGCGGGCTCACGAGTCCTGCAGAGAAGATCGCTGCCACGATCAGGCAGGAAAAAGCATGCAATCATCTTTTTTACATCTCTTCCAGGAGTGATAAAACGTCTCAGGGCGACGTTCATAAATGTGAGTCATGCCCTGGCAGGGAGCTCCGCTGCTGAATTAATATTAGATGTCAAACAATGCTCAATCGACTTTTATTGGCGGGTTCTGGTTGCATGTGCAGCCTGAGCCTGCAGGCTGAAGCCAGACTAAATACTGGGAGAGCTCTCTGGTGTTAGGCCTACTACGGCTGGGAAAACGTTTAATGGATTGCATTAGCAGAGCTTTCACCCTCACAAAACAAATGCAAATCCTAGTCGTTGATTTCATATCTGCTACTTTGTTTTTAATCTTTTTAATTAGGGCTGCCACGATTAATCGACTAATCGACGACTAATCGATCATTGAAATAGTCGGCGACTAATTTAATAATCGATTAGTTGTTACATTATATTATATGGAATCAGAGTGTTCTAAAGTTGAAAGTTATAATGACATTATTCTAGCTTTTTGAACTAATTTGGCATTTATCACGGTTTTTTAAGCTATTTTGGAGTTGCTAATATTTCAGCTACATGCTAGCTTACAAGCTATTTTGGCTAATGTAGGCTTTCTTTAGGCTATTTTGGAGTTTAGCTAATATTTCAGCTAAATGCTAGCTATTTTGGCCAATTTTTTATTTGTTTAGGCTATTTTGGGGTTTAGCTAATATTTCAGCTACACGCTAGCTATTTTGGTTAATTTAGGCTTTTTTTTAGGCTATTTTGGAGTTTAGCTAATATTTCAGAAACATGCTAGCTATTTCGGCAAATTTAAGCTTTTTTTCCATTTTTTAGGCAATATTGGAGCTTAACTAATGTTTCAGCTACATGCTAGCTATTTTGGCTAACTTAGTTTTTTTTGCATTTTTTGGGCTAAATTGTCATTTAACTAATATTTTAGGTGGCTATAAGCTTCAGCGATTTCAGCTATCAAGTTCAGCATTTTTAGCCATCATGACTAGCATCTTCAGTGCCCAAATTCAGCTCACAGCATTCACACTAGCATTATTGCAGGTAATGCTACATATCTAGTTTTTAGTTAGTTTAAAGCTAATGATGGTTAAGATGTGTGTTTTACATCTACTTTGTGCATGACCGATTAGTCGACTAATCGGAAAAAATAATCGGTGATTAGTCGACTATTAAAATAATGGTTTGTGGCAGCTCTATTTTTAATGACAAAGTTTTCTATTTTTCTGACTGACAACATCATAAAAAAAGCTTTTCTAGGACAGAAGTCGTCTATTCTTCCCTGGAAAATCCACTTGGAGACACTTTTAAAGGTGACTGGTTTCCATAGACGTCAATGATTAAACTACACTGACTTTGGTTTAGGGTTTGAATGACATCTGGCCCCCCGAGTGATGATTAGTTCTTCGGCTAAATCCAAGGTTTTCTTCTCTTGAACTGCAAATTTTTAACCTTTTGTTTTGTATTGAAACCGAGCCGAGCAAGAGACGGTTGGATGACGGTTGGATGAAGTCACCGTCTCGGTCGCTGAAGCACAGCGACCTTTGCAAGTTCAACACAAGACCAGATTATTAAAGTCCCACTCCAATCATCTTTTAATTATGATTATGCTGTTTTTAGCCAAAAGTTGTTTTCTAGGACGGGGCTGCCCATTCCTGGTCCTCGAGAGCTACCACCCTGCCTGTTTTCCAGATCTCTCCGCTGATTAGATCAGTCAGATGTCTTCACAATCTGGTTGAATGAACACACCTGGCCCAGGTAATCGGCAGCACGGAGTGCAAGGAGAGCTGGAAAACAGGTAGGGTGGTGGCTCTTGAGGACCAGGAATGGGCAGCCCTGTTCTAGGACATAGTTTCTGCAGAGCGGCAGTAGTTCATTAGTAATTTGCCTTTAATTTGTGGGCGGGACCTTTAAGACAGAGTGACCCCGCCTCCTTCCCATTGTTAAGACCTCAGAGCAGGACCCACCCAGCATATAAATAAAAAGGAAAGTTGAGGGAGACTGAGGAATCATTGGGATAAGATGGGGGGAGGTGACAAAAAATAAAATAGGAACTAAATAAATCAACGGAGTAGAGAGCAAAAGTTACTCTAGGTTTACCATTATTATTGTCATTTGTAAAAAAATAATACATTTTTTTTGGTGCTCAAATGAACTCACCTGTGAGCCATTTAGGTAAGTTTTCACCGCAGTCAAACTAACCGGCCGGGTGCAGACCAACCAGACCAGTGTGAAAGCGCTTTTAGACTTAGAGAGAGAAGATGAGCATTTTTTTTTTTACTTGTTTTATTAACATTTAGTGCAAATCAGTAGTCATACCATACAAAGCGTACAAAATTTTATACAAACTTAAAATTATTTTCTTCAGGTACCAGGTAGTATTGTAAAATCATAGATGTAGATTCCATCTAACATTTGGATTGTTCACAATGCCACATTTCTACCTATACTTTTATCCATTTACATTCAAAGGTAGCTTCCCAAAAAAAAATTCAAAATTACAAAAATTTTAAAACACATGAAAAATAAATATCTTTTTCCCTTTTCTTTCCCTCCCCACACATGGGTCACCTTATTTCCCCGAAATATATGTTACAACTGGGAGCCATTTATCCCTAAATATATCACTTTTCATTTGAAGTTTGATTGCTGTGACTTCTTCCATATTGTATACATCTTTCAGTTTGTTTTTCCATTGTGTAATTGTGGGTGGCTGTGACCATTTTCTTTGCAATGAGTAGCAAAATTCTCAACAAAAAAAAAAATTACAGTTGCCAAAAATGCATTTTTACCTCCCAGTTTTGTTCTTCTATCTAGTCAGGATCTTAAAATAATCTTAAAAAATGTTGAGAATATCACTTTTTTTAATACAAAGAACAACCGAAAATTCACTTTTTGGTTGTTCTATTTTTTAAAGGTTCTTACTCGGGCGTGCATTTCAAACTTTTTTACAGAGATGTTTGGAGGATTCGGTCTCGCTCGTTAAAAAAAAAAAAAAAAAAAAAAAAAAGTGGTTCATCTGTCTTTTTCAGAAATCTCTGACAACACAAGTGGTTCCACAAACATCTGAATTATTCCTGAGGGGTTTCTCTGCTCAAAGCCAGATGGACAGCCTTCTACACAATGCAGAGCCCGTCTCGTCCTGTTGGGTACATGGGATAGACTGAACGTGTCATCGGGATGAAAGAAGCGCTGACGGCCAGTCGGTCTCTGGAGTCCAGATCCTTTCTGTCAGTGACGTACTTTAAAGCCTGGTTTCCACTCGTTTCTTTGTGCCATCCGTAACTGTCCTGCCATCTGTTTGAGAGTTTAACAGATGCTATAAATGCCCTTTACGGCGTATGTCTTGAATATATAGTAGAGCAGAAACAATCCAGTACAATAAAAACTACAACATAAGGTTTATGACTTTCAGTCTTTGACTGTGGCTGATGATATTCAAAGATGTTAAAAGTTTGAATCTGTCGAGTTTGAAACTGCGACAGGGGTGGCAGGTGGACGGAAGGATACTGACCGGGGAACTTTGTTTTACACCCACCTGTAATTCAAACGGACAGTTTGAAACCCGGACTGTGCCGATGACGAATTTGAAACGCAGGTGAGAAATAGTTGGACGGATCCTCAGAGTCGGAGCAGGGACGGGAGAGGGGGGCTTTGTCTGTGGGGGTTAAAGGCCAAAATCACGCATTTAAAGACAGACTCAGAAGACAACTGTGTTTTTAATATGTTTTGGTAGCATTTTCCTGATATATATTAAGAAAATTAAGCCTAATTGCGTTTCTGATATCTATGTGAATCAGGAGTAGACAAAAAAATGCTTGTTTGTAAATGATCGTCTTTGTGATGTAGGGCCACAAGCTCCCTGTTTTCGAGGGGAAGAGGGGTGGGGTTGCTCCACAACTCAGAGGCAAATTTGAACTCACAACCTTCCAGTCTCAGGTCGGACACTCTAAACATTCCACTTGTGTAGTGGTCACTTTTGTTTTCGGGATGACTTGGTTTGGTATGACTTGGTCAGGATATGAACTCCCAACCCTCCCAGTTTCAGGTCAGACACTCTACACATGCCTCTTGTGTTTTCAGTATGACTTGGTTTTGTATTATTTGGTCGGGATTTGAACTCACAAACTCCCAGTCACAGGTCAGACACTCTATACATGCCACTTGTGTAGTGACCACTTGTGTTTTTCGGGATGACTTGGTCGGGATGACTTGGTTTGGTATGACTTGGTCAAGATTTTAACTCACAACCTTCCAGTCTCAGGTCAGACATTCTACACAAGCCACTTGTGTAAGGGTCACTTGTGTTTTCGGCATGACTTGGTTGGGATGACTTGATTTGTTATGACTTGGTCGAGATTTGTACTCACAACCATCCAATCTCAGGTCAGACACTCTACCCATTCCACTTTTGTAGTGGCTTGTATAGTGGCCACTTGTGTTTTCAGGATGACTTGGTTAGGATTTGAACTCACAACCTTCCAGTCTCAGGTCAGACACTCTACACAGGGCCACTTGTGTAGTGGCCACTTGTGTTTTCGGTATGACTTGGTCGGGATGACTGAGTCTGGTATGACTCGGTCGGGATTTGACCTCACAACCTTCCAGTCTCAGGTCGGACACTCTACACAGGGCCACTTGTGTAGTGGCCACTTGTGTTTTCGGTATGACTTATGACTGATGACTGAGTCTGGTATGACTCAGTCGGGATTTGAGCTCACAACCTTCCAGTCTCAGGTCAGACCCTCTACACATGCCACTTGTGTATTCTGGATGACTTGGTCAGGATTTGACCTCACAACCTTCCAGTCTCAGGTTGGACACTCTACCAAAAGGCCACTGAGCACAGTATTGTTGTACCCTAAAATTACAAAACAAGGCCTTTTGAAACTTGACTCAAACAGAGATCCCAGATTGTACAAACAATGATGAAACTACTTCAGCATCAGCAAGGCAAGTGCATCTAAGTGTTATGGTGATGCGCATATTGGCTCCACCTCTCCACTATGCTGTTTTGGAGTGGTCCAAGTGACATTCAAATGGATAAATCCAAGCAAGTTCACCCTTGAAATATTATCCAGTACGGTATTTTACCGAAAAGAAATGTAGTCTCTCAATTTTTGTGGAAACTGGTGAGAATATTTAGTGAAAAGTGAGACTCCTTACTGTTTTCAATTTACAGTCTGTTTGAGTTTCTGACGTCAGAATTTGAATAAATGTGCTCAAAAATATCAATAGAAAAAGCTAAAACCAACCCACATCCAGCTGTGTCTTCGGTATGACTTGGTCGGGATGACTGGGTCTGGCATGACTTGGTCAGTATTTGAACTCACAACCTTCCAGTCTTAGGTCAGACTCTACACAAGGCCACTTGTGTAGTGGTCACTTTTGTTTTCGGGATGACTTGGTTAGGATTTCACCGCACAATCATCCAGTCTCAGGTCGGACATTCTACCCATTCCACTTGTGTAGTGGCTTGTGTAGTGGCCACTTGTGTTTTCGGGATGACTTGGTTTGGGATGACTTGTTCAGGATATGAACTCCCAACCCTCCCAGTATCAGGTCGGACACTCTACACATGCCACTTGTGTAATGGCCACTTGTGTTTTCGGGATGACTTGGTTTGATATGACTTGGTCAAGATTTGAACTCACAACCTTCTAGTCTCAGGTCGAACTCTGCACATTTTCCACTTGAGTAGTGGCCACTTGTGTTTTCGGAATGACTTGGTCGGGATTACTTGGTTTGGTATGACTTGGTCAGTATTTGAACTCACAACCATCCAGTCTCAGGTTGGACACTCTACCCATTCCACTTGTGTTTTCGGGATGACTTGGTTTGGTATGATTTGTTCAGGATTTGAACTCTCAACATTCCAGCCTCAGGTCAGACACTCTACACACGCCACTTGTGTATTTGGGATGACTTGGTTAGGATTTAAACTCACAACCTTCCAGTCTCAGGTCGGACACTCTACCAAAAGGCCACTGAGCACAGTATTGTTGTACCCTAAAATTACAAAACAAAGCCTTTTGAAACTTGACTCAAACAGAGATCCCAGATTGTACAAACAATGATGAAACTACTTCAGCATCAGCAAGGCAAGTGCATCTAAGTGTTATGGTGATGCGCATATTGGCTCCACCTCTCCGCTAGGCTGTTTTGGAGTGGTCCAAGTAACATTCAAATGGATAAATCCAAGTAAGTTCACCCTTGACATATTATCCAGTGCTGTATTTCACAGAAAAGAAATGTAGTCTCTCAATTTTGTGGAAACTGGTGAGAATAGTTAGTGAAAAGTGAGACTCACTTACTGTTATCAATTTACAGTCTGTTTGAGTTTCTGAATTTGAATAAATGTGCTCAAAAATATCAATAGAAAAAGCTAAAACCAGCTGTTTTTTTTCAGAAAACACACCCTACCTGCTGCTGATTACCTCCAACAGAAACAGGAGTGTGGTCTAAATGGAAAGTTTCCACTGGTAATGCCATAAACACTCAGTTTTAGCAGTTTTTTTTATTTATTCAGATAAATAAGTTTGAACTGACGTTTATTCAAAAATATTTTTTTTTTTTTTAAATAAACATTTACAGTGGAACTCCAGTTAATGACATAAAACTTGAGTAACGTGTTATCAGAGCTGGAATCGCCCTCCTCCATCTTTGTGAATGATTTCCTCTCTTGGCTGGGAGAGCTCTGTGGCAAACACATCAAACAAGATTACATATTTAGATCAAGGGTGTATTTACTCCCCCCTCCCCGCCCCCCTTTGAGACGTGTTTAATTTGGCTGTTGCCGCGGCAACGCGGATGCCACAAAGCAAAGGGGGCCGTGGGGCGAGGTGTAATTACAGAGCGAGGCCTCTCCGTCCCAAGCTCTAATCAGAAAAATGAATAAGCTCGGAGCTTTTTCGCGCAGACTCGTGGCAGCTGACCCGAAACACCACGTGGAAGCGACTCGTTCAACACGGCGCCTCCTCGTTATCTAACGTTTATTGTCAATGTTTTCTTTTCAGGTGATAAAAAAGCGATGATGAAAGCTGCACTGTACTAGTTGTTGACTTAGCGAGGAAGCTGGGTGCATTTGTGTGACATTTGGGGGAGGATGAATAATTCAACCCAGCAAAGGCAACCCCCGCACAGGCACTTAAGACGAGAGCGCCGCCGAAAAGATTTCTGAGAAGACGGTTATTTTTAAAGAGCCTATAACTAGCTCACATACAGGCTGTCAATTTTTAATGGATCCACTTAAACAGGTCTCCAATGTTGGCCAAACTACTTTGAAAATGCAGCGAGCTAAGCTCCTTAGAACTTTTAATTAAATGAAGTTTTACTGCCCTGGAGCTACACTCACAGAAACACAGCTAACGAAGCTAAAAAGTCGCTCGGCACGTCGGAACTTTCTCTCAAACTAACCCAATAAAGGATAAAAGTTGATCTTAACTATAAATAATTATAGTTTTTGACTCAGTTAGTGCATGGGTGTTCATTTTGATCTTTTTTTTTTTCAGATACTAACTTTCAAATCATCTCTGTAAGTATTGACAGTAAATTCAATTTCTTCTGAATTAACATGTTTTTAAACCCTTTGATGAAATCCTTTTTAAAAAATTGCAATGTTATCGTTACAGCCACAATAAAAATAAATAAATAAATACATTTTCAAGAACAAGTAAAAATTTTGCAAGAATAAACTTGTAGAATTATGAGTTAATGATAATAAAGTTATAATTATTATGTTATGAATTTAGATTTTACTCTTAAATGTATGAAGTCTTATTTTCATAAAATTATATCTTCTCATAACTGACAACTTTTCTTATAAAATTATCACTTTTTCTCATAATTTTAATTTTTCCTCAAAAAATGTTAATTCTTTTGTCTCATATTTTTACAACCTTATCCTTGTTAAATTTTCTTTTTTCTCAACTTTGTCCTCAAATTATTTCCTTGTTGTTTTAAAACTTTAATGCAATAAAATGTTGACATTTATTCTCCTAATTTTACAACTTAATTCTGATTGAATGTTAACTTTTTTTTACCATAATTTTATGACTTTATTCTTAAAAATTGTGGACTTATTTCTCATACTTCTTATATATATATAATATATATATATATATATATAATATATATATATATTATATATATATATATATATATTATATAATTTCATTTTGACTTAAATACTTCGATGTATCCCTTAACTACAACAATCCCTCACTTATCCGAGGAGTTCTAATAATAACTTCCAATAGGTGACATCCGCCAAGTAAGATTCTACAAATCTCTCAATACACTTTTCTCAGACAAACATAAAAACTCAAACGAAATAAAAAAAATGAGAAAAATCCTTGAACTTTCCACCACTTCCAAATCCAAAACTTCTGCTACTGTCTCTTTAAGGACACCCCTTCGCCCGCCCTTCCCTGCCCACTCCCACATTCTGGAAAAAGTTCCCCCGTCCCGATTGGTCAGAAAGGGTGGAGTGAGGGAGAACTGCTTGTTCTTTGGAGGTGTGTCAAAATAACGTTTTCATAGGAAGCACGCCAGTGCGTCTTGGTGATGATAAGGACATGAGTGAGGAAGAGTGTGGCCTTCAAATGAGATGTTTCAGAGCAGATTTTTTTTAAACTTTTTTTTTCACTGCAGGCGAAAATAAAACTCCTTCTGATGTGGAGTTTGAGTTTAGATTTATGCACAACATTAAAAACCGCAGGAATGGGAACATTTCAGGGCAAATTAAGTCAGAAAAAACAAAGTAAACTCATACTAAAAACAGGTAGAAGTCAAAGGGAACTAGAAAAGTTACCTGCAATAATGCTAGTGTGAGTGCTTTTTGCTGAAAGTAGTTGCTGAAGATACTAAAAAAAGTTTAGCTGTTTGTAAAATGTTACATTTGCTTAAAAAAAAACTGGAAATTATGTTAAAGGACTACAAGAGCGCTGAAGTTGACCCAAATTTCTGAAAAATGTGCTTTAAAATCCATAGTAAATGCAAATTTTGCAAAAATGTTTATGTACAAATTAGCTAAAATAAAAGCTAGCTAATTACTTATGTACTAGCTAAGCTCCAACATAGCCTAAAATTCCTCAGTAAGCTAAATTAGTCAAAAACATTAGCCTGTTACTGAAATAGAAACTAAACTCTATATTAGACTAAAAAAAATCCCAGTAGATAACAAATTAGCCAAAAAAAGCTAGCTCGTCGCCTAAATACTAACTTAGCTCCAAAATAGCCCTTATTTTCCTCTGTAAATTAATTTAGTCAAAAATGGTAGGCTGTTGCTGAAATAGAAGCTAAACTTTAAATTGGCTTATGGAAACCCAGTAAATGCCAAATTAGCCAACAAAGCTTAAATGGGCTACTAGCTAAGCTAAAATAGTCGAATATTCCTCAGTAAACCAAAGGACTCAAAAACGTTAACCTGTTGCTAAAATATAAACTTAACTCTAAATTAGCGTAAAAATCACCAGTAGTTAACAAATTAGCCAAAAACAGCAAGCCTGTTGCTAAAATATTAGCTAAACTTTAAATTAGCCGGTAAAAACCTCAGTTGGCAACAAATTAGTCAAAAATGTTAACATGTTACAAAAATATGTTAGCCAAAAAAAAAAACCCAGTAGTTAAAAAATTAGCCAAAAATGTTAGCATGTTGATAAAACAGAAGCTAAACTCCAAATTGGGCTAAAAAAACTACAGTAGATAACAAATTAGACAAAAAAATGCTAGCTCAGTGCTTAAATACTAGTTAAGCCCCAAAATACTGTAGCATAACATTTTTCAGTAAACTAAATATGTTAAAAACGCTAGCCTGTTGCTAAAATAGAAGATAGACTGTAAATTAGCCTATGAACGCTCAGTAGGTGCCAAATTAGCTGAAAATGTTAGCATGTTACCAAATTATTAGCTAAACTCCAAATTAGCATAAAATAATCAGTAGATAACAAATTTACCAAAAAAGATAACACATTCCTTAAATGGGCTAGCTTAAATACTAGTTAAGGCTCAAAATAGCCTAAAATTTTTCAGTATACTGAATAAGTTAAAAACGCTAGCCTGTTGCTAAAATAGAAGCTAACCTATAAATTAGCCTATGAATGCTTAGTAGGTGTCAAATTATTAGCTAAACTCCAGATTAGCATAAAAAACCCGGTAGGGGCGAAATTAGCCAAAAAAGCTAACACAGTCCTTCAATGGGCTATTAGCTAAACTCCAAAATAGCCTAAAATTCCTCAGTAAACTAAATGAGTCAGAAACGTTAGCCTGTTGCAAGAATATAAGCTAAACTCTAAATTAGCCTAAAAAAAACCCCAGTAGTGAACAAATTAGCCAAAACGTTAGCATGTTGAAAAATATTTATATAAAACCAAACCGTTCAGTACGCATTTTGACAAGTCAATACGACATTTTTCACAATATGCATTTCATTTACTTACCGGTAGTTTATTTAGTTCCAGTATGAGGTGCTTTAAGAGTGTCTGCTGCCAGAAACTACCTGGCTCCTCCTACAGTAATTGGACAGAAAAAGTTTTAGCTAAATGCTAGAAAACAACCAAGATACTTATTTTTAAGTCAAAGTAAATCACTTAAAGTAAATACATCACATCACATGTTTTGTTTTCTATAAAGGTAATAAAACGTATTAAATAAAGCCAAACTTATGTTGGGATCTTGTGTTTTTCCGTCTAGGCGTCAGAAAGTCGCGGACGTCGTTAGCTTTCATTACCTCTGTAGTGCTGATATTTGTGCCAGATGTTCAGGAGCTAAAATTGATCCTCTAAAGACTATTATTAAAGTTTAATGAAAACAGATACTCCCGTCTGGATGAAAGGGGGTAAACAAACAAGTGGACAGATGTTGCCACGTCTCTTCGCCCTTTTAGCATGTCTTATTAGAGACGGCGCGGCAGCAGAGCCGGTTTGACGCAGGACTTTTCGGGTTTGCGTCCAGCAGGAATCATGTCTCGTCTCTCTCAGCGACTTCAAGCCCAAGTGCTGCAAATGAGAGGGCCCTGAAGCAAGGGTGCAATCTCTGCTCGCTAAATCACTGGCCTGTGCTCATCGGCCATAAACATGTCACTGCTGAACTGGGTCATTCCTCTCCGAGCGTGCACATCAAACGGGGCCTCCAGTGCAGCGTTAGCCGGCTCTGTGAGCTGCACTTCTGCACACATTTTTGCTTCTTCTTCTTTGGTTTCAGTGCTACACTGATGGAGGAAATATGGAACGAAAATTAAGCTTGAAACTGCATTTCTGAGTATTTCTTTATTCATTTTTTGCTGGAAAAAGCTTGTAACTGTGACTACAGTCGTAGGCTAAAGTCTCCTTGCTCCGCTCCATTCCGATGCTTCCACTTGCAGACAAATAGATCCATGAACGTCTTTGTTTTTTTTGTCCGAGTTGGCATCTGGCTCCAGACTGTACGGCCGGATGGCTCCGATATTGCTCGCCATTTTTGTTTTCCCGCTACTGTTAGGTTAAGTTTGTGAGGGGCTGTAAGCTAGTGGGAAGTGAGGGCGGACTTCTGAAGTTAATTTATGAGAAACTACTGCCACTCTGCAAAAAAACGACACTATTTTTTAAACTTTTGTCTAAAAACGACCTAATCATATAAATTAAAAGACCTCAACGATCGGTGTGGAACTTTAAAGAACGATAGCTTGGAGAGGCCATAAGAAAACAAGACTTTTCCTTTCTCTTTTTTTTTTTCTTTTTTAGAGCCCACGCAACAAACGACAAGACTTGTCTCTGTCTGTGTCACTGATTTCCCAGAAGTCTCCCTGAAGCTCACCAACATTACTCATTAATCACCTGGCTGGGCTTTTTCCAAGATGTCGAGTTAATGTAAGGCAGAAGTCTCTGGATTTGAGTTGTTTTTCTGCAAGAATACAAAATATCACAAAGTATTTTTAAATGCTTGATGTAAGTCTAACTTACTTTTTGGTGAAATGTTTTGAAACAACACATCTTAAATCTCTTGAAAGAAATCGTATTTATAGTTATAAAAAATCTTTATTTTACTCATAATTTACATCTAATTATAACAACTCTATGTAAAAATATGTTATTCCATCTTTATTTTGTTTAGTCTGGAAATAATGATATTTGGATTGTTGCAGTACTTTAAATGGGATATTTTGTCCTGGAAAGAATACTTTAAGGATATAAAACTAAAAAACAATCATAATAATAATAATAATATGCACACTTCCAATTATCAGAACATTAAACTTAAATATGAGTGTTAATAATCAATTTCAAGATTACATTACAAATTATTCTAGGAAAACAAATCTAATTTTCTTCTTAGATTGTTTTACTTATAATAAGGGAGAAGAATCTTTTCTTCAATTTTTTTTTAGCTTGTTTTAAGAAGGATATTTATCATTTTTTCATTCTTTCCTTTTTGTTTTGCAGTAGATTTTGCTTATATTTTATGTTTATTTTTTGGTGGTATTTAAAATTCCCCTTAATAATATTACTCTTAATCATAATTTTCATTGTTTTTTACCAAAATACATTTTTATCATTATTTATTTTTTTTATTGTATTATTTTTTATTAAAACATGTATTTAAAAAAATAGAATAAACATATAAAATAATAAAAAATGAAATAAATAAATAAACATAATCAATTTTAAAACATGCTAGCATTTGCACTGTAACGTTACAGTTATTTAATAAGACGTGGATTTAAAAATAACCACATTTTTGTTGTTTTTAACTAGTTTTAAAGAAAATAAAACTTTAAAGTTCATTCCAATAGTTAGAGCTGCACGCTAAAGATAATTCTCAAATTCCTAGTCATAGAAATACGTTTTTTTATTTTTGCTGCTTTTCATAAAATCCCATCATTCCAAGCAGAAAAACTGCAGCTCGATTTGTTTTATGTCGACACATTTCCTCCCTTGAAACGTTTCAAACGTGTAAACTTTTCCGTCAAAGTTTGCATTTGTTGGAACTTGAGCGGAGCCGCCGCTTTTTGACCTTTAGACCATTTGAACTCCCTCGTGTGCTGAGTCTGTATTTTCATTTTCTGCAGCCACAGGACATCTTGTGTGTAACGTGATCACACGTTTCATTTCCTGGGTGTTCCATTGGTAAACCGTGTACAGCGCAGACGTGCAACGTGGGACAGTTCACATAAACAACTTCTCCTCAACCCCCTTTTTTCTTCTTTTCCTCACTAAAGTATTAGCTTTCTTTTCACGTTGCCACAATATTTAACTGCAAGAAAGCAAAACAATGCAAACACACGGAGCAGCTTAAAAGACTTCCTTGTAATGTTCATCTTTTTTGGTTTTGAGGACTTTTTTTTTCTACTTCCTGTTCTGAGGTATTAGAAAAAAGCTGAACTGATAACAGAAGCTTGCTCCACACGTTTCAGATTCAACATTAATGCTTCCTGCTGCAGAAACCGTCTCTAAGTCATAAATACTTCATAAATCCTTGGATGCATTTCATGAATTTGTGAGCAGGCACTTTCAAACTGTAAGCCGCAGAGTGCAAATATTTTATAGACAGATCAAAGACCCATTTAGGCTCAGTTGGGTCAACTCCGAGCTCAGTGGGTCACTTCTGGGATTGGGAAAAGCTGCGGGAGGTCAGACGTCTGCTGGGACCAACTGGGCCAGGAGTTATTTGCTGATTGGGTTAGATTTGGCCCAAATATTATATGTGATGGAGAGTAAGCAGCCACAACAGTCTGTGTTATCATTCAAGGCCGAGCAGAGGCTGGCCGACCGTTAACTTGGAGCTAATGCAAACTTTTCCAGGGAGCTCAATGTTCTCGTCTTCCTATTTATCTGCAGGAACTTTGAACAGAAATTGCATATTTTTATGTCCAACTATATTTTTATGAATTATAATATTGTCCCGAGTGGTCTTTTAATAATGATTTTGCTGTTTTTAGCCTAAATTAAAAAGAAAAAATGGTCGCTTTCTAAGACATAGTTTCTGCAGAGCGGCAGGAGTTCATTGAAATTCGCCTCTGTGTTGTGAATGGGACTGTAACCCCGCCCTCTCTTTTCATCTTCCATCCAAAGCCCCTCAAACCCCCCAATATGACCCACAATCTCTCTTTGCTATCTTGATCCATCACGATTAGAATAAAGGAACACAGTTTTAATCTTAAATTCTTTTATAAGTGAGAAAAATGCTACAAAAACACAATTTTTGTTGAAGTAGGTCGGTTCCCAGCCCACCTCAAAAGCACCTCCGTGTGATTCAGAAAAAGTGAAAAACTACTTTTTAAGAGGCGTAGTTTAAGTAAATCAGGACTAAGAAAAACTAGTATTCTATGCCTTCGAAGTACCCCAAAAATAAATTTATCCTGAATAGTTTGAGTTTTATCTTCACATATTCATTTTGGTTCCAGTTAAAGTTATTATTGTGTTTTTGGTGTTTTAAACTAGTTCTTGCTGCATTTTTTTGGGAAAATTGAGCTTAAAATTGCATTTCTGAGTATTTATTTGATCAGTGGTGATGTAGAAAACACACTGGGTTCCACCTGGAGCAGGTTTATTAGTTCAACAGGAACTAAGCACAGCTAAAAGTCCACAAAGCTAAATCAGTGTCAGACAGGCAGAGGTCAATCACAAGCATGGGGTCACCGGAGAAGAAACTAGGGTCAGGGCAGGCGGCAAGCAACCAGAGAAGAATTAGGGTCAGAAACAGAAGATCAGGTCCGGATAAGATGCTCGGTAATACAGGCAGGATGTCACAAACAATACTTCGCACTGAGTGAGGCTCAGTGCTTAAGAAGGAAGTGGGTGATCGTCTGATTGGTGTCAGGTAAGTTAGAACTCTGGAGACAGAGGGGAGACAGAGGGGGGTGAGGGGCTGTAAAGGTCGTATCACACTGCTGCTATGTACAATTTGCTCATTGTACATGTATGTAACTTTGGAATTCCATGATACATGTGTGATATTTGTAATTCATTAGTGTTTCTTGCGTTCATTCATAGATGTCCGTCGCTGTTCAAATTTTTTTGGTCGGGTGAAAGTACTTAGTTCATACTTGATTATTACATAAATATTACGCAATAGTGCGTGATTTTTGCGATTTGCAATTTTGTGACTCTCCCCACCTATATCCAATGTGCATTTCACGCATGTACCACTGATGTATAACTTTTAAATTGTGTATGTAGCGCAGATATCAGATTAAAATGACAATTGATGCACACATCAGAAAAGAATTACACATAAACATTGCAATAATCGGTTCAAGCAAGATTGTGTGGCGGTTATTTGAATCAGTCCGTCTCTCCATCCCTCCAGCAGTCGATACCGAGTGGGAGTCTCCCACTCTCCCATCCAGCTCATCCGGGCGGCGGGACAGTACTTTTTGTACTGGTGTCGATCTGGGGAATCCAATTATTTAACGAAAGCAACGCATTATCAGGACGGCTCACGGTGAGTGTTGACGCCATGTGATTTCTGCACAATGCTCTGAGTGTCAAAGTGAAGAAATTCAATGACGCCGTTCTTTGTGTTCTTTATTTGTTCTTCCTCTGTGGTTTTAATGGGGTTAATTTGTGATAAATCTGTGAAATTCTCACTTTTTCCACCACATACGATCAATTTTCATATGTACAACATGCGCAAATCGTATGTAGCGTCAGTGTAACAAGCCTTAAGCTAGCGAGGAAACAAGCAAACGGAGAGCTCTCAGCAACAAGAGGGGAAGAGGGGGCGGGGTTGCTCTTCGCTAACAGTACCATTCACAACTCAGACAAGAATTTCTAAACGACTGTCAATCTGCAGAAACTATGTCCTACACTTTTTTTAATTTGGCAAAAAAAATCATAATTAAAAGACGATGGGACACTTTGAAAATAGATCAAAAGATGATCGACTTTAAATTTTATCTTAAGCCTCTAGGCTTTGGTTTTCTTTCATATGACACGTGCTCATTTTTCCAAACAAGCACTAACCATGGATAGAAACGTTTGCAAAAGCCACAAGTTTCAGTCCATAAAACACTTTCACCTCCTCACGACTCCCTATTTTTTTAAGTTTTTTTTTTCTTTTTTTGAGAGTTAAAGCTGTCAAGACAATCCAGATAACTGATACTGACGATTTTACAAATACAACACAAAAGAGAGAGAAGTAAGGAAATCTTTTCATGACCTCACCAGAGACTCTGACGTGCATGCAAATGGGATTTTGCTATTTCAAAGACAGGTCCAAACCATAAACAGTACCAGCAAATAACGGCCAGCGCTGTCAAGAAAGAGGAAGAAAACCGTCAGAAATCTTCCACTGCCAGTTTCAGGGGGTTTGGAAAACAACAGAAGCAAAGTTAGTAATAGGTAACTTCATGAAAACAGTTTAACCCAAACAAAAGTGGAATAAAGAAACAGTCTGGGTTTAAAAAAAATGTCCCTTTCTTTCTGTATTCAGAATTGAACATGGAATATTTGTGCTTAAACAGGGACTTGTTCTCTTGACTGACAGCTTTTCATCAAATTCTCAAGTCTGAAACCGGTCCTACCGGGCAAGTCCCAACAACTGCCGGGCTTGTCTGTTCTCTGTCCTTTTTGGGAAAGGTTGGGCTTCTAAAATATCTTTCATGTTTGGAGTCAAACCGAATTTACATGAAAACGTAGTAAACCTGAAGTATGCTAGAATATAAGTACAGCAAGTATGGGGTCTGCAACCTTTAGCATCTGAGGAGCCATTCTGGTCCATTTTTCACCGACCACGACCCAGCAGGAGCCTCAAAGTCGCACTGCACCCTTTAGAGAAAAAGGACAGGAATTTGTATTTATTGTTACAATTCTGATAAATAATAGAAAGCAGCTTATAACTTTTGACAAAGGATCAAATGAGTTCCTTTCAAAATAAAAGACACCCTGTGTCTCATGTCAAAGCAGCAAATTAAGCAGAAGGTAGTGTGATGTCTTGAGTGATTTATGAATAAAAAACTATTTAGTTTAATAATCATCATTGGTGGATCTCAGTCAAAACATTTCTAGAGCTACTTAAGTGAAGTTGTGTGTTTTTTGGACCATAAGGCGCATTTAAAATCCTTGAATTTTTTTCAGTAATAGACAATCCCCCTTTCTGTGGTACACAAAAAATCTGTCAAAATGTTCAACTTTGGTAAACTACGAACCCAAATTGCTTCATGGGTTGTTGGAGCATTATGGGTAATGTAGTCAGAAGCCTAAACTATTTGTAAATGAAAAGAATTGAGTTTGACTTACTGGACCTTTTTGTTTAGTTGATGTGGTGTACAGTCCAAAAAAATACTCTGATTAAAATTAAAAGCATGTTTTGATTTTTCAATCAAAAAAAGGGCCAAAGAGCCCTGATAGAGACCATGTAGGTTCAGGAGGGCTGGTACTGGCAATTTGGTAAATATCACGATACATACATGTATATCACGATACAATATATATATCACAATATATCCCAAGACAGTACACGAGATATTTTACCACTTTGTAAAGAGTATGACTTAGAAAATAAACTTTGTCAGAGTTTTTAAGTCTAAGACATCAGCAAAAAGTTCATAATTGATCATAGTTCCTTTTTTTTTTTTTTTTTTACTGTTTTACATTCACTTCTTCACTTTTTATGAAATTTTAAGATGTTTTTATTTTAATAAACTATTTTCCATTTAATTGAAAGTATTCTATTTTTATGTTTATCAAGTAATTTAAAAAAAAAGGGAAACTCACAATAAAAAACATTTACAGCAATTAAAAACAATGGAAATTTTTGAATATCATGTCACATTTAAGAATAAAATGGCATTGATATCGACGATATTGACCGGTATTGGATCAATACTGCCCAAGCTCCAGTATGTATTGTATTGTAATGTATTTATAGTAACACCCACTCTAATAAAAATTGCGTTTTTTGTTTTTAACCTGTTCTTGGAGCATTTTTCCTGATGACAGAAGACAAATATAAAGAGAATTAAGCTTAAAATTGTGTTTCTGAATATTTCTATTTTCTAATAGTAGTAAATCTGGAGCAGACGGAAAAAAAAAGTTTGAAAAAGATCGTAGAAGCTACTAAAATAAGCCACAAGCTTCCTGTTCCACTTTGTTCTGATGCATCCACTTGTAGACGACTAGATCCACGTACATCTACATCTGTATGGCTGGATGGCGCTAACGTTGCTCGTCTTTTTGCTAATGTTAGGTTGGGGTTGTGAGGGGGCTGTAAGCTAGCGGAAGAGCACTTAAACAGATGGATGATGGGAAATGAAGGCAGGCTTGCACCACGCCAGCAGTCCTGCCCACAACTCCTGCTTTGTAGAAACTACATTTGAGAAAATTATATATTATTTTTATTTGGCTAAAAACGGTAAATCATAATTAAAAGAATGCTTTGAAAATGTATCAAGAGAAAATCAGAGCAGGAAATAGAATGTAACTGTCACCGTTCACCATCTCCAGAGTACTGTCAGCACTACATCTCCCAGCAGCCCCAGCACACAGTTCCTAGATGCTGCTCAGCTGTAAACAATCTGACAATCATCCACCTGTTACTTAAGCAGCGAAGTATTGTTTGTGCCACCCTGTATTACCGAGCGTTTCTATCTGGCTTGATCTTCTTCTCTGATTGCCTGCTGCCTGCCCTGACCCATGCCAACTCTCCTCTTGTGATTGACCCCTGCCTGTCTGACCCTGATTTAGCTTTGTGGACTTTTAGCTGGCTTAGTTCCTGCCTAAACTAATAAACCGGCTGGAAGTGGAACCGGCCGTCTGCCTGTTTGTGAGAGTAACATTTAACAAACATCTCGCTGTGATAATCTCATCTAAGATACAAAAACAAACTCCAGAATGCAGCTCATGTTGGTGCTCATGTGCACGTCTGTCTGAACTCACTGGTCAATCAACACTCGAACTGTGACCGAAACTGAAAAAGGAGGATTTACTGGTGAATGGAAAGATAATCATTGTCTAACGAGTTAATGACTGAATAAAGACTCGTCGTTCACACAGACAAAACCCCAGAACTGAACTTTCTCCAAACTTTTCTCAGAATATGATAGAAATGGAATGAAATTATGCAAGAATGAATGTGTTAATTATCAGTTGTGAGTGTTGCATCCGTACTTCTTCAAGCTGGAGCTCACAGGAAGCGTCTTCTCCTTTTTTTTCCGTGTTTTTTGACAGGAGCCGGGCTTGTTTGAATAAGCTTTTGTGGGTGATGCATTTCACAAGTTTGTCTTATGTGAGCGAGCATTATGGGATTACCCATGTGAAAGTTCTCAGCTTGTTCACAAAAGTAGAATAACCTGTGAGCGGTGCTGGCTGGGGCAAATGGGGGCGGGGGGTGGGGGGTTGGAAACCTGAGAACTCAACACATTTGAGTGAGCCAATTTATAAAATCTCTGAAATTAACAAAGATTATTGGTTTAAGGGGCCCTTCGGTGGCAGCAGGAATTCTTCGCCAGGCACGTCCGCCGCTGGGGCATGAAAGACGCCGCCGCCGCCGCCGCCGTGTACTTTAAGCTTAGCGTCATCACCTGAGCCGCAACGCAGCTTCTGAGCCATCAGATTACTTCTGATAGATTCTGGATGATAAGAGAAAAACATGTTTTTCATGTGGCAGAAGAATGTAAATCTCACAAAAAAGACATTTTTGATCGTCTTGACCTTCCTTCGCATTACTTTGACATGTTTTCCCGACCGGTGGAATGCTGGGAAGAACTTCAAAGCTGCTCCAATCTGGAATTATAGATACTCGACTTGTTCAATTGGAACAAACTCATGCTTTAGATGACATCAAAGTTGTCAAAATTGCATTTTATTTTAAAAAAGTAGCAACAATTTCTCAATATTTTCATTTTTTTATATAAAATGTGGCTTTTCAGCACAAAGCAGGCCAAAGAAAATGGTCGTAGAAGAAGCAAACCCCAGATGTGGTCACCTGACTCACTTTATTTAAAACTCGCATGTCACATGCAGGATGTGGCATCCGCTTGAGCGCTGGTGAAACTTCCCCCTCTAACGCTGTCACTGAGCTGAAGATTTGATCTGCTGTTGCCATGGCAGCACAGGTATCCAGTTCCATCCGTCGATTGTACGTGAGAACTGGATCGTGACACGGTTTACTGCTGGTTCCAGCCAAATGAAGTCAATTGCCTGTTGGAGCCAGATGTTGTCAGTGAGCAGGGATTGGAGTCAGTGTTTCTATAGCAACAACTCACACCAATCAGGAGTGAGCTTGTTGGAAGTTCGAACCCCTACCACTTGAATGGAAACATAGGTTGTGTCGAATTCCCTCCTTTATCCCCAATTACTTAAAAATTATAGTGGATTTTAAAAGTAATTCGGACATGATGCTCATTGCTTTATTTTCGTTTTATTCTAAAAAAAAAACATATATAACGATTAAAAACAAACACTTCAAGGCATTTATTTTGACTCCACTGCGTTCTGAAGGTGAAAATGTGGACGGTTTATTCAAATATTGCATTCAAACACGTTTTTTTTGTATGAAATTGTTCGACTGCAATGCATTGTGGTCCAGATCCGCTAGATCCGTTATTCGGACAGCACTAGAAAATGGCGAACGCACCATATAGTGATTAAGGGGGGGGGGTCGGACCCAACCAACGTGAAAGTTTGAACGTTGAAACAACTGATTGGTCCGTTTACGACTTAAATAATAATTATTAATAATCCGAGTCCGGATGAAGTTTAGTCGTGCAACCGCTGATGTCGAGGTGAATGGCAAGAACCAGGTCTGCGCTTTTATTTTGGTAAATGTATGACTTGCTTTTATTTATTTATTTATTTTTGAACAAGGAAAGCCACAAAAATACAATCCCCTCAATCATAGAAATAAGAAAAAAGTACATTGTGGCTGTGCTGTAATACAGAGACACATAAACAGAATTTTAGATGAATAAAAAAAGTACCTCTAAAAAATCCCAAATCCGGATTTATTTTGAAACCTCTGATTCCTTCTTCTTTCTCTCCAGGTTTCAGGGACGACTGCGCTGCTACCCATCATCACGTGCCTTCGATCAGATTTCTTTTTGTTTCCAGTGAGATTCTTGTCTTCCCTGCTATGTTATCTGTCTTGCATAACTCTTTTTTTTTTTGTCAGGTTTTGTGCCCTTCAGGGTAGGTTTGATATCCTGTCCTGCAGAAACTTATGTTCAGTACATTTTGTTTAGTGAAGTCTTTTGTGTGACTTTGACTTGCCTCTGCATGTGAACGAGCATAAGACGGGCGTGACTTTTTCAAGACACTAGACAATATAATTCCTCTAAATGTATTTATGTTGATCTTTTTGAATATACATATATATATTTAATTTATTCAGACCATCAGACTGACTTTAAAGTTTCATAAACTCACAAAATAACAAAATTATTTGTTTTAAAACATAATTATCAAAGACAATAAGTGTTCCGTGCAGCAAAACTGCTGCATAACTAAAGCTTAATTTGATTTACGTATAATTAAATCATCACTGACCACCCTCAGATACAACCAAAGTCTAAATTTATGTTAAAACGATCAATAAATCTTTACATTTTTGTTTTATTTTTATCACTCCTCCTTCTAAAACAGCTTTATTTCAGACATATTGAAATATTTCCCACCAATTTTCCTCCTTACAGTCATCCCAACGTTTTCAATGAGATCCCCACATCATCATACCACCGCCTCCATGTTGCTAATACAGATCATATGTAAGTGTAATTGAACACACGATTCAAAAGCTCTTTAAAACCTAGAACATTTTTGCCATAAAAAGCTCCACCATTATATTTTAGCTTATGAAATATACCCAATAAAAATTATTTCTCATAAAAAAACAGATCAAAATATTAGTATTTTATTTACATTTTAAACGGTGGTTTTTGTAACAAAAAGAAAAATACAAATTTAGAAAAATCCTAAAAACATGCTTGAAAAATTCTGGAATTTTGAGAGAAAAAAATACAAAAAAAATAATTAATACGATACTGGAGACTTGGGCTTTGGTCCTCCCATTCCTGAGACTTGTGAGACTTCACCCTGGCACTTGGAAAATAGCAACAATTTGAACATCATGTTAATATTTTTTGGAGTGTGGAGCAAATGATCTTAATTAGCACCTCCCAGACACTTGAAGCAGAGCAGCAGGCTCACACTGCTGGGTTTTGTTGTTTTAGTTTTGGGCTGGACTTTGGTAGTCTTGATTTGCTGGCTTTGTTTATTTGTTTTCTTCAGGTCGATTTTGGTTAGTTAGCCATTAGAAGGAATCTGCTGGGTCAGCAGTTTCCATGACTTATTTTATGTTAGACCAAGGTTCCAATTTCCTTTTGGATTGTCTTTTCATTTGGACCAGCACACTAATTATTTCATTTTTGTTCTTTCATTTCAGGACACCAGACCAAAGCCAGGTTTGTCCATAAGGGGCGCAACATCAAGATCACCCGGCGATAGTCCTCTAAGGTTAAATAATATTTGGGAATACTTCAGATTTTTTGTCAAATGTTAGACTTCATATTCATTGTTTTCCTTCAAATTTCCCATTTTGTTCGTTTTGTAGTTAAATCATTAAGTTAAACCTTAACTGCATCTAATGAAGCAGGTTTTTGAATGTGTTTTTTTTTTTTTGTATTATTTTTAAACCTTTTCTTCCTACAAATTTGACAAGTTTCGAAATACGACAAATACACGAATAATCCATGAATGCACATTTTCTCCGAAAAAGCTGTTCAGCCTTGATCCGTTCAACACGACGCTAAAACAAGAAAAAGCTTTCTCCGTCTGTTTGATTTTGCTACTTCAGCTTCTGTCGTATTTTACATGATTTCTTTTGCAATCTAGTATGAAAGTACAGTCTATAGTACTTCCCCTTTTATGCAGTCCTAAGATAACTAGTTGCTAAATATGAAAATGTTTCAATTGAAAACATTTGAAGATGTAGTCGTTTTTATGTGAGTGGTTTCTGTCCAAATCTACTAAATGCATAAATTTTTAATAGTTTTTATATAGTTAAAACTAGTTTTTACCCTAAAAAGGCAAACTTAATCAATGTATCTATATATTTATGATAATATATCATTAAGTGGTTGAAAAATAAATGGATTATCTCATCCAAACTTTATTTAAAAGTGTGTTTGAAGACGCTGACCGAAGCGGTGAACATAATTAAAGTGTTGGATCAGAAAGAGAAACATTGATGTCACTACACCTCAAGTTATGCAATAAATAGGAACACAGTTACTAAGTTTAACCTTTTTTTTTGATTGAATAAGCAGCCTCAGAACAAATGCAAGTCAGCCAGAGCTCTCAGAATAACATTTTATCCATTTTAATTTGCAAAGTCCATCCAATAAATGTTTTGTCTGAGCACAGACAGTGTGTGGGGAGCGCTCTGGGTATGTGCAGGACAGCAGATGGGTCAGCAGAGACTGACTATTTAATCAGAGAGGGTGGGGGGTAAAACTGTGTGTGTGTGTGGAGGGGTGGATTTAGACTGTACGGCTGGGTTGTTTAAATTTTCATCTCCATCAGCTGCAGCCAATTTAGACGTTCAGTAGCTTTCAGCTGGAAACCGTGTGCTTTTGAAGAGAATAAGTTTCATCTCTGGTGTCGTAACGGCTGGAAAGTCTCAAAGAAGAAGAAGAAGAAGAAGTGGCGGGACGCTATCAAAAACCAATTCTGTTCAACTGTGGCAACAAACCGCAACACTGTGCTAAAGTTCCTATATTTTTTTGCTGTTGTTCCCCAACTTTTCTTCCTGTTTTTGGTGCAGAGGATGCTCTCGCCGGCGTCTGTGGAGGAGCTTGTGCAAGGGGCCAGCCCTGCACAAAGCTGCTTACAGTTTCTTTTAGCATAGCCAGGACAGTATAGGGGATTTCTGCAAGCCAGCACTGTTTCCCAGCCATAATTAGGCCACCCACATTCGCGGCCATGCGCCTCAGAGTAACTCTGTATCAGGCTTCTGAGAGTCGAGTAATGATTCATGGAGGAGATGGAGAAAAGCATTGTCTGAAACCAGCTTACGTGCAGAGCTGAGCGTGCCACAAACATCTATTTTTTGGGGTTTTGTTGGCACGACTATGAAAAGAAATGCAGCAATGTTTTAATTTTAACTTAAAAAAAAGGAAAAAATATATATACTTTTTATTAAATACAATTATTCTAAGCTTTATTTGAAGATTCTGATAATAAAATCCAGAAGATTCCTTAGGGATTGACATAGAAAGTTATGTAATTTCCAAAGGTGTTTCATGCTGCATGCAGAAGTACATGGAAGGGGGTGTAGGCCGCGTTGCAGGAATCCCATTGGTCAAAATCCGTGACGCTATTGATTGACAGAATTCTGGACCAATCAGAGGCCGAGTCTTTGTCTCGCCCCCTCGGCCAAAGGGGCGACGTTGAAGGGAACATTTGTTCGGGACGGGGGAGACTGTGCCGTTGTGCCGTCTGGCTTGTATTTCGTAACACTTTGTACTTGTCATTAAATCGGATTTAAACTCGAGCGGAGATTTTTTTTTTTTTTTCTCCTCCTGCAACCGAGTTGGATCCGGATTCGTTTGGAGTTTTTGAGTTTTTCTCATCGATCTTTTCAGGGAAGTTTGACGAAGTGGAGGCGATTTGAGGGAAGAGTCGCTGGAAGCGTTCGGTGATTCTCGGTGAGTTCCTGCTGCCTCAGCTCGACAACTTTGCTAGCAAAAAAAAAAAAAAAAAAAAGTGTTTAAAAGCCTTTTATTAATGTATCAGCGCTAAACCAACAACAAAGAAGTAAAACACTATTTTTCTTTTCAAACTTTTATTTCGAATTCTTTTAATTTGCTAGCGCGGCTAACATGTTAGCTAGCAGTATTTAATAAAACCGACTCTCTGGCCACTTTATCCGGCTTTTACGAGTTTTAATCTTCTATAAACGCTCAAAATATCCAGGAATTTGCGGTTTTTATCCCGCACAGACGCGGGTTTAGCCCGGTGGAGAGAGGAATGGAGGAAGGAGCTCATGCTAGCAGCGGCCGTGCAGCTCTCTCTGTGCCAGTAACTGTAAATGGCCCTGTAAAGTAAGTGGCTCATAATAATAGAGTGCAGGACAGTGAATTATTTACTTTTGTTACAGTCACTGTGGTGGAAGGCGATGAGAAATATCCCAGAGATGATATATTGAGGGAATAAATGAGCAAACAAACTTTTGTTTTTAAGCTAGTAGTGGTTGAAAAGCAGTTTTTTTCATACACTTTTACATTTATTTTCCTCTTTTGAATACAATAAAGTTCATGTTTGCTTACATTTCTTTGTTTTATTTACTTTAGTTAAATTCAAAGTTGATTTATTGGTAGAATAAATAGTTGTGACTAGCAAACAAGCTTTTTTTAGGCCAATAGAGGTTGAAAATCTCATTTTTTTGGTACACTTTTAGATTTATATTGCTTTATTTCACTCTTGAATTAAAGAAAAACAATTTTTGCATGTATGATTATATGTTTTTATTTGTTTTATTGTCTTCAGTTACACTCAAAGTTGATTTATTGGTGGGAAAAATAGTTATGCTATCAAACAAACTTTTTTTTAATGCTAATAGAGGTTGAAAATCTCATTTTTTGGTACACTTTTAGATTTATATTGCTTTATTTCACTCTTGAATTAAAGAAAAATCCTTTTTGCATGTTGAAATATATGTATTTATTTGTTTTTATTTACATTTGTTGCACTCAAAGTTGATATTTTTGGTGGAATAAGTAGTTTTGGTTAGCAAACTTATTTGTTTTTATGCTATTGGTGGTTGAAAAGCTTTAGATTTAGCTTTATTTTACTTTTCAGAATACAAGAAAGTTCCTTTTTGCATGTTTAATGACATTTATTTATTTGTTTTATTGATTTATTGGTAGAATAAATAGTTATGGTTAGCAAACAAACTTTTTTAATGCTAATAGAGGTTGAAAATCTCATTTTTTGGTACACTTTTAGATTTATATTGCTTTATTTAACTCCTGAATTAAAGAAAAATCCTTTTTGCATGTTGAAATAAATGTATTTATTTGTTTTTATTTACATTTGTTGCACTCAAAGTTGATATTTTTGGTGGAATAAGTAGTTATGGTTAGCAAACTAATTTGTTTTTTATGCTATTGGTGGTTGAAAAGCTTTAGATTTAGCTTTATTTTACTCTTCTGAATACAGGAAAGTTCATTTTTGCATGTTTAATGACATTTATTTATTTGTTTTATTGATTTATTGGTAGAATAAATAGTTGTAGCTAGCAAACAAACTTTTTTAATGCTAATAGAGGTTGAAAATCTCATTTTTTGGTACACTTTTAGATTTATATTGCTTTATTTAACTCCTGAATTAAAGAAAAATCCTTTTGCATGTTGAAATATATGTATTTATTTGTTTTTATTTACATTTGTTGCACTCAAAGTTGATATTTTGGTGGAATAAGTAGTTATGGTTAGAAAACTAATTTGTTTTTATGCTATTGGTAGTTGAAAAGCTTTAGATTTAGCTTTATTTTACTCTTCTGAATACAAGAAAGTTCATTTTTGCATGTTTAATGACATTTATTTATTTGTTTTGATTTATTGGTAGAATAAATAGTTATGGTTAGCAAACACATGCTAATAGTGGTTGAAAAGCTCATTTTTTCCACAGACTTTTAGATAAATTTAGCTTAATCTTACTGTTTCAAATAAAATAAAACTTTTTTTTGCATGTTTAACTATATTTATTCATTTGTTTTGTTTACTTTTGCAGGATAATTGGTTATGGCTAGAACAAACTTTTATTTTTATGGTAGTATTGGTTGAAAAGCTTAATTTTTTCTCCTTTGTTACACTCAAAATTGATTAATTGGCTGGCAAACAAACATATTTTTGCACCAGCTGACCTTTTTGTGGTTAAATAGCTTTAATATTTTATACTTACATTTCCTCTTGAATAAAAGAAAACGTAATTTTTCTTATTTAATTATGTTTTATGAAAGTTGTAAAAGCTTTTATTTTGAAATGTCTGGAGTTTTTGAGGCAGTTCCTCTTGTTGAAGATGGCCCCTCTCCTCTCATCTTACAGGTCTGGATTAGCACTCAGAAGATCCCAGCTGCAGGCCATTTACTGATGGGTACATACAGTGGGGCCATACGACAAAAGAGCTGCAGTTTATTGTCAAGAGACGGGAACTGTGGGAGAACTTTAGCTGTCTCCATAAAACGGCTTTTATAGGTTAGTCGTTATTGACAGATGAGCACCTGGAGCCAAAAGTCCCGCCGCTGATACGAGCCCGAGAAAACGCCTCAAAGCGATCAGCATGAGTGCCGAAGCATATCAGTACCGAGCGCTTTACGACTACAAAAAGGAGAGGGAGGAGGACATCGACCTCCACGAGGGGGACGTGTTGTTGGTAAGCAAAGGAGCCCTGGTGGCCCTCGGGTACACGGACGGGCTGGAGCAGCAGCCGAACAAGATCGGCTGGCTGCCGGGCTTCAATGAAACCACTCAGGAAAAGGGGGACTTCCCCGGGACGTATGTCGAGTACATCGGGAAGAAGTGGATCTCTCCCCCCACTCCCAAACCGAGGCCCGTCCGACCTCTACCCGTGGCTCCCAGCCCCGTCAAAACCGACGCGGAATCCGACTCGGAACAAGGTGAGCTTCAATTCTTCTACAGTTCTGGTTATCAGCAGTTTTAGTTTTTGGGTCAATAAATTTGACGCAGTTGTAATGGCGTCCAGCTGCAGTGAATGTAAACCGAGCGGGGTCCCAGAGGACAATGGTGCCGGTGTGTGCCCCGGGCTCCGAACAGGCCGTATGGTACCAGTGGATGTCATCTGTTTTTCTGCTCAAACAGCATCCAAAGGGACTGTTGTTCCCAAATTAGCATTGAGAGGGAGCCTTTGATCCAGACGCTTTTCTGTTTGAAGCCGTAAAACTAATTTAATTACCTTTTCATTTATTTTTCTGACAACCATAAAGCTGGTGCGGCGCTCTAAAGATTTGAACGCTCTGGTTTCCGGAGGTATTTTTAAACAAACCTGCCCGAGCTGTTTTTATCAAACCTCTTCCTGGTTGAAACCCAACAGCAAGAGAACCCACAAACCTTTGCTCATGTCGGCGCCGGTTTTGGATTTAATCAATCCTGCATGTTTCCTCGCCATTTTCCAGCTCGACCAAAAAGTGGCGTGATGCTATTTCCTGCAGCGGTTATCGTTGCATAAAAGTCTCGTACCATTCCACACATATTACACATAATGGGGGCATGAAACATGGAGCTATTTTGGTCCGCTGGCGCTGATTCAAATCGCTTTGTTCCCCTTATCTTTGTGTGGAGCCAAACTAAACACGCGTGTTCGATTCCTGTAATATAAATCGGTTTCATGTCCTGGTGGCCGTCGGTGCGATTTAAAAGGGGTTTTCATTTACTGGGGTTACGGCTCGAACAAGTGACTCCTGGTTTCGGGGAAACGAGGACCCTTTGAAGTCAAAGTTGTGGGTCAGGCCACAGCTATGAGGAGTAATCAAACTCCCACCCTTTTAGGAGACGCTCCGGCCCAGCCGGCGTGGATGTGCGCTTCCAGCTCCGTGCGTGTGAAGCGGCAGCTGGAGCCGCCAGGTTTCTAGTTTCTGCCCGCCGTGGTCCGATTGTGAAATTCTTTGCTGTGGTTTGCAGAGCAGGGGCTGGTGGGAGGGGGGGCAGCTGTGGATGAGCGGCGGCGGCGAGCCCGGAGCGAGTGTGAATGTAGCACAGGGAGAAGAAAAGTCTCTGTGTCCCCGGCCTGAGAAATGGGTGGGGAGCCGGGGGCCCCGGGGTTACGGCCAAGGCAGCGCCGCTGTAAAGGATAGTGTGCGGCGGATTCTGGGGCTTGGCAGAGGGGCCCGAGTCGGAGGGGGGGGACCAGGGCTCCACACACTCAGGGGGGCTTTGAAGAGGGTCTCGTTGCTCCCAGAGTGTTTGTGATTTATTACCCACCACTAAGGGATCCAGCTCCCTTCCTCCTTCACCGCAGTTTTTTTTTTTTTCTCTCTCTCTCTCAATGTTTTGATAGTTCCTACAGTCAGCAAAGGGAGGGCAAAGAAGGTGGAGAATTGAGGCACGGGGTGGTGGGGGGGTTACATGAGTGCAGCAGATGTGGAGATGGAAGCAGAAAAAGAAAAAGGGCAGGGCTGGGAAACTATTCCGATTCATTCCAGTTCTTTTTCTTTGCCTTTTTTTTCGGCGCTGCTCCTGCGCCGGGCCTCTGAGCTCAAAACAGAAATGTGTTCGGGCTCGCCAAGAGGAAAGAACATTACAGTTGGGGAGTTTTGATCTCCCTTTTAAACGCACTTCAAGGAAAATAAGATTTTCAAACTGCAAACAGAACGTCGTCGTTACAGATACTTCGCTGCAACGTTGAAATGAATATTTCGGAGGTCCAATCTGGTGGCATTTTTCTCATGGTCGAGGACTTGTACATAAGGATAATTGAGATTAAAGTTGTTTTTTTGATTGTTTCTTTATTCAAATTGTTGTAAATCCATAGTGGACAACAAAATTCAGTTGTGTTGTTCAAATTACTATAGTAAGCTCTAGGGCTGCCACAAACGATTATTTTAATAGAGATTATTTTTTCCGATTAGTCGACTAATCGGGTCATGCGCAAACTGGATGTAAAAACGCTGAAGTTGATAACCAGCTGAAATGTTAATTAAATGCCAAATTAGCCTAAAAAATAAAAAGAGCCAAAGTTAACCAAAATAGCTAGCATGCTGCTGAAATATTAGCTAAACTCAAAATTAGCCTAAAAAAACAGAAAAATCCTAAATTAACCAAAAAGCTATGTCGCTGAAATATTAGTTAAACTTAAAAATAGCTTAAAAAACTAAAAAAAAAAAACCTTAAGTTAGCCAAAACAGCTAGCATGTAGATTAAATATTAGCTAAACTCCATAAAAGGCCAAAGAAACTTATTAAATGCCAAAATAGTCCAAAAAGCTGGCAGAATGCTATTATAACTTTTAACTTTACTACACTCTGACTTCATACAATATAAAGTAACGATTAATCGACTATTAAATTAGTTGTCGATTATTTTAATAGTCGATTAGTCATCGATTAGTCGACTAATCGTGGCAGCCCTAGTAAGCTCCATTCTGATGCATCCACTTGCAGACGACTAGTCTTCGTTTGTGTCATATTAATTGGACGACTGGATGACTCCAATATTGCTCGCCATTTTTGTTGCACCAGTCGTGTGAAGTTGGGTTGTGCACGTAAACAGATGGATGATTGGAGGCGGGCAGGCCGACTCTTCCCGCCCACAACTCTGAGGCGAGATTTTCATCAACAAGTGCTGCTATGCAGAATTAATATTCTAAAAAAAAAAAAAAAAATCTTAAAAGGATCTTAAAAATTCTTACATTTTGAGCCTTAAAAATGCCTCTCCATTTCATACTTTTTGTCGAATATTTAATTTTTTAATTGCGAATATTTTGATAAAAAGCTGCAGAGCCAGTTGTTATGCACTAATACAGAGGGGTCCGACCTTTTTCAGGTCATGGACCAGTTTAAATTATACAATATCTTCATGGACCAGTCCGAATGGGGCAGAAGTTGGCGTTTTTAAGCTTCTGGTCGAAATCAAATGCTACTACAATAAATTTTGTTTAAATAGTCTAAAAACATCAGTAGATATTTGCTACACAGATGAAAATTCAATAAAACAAAGTTGTTGATTTGTCGTTTCCTTGAAATAATTCCTCAAAGGAAACATTACCTGATTTTATTTTATTTTTTTCCACCATAGAATCCCATTTTATCCCTCAATCCAGGCTCAGATTATCCTTCAAACCAAACAGATCGATCATATTTTTGTCTCAACACAAATCCTCATTCATTAAGTTTTTATTTCCAACACAAACATTTTTTTGAGCTAGTTTCAGAATAATTCCGCCTTGCTGTAGGAAAAATCTCAAATATCTCAAGTTTACACAAATCAACAACTGTACTGGATTGAATCTTTATCCTCCTTTAAACCTTGTAATGAAGAATTTCCCTTAAACGTCAAAGTGGAGGCTAACAACCGGACGCTAGCTTCAGCTACGACCGACTTTTAAGATGTGATGGATAAATAAAGCATTCATTCTCTATAGATAATATGAACGTGAATCCACTGTGTCTGTAACTTTATTATCTGTGCGTGTGGAACAGTTGTTTAAGCTGTTTGTAAATGGTTGTAAATCGTTGTAAATGGAAGAAGACTTCAGGTTTCACCCGCTAACAGCATCTTTATTGTTCTTTGAAGTCGAAGGGTCGTTTTTTGGTTTCCTCATCGACTCTTTTCTCCCCAAAGAAACTTTCCAAATACGTTTTCTTTAGTTTTTGTTGTTGACTTTGGGCTACTATCTTAGCAATCCAGCTAGCCGTGCAGGTAGTCGCTTTAAGTCACGTGACCAACGCAGAAGTTTTTCAGAATAAAACTTCCTTCATGATCAGCAAATAAACTAAATGGAAATAATGTAAATTAGCGCATTTATTTTTTTTTTCTCTGTATGGTTGCTAGTTGCCCACGCAGGCGTACGCTCAATGCCCAAAGAAGAGCGCTAATCGAACAGACTGCAAACAACAAGATTTATTTATTTTCATTTAAACTAAGATACGAGGATAAACCCCTAGAGATGAAACATCTCGTTTTCAACGGGGTCCTCCATTTCAAGAAATAAAGACAAATGACAGAGTAGAAACCAAGCAAGAGAGTAAAAACAAATGTTAAATACACAATAAACACACACATAACCGGACAGGCTCCCCAACATAACGTTTCAGAAAGTTAAAATAAACACATTTGTAGGGCTGCCACAAACGATTATTTTAATAGTCGACTTAATCACCGATTATTTTTCCCGATTAGTCGACTAATCGGGTCATGCGCAAACTGGATGTAAAGACGCTGAAGTTGATAACCAGCTGAAATATTAATTAAATGCCAAATTAGCCTAAAAAATAAAAAGAGCCAAAGTTAACCAAAATAGCTAGCATACTGCTGAAATATTAGCTAAACTCAAAATTAGCCTAAAAAAACCCAGAAAAATCCTAAATTAACCAAAATAGCTATGTCGCTGAAATATGAGTTGAACTTAAAAATAGCTTAAAAAAAAAAAAAAAAAACCTTAAGTTAGCCAAAACAGCTAGCATGTAGATTAAATATTAGCTAAACTCCATAAAAGGCCAAAGAAACTTATTAAATGCCAAAATAGTCCAAAAAGCTGGCAGAATACTATTATAACTTTTAACTTTACTACACTCTGACTTCATACAATATAAAGTAACGATTAATCGACTATTAAATTAGTTGTCGATTATTTTAATAGTCGATTAGTCATCGATTAGTCGACTAATCGTGGCAGCCGTACACATTTGCTAAGGACATACAAAAAACCTGAACTGATAAAGGAAAAAGCAAGCCACTGACAGTTAAAAAGCAAAGACAAAAGGAGATTGACAAGAAATTCAGAAATTAAAAGCAAACAAGTATGTTTGAGATGGATTAACAGATCTTGCTTGATGAAATAAGATTAAAAGTTACAGTTTTGATCATAAAATAGGAATAAATGAGAATTTGTCTCAATCTTTTACATGCGTTGATTTAAAAAGGTTTTGAATATAAAATTTAAACCTGTAGTTTCTCTTTTTAATAGTTTTTTTTCGTGTTTGTGTAATAGTCTTCTGCTCACAGCAGTCTGAAGTCTCCTGTAAACGCATGTCCAGTCTCGCTTTAGGAAACACTCGATTCTTCAAGTTGCAGTCGAGTTTTATCCCAAACAAGAATTTTGATGGTTTAAAGAGAGTGGACACTTTCCAGGTAGTTCTGGACGGGTCTGTACTTGTGCAGCAGATGTGGGGCACAGCAGCTCTCAATATGAAATATGGATGCTAAAAATTGCTTGTGGAAGGAGGCGGAGGCCGCATAGCTGGAGCCTCAGATAATGCAGCTCTCCTTCTCCGGGCCTCTTTAGCACTCAGGCTGACATCTGCTCTATTGAGCGCTCTCTCCGTCCGTTCTGTCGGTCCCTCCCGTTTCTGCTAAGACTTCACTTTTCTGATAAATTATGCATGGAGCGACTTTAGCCGCGGCTTCGGATCGGATCGATACGGAGGAAACACCGCCGCGCCGCGCCGCTCCTCTGTGGGCAGGAATGCGTTCTCTGGTGCGTGGGGGTGTGTGCTCAGACTGCACGCTGGACTGATTTGTAGCTTTGTGATGAATCAGTATTGTGCTAAGTGCTGATTGCAGTAACACGCCGCACAAAGCGACCGGACAATAAACCCCCCCCCCAGCGACCGCTGCCTCCCATCGGTCTCTTGTTGCCGGGGAACTTTCCGAATTTTAGATGTTTTCCAGCTCAGGAGGCGGCGTGTCTGGGCTGGAGCTCCTCTGAATCTCGTCGCTGTGAGGTTTTGGCGGATCGCAGCACCGGCTCACCGTTTCCATTCTGCATCCGTGCGCGTCATCCTTTCATTATCCCCGTGTTTGTTTCCGGGGGATCACGCCTGAACACAAGAGGATTGCTATTAGGGCTGCCACGATTAGTCGACTAATCGATGACTAATCGACTATTAAAATAGTCGACGACTAATTTCATAGTCGATTAGTCGTTACTTTATAATATATGGAGTCAGGCTGTAGTGAAGTTGAAAGTTATAATGACATTCTGCTAGCTTTTTAGGCTATATTTGGCATTTATTAAGGGTTTCAGGCTATTTTGGAGTTTAGCTAATATTTTAGCTTCATGCTAGCTATTTTGGCTAATTTAGGCTTTTCAGTTTTTTAGGCCAATTTGGAATTAAGATAATATTTCAGCTACATATTAGCTCTTTGGGCTAATTTAGGATTTTTTCAGTTTTGTAGGCAAATTTGGAGTTTAGCTAATATTTCATTTACATGTTAGCTAGCTAATTCTAAATGTTTACAGTTTTTTAGGCTAATTTGGAGTTTTTCTATTATTCCAGCTACATGCTACCTATTTTGGCTAATTTGGAATTTTTACAGTTTTTTAGGCTAATTTGGAGTTTAGCTAATATTTCAGCTATATGTTAGCTATTTTGGCTAATTTAGGATTTTACAGTTTTTTTAGGCTAATTGGAGTTTAGCTAATATTTCACTATTTTAGCTAATTTGGGATTTTTTTACAGTTTTTTAGGCTAATTTGGAGTTTAGCTAATATTTCAGCTATATTAGCTATTTTGGCTAATTTAGGATTTTTACAGTTTTTTAGGCTAATTTGGAGTTTAGCTATATGTTAGCTATTTTGGCTAATGGGATTTTTTTTTACAGTTTTTAGCTAATTTGGAGTTTAGCTAATATTTCAGCTATATGTTAGCTATTTTGGTTAATTTGGGATTTTTTATTTTACAGTTTTGTAGGCAAATTTGGAGTTTAGCTAATATTTCATTTACATGTTAGCTAGCTAATTCTAAATGTTTACAGTTTTTTAGGCTAATTTGGAGTTTTTCTATTATTCCAGCTACATGCTACCTATTTTGGCTAATTTGAAATTTTTACAGTTTTTAGGGCTAATTTGGAGTTTAGCTAATATTTCAGCTACATGTTAGCTTGCTAATTGTAAATGTTTACAGTTTTTTAAGGCTAATTTAGAGTTTTGCTATTATTTCAGCTACATGCTAGCTATTTTAGCTAATTTGGGATTTTTGTTTTACAGTTTTTTAGGCTAATTTGGAGTTTTGCTATGTCTTCAGCTACATGCTAGCTATTTTGGCTAATTTGGATTTTTACAGTTTTTTAGGCTAATTTGGAGTTTTGCTATGTCTTCAGCTACCTGCTAGCTATTTTGGCTAATTGGAATTTTTACAGTTTTTTATGACTATTTGGGGTTTAGCTAAATATTTTGGCTATTTATGTAGCGATTTTAGCTTATTTAGGATTTTTTATTGTTTTAAAGCTAATAATATTTAGATTTTCTTTACATCCACTTTGTCTTTCCCATGCGATTAGTCGACTAATCGGAAAAATTAATCGATGATTAGTCGACTATTAAAATAATCGTTTGTGGCAGCACTAATTGCTATTGCAGCGTTAGCTGGAGTCTCTGCCGGGAAACCTCCTGTCGTCGTATCCCTGAGTTTGAAACCCACTTTTATTGCCTAAAATGTACCAAAACAGGAATTAAGGGAGATTTAAAAAAAAAAAACCTTTTGAGGTTTGCTGACACAAACTTCATGTGTTTACACACAAACAGCACCATCACGTTCAGACGCTGAAGTCTGAGTTGGCAAATCTGCTTTGCTGGAGTGTAGGCGCGTCTGTGAGCGGGATTAAGAAAGAAGGAAAACGATGAAGGTGAGATTACAGAGGCGGGGAGGCCCAGGAGGAATCTGAAAAATCTGATTTATTGAAAGACGCGTTTGAGTGGCGGCGGTGGCGAGGCGGGAGGTGTGACGTTACATAATGCCACATATCAAAGAGAGCGGTTATCAAGCTGCTTCCCTCTGCAGAATGAGCTGGAGGTGTTTTTATAGAAAAGGAGAAGAAAATGCAGCTTTTTTTTACATTTTAAGGAAACTCATGCTTATGAGAAGACAGAAGAGCTAAAAAATGATAAAAGGTTTCCTTTTTTCTCTTGTATTTAGTAGTGAAAGGTGTCAATCACCAGGAAACGGGGCTTTTGTGTTGTCTGCCACATTTAGGGTTAATTGTTGGGCTGTAGCAACAGTCTTCTCATTGGTTGCTGCTTCGCCCCTGTATTTCGTGTTCCAGCCAGCAGGAGGCGCCACCGCCCACCCTTTCTCCCGCCTCGGCTCATCACTCAACGCCTGACGGAACAGAAAAGTTCAGGCGCGTCCCTTCGTTTGTGCACATGCAGACGCTTCTGCAGCGTTGTGTGTTTTTGTTTGTGTTGTGGGGGCAGCTTCCTCCAGACGAGAAGAAAGGGCACAACCTGAAAATGCCGGTTACTCGAGCAGCCTTTTCTAAATTTACCCAAAGCGGGTGCTATCTTTAGTGCGTCGGTGGGGCCCCCGGCTCGGTCCTGAACCGCAGTCTGCAGTTCGCCGGGTTCAGACGGACCATGTGAGGCGACGATACCGTGTCCCACACCGCCGCCGTCCCAGCAGCAGCTGCGTCCACTTCCTCCTCCACCTGCGGTTTCTCTGACTGACTGACTGACTGACTGACTGAGGTACTTGAGGATCTCGTGAGGTCTGCCAAACATGCAGACACGTTGAGGCCCGTCTTGAGGGGCCCCCGCCGCCTGACTCTCCTTTCACAGGTTGCCACAGAAACCAGCGCGCTTTGAAAAGTCTTGATTTGCAAACCGACAAATCAAGACTTGAATAAAACATTAGAAAACAACTTTTTTTTTTTTTTTCTCTTTGTGAGTGGCTCGTCTTTGTGTTGAAAGTGTCACAACAGAACGCTGGGAAATGTCTCATCGTAGGTTCATCTTCTAGTGTTGCTGTAGTTGCTCGTTGTGGCCAGCAGGGCTCCGGCGAGCATTCGATATCGCACCAGTGAACATTTCTACCGTGTCTTCCCCGACACCCGATACAATTCCAGCAACATCGTTGACGGTACCGAGAAGGAACTCTATCTCAAAGCGCCGCCGAGTGGAAAAGCTCCAAATGAAGGGTTTGTCCCCATTCAGGGAAAGTTTCTAAGGTGCGATCCATGATAAAGAAGGGAGCGCGTGGGTCATGTCGTTGTGTAATCCCGGGTCAAATTTCACGTCAGTCCTGGCTGCGGAGGGAGTTTCTCAGAAGAGCGGCTGGCTGCAGAATGGGTCGTGTCAGATATCTTGTCTCAAAGAACGCTTACACTTTCAAGGTGTGCGATGGCACCGCTCCGTGTCCCCACCTCTATTTAAGGACGCCTTTTTCCATCTCAAAGTTTGTTGGTTCTGAGAATCCACCCGTCACCCCTCCATGCCGGCATTTCCAAGAACGCCCTCCAGTTGTCCTACAGCGGGTCTGCGCGCTCCGGTTCTGAGGCCACCAGAGGATAAAGAGCTTCTTCTTCATCCCGGCGGAGTCTGGGTTTTCTGTTTTACTGCGGTTCAGAAGTCATTCTTGCGTGGAAACCCACTGAAAGTTCAGAGAGAGCTTTCCTTTCATGGTTTCCTCAGCATTTTGTGTCTGCCTGAAACAGTCGGGCCTTTCAGGAAAAAAAACACACCTTCAAAATCCACCTTTTCAAACAAAATCCTCGCCAACTCGCCGCTCCTTTCATGTCCACACCTGGGCGCAGAGTTCTGAGGGGAAAAAGGAGTAAAAAATCCCAGAGCCCTGCTTCCCTCGTGTCACAGGATATTTGCTGACTTTCTTGGCCTTCCAAACCCTAACTTTAGTACCAGCGCCTCCCACTTGAATCGGGCTTTTGTAAATACTCTGCTTCAAAAGTGGTTTCCTTGGTCGTGTACCTGCTTCCTTTGAAGGCTGTTTGTCAAACATCTCCTCGTCTCTGCCGATTCAGATCACATTAGAGTTCTGTTCGCACATTCTTCACACAACAGAAGGAAAGTACCCGAAACAACCTCGCCGTTTCACTTTTGAGTTTCTCCTCAGAACGTCCAGAGCGTAAAGTTAGTTTGAAGTTTTTCTGTTTCAGTCAAACGACTGAAGCGGAAGAACAGATTTTTCTGCAAAGAGTGAAGCTCAAGTAGTGATATTCTGCAAATATTAGAAGCTTTATTTATGAAAAAGTAAAAAAAAAACAACAAATCTAATGAAAAGTGTTTTTTAATGTGCATTTATTCCAGTTCTGGTGGACATAAAATAAGAAAATTAAGCTAAAATTGGATTTCTGGCTATGCTTTTCAATAACAAATAAATGCTGTTTGACAGGCCACAAGTCTGATCCATTCACGAGAGTCTTTGTTTTGCTCGTCTGGGGCGATAACTCCGATACTGCTCGCCGGTTTTATTGCACCGGTAGTGAGAGGTTGGCGGTGTGAGGGGGTGTAAGCTAGCTGGAGAGTGTACAAACAGAAGGGTGACGGGATGTGGGGGCGGGGTTCCTCTTTGCTGACAGTTTTGTTTACAACTCAGGTGAATTTCTGATGAACTCCTGTTCTAAAAACAACATATTTTTAACATTTTGGCATAATTATAAATAAAAGAACTCTGGGAACGATTTGAAAATAAGACAGAGAGATGATCGGAGATGAAAATACAGGGTTTTTTTTTTAGTTTTTAACATGTCCGTGTAGGATTTTTCTTATGAAAGAGAACAAATGTCATAAGAAACATTTTGTTTTTTTCTTTTTTTAGTATTTCTCCTTTTAAATCTGTCAATCCAACAGTCTTGGACAGACTCTGTTTTTCATCAATGATCTTCTTTCTGCTGCACTAAACCCTCATCTGGTCCGGCTAGTGTGTCTAGTTCAGGTTCTGGAGAAGAGAAGATGCTATCTTCACATTGACTGCAGTCAAATGAGCTGCCGTTCACATTTCTGTGGTCAAATCAGCATCACTGGATTTTTGGTGTGAGTTTCATCCAATACTTACGGTAGCAGGGCTAAGAACTCTGGAAAATCTCCACCAGACTCCACGGAGCTTCTTGATGTGACCACGGAAATGTGAACGGCGGCTCATTTGACAGCAGAAAGGATTGTAAATGAATGAAAGAGCATTTGGATGTTAGCTTTCATTATTTTCCAATGGATTGATCACAGCAACGTCAAGAAACATCAAAGAGTCTTTGGTGAACTGGAAGGAGAAAGAATCAGGATTTTGGAGGAAGTTCTGTCCATGAAGTTCTGAGCTGACATCCGGATCAGAACCATACGGCTGGACATTACAAGATTGATGGATGTTTTTATGTAGCAGCGGAGAAGATTTATGTTAGTGAGACACAGAACTATCATAATCAGAAGGGGGGGGGTCAGGGCTCCAAAAGCCACGCCCCCTCAGAGGAGATTTTGGAAACAAAGGCTTCAGATTTAAATGAAAATGGCTTTTTAAGACATTTAGTTTTGGAATTTTAGTTAAAAACTTCATAATAATAATTAAAACACTACTGGGAATGTTTTTTTTAAATAAAAAAATTGTCAGTGGTGGATTTTAAGAAAGACTTTTCGCCTCATTCCCTCCAGGCTCCTGTTTGCCGGACCTGACGGAGCAGTTTTCCCTCCCGGACACGGCTCCGCCCATGCTGACCCGGCTGCTGGAAGCCATCGAGAAGAAAGGTGAGCTCACCTGAGTTCCCCTTCCCACCTCTCCTCCTTTCATTCCCCTAACCGCTATTGGCCCGTGTGCAGGTCTGGAGAACCCCACCCTGTATCGAACCTTCACAGCAGGAGCCGGACTGGAAGTCAGGCAGTACTTTGAGTCGGGTACGTTTCACGGAGTGTGGAAAAAGACGCCCCGCGTGACTCTTACGCTAACCGCAGAACCTGTGCCGCAGATCCTCCGTCTGCAGACCTGGAGCAGCTGGATCTCCCAGTCCTGTGCGACGGCCTGCGCCGGTACCTGCAGGACCTTCCCCAGCCCGTCGTCCACCCGGCACTACAAGTCCAGATGGTCCACACGGCGAAAGGTGGGGGGCCGTGACGCACGCTGACGCAACGCGGCCGCCCGCTGCACACACCCCACTTTGAAGACAAAACCACAGGAGTGCAGCTTTGCTTCTCAAAGCCGACTCTCACGTTGAATCTTTTTTTTCAAAAAAAAAAAGCAGCACACTGAAGCACATTTTGTCTTTTCTTTTTTTTTTTTCTGTTTCATCTATCCGTTCTGTCGCTGCATCTTGCAGGCACAGAGAGTTCTCACCGCAGCCTTTGCTGCAGCTCGACGCTTTTTGTGTCACACGGCCAGAAACAGGATATCTGCGGTTAATAGGAACTAAAACAAGCTTGAGGGTTTATCTTCAGCATCTCCGAGCAGCCAATCACCTGCCAGAGTGCCGTACGCTCAGACACGCTGTGCCTGTGCGGTTTGCAAGACTCTGCTGCACATGACGCCTTTTTCCACTTTGTGTAGAAAGGAAAAAAAAAACAAAAAAAAAAACCTGCTCAGTCGGTTTCTTCCTCTGACCCTTCGGCCGCTCTCCTTCAACAGAGGTGGCGAACCCTGAGGAATGCGCCCAGCTGCTGCGCCGCGTGGCCAGCACCCCCAGCCTGCCCCACCAGTACTGGCTGGCCCTGCACTGCTTGCTCCGCCACTTTGCCAGAGTGTGCCAGAGCGGCTCCAAAAACCAGCTGAGCGCCCGGACGCTGGGGGAGATCTTCAGCCCCGTCTTCTTCAGACAACAGTCAGTCAGGTGAGGCGCTGACGCGGGCGGCGGGCGGAGGCGGGGGCGCTGGAGTCGAACTTTAACTGTATTTCCTCGTCCTGCAGCTGTGAGCCCAGCCTGGACGCTTACATCAAGATCATCGAGGTTCTGGTGACCAGCGAGTGGAGCGAGAGTCAAGCCGCTCCAGGTGAGTCCGGTTGGTTCTTTTTTTTGTCGCATCGCTGGTTTATTATGGGATGTTGAGTCAGTTTAAGGTCAAACGCTCAAGCACAGCAGCTAAACTAGATTCTCGGACCTGCAGTTTTGTGTCTCGGTGTGTTGTGGTTCGGAGTATTTACAGAGCCGTTTGGGTCTGCTGGACGGATGATCCGAGTTCTCCTCAACCTGGTCTGGGTTATGAGCCTATGCTTTGATTGGTCGACTAATCAACAACTAATTGACTATTAAAATAGTCGACAACTAATTTAATAGTCGTTAAGAGTAGTTAATATTATATGGAGTCAGTTATAATGGCTTTCTGCTAGCTTTTGGGCTATTTTGGCACTTATTAAATTTTAGGCTAATTGGAGTTTGGCTAATATTAGCTTATGATAGCTCTTTAGCTAATTTAGGCTTTTCAGTTTTTTAGGCCAATTGGAATTAGATATATATTCAGTTACATATTAACTGGCTAATTGGATTTTTCAGTTTTGTAGCAAATTTGGAGTAGCTAATATTTCACTATTTTAGCTAATTTGGGATTTTTACAGTTTTTTAGGCTAATTTGGAGTTTCTAGTCTTCATATATGCTAGCGATTTAGCTTATTTAGATTTTTTGTTTAAAGCTAATATATTTCAGATTTTCTTTACATCCACTTTGTCCATGATCCGATTAGTCGACTAATCGGAAAAATTATGATGATTAGTCGACTATTAAACTAGAAAAGTGCATTACCTCCGATAATGCTGTGTGAATGCATTTTGCGGAATGTGACTTGCGAAAATGCTGAAGATTTTTGCTTAAAATCAGCACAAAAAACCTCAAAAGTTGCCAAATTAGCCAAAAAGCTAACACATTGGCTAATATGTTAGCTTAACTCAGAATTAGCCAAAAAACCCCTCAAAAGTTGCCAATTTGCAAAAAAGCTAACACGTTGCTAATGTGTTAGCTTACTGCAAATTAGCCCAAAATGAAAAGTTGCAAATTACCAAAAAAACTAACACGTTGCTAATGTGTTGCTTGACTGCAAATTAGCAAAAAAAACCTAAAGTTGCAAATTAGCCAAAACTAACACTTGCTAATATGTTAGCTTTTTAAGCCAAAAATAAAAAGTTGCAAATAGCCAAAAAAGCTTTGCTAATATGTTAGCTTAACTCAGAATTGCCCAAAAAAAAACTCAAAAGTTGCCATTTTGCCAAAAAATAACACGTTGCTAATGTGTTAGCTTGACTGCAAATTAGCCAAAAAACCTGAAAAAGTTGCCAAATTAGCCAAAAACTAAAACGTTGCTAATATGTTATTCCTCCAATTACCTTCAGCTGCAGGCTAGCTATTTTGGCTAATTAAGGATTTTTCAGGTTTTTTGGCTAATTGGAGTTTAGCTAATATTTCAGCTACATGCAAACTATTTTGGCTAATTTAGGATTTTTTTGTTTTTGGGTTAATTTGGAGTTTTGGCTAATATTTTCTGTTGTCTAAATGTTTTGGTAATTTGGGATTTTTTTTAAGTTTTCCAGATAATTTGGAGTTTGGCTAATATTTCAGCTGCAGGCTAGCTACTTTGGCTAGTTAAAGATTTCTTTTAGTTTTTAGGCTAATTGACGTTTAGCTAATATTTAAGCTAAACAAGCTATTATGGCTAATTTAGGATTTGTAAGTTTTAGGCTAATTGGAGTTTAGCTAATATTTCAGCTAACACCAGCTATTTATGGATAATTTAGGATTTTTTAATTTTTAGGCTAATTTTGAGTTTAGCTAATATTTCAGCTGCATGCTACTATTTTGGCTAATTTAGGAATTTTCAGTGTTTAGGCTAATTAAGTTTAGTCATATTTCAGATACACGTAGCTATTTTAGCAATTAATTTTTTTCCAGTTCTTTAGGCTAATTTGGAGTTTAGCTAATATTTCAACTACACGCTAGCTATTTTTGGCTAATGTAGGAATTTTTCAGTTTTTTTAGCTAATTCTGCTAGCTGTTTTGATGAATTTAGGATTTTTTCAGTTTTTCAGGATAATTTGGAGTTTGGCTAATATTTCAGCTGCATGCTAGCTATTCTGCTAGTTAAGGATTTCTTTTAGTTTTTAGGCTAATTGAAGTTTAGCTAATATTTCAGCTAAACACCAGCTATTATGGCTAATTTAGGATTTTTTAAGTTTTTAGACTAATTTGGAGTTTAGCTAATATTTCAGCTGCATGCTACCTATTTTGGCTAATTTAGGAATTTTCAGTGTTTTAGGCTAATTGAAGTTTAGCTCATATTTCAGATACACGCTAGCTATTTTAGCAAATTAATTTTTTTCCAGTTCTTTAGGCTAATTTGGAGTTTAGCTAATATTTCAACTACACGCTAGCTATTTTAGCTAATTTAGGAATTTTTCAGTTTTTTTAGCTAATTCTGCTAGCTGTTTTGATGAATTTAGGATTTTTTCAGTTTTTCAGGATAATTTGGAGTTTGGTTAATATTTCAGTGCAGGCTAGTTTCTGCTAGTTAAGGATTTCTGTTAGTTTTTAGGCTAATTGAAGTTTAGCTAATATTTCAACTACACGCTAGCTATTTTTGCTAATGTAGGAATTTTTCAGTTTTTTTAGCTAATTCTGCTAGCTGTTTTGATGAATTTAGGATTTTTTCAGTTTTTCAGGATAATTTGGAGTTTGGTTAATATTTCAGCTGCAGGCTAGCTATTCTGGCTAGCTAAGGATTTATTTTAGTTTTAGGCTAATTGAAGTTTAGCTAATATTTCAGCTAAACACCAGCTATTATGGATAATTTCGGATTTTTTAAGTTTTTTGGCTAATTTGGAGTTTAGCTAATATTTCAGCTACATGCTACCTATTTTGGCTAATTAGGAATTTTCAGTTCTTTAGGCTAATTTGAAGTTTAGCCAATTTTTTCAGCTACACGCTAGCTATTTTGGCTAATGTAGGAATTTTTTAGTTTTTTTTAAGTTAATTCTGCATTTATCTAATATTTTAGCTGACTATTAGCTTCAGCATCTTCAGCTATCAGCACTAGCACCTTTAGCGGCTCAATTCAGCTTACAGCGTTATTGCAGGTAATTATATATTATATATATATAAAGTTTTTAGTTAGTTTAAAGATAATGATTAAGATGTGTGCTTTATATCCCGTCTGACGCATGACCCGATTGGTCCGTGCACACGCGTGTGTGTGTTGCATGCGTGCCTCCTCCCGGTTACTGCCTGCCTATTTTAAGAAAGCGACAAAAGGCCCACTTAGATTTGGTTGGCTGGAAAGTCTGCGCTCGCCACAGAGCGCTTCTTGTTAACGGAGGCCTGCTCCCAGAGCCCCCCCCTCCCTCCTCCTCCAACTGGATATCCACAACTCCTGCCCCCTCAATGTGCTCAGTCAGCAAATATTTGAAACTTTGCAAGTTAATCATAAGACTGCAACCACCCACCCCCCCCTTTACAAACAGAGTGGGGGGGAGTGGCGGGCCGGAGGGGGGCGTGCACAAACGCAGCTGGTGTTCAGAGCGAGCTGCAGCGGCGCAGCTAATCATTAACGGCGTGCCTCCACGTGAGCAGAAAGGGAGACTTGAGCGCTCGCAGCAGGAAGTGAGCGCGTCAGTCTGGAGTCGGGCGCACCTGTGTCACGCCGAGCGGATTATTGCCCTGCAGGATTCCTCCAAGTCTGGGAGCTTTTGAGAACCAGAAAAAAAAAAAAAAACAAACCTGAAGCATGAAATGGAGCGGAGGACTTGAACGCAGCTCTGTTGGATTTACTGTGGCTTTTGGGAATACGGCGGACGCTTCAAAGAGAGGCCGGATTCAGGCAAACATGCTCAACTCTCAGCGTAAGTTTGAAGCCGCTCTTTAAAAACAAACCCTCAACTTAGAGCCGCCTTTTCAGTTTTTCTGTCTGTTTTTGGCTCGGCTGTAACAACATTTCATAACCGACGATCTCTTGATCGGTCCAGATCTCCCGATGAGCAGCTTTCACTCGAAGCTTTAACTCGGTTCCAAGAAGAGTTTCTATTTCCACCCCCCCCCCCTCCCCCCCCGAGGAAATCAAGCGAGCTATCTGCGTCCCGCCGGGTGTCATGCTGCAGGATTACAGGCATATTTTGGAGCTGTGGGTGCTGCCGGCCGGGCCGGGCCGGGCTTTACAATGGGGGCTGCGTACGTGCTGCTGCAGCACAGCAGTGGGAGGGGCCACGGCGCACGCGCTGGGAAGGGGGAGGGGGCAGAGCGAGCCTGCAGGAGAGCGGGCGCGCAGCTCGGCAGAGGAGAGGGAGGGAGAGCATGCGAGAGGAGGGAGACGCTGAGGAGTTTAGGCTGAGGAGACGCGAGCGATGCAGGAGCGCTCGGCGACAGACCCCCCCGCTGTGATTGGCCGTGGTGAGTGATGCAACGCGTTACCGAGCAGGCTGCAGCCGTCCCCGGGTTCCTGCGTTTGTCGAGCGCGGACGCGTCTGTGGGTTTTGCCGTCAGCGGGGGCAGATTTGCGGGCTAAAAATACCCTTAGCCGCGCCGCCGCTAGCCTTCTTTTGATGAAATCCATCCCCCCTCCCTCCTCGACTCCGGGGGCTCCTCAATGTAACCGTGAGCGCGTTGTGTCCCCGCAGCTCTGCCTCCGAAGCCCCCGAAGCCCGCGGCGGTCATCAACAACGGTATGAACAACAACATGGCTCTGCAGGACGCAGAGTGGTACTGGGGGGAGATCTCCCGGGAGGAGGTCAACGAGAAGCTGAGGGACACTGCGGACGGTACGTTTCTGGTGCGGGACGCCTCCACCAAGATGCACGGCGACTACACGCTGACTCTGAGGTGAGCTGCCCCCCCCACGCACTCTGAAGCAGGGTGTCCATTCAATTCAGAATTTTTTCCATTCATGGAGTTTAAACATTAATAATCTATTTATGTTTTGACATAATCTGATACAGTTCACATTTTAAAATGTATTAGCGAAAAAACAAGATTGTTTATAGTTAAACGAAGATCTAACAAAACGTTCATTAATGTTTAAACATTGTTCTGCCTCTCCTGGAGGCGTTTCAGTTTGGCCACTAGGTGGCGATAGCGCTACTTCAGAGGTGTCAAACTCAATTGCACAAGGGGCCAGGATCCAAAACACACCTTAGGTCGCGGGCCGAACAGGATAAACATTTATTGAATATTAAAACTAAATTTTTAAAACTATAAAACCGTAACTTTTAAATATAATTATGAACTAGATATACAGCATTGCCTGCGGTAATGCTAGTGTGAATGCGTAAGCTGAATTTGGCAGCTGAAAATGTTAGTGCTGAGAGCTGAAGATGCTAAAATTGATAGCTACAAACACTAAAGCTGATAGCCTGCTAAAATATTAGCTAAATGCCAAATTAGCCTAAAAAACTAAAAAAACAAAACAAAAGCTAGCATGTAAATATTAGCCTAACTCCAAAACAGCCTAAGAAACGTTTCAAAAAGCTCTAATTACCCAGAACATATTAGCTAAACACCAAAATGGACAAAAAAACTTAAACAAAAAAGCCTAAATTAGCCAGAACAGCTAGCATGTAGCTGAATTTTTAGCTAAACACCAAAACAGCCAAAAAATCTTAGTAAATGCCAAAATAGTCCAAAAAAGGTGGTGGAATGCCAATTTTTAAAACTTTAAAACGTAACTTTTTAACAAAACCATGAATATTATTCCAGAATAAATCAACTTAAACCTTTAATAACTTTCTATATTTTCCTCTCCATAAAAATATCTTTTGTCAAAACTATACAAGTTAGAAATAAGCCCAAGATAACATTGGGCCATTAATAACAATAAAATAAAATGATCTGGAGGGCCGGATATAATCACCTGGAGGGCCAGGTCCGGCCCCCGGGCCTTGACTTTGACACATGTGCGCTACTTCAATCCAGAAGAAGAAGACATGAGGAAAAGCAATATTTTAGGCCAAAAATGGTTACTAAAAACAGTTTGGAACATTCATATAAAGACGTTCATCGTATTAGCGTTAGCCGTCCTATGAGAACTTCCATTAGTCGTTAGCATTAAGCTAGCGGGCTTCATAACTATATTTTTTGTGAATCGATTATTGATCTATTAAGCTTAAATCGATTAGTTTTTGTTGACTCCTTCCTCCTGCTGCTGCTGCTGTGGGTTTAACTTCCCGCTTCGCTTTCAGGAAAGGAGGAAACAACAAACTCATCAAGATATTCCACCGGGACGGGAAGTACGGCTTCTCCGACCCGCTGACCTTCAGCTCCGTGGTGGAGCTCATCAACCACTATCGCAACGAGTCTCTGGCTCAGTACAACCCCAAGCTGGACGTGAAGCTGCTCTACCCCGTCTCCAAGCAGCAGCAGGTGAGGCTCCGCCCCCGAATACGCCCCCGGGCCCAACCGCAGCGGCGCGCTGACGCAGATTGTGTCCTCAGGACCAGGTGGTGAAGGAGGACAACATCGAGGCGGTGGGGAGGAAGCTCTGCGAATACCACCAGCAGTACCAGGAGAAGAACAAGGAGTACGACCGTCTGTACGAGGAGTACACCAGAACGTCGCAGGTGAGGAGCTCGCCGCCGCCGCCCAGGTCGGTTCTCGCCCTTTAGCACGCCACTGAACCTCTGCCTCCTCCCGCAGGAGATCCAAATGAAGCGCACGGCCATAGAAGCGTTCAACGAAACCATCAAGATATTCGAGGAGCAGTGCCAAACGCAGGAGCGGTACAGCAAAGACTACATCGAGAGGTTCAGGAAAGAGGGAAACGAGAAGGAGATCCAGAGGTGAGGCGCCACACGGCGAGAAAACATCCGACTTCCTTCAAATGGGGCTCAACGTTTCTGTTTTTCTAGAATCATGGGGAACTACGAGAAGCTGAAGTCCAGGATCAGTGAAATCGTGGACAGCAAGCGCAGACTGGAGGAAGACCTGAGGAAGCAGGCGGCCGACTACAGAGAGATCGACAAGAGGATGAACAGCATCAAGCCGGACCTCATCCAGCTCCGCAAGACCAGAGACCAGTACCTCACGTGAGTACCGCGCCGCCGCCGCCGCCGCCACATCAGCGCCCCCTTCACCGCCTAACCCCCGCCTGCTCCCCCCCGCAGGTGGCTGACACAGAAAGGAGTGCGGCAGAAGAAGCTGAACGAGTGGCTGGGAATCAAGAACGAGAACACAGAGGAGTAAGTCTCCACGCCGGGACGCCCCCCGCCGCTCTGGTGCTCTCAGCTAACCGCTAACCGCTCTCCCCCTCAGTCAATACTCGATGGTGGAGGACGACGAAGACCTCCCTCATCACGACGAGCGCACCTGGAAGCTGGAGAAGATCGACCGGCTGGAGGCCGAGGGCCTCCTCCAGGGGAAGCGAGACGGCACATTCCTGGTCCGGGAGAGCAGCAAGCCGGGATGCTACGCCTGCAGCGTGGTGTACGTGTCACCGCCGCACGCCGCCGCCGCTTCTGCCCGAGCAACCTCTAATGGTGTCCTCTCTTTGCAGGGTGGACGGCGAGGTGAAGCACTGCGTCATCAACAAGACGCCGTCCGGCTACGGCTTCGCGGAGCCCTACAACCTGTACAGCTCGCTAAAAGAACTCGTACTTCACTACCAGCACACGTCGTTGGTCCAGCACAATGACTCTCTGAATGTGACGCTAGCGTACCCCGTCTTCACGCAGCAGCGGCGGTGAGGACCTCGCCGCGCCCACTCAAAGACACGGATTTGGATGCCTGAACCATTTCAGAGACACGAGCCCGAGCCTGAATGTAGACCTCCTGTTTTTTTTTGTTTTTTGTTTTCCGTTGGGAGCACAGAATCCAGCAGACTGCTGACCCCACCCCCTCCCCACCCACCCCAGCGAGCGGAGAACATTTGAGGCCTTTTTTTTCCTTACGGTGCTTGTTCTTTTCCAGAGCTTTACCACACGGACTCTTCTCACCGGCCACGACTTCTTTCTTTGTACGACTGTCCATGTGACCAAAACTCATCCAATCGGGAGAGTGTGGGCGGGGCTTGCGTTGACTGTTCAGTAGCAGACCATGGATCAGCTGACAAATGTAGCAAAACGGCACTTTTTTAAAAAAAGAAAGAACTTTTTTTTTTTTTTTCTTCTCTTTGGAAAGCTCTTGTGTTTGTGGAGCAGAAAGGACTCGACCCCCCATCCCACCCCCCCTCCTCGCCGGTTGAACTTGCAGGAACAAACTGCGGGGCGAGTTGAACTATGAATGGACTTGTGTACATAAAATGAAATTGTGCAAACTCGTGAATCAAAGTACCAAAAAAAAAACTGAAAAAAAGAAAGATCAGCTCCTGTTTTAGTTTTTTCTGATCTGCTATGCAAGAAGTCTTTCTCCATTTTTACTGTTGCAACACAATATAAGCTTTGTTTTTTGCTTGAAAATCTGTTCCAGGAGGATATTTTGTTGAAAATGCCAAGATACAGTTAAAGACATGCGTATAATTTTTAAAAAGAGAGCATAAACTTTATTATAAATTACTTTAACAGCTCTTATGGTGGAAAATGCGAGCGTTTTATTCGTTTTTTCTTTCAAACTAAAGTCCCTCTCAGGCGTTTGAGCTGCTTCGTTCACGAGTTTAATTTTTTTTTTGTTTTTTTTTCCGAACATGCAGTCGTGAGTCGAAGCGCTCAGAACGGGCTGATGGGATCGTACGACCCATATCACCACCAAAACAGCAGTATAGATTTATTTTGTTATAAAGAAAATATATAATGTTCCCATACGAGAGATATAAGCTCACTTTACATTTTACACTTAGTATTTTTCTGTATCAGAAAATCACTGTTTACATGGGTGGATCGGCTCATTTCAGAAAGCGATTTCTCATTTCGAAGCCGCCTTTGAAATGTGAAATTTGAAATAAATGCAGGTTGCCACGGCTCGACTCGTTTCCTTTCGTTTTTTTTTTTTAAGTTTAGCTGTAACGAAGTGGCAAGAACCAGTGAACGTGTATATTTTTTAAACGGACGTTTTTCCGCGTGAAAGGAAAAAGATGACAAATAGATCAGAGATATATTTTGGATTTTTTCTGCACGGCGGGCGACGGCCAAAGTGAAATCTGTGAGGAAAGTTCAGCTGCTTGTTTTCACTGAGGACGTGGCGAGGTGCAGCACACATCTCAGTATTAGCTTGGTTCACCTGAAACGACGGTACAAAAGTGTTTTTATTGATCAAAATGCTCCTGAAATTTTTATTTTATTAAATCAGATCTGTAAAAATTCCGAACAGCAGCGATCTATCTGGCACTTAAACTCCTCCCCCAACAGCTGCTGGCACAAACCTTGTGGTTTTGAAGTTCTCAAACGACCATCTGTGTTTTTTATTTTAATTTTATGATGACACCCGTGGTTGGATTGAAATCGGAGCGATTTCTTTAACCCCCGTTTGGCTTCAGATCTGTATTGGGCTTTGTTAAACATGAAATAAAACACTTGTTTTTACGAATTCAAGTTTGCTTCCTGTGATGAACTCGGGTTGTCCCCTCGAGTCCTCGTCTCTGCAGTCTGTAAAGCTCCAGGAATTCTCGTTCTTAACTGTCATTGTGACGAAGCATCTAAGAATATGAGGCATGTGTTAGAGTCTGGACTGCACAAATATTAAAGTAAAGCCTCTAATATCGCTTAAAATAACCTCCAAAACTCCTATGTGCTCATTGTGAGATTTAAGGTTTTTTTTTATCTTTCATCTCTCACCGTGTTGAGTCAAAGGTCATCAACCACCGTCACATTTCTCATAATGACTCATAGCAGGCTCCACTTTTATCAATTTTTACTTTTTTTTTTAATGACTTTGCTGTCTTTAATTGCTTAAAGATTTTAGCTCATCGTTTGCAGCAAACTGCAAATATTTTAAAATTTGCTTATCGGTTGATCACGTTAACTCTTTAGTTGCTCACTTGATGTTTACAGTTTTTCAACTTCACATCTTCAAATGTCTCTAAGATTAAGGCGGGGGTGGGCCCACCACACTGGATTAAATTATTTTGATAATCCACAATAATGATTTAATTCCCTGTAATTCACCTTAGATCAGGAAAGTCCATCTCAATCGCACAGGGGGCTAAAATAAAAAAAAAAGCTTGGGTCGCGGCCCAACTGGATAAACATTTATTGAACACACTAAATTAAAAACCATAACTTTTTAACATTACTATGAATAAAAACAGGCATGAATATTATTCCAGAATAAATCAACTTCAATAACTTTCAATATTTTACTCTCCATAAAGCAAAACACTTTTAAGTTAGAAATAATCCCAGGATAAAATTAATAAAAATAAAATGATCTGGAGGGCCGGATAGAATTACCCAGAGGGCCAGATGCGGCCCGCGGGCCTCAACTTTAACCTGTGTCTTAGATGGTGCATCACAAATTGACTGAATTGTGTTTCGGTGCATAAAGTTATTTTGCTGCATTTTTTAAATTGATGTAATTTGCACTAAAACAGCAGCAAGAACCGTTTTTTTATTACCAAAAAAACGGTGGGTTGTTCCATGTTGTTGCTTTCAAAAAGTTTCCCCACCCCTGGATTTAGGTAAAGAAAAATACAGTATTTTGTTGTGTAAGAAGATCTTTTTTTTTTTTTTTTTTTTTTTGCATTTTCTTTGCATTTAGATCTCAGTATCCTTTAGCTAACTGGCTATTAAATGTTTTCAAAAATTGGCTTGCAAAGGAAAAAAAGTTCAAACATTTTGGGGTATTTTTTAAAATTTGACAACATTCTGAAGAAATTCTTTAAATATTAAAACCTGGATAGACCAAATCTGCATCATACGTTTCCATAGTTACTCACTATATTGACCTTTTACCGAATTAACGTGAATGCTATCCGATTGTTTTTTAATTGGTTCTGGATTGAGACCAGTTAAGTTTATAGGCAGAACCAACAACATAAAGTCCAGTTTTATTCATTATCTAATTGTTATAACCAGATTCAAAACCAGTTGCAGTTCCTAATGTGACCACTAGAAGCAAGTGAGGTTGATTCTCGTGGTATAGACTCCGAAGGTCTCCACATTTGATAGTCTATGATCAATCGTTTTCTAATAACTACTCATTAGGGTCTAAATTTGTTTTTTAAGTTAATTAATTAATTAAAAATGGGTGGTTTCCGCCCAATCAGGCGGGTCGTTGTTGGGTTGCTCATTGAATGTGTTTGTCCCACTCTAGCTTTCTGTGGTTCGTGACCCCGTATGTGACACTTCTATTCTCTTCCTCCATAATCACAACCGTGTGGCTCCTTTGCTGCGGAAAAGAATTGAAGGTAACGTTTCAAAATTCCGAGTCCAGGCGTCAGTAAAAATAGAAATTACGAGCTGCTTCAGCCAATCTCAAATCCAGAGTATTGACCCCCGCTTGACCTTTGCTCTACCCATGTGTGGTAATCTGTGTAACTCCATCTCCGTGAAATATTCTCCCTTTAATATGCACGCCGTGTTCTGCTGGAATCAAGCGTGCTACGGTTCATTTCAAAGTTGTTCTTTGGCAAGGCATTGGATCGTGTCAAAGCTGATGGAGTACATTTCAATTTATGAGTGTTGGTGGAAAAAAAACTGTCTAACCTTCTCCTTGTCATTCAGTGTGGCGCAATAAAACGGAACATATCGGGTCAACATGAACCTCAAAGTGAGTTAAAAGAAGCAAAAAGCATCAACTAATAAAGAGTTTATTTGATTCTGTCCTTATGGCGCAAAAACAAGTCGATCCAGAGCTCCTGGATCTGGAATATTACACAGTTTGAACAAGCAGCTCAGCGGAGTTTTACAAAAACGCAATAGTTTACAAACCAGTTCAACGCCTTGTCAAACTTCTTTGATGTGTCAAAGATACGGGGGTTGTCCTACCAGGTTGAGAACACAATGTCGGCCTTGTAATGGGAATTGCAAAAAATGGAACACGGTGACGATGTTCAAATTCCTTCACTAGATAAAATAACTCGACTTCTACCCGTGGAAACATACAGAAGTGTTTCCCAGAGATCCTCCGATCAGTCTCTATTTACATAGAACGTTTACAGAAGTCAGGATGTCAAAGTGTACGCATGCAAACACAAACCACCTGACAAAAGTTTGGACAAACTTTTTACTGGAAGTGTACAACAAGATGAAGAATACATACTGTACATTCAGTTCCTGCATGTTTGCACAGATGTACTCAGATGGAGACAAGTAAATGTCCATTTGTATTTATGGGCTTTACCAAAGGGTTCAGCACAAACGTATCCACAGGATGGGCGGGTGGTTCCCTGGAGTGTGGGGGCGGGTCTCCCTTGGGTGGGCCCTGGCTCGTCCCTGGGGTTGGGATGTGGTGATGGGTTGCTCATCTGAGGCTGGGGGGCTCTCAGGGGGTTGGAGCCCTGTGCTGGGCCCCCTGGCGCAGTAAGGGTGGTCTTCTGGCTGGCCTGGAGCCTGCACTCTCTGTGCTCCCTTCAATCTGGCAGTAGGGGTGCTGAGGCTGGAGGGCTCTTGGGAGGATGAGGCCCTACGCTGGGCCCCCTGGCGTCGTTAGTCCAGAGTCTGCGCTCTCTTGCCTCCCTTCAATCTGGCAGTAGAGGCCTCTGTCTGGGCACCTGGTCTGGGTTCCAAGGTTCAGGGGGTTGGAGCCCTGTGCTGGGCCCCCTGGCGCAGTAAGGGTGGTGTTCTGGCTGGTCTGGAGCCTGCGGTCTCTGTGCTCCCTTCAATCTGGCAGTAGAGGCCTCTGTCTGGGCACCTGGTCTGGGTTCCAAGGTTCAGGGGGGTGGGGCCTCTGTGGGGGTCCTGGTTTGGGTCCTCGACGGGATTACCTGGTGGGAGGATTTCCTCCATGAGCCCTACTTTAGCGGTTGTCAGGGGGGTCCTGGCTGCCGGTGGAGGTCTTGGCAGAGGGATGACTGGGCGCTCTCCCTCTCTTTACATTCTGTCATCATTCACCTCAACAGAACCGTAACACCTGAGCACAGGTGTCAGCTCACCTTCACCCAAATATGCGTAGCAGAATGAAATGCTTTACGTGTGTGTGTTAAGGGTAGTTGTACTGTGACAAGTTTGCATGTGAAGACTTTTGGAGCCAACCTGAGAGTTAGGCCCCGCCCCTTTTAGACTAACATTCATGACTGCAGTGACTATAAAATTCCTGCAGCGGCTACCAGATGACTAATAGACATCTATTGTAGATGTCTATTGGACATCTCCAGGTTGCTCATGTAAACACTCAAAACCATAGATCAGACTTTACTGCACCTCTCTGTAGAAACGAGGCTTTAGAGTATTTTTTTTTTTTTATTAATCATGAGGTATGAAATAAAAACTGAGATTTTACAAATAGTTGTATTTGTAATTTTGTTCACTAACGACTATCACACAATTCTACTTTTCAAAAAGTAGAAACATTTCTACTGAAATCTACTTGAGGTTAAATTGTCTGAGAAACTTGCATCAAAACAACAATCCAACCAAAAAACACAACTAATGTGTGAACTTCATTTTCATTCAGAAGAATCAGACCAGAACGTTTGATTCTTCTGAATCAGATTAATCTCACCAATCAAACCCAGCGTGGAAAAATTTAGACACAAAAATCCCCCAAAATAACATTGCTGATAGAAACAGAAACAGTGTACAGCAGCATGTGCTAAATATAGTCTAAAAACTTTGAACAGTCACTTTCACCAAAGTGATCCAGCTTTTAGATCAGATCAGATCAGATTGTTCTTTGGCATTGATGATCTAGTTGTGTGTGTTTTTACAAATCTTGTCAATTGAAGGATTATTGAAAGTTTGAATAATAGTCATACGTGACCATAAATGGTGAGGCGCAATCAGCCTCCATATCTAAATTTCTATTGAAAAAAATTGAAAAAATTTAGATTTTGCAATTTTAAATTTGCCAAATGGATTGCAACAATTTTGAAAAACTCCCATTCATCAAAAAAAGGTTTTGCTGCAATGGGAGAGACCATTTTTCAAACTTTTAATAATGCAACAGAGAACAACGTTTGTGAGGAGCTTTTCAACAAGACTTGTAATGCTAAAGGCCGATCTGGTGGTGTCTAAAAACTGGATTCCTTTAGTGACAGCGACTGTTCAAAGTATGCTTGTTCAAGTATATTTAGTTCACCCTGTTTCTGTTTCTATCTGCATTGTTATTTTAGGGGATTTTTTTTAGTTCAAATGTGTCCAAAGTTTGGTTTTGGTTTGTAAGATTGTTGAAAAATTAAAGATTTGCGGTTCTGATTCTTCTGAATGAATAGGCCGTCACAAAAGTTGCATCTATACATTGGATTATTGTTTTGATGCAAGTAAACTTTATCCCCAAGTAGATTTCAGTTTTATTATAACTTGTAAATGTTTTAAAAAGTATAAAAGGCAACAATCAAAAATTAAATGCCTACAAGTTGATGTGTTGGAGACCTCCATGTGCAGATATCTTTCAGAATACTACCAGTAGACCAATAGTCTGAAAAGTCTAGTAGACATCTATAATAGATGTATATCAGTTATCCATCTAATAGAAATCTTGAGTGGGTGTGTCCTTTACAGTTGACATTCAGAAATCAACCATTAATTTTATATTCTAAAATAACTAAAGTTTGAACCCATTTTGTTTCCTGAAATGCTCATGAACGAAACCTCAAGACCCAGCTTTTCCTCTTTTGATCAATTTTCAAGATTCCACAGTTGTATTTCAATTATTAATATTCAATTTTTAACCAAAAAAGCACATTAAAACTTTGTAAAGAATTTTAAATGAGACACAATCCAGAAACAGATGTCTGAAACAGAGAATTTAAATTAATGTACCTTTTCTCATAAGACAGGAGCTAAATTTATTTTATAAAATTTTGTTTTATACAATTAAAATGGAAAATCCGAACATTAATCAAAAGCTGTTTTTTATTTATTTATTTATTATTTTTTTTATTTTAACTTTGTCTTGTTGCTGCATCATGTCCTTCGTGTTCGATTAGTAATGCCTGGACAGCCCAGAGGGGGAGCGCTCGCGGGAGCGGCGCGTGACGGTAGGCCTGCTCCATTGGCGCTCAAACAGCCGCAGAGGGACGGTCGCTACCGGATGTTTTCGTCCACTCAGGTACGAATTTGTCATTAATAATTTGTTTTTATCAAACGCGATTTTCAAGAATGTGTTTATGTTGAGTTTTCAAAGTCTTAAACATATTTTGTACAAAATAAATCGGTTTTAACTACACCACTCTTAGCTAGCTAGCTCATCGCTAGCTCTAAAAGTTTAGCTTAGCATAAGGTTAGCCTAGCACTAAAATGCATGATAAACAAACATAAAAAAACACACATAAATAGTAGTTTTTGTCACATGAACGCCAAGATTGTTGATTTCATTTAATGATATAGTTATTTGTGTTATCAGTTTGACTGCATCTCCAACTGAAATGTTTTAAGATTTTCTCTGATGAAAATTGTGTTGTTTTCTTTCTTTAGCTTTTTATAACATTTTTCTCATGGTGAAATTGTGTTTGAGTATTTCTTTATTCAAAACAGGAGGAATCGGGGGCGACTAGAAAACTTGTGTTGAACAAAGCTCTTAGTTGTGACATAGAGAATGAAATGGGTGGGCTAAAGTCTACATTTCATTCATTTCAATCCTAAATCCTCCACTTTCAGAAAAATAGATCCATTCATGTGTTCATTTTCCTTGTCTGAGCTGCTATTTGGCTCAAAACTATTCAAATTGATGGCTCAAATATTGCTGTTTTAGTTTTACATGTAATGTTAGGTTGGGATTGTGAGGGGCCGTAAGCTAGCGGTAGAATGTAATCAAAGGGATGACGGGATATCAGCAGAGGGCTACTTCCACAACCGAAGTCTCCTGTCTCTCTTCACAAAGTTTCTTTTAGAACATGACACCGTTGTTTTTGTTCAAGTTTTTGTTCAATGCAGAGATGCTTTAAATGTTTTTGTTTGTCAAAGTGGGAAATTTTATTTTTATTTTCATTCCATACAATATTTAGATTGTTGCAAATTGGTTTCAGTCTACTGTTCCCAGTAAGCATTTCGAGAAAGTCCTTTCTGGCTGTTGATGTTTACTCATTTTTAGATAAATTAGACTTTTTAGCTATTGTCTGATTCTGAACAAATGTTATTTTTCTTTGGACAAACCCCCCCCCCCCACAGGATTCTGTCTATTAAATTTATCTATAGATTGTTCACCTCTGTCACGTGTCTTTACTCACCTTTCTGAAAGCAGCTGCTTAGGCTTGTAGAACTGATTAAAGTCCACCTGAAGTTGCAGAGCAGAGTAGATGCTTGCATCGTAAAATGCGTGTACACGTATCTCCATTGCATACATGTATGTATATTTATGTACCTTTTATTGCAGGTTCAGTTCCTCCTTTACCTGCCCACGTGTCAAGGTGTCCTTGGGCAAGACGCTGAACTTCACAATGCTCCCAGTGGCCAGGTGAGCACATTGCATGTGAGCCTTGCTCCATCAAAAATGCTTATATTCATGCCTACATGTATGCACATGCTGTTTATAGCTTAATTTTTTAGAAAAGTGTTGTTTGTGCCGACTAGGAGAACCTTTTATTGCTGTAGAGTTGAAGTGAATTGGAGGAGAACCAGGACTTCAGTTCAGACGGGCAGGATACGAGGGAGGTGGGAGGAAGGGTGGAATTTGGTTTGGTTGATAGAGTTGAGTGTCGTCGGCATAGCAGTGGAATTGGATATTGAAGTTACGGAAGATGGCTCAGAGAGGTCGGAGGTGGAGAATGAAAAGGAGAGGACCGAGGACAGAGCCTTGAAGAACACCAGAGACGGGCCTGAAAAGATGAGAGTTGAATGAACTGCCAGTGAGGTAGGATTTGAACCAGTTGAAGGTGGTGTTGGAGATAACTATGGACGACAGTCTTTGTAACAGGATGGAGTGAGAGATGGTATGGAAAGCTGCGCTGAGGTTGAGGAGGATGAGAATGGAGGAGGAGGTCGTTAGTGATTAGAGCCAGATGTCAGCTCAGACGAGGAAAATCGAGACGTTAACGGATCTATTTGTCTGCAAGTGGATGAATAAGAATTAAAGAATAGAATGGAACATCTTAGAACATTTTACTGAGTCAAAAACCTGACCAGACATCCGGTTTTCATCTGCTCCTGATTCAACACGATTTAAATAATAAAATACTCAGAAATTTCAGTTTGAATCATAAATTATTTTAAATATGTCCTCTAGGGCTGCACAATCTGAAGAAAACTTGCAATACTTAATATTAACAATCAATATTGAAATGACTTAGGATGCATAAACAAAAAGCAAAATAACTAATACATCATTTCTATTTCACTGCAACATTTTTGTTCAAATAAGTCAGCAGAAATTAAACTCCGCCTACACGGGAGGCGGGATCTAGCAGGAAAGGGCTCCATCTGATTGGTCAAAAGCAAAAAAAAGGCTCTATTTGATTTGTTATAAATGTAAAAATATTTTATCTCTGTTTCTGCTTTATTTTGCTGTAAACATATTGCTCAGGCTGATGTGTTGTGCAGGCCTCCATTATGAGAAGAACGCTGCTAGAACATGTTAAAACTTGATTTTTATTGGAGTTGATCTTTAACATCAGACTTTTTTCAGTATATGCTCAGTAACTTGTGGTTTAAGACAATATGGTCAACACATGACAGAAGAACAAATATTAGCTCCGTAAAATAAATGCATTTAAAAAAACAGGAATGAAAAACACTATACACAATTGAACATCTGCAAGCAAACAAAAGATGGATTGTGTTTTTTTTATCTGCTGACACCTTAGGGTCTCACTGCTTTAAACAATTACATTTTAGGTTGTAAATCTGTTCCAAAAATTAATTTACTGAGAATCATGTGAGTAAAACAATAAATTGTTGTAAGGGGCCTGTTGGGTCAGGCACGTCCCACCAGGAGGAGGGTCCCGGTTGAAGATCCAGGACGCAGTGAGGAAAGGATGGATGGAGGTTTAGCTGAAATATTAACTAAAGTCCAAAGTAGCCTAAAAAAAATCTTAGTAAAATCCCAAATAGTCCAAAAAGCTAGCAGAATGCTAATTTATAAAACTTTAAATCTGTAACTTTTATGACAAATAATAAAAGGCTTAAATCTTAAATCTTCAATAACTTTCAATATTTCACTCTCTATAAAAATATATTTTGTTATAAATAAGCACAAGATAACATCAGGCCATTAATAACAATCAAATAAAATGATCTGGAGGGCCGGATCCGGCCCCCGGGCCTTGACTCTGACACGTGTTGTCTATTGGAACCAGCCGATACTTCCTGTTTGGAATGCCAGGTCCAGTCCAGTTCTCATATATAGTCAATGATTTTCTTGACCAGTCATTTAAAAAAACTAAATAGTCACATCCAGCTTAAAAAGTCCAGATAGTGTAAAAGAAAATTCAGGATTCAAAGTAACAAAAATCAGATTCTGGGGAAAAAAATAACCTTTCAGCTTTGACACATTTTAAAAACTGGATTCAAAGTAAACAAACAACTGCAAACTGCTGCAGAAACAGAGACTGGAGCCTGAAGCTTTCTTGGATCCAGACTGGAGGAGACTCTAAAGGAGCTTGACTTGTTTAAATTCCTTTGTTTTCCGTTGCTATTTGGCAAGGAATGTGTGCTGGGGGCCTATAAGGGGGGGTCACAGAGTTCATTTAACTTTTTTTTTTTTTAATTTTAGGTTTATTTAGTTCAGTTTGCCGTTTACATGATTTACAAGAAATGAACAGCTAACATATAAATAAACAGCTAAAGTTGGAGGCTCCAGCAGAGCCTACTTCATGCAGCCATGCACGAGCTTCATGGGTTCTCTCTGATTTCGCTGCAGCTGCATGAAGCAACAGCAGTTGTGCAAGAATGAAAGGTCACACGGTGTCGTGACGAAACCACACCTCCTGCAGTGCGTCGCGGCGACTGAGCCAGATCGCATCAATGAGTTCAGAGGAGCTTATCCAAACCGTTTCAGAAAAGTGAAGCCTTGCTGTCACAATTCTGCAAATCAGCATCTCTGGAAGTGACTTTACCTGCTAAAAATATTGCCTGATTCCCTATTTGGTTGTTTGAATGAAAGTAAATACATTTAGACAACAAAAAGCAGAACATTTTAAACAATTGAAAGGAAGTTGGAGCATAAATTGGCATAAGAGCTCTAGCCGATTCTTTGTTGGGCTGTTCTTTAGAAGAACTGTTCCTCTTCTGGGTCAGCTTCAATGACTGTAATGCAGTCGCACCAGTTAGAGCTCAAAAGGATGAGGTTTAAAGATAAGGAAGTAGGTTCAGACGGCTTATCTGTAAAGCCCCGATGGAGGGAGCAGAGGCTGCCGCATTGCACTGCTCTGTTAAATATTAACACTTATATCTGAAGCATTGATGAGCAGCTCTTAGAAAGAGGGAAGTAATTAGAGACCAGAGTCCATCAATCGACCCCCTCAGGAAAGATGAATACGCTTGTCTCGATCAGTGACATACATTTTCACACACGCTGCAGCTTTATTCCCATGCAGATAAATCAAAGTAAACTGGCTTGAGCTCCCCAGAGCTTTCCCTCGACGCCTCATTCACATGCCAAGCCCGAACAAAGACGAAAAGAAGCTCCACTTGTCAGGCTTTCAGATAAAACCCCATCACAAGCACGGGAATCCACCAAAACGAAACCCTCTCCGCTGTCCCGACTGCCACTTTCTGCGTTTCACCAGTAAAGATTACTCAGACCGAGAGTTTCCCAGAACGAGACGGCGGTAACCTTTACGCAAAGACCTCAGCTTCAGCTGAGGCCAATTACAGCCAGAGTCATCAGAGCGCTCCTCGTCACATCTGTCCCCGGGGAACATGACTCACTGGGAATCGGGGAGCGCTACAAAGAACCCAGGAGGCGCTGGGCGCTGCTAAACGACCACATCTGCTCAATCCAAGTCAAGGATATTGAAAACCGACTTTGACTTATTCAAGCTAAATCCTACAAATTTTCTTGTTCTTGTCTTAATTCACAATTTCCGTCGCTTTGGGATTGTTCCCATTATCTTATTGCATGTCTGTTTCCTTCAGGTAAGCGTCCATAAGATAAATTATTATTACAGAAATAAACTTTAACTTCCTGCTCAAGCCTGATTAAAAAAAAAAAAATCTGTTATCCAAGTGACCAATTAAATCGTAAAATTAAATTTGAACATATTCCAAACTAAAGTCCCAAAGGACGCGGATCCAGGCAAATTTTAACCAAAAAAAAATCAAAAGTCTCAAAAAAAAAACTTTCCAATTTTTCCAAAGATGGATTTACATACTGTGTATCTGACTTAAGTAGCCCCGGTGTTCACTGATAGAATAGTGAGAGCCAATGGATTCATTTTGTGGTGAAACTTGGGATTTATTGAAATTCTGAGAACATTTTATTATGTTCAGGTTAGAACTGGCTGTGAACTTTTCTTTTCTCTATGAAGGATCATCGATCTCCGTATCAAATATCCTCTTCACTTTCACGTGAATCAATTTTTCGAGACACACGCACGGCTTTCAGTCTATGCTTAATATTCCATGTTCAAACTAGTTCACTCGCTTTTTCCTCCAGAAAATAGTGGATCCCTTTCTGCTTGCGCCATTCTTGGATACGTTTAGGATCCACCGTAAATGTCTTGCAGATTCCTCACCAGAGTTTTCTTAGCCGTTTGCCACCCCACAAAGTTCAAACGCTAAACCGAATGAGCGTTTCTTGGTCATCGCTACACTGGATCACAACACAGATAACAGACAGCTGGCTGATCACCGCTAGCTTCCCGGAGAAAGTGTTTGTTTTAGCTTAATGGCGTTGCTGGAAGCTCAGGCTCTTCCTGAAGTGGGTTGTTCTCACTTTGTGACATCAGCTCGTGGGTTGGGAGGGTTTGATGCTCAGAGCGCAGGTTTTTAGAAAATCGCTAAAAAATGCGTGAACAGATCACAAAACCGTTTTGGGGTTGTTTATAGTGAGGTAGGATCATTATAATTAGGACTGTGGATCGTTGCTCAGGTGGCGATTCGATTCACGAATCGAACCACGATTCTTACTTTTTAATATTATGTTTATTTACTATGTGAATATTTACTAGATGGAGGAGAATTGAAATTATTTGCATTAAATCACCAACATTTATACCTTTATTTAGAACAGCAGATCAGAATCAACAAAACTGATTTAAAAAAAAAACAAAACAAAAAGATTCAGATAGAAAGAAATTTTGTCATTTTAAACTTTTTTTTGTCAACCTTCTGGTTAAGTTCAGCAGTAACATGAACAACATAAGAAAGATAAAAATCTCTGCTGTTTTGTATCATTTGACAACAAAACCTGAACATTTTCCCCACAGTTTTTTATCCTCAAAGTTCTTCAATATTTTTCCGTGTGAAAAAAAGTATTTTTTTCCACAGCAGAATCATCTGATTCACGTTGATTACATCAGCCCTTCAGCAGCGTGAGGCTTCGTTTCTTCAGAATAAGATGGAGTTTCGTTAATTGCGTCAACTGTTGAAGAGTTATCATAACCAAAAGAATGTAAACACTGGAGCTAAAGCTCTGATGTTAAAGCTAATTATTTTTTCAGAAGTTATGTTGGTGAACAGAACTTCAGTCTCGGTTTTTGAACAGAAAAAAACTCTTGCTAGTTTTATTTTGAAAACCCGAAAATGTGTGTTTACTTCCGGTGACAACCGCGACTCTTTCGGCTTTGCTTTAGTTCGTAAACTTAAAATTCTACCTTAATCTGCATACCAGAGGAAAAATACATCATTCCTAGATAATATTTTGATCATATTTTACTCCAATTTATTATATTCATAAAAATCGCAAATCAGTTATCTTGGATGTCGCGAATATTCTTACTCAAATTTTCGGGAGCAGATCGCGAATACCAGAGCACCCGGATACTCGTTACAGCCCTAATTATAATACACTTAAGTAAATTAAAGTAAAGTAAATTTAGCATGTTATAGGCCCTTAAACGTTTGTTGTTTTATGTCTTTAGATGACAATTGAAGTCTTTGGTTTAGTCCTGTGTGGCAACTTTATGAACACTTAAATGCAGTAAAATTCTCCTTATGTAATGAGACACTTTGCCTGAAGGTCATGAAGATCAGAGATCATGGTTTATAATATGTACTAACAAATTCACACAAAGGTAAATATTTGAAAGTTTATGGTTGTAATTTCACACATTTGGGTCTTTCGAAGTCATAGAAAAAAATCTGTTCAGTTGTTGGGGATAAAAAAAAAGCACGTAACTGCTTAGGTTTTATGAGGACGTTTAAACACCGAGCCTCCAGACCGAGCAGAATGCAAATTTAAAGAGCCGCTTCCGGCTTGTGTTTAACTCTAATGGCCCGGGCGAGGAAATAAACTGCTAATTTGCAATTCTTGTCCCTCCATTATTAACGAGGCCGGGCTCACGCAGCCGCCGTGACATCAGCTCTGATAAGAAGAAATATGCAGATGGAAGTCACATTTCTGCTTCTGCTGCGTCTGAGCAGACAGAATTATTCATCCCTCAAGCGCAAACGCAGAAAAAAAAATGTCTACTGCCTTAAAAAAAAAAAAAAAACACATGAAAGAGTTTTTCTTTCCTACAAGTTATATATATATAAGTCCTACTAGAGTAATTACCTCTGCTCGTTACTGTCAGGGATTTTCTCGTTCACTGCGGCAGTAGTTAGGCCACGGTGAAAAAATGTGAAAAAGCCTGGACGACCTGTTAGGTAAAACACGGCGCAGTAATGTGAAGAAGTCTGCAAGAACTGTGTTTGTTCAGTGTCAATAATGTGCGTTCATAAAACTGGAGCCGAGGTCTCACGGATGCCGTTACTGACTGAGATATTAAACTCTAAGATTTCAGGTTTGCCTCCCGGTTTGGGTCGGAACATCTTTTCTTTTCAGTCGCTCTGCTGCAGATTTGGTGCTTTGCATGAGATTTGTCGTCTTGCTGCGTGACCCAGTTCCAGCCGGGCTTAAGCCGCCAAGCAGATGGCCTCGCGTTCGACTCCACCGGGGACAGAGTTCACGGTCAACTCTGTGACCGTTGCTGCAGAGCAAGCCCAAACCACCACACCTCCGCTGCCATGTTTGGCCGTTGACACACAGAGAAGCCCAACAGGCCTGTGGGGGGTGGACAGTTTGACGGCTCGTCTTTGTCCAGGTTTTGGATGGTTTTTCAGAAGTAGCTGAAAGTGGAAAATACCGTCAGGCGCCTTCTTTTTTTTTTAAATTCGAATGTATTTTCCTGACGGAATTCTGGTCATTACATCTACTGTCAACTAGGGCTGCCACGATTAGCCAGCTAATCGACGACTAATTGACAAAAGATGGAATGAAAGATATGATGGCATTATGCTAGCTATTTAGGGGTGTGCCAGAATATCGATATTGCGATATATCGCGATATTTGGTCTAGGGCGATTATTTTAATAGTCGACTAATCACCGATTATTTTTTCCGATTAGTCGACTAATCGGGTCATGCGCAAACTGGATGTAAAGACGCTGAAGTTGATAACCAGCTGAAATATTAATTAAATGCCAAATTAGCCTAAAAAAATAAAAAGAGCCAAAGTTAACCAAAATAGCTAGCATACTGCTGAAATATTAGCTAAACTCAAAATTAGCCTAAAAAAAACAGAAAAATCCTAAATTAACCAAAATAGCTATGTCGCTGAAATATTAGTTAAACTTAAAAATAGCTTAAAAAACTAAAAAAAGAAACCTTAAGTTAGCCAAAACAGCTAGCATGTAGATTAAATATTAGCTAAACTCCATAAAAGGCCAAAGAAACTTATTAAACGCCAAAATAGTCCAAAAAGCTGGCAGAATGCTATCATAACTTTTAACTTTACTACACTCTGACTTCATACAATATAAAGTAACGATTAATCGACTATTAAATTAGTTGTCGACTATTTTAATAGTCGATTAGTCATCGATTAGTCGACTAATCGTGGCAGCCCTAATTTGGTCCTGCGATCGATTCTCGATGGGCTCGCCAAGTATCAATATTATATTTTCATTTAAAGAGTCTGTTGCGCTGAGCTTCCGGGTCACGCGACACGGAACTGTTGCGCAGCTGGGCGCGTAGCGTCGGACATTTTATGGCGACGCACGCACTTCATTCAGGAAAAAGCACCAGCGAGATACAGGTTCTGTAGCGCGTGTGTAAATCATGCCTATCTATGTGCAATTATCATCCATCTGTTGAAGAGGCAGCCAGTAAGAATTCAGTGTCTGAGCGCTAGAATGACCACGATCGCTTATTTCCTGTTTGATCGGAGTGCTGTGTGAACTCGGTGCGCGCTTCGCAATTGTTTGTGTGTAACTTTGGTAAATTTATGGTGTGATGTTTTCAAGTTAATGTAATTACTTTTTTTAATGTTAATTTAAAGTAATTCTTAAACAAAAAATGCAGAATTTGATGTATTAACTTAAATAAAGTACACGAATTTACTGTAAAATAGGTAGGTTGCTACTTAATTGAAAAACTTAAAATTATATAAACTATTATTGATTAAAGTTGTTTATGACTAATCTGTAATAGAATTTGAATTTGTACATTTTATTGCCATTATTATGTGTGTTTTACCTATTGACTGACCAAATAGAAAATAGATAAAGATTGGAAAAATGTCAGTCTGAGTAAATCAGTCTTCAATTTTGGATGTTCAGCCCTTTTCAAATGTTGGAAAAGTACACAAAAGAATTAGGTAACACTTGAAATGAGGCTGTAAAACATTATATTCCTCATTCTTTGGCGTGACGTTCCTTTGGAGGTAGATAGCTGTCACCACTTGAATTATTACTTGCTTACAGCAATTCTGCACCTAAAAGTGACACTGCTGATCATGTTTACTATTGTTGACATTGAATTTGACAGATGATTCCAATTCAATCTGTGTCAATGCTTGTCAAAGATATAGTATGACTGATTTCAGCAATGTTGCACAAGTGTCTATAATTTGTTGCACCAAATAAGACAAAAGTTGTTTACTATGATTGTGTTTTAAGCTAAAAAATAGAAATGGGGATATATTATCCCCAAAAAATATGTTCTTCTATATAATGTTAGTTATTAAAGAGGATTTTTACCAATTATCGCAATATTGATATCGTGAGCCATGTATCGCATCGTATCGTGAGGTACCCAGTGATTCCCAGCCCTATAGCTATTGGAGCTCATTTAGACTTTTTTTGTTTTTTAGACTATTTTGGAGTTTAGCTGATATTTCATCTACATGCTAGTTAATTTGGAAATTTTTGCTTGAAATAAACTAATCAAAATCAAACCAAGTGAAATTCTTTAAGATTTTTTTCTTTAAACATAAATCATAATATCAAAAAAGAAACTTTGTCACATGACTAATTAGCATTTTTAGTCTATAGTTAAAAATTGTATCTACTTAATAGTTGTACTTTTATTACTTTTTACAAGCTGCTCTGTTTATGTGTTTAAAGACAAAAGAAAATGAATAAAATTAAAATCTAGACCAACCCGGATCTGTTTATAATATATTTTTAAATATTTTTAAGAGTATCCGATCGGATTGTAACTGTATCAAAATCAAATGAATCGAGTCGGGGATAAAAAAAAAAAACTCTGATTGGGAGTCTGGACATCCCTAATGGTAAATGTTTTTGTCACTTTTATTATTTTAGTGAGACTGAAGTCCCTAAACTCAAATGACAAAAATGACTGCCAGGAACCTGAATGGGAAATATGAGAAATATACCTAAAATAGCTGTAGAATCGATTCGTTGACAAAATGATCAGTCAGACTGATAAAAAGAGAATTTCAAAGAGTCCAGGAATGACAAATCTCACATTTATCAGTGACGGTTAACAGAAAAAACTTGCTGTTTATCATGTCAGGAATTAAAAAAAATTTAGCAGCAATTAATGAACTCTTTCAAATAAAAAAAAAGAGCTGTCCTAAGATGTTAAAGCTTCAATCAAAAATGTAAGCAATATTTAAAAATTCAGGAACTAAAATGTACTTGGAAGTAAAATCTGCTCATTTGTTTACTTTAACAGTTACTCTTAAAGTAACTCTTAATTCTGTGCTTCTTTATCATTTTTAAAATGTTTTCAAACTTGTCAGTATTTAAGATTAAACAAAAACTTCTTAAGGCAAGTTATTCCCGAATGGAAACTGCAGATCTTTCTCCTAAATATTAAATATATTGACTTTCTGAGGGGAAAAAAATTAAGAAATAAGTTCAATCTTTTTACAATAAACTGTAAAAGACGGTTAAAGGCTCAATGTAATCTGATGGGGAGAGCAGAGAAGAGTTTTTAGCTGAAGTGTGGCGGCTGATTTCTAAAAGGAGATGCTGCTGATGAGAGATTACGGTCTGCTGTGTTTACTGATACCGACTATCGTCACATCAGTCTGCGGCCGCCGTCACTGCTGGAAGACTCGCTCCACCCAACTCCTCCTGGAAAAACCCCCAAGAAAGGCTGGAAATGTGAAACTCTCAAACACAGCAAACGGATTCTCGACGAGGATGAGCGTTACGGCTCAGATTTTTTAGCTCATTCTCAAAAAAGGTTTTGTTGAAAGACAAAAGAATATGGCTCATAAAGCGGCATGCGTGACACACAAGGCCAGGCTGCTGGATATCACAGACACACATCAGCGATCACAGACAGCAGTGGAAAGTTTTACCTTTCTCCGGACTAAAACATTTGAACAAATGTGCAAATCAAAGTGATTTATGCCGAGATCTGGGGTTATACAAGAGCCAATCTCTTTAACTTCTGCAAACCCGACCTTTTTCTTTGCTGCTGCAAGATTAAAAACACAGATATTCATGTTTCCCAGAAGATGAGTTGTAACGGCAGCAGTTATCCTCCTCCAGCTTCCATCAACGTTTCTGTGAAATGTTTCAATAAAATGAAAATCAACTTTAGGGTTCCTGTGTGATCGTAGCAACAACATTATAGGATTCAGTAACATTATTGGTTCGGCACGTTGATGCGAGTTCAGTTATTAACTGAAATGTTCTGTAGATACAAAAAAATAAGATGTCTCAAATCCATCCAGACATTGTTTTCCCTTTTTTCATTAATCTGAGCCTCAAGAATGATTTTTACTTTGAATTGACCTCAAAAGTTAATGTGCGGCTTTTCTACTTTGGTTCAATACTTCTTGGAAACTAATCTTGGATTAGTGTAAATTCAGCTGAAAATCAAAACTGTGATCATGATCTTCCTTTACCCTCAAGTGTCAACAATTCAGTGTTTTAGTGATTTTGACGTTGTCATCTGACCTCAGGCGAGACTGTTCACCTGTTTATGGTTAGCTTGTTCTGTTCTCTAAAACTTTAGGCAAAAACTACCAACAGCTGGTACCAGAATCAGCTGTTATTATCTGAAAAGATTCAGCAACTTTTTCATGGTTACAACCTAAAAACTTAAACGAATCTGTAGAGCTGTAACGAGTATCCGGGTACTCGGATACTCGCGATCTGCTTCCGAAAGTTCGAGTGCGAATATTCACAACGTCCAAGATCGCTAAATCCCTATCTTTATAAATATAGTAGAGTGAATTGGCGATCCACCTGGGATCTGAAATCACGAGAAGAGCAACATGTGAATCAGACTGCACCAACAAAAGCATGGAGAACTAAATGTAATAAATGATAAAGAATAAGCGAGAATAGAGAACAGAACCTTAGAGCTGATGTGGAGAATAACCATGACAGAAAATCTATAATGTTTTAAACGTATCAGTATTAATCTATCCTCTCAAGAGCCACAGCAGAGGGAATAGTCTCTGATTACGAGCTAACCTGGCAGAATGCTAACCTGTTCAAAGAGGAATGTTTTAAGGCTAGCTTTGAAGGTAGAAACTGTGCTGGATCTCTGGGGCTTGGTGACTGAAGGTTCTACCTCCAACTGGACTTTTAGAGATTCTAGGAACTACAAGCAATCCTGCATTTTGTGAACGAAGTGTTCTGATTGGTTGGTAAGGAGCTAAGAGATCTTTAATATAGGATGGGGCCACACCATTCAGAGCCTTATAGATTAACAAGAGGATTTTGAACTTGATCCTGGATTCAACTGGGAGCCAGTGGAGTGAAGCTGGACTGTGTCCAGTTCTCTCTTATACAGTCAACGATTCAGACACAGTGAAAAATGGCAAATAGTGCACTAAGTAGTGAGTATGGAGAAATTTACCAGCTGTGGTTTTAACAATTTCAACACTTTTATTCATTGTATGTTGTTTTTAATGATTGATTCCCTTTATATTTAGCTGGAAATTAATTGCTTTTAGCTTTTGTTTTCAATGACTGAATAATGAACTTTTTATTCAGTTTTTAGTCATAAAGTTTTTTATGTTAAAATTGCTTTAATGTATGAATGATGCTCTGAACAAAGAAAACTTTAACTTTCATGGTACCATTTTTAATCACCAATCTATCTAATCAATAACACTGTGGGACAGAAAAAATAATCTGAAAAACACAACTAAAAACTTTTGACGTAACTTGGGTTTTTTCACCAAATATTTGACCTGAGCTTCAATGCAAATACTTTAGATTTGACTTGTGAGCAAACCCTTCCCTAAGGCTTCTGAGAGGCAAAACTGAAGCCAAGAGTGGCTCCGCCTACTTCATCCTTTCAAAATAGTTGTGTAAAAGAAGTTTGTCCAGTTCAACTGTAGGTCCACCTCATTAGCAATCAAATAATCATTTGTGATATGTACAAAATTCAGCTCTAAATAAAATTTAAACAGCTGATCAATTAATTTTTCTTATTTATAACATTCATATGGATTCTTCCTTATATTTTGTTAATCCCATGTTTGTTAAAAGCACAAGGGCTGTTTTAGAAGTGTGAAAGTATCACGTTAACCATTATGATTAACTAGTTACAGACAAATTTGTGTTTGTTTTTTTTTCTGTCATTTTAATATTTTTTTTTATCTATAACTAATGTGTTTTCCGAATATATAAAAACAAGGTTCCAACATTTTACTTGCATAAACTTTTTATTTAAACTTTATTAAACAACTTAGCTGCTGTGACATCATCAATGTTCGACTTTATAGTCAACAGAACTAAGAGAAACAGTCTGATGAAGTATTGTGAAGTGCTGAACCGCATTTAAGGTAAATAATGGAATTAAATATGTCAACTTCGCTTCTTAAGACATTTTTTAAATTCTAATTGGCTTTTAGCTTACTGCCTTTACTTGTTTTAACTTTTCTTTCTTCTTCTTCAACATTAGTTATATGGTTTTCATAAGAAGTTGGTAAATATTTTTTTAATTGCTCAGAAAGATGCTAGTTACTCTATTAATTTAGAACACTCTGAACCTGATGCTTTGTTCTTGCTTTTTTATTTTTAAGACTTTGAGATTGAAAATAATCCCCCTGTTTGGGTGAAAGTAACATTTGGAGATCTGTTATATTAGGAAAACTTCTCAAAGCCACTTTTAGTTTTATTTTAATCTGATTACTGCACCACAATGTCCCAAATTTAAATGAAAACACGTCAAAATGAGGCTTTTTACAGAAAATATTCAGTTCGATTAAAATTTGATAAATGAATTACAGGTCATGATTAATTAATTGCCCAAAAAAATTGATCATGTGACGACACTTTTTTTTTTATAGGACAAAAAAATAAACTTTTTACTTTAAAGTCAAAGCAAAGCTAAACTTTGGCATCGTACAAAACTACAGTATCTCAGACTATAACATCTGCTGAGCGAACCGTTTTAACAATCACTGTAATTTATTATGAAAACTCCTTTAAACTAATTAAACTGATCTGATTATTTAAATTAAGGTCAATCTGAAAAACAACTTGGAGCTGCTGTAAGAGCGCACGAAAAGTCCGGGCACAAAACGGCTCATTAAACAGACATTGGACTCTGCGTCCTGCAGAAACCAGAGTCTTCAATGCTTTCACACAAGCGAGTCCCATCACTGATTAACCTGGACTTCCAGTAGTAGCGCTCAATTACCCAAGAAAAGGAAGTAAGGCTGCCTAAAAAGGACCAGCATATACTGGCACTGAGACTGTCCCGGTGCAATGCTGTCATGTGAGCTGCAGCAGTGGAGGAAACGCAGCAGTAAATAAAAGCTGTCACCAGCGGACGGCCTCTGAAGGAAAACCTGAGCTGCTCAAAAATGGGCACCTCGCTGGAATGACAGCTCATTAGATTCATGTTTAGCCATCACAACACAGATGGGGATTATCAAACATCTCAAAAGTCAAAGGTCACAGGGGAGCTGACCTCTGGGTTTGAATGCAAGCAGATTCATTGTGATGCTAATCCTGTTTTATCCAGTCGGACCTTAAAATAAACCCAGCGCTCTGAAGAATGAGCCGTAATCCCCGTCACCAAGCCTGCGCGCTCCCGTTCTGAGCTGGGGTGTTATGTCACTGCGGTCAAAGCTGCAGCCTTAAAACCATCAGCACATCGCAGCAGGTGCTGCAGATCTCATAAAGGGATTTTCAGAAATGATTTGAAATGTTTATGAAAATCCTGTAAGATAAAAATAAAAGAAGAGTAGTTATTGGAAACAATAAGTCGTGTGTAGGAACAATCACAGGAATTAAAGTCAATGTCCAGTGCAAACAAAGGATGATGCAGGGATCAGAGGGCTTGTAACATGTGAGATTTAAAGGAACCGACCACAAACACAAGAGTTCATCAACTTCAGTAAGAAGTAAAGGTCGGACCTGAAGAGAATCACTTCAAATACTTTTTTGTATTTTTAAAACCTTGTTTTGCCACAAATATAAAATTTTAACCAGCTTTTGAGCAGACGTAAATGCTTAAAATACTATCAGGTAAGGAAAACATCACAGTTTGAATTGCTGTTCTGGTACGTTCCCCACGGCCTCAGCAAAGAGCGTTCAACCGACCACTTATGTATTAGTCGCTACAAAACATGCGACCATTGAACACGCACTAAAAGTTAAACCCGTTGAACTTTGACCAATCAGAGACGTACAGATGGCGTCTTTTTTTAATTCATTGAGGTTCCAACCGTTTGAAGAGAAATCGATATTTGCAGTTTGTGCGAAACCAAGTATTTCATATATCGGAATCGAGCTGTAAAAGAATAATTCTGGAGCAAAATTCTCAAGATTTTCACTGCTTTGACACTTCGTACCAAGCCTCCTCCAACTGTAGGTACACGTTAGGGCTGCCACGATTAGTCGACTAATCGACTATTAAAATAGTCGACGACTAATTTAATAGTCGATTAGTCGTTACTTTATATTATATGGAGTCAGAGTGGTGTAAAGATGAAAGTATATAATGGTATTATGCTAGCTTTTTTGGACTATTTTGGCATTTATTAAAAGTATTTTTGGCTATTTTGAGTTTAGCCAAAATTTCAGCTACATGCTAGCTATTTTAGCTAATTAGGCTTTTTTTTTTTTCATTTTTAGGCTATTTTGGAGTTTAGCTAATATTTCAGCTGTGCGTTAGATGTTTTGGCTGACTTGGGCTTTTTTCCCAGTTTTTTAGGCTAATTTGGCATTTAACTAATATTTTAGCTAGCTGTCAGCTTTAGCGTTTTCAGCTATTAGCTTCAGTGATTTCAGCTATCAACTTCAGCGTTTTTAGGTATTAATTTTAGCATTTTCAGCTATAAGCACTTGCGTCTCTTGCTACCGAATTCAGCTTACAGCGTTCACACTAGCATTATCTGGTTCTGGTTAGGTTAAAGCTAATGATGGTTAAGCTGGGCTGCCACAAATAGTGACCATGTCGACCATAAACTAATGAAGTAAAGAAGCCGCATGATTCATTGAAGGTTTAATAAACTGTCGTCTTTATTTCTAGTTGGAATAAAGCTTCAACACTTCAAATTTAACGCCAATGATGTTGAAGATATGAGCTTTACATCCAGTTTGCGCATGACCCAATTAGTCGACTAATCGGAAAAAATAATCGGTGATTAGTCGACTATTAAAATAATCGTTTGTGACAGCTCTAGTACACGTATTAGTATCAGGTAGCGACACTCCTGTGTGAACATTGTATGCTAAAAGTGCTTTCTTGAGCGCATGTCACATGTCTAGTGTGGACGTTGGAGTTTTTAAGGCAGCTAAAAACCCCTGCCCCCCTTTTTTGTCCCATCTTCTCAACTGTAGAGCCTCTCAGACATTCCCATCAGCAAAATATCAATAATGAAGCCATAAAAATCTCTAGTTTATCACAATTGAAGACCCTGATGATACGGATTCCACCAATCATCAAAGCTCAATAACCACACAGTTGGAGAATACTTTTGAGTAGGAGTGTGCCAAAATATTGATATTGCAATATATCGCGATATTTAGCCTTGTGATTGATTCTGAATGGGTTCGCAATAATTATCCATCTTTTATTTTTGTTTGAAGAGACTGTAAAATGCTATATTTGTCCTCCTTTGGTGAGGCGTTCATTTGGAGATAGATAGGGGGCGCACGTTGCAAGACGGGCTGTCATGAGCACAAATGTGTTTGAAGCTACTTGAATTATTTACATTTTGTTCTGTAGTTTACAACAATTTTGCACTAAGTTGTGGCAGTTGTGTGTTCATGTTTACTATTGCTAACAGTGAATTTTACAAATAATTCCAATTCAATTGGTGTCAATGCTTGTCAAATACAAAGTATTATTGATTATCCACAAAAGTGTCTATTTATTTCACACAGTAAGACATAAGTTGTTTTATTCTTGTGTTCAAGCTAAAACATAAATGGGGATATATGTATTCTTCCGTATAATATGAGTTATTAGAGATGATTTTTACTAACTATAGCAGTATCACGATATCATTGATGTCATGAGCCGTGTATCGGATCGTATCTACTTTGTATGTTTCAATACAGGCAGAGCTCTGAATGAACAACCGCCCGGGGAGTTATTCAGTGTAGAACCGCCACTGCATGACTGTTGGGTACGGTGGCCATTTTGGTTCAATTGTTCCGCTCTCGGTTCGTTTCGTGATCAAACTGAGGAATCTCAGAGTGAACTGAAGGTCAGTCCGATTGAAATTGAACCGAGACCATCTTGAAAGATGGATCAGAGGGCGGTTCCTGGCACAGCTGTGGTGCCAAGGTAGTTATCGACAGCCAGGATACACATTCTGCCAGGAGATCACTACCTCCGCAACACAGCTCAGCGAAGAAAGTGGGTGTGTACATTGTAGTCTGGGGGCGGAGCTTGCAGCACAGATTCTTCCTGGGCGGTTCACATCATGCTGATGTCAGCACGATACCACCCGCTCGTTTTTGTGGTATGGGAGGGGCTGCTGCAAAAAGCACTAGTTTTTAGAGGATTACTCTTAAATGCATGAATGGATCAAAATACTGCTGTGAACAGTAAAATGCATTTAAAACCTCAAAAAGTAGAATTTTCATGGTAGGGCCCTTTAAGGCTGTAAAACTCCATACTACACTTTACTCAGACATGAACTTTTTCACAATTTCTCTCTTCTTTAAACAGTTCAAACAGTTATTGAAAAATATTACAGTAATATAGAATAAAAGCAAATATCTGATTGCATTTGAAGATTTATGTAGATTTGAAAAACTCACCACATTCTATTCAGGTGATTAGTTTAGAGCCAATCAGGATCCAGAATATAGTGTGATGTAAAATAAATATGAAAATCTATGAAATAGCAAAAGATGAACCACAATATAGGAAGGGAACACTATTCTTGGCATTAGCCAAAAGCTATGCTAGCTTTTTTCTTAAGCCAAACGTGTGATAAGAAGGTAGTAAAGTCTTATATAAGTATACATTGTTTACTGTTTTTTCTTTTAATTTGGCTTTGGAGCTAATGACAAATTTGATTATATTTTAACACTAAATATTTCAGACTACAGTAAACATTTATTTACATTATTTAAACTCGCAATTTTTGTTAGTTCTGTGTTTAATGGATTTAAAATGGATTAAAGCTGACTGGTCTCTGCTATAGTAGTAAAGTGCAATATAAATTCATTTTGATAGATTTGTCATCCTTTTTGTCAAATACAAGATGTATTTTAAACAGTTTTTTTCTTTTAACCACAAATAAAAAGACAGACACATCTAAAACTAAATGAAAAAACAGTCTTAAACCAAAATTGCCATGATGATATGAAGGTAAATGAGAATTTGTCTTGGTGGTTTTTAAGATAAACGCATGTGGATGAGGTTACGACCTGCGTAGTATCAGGGTTGTAGTGAAACAGCTTGAGCCGGTCATACGCAGGGTTCATCATACACGGCCTTAACACAATCCTCTTAGGCTCGGGTCCAACATGATGGGCATCTGCGGAGATCTGATGAAATGTGTTTTGTTTTTAATGCGTTACATGTAAAGAAAAGTACCGCGACCATGCACCGGTCGGGATTACAAGACGCTTCATTTAGGTCGTGCTGGAGGAACGCCACCGCGTACAGAAAAAAAAAGATTGACACCAGTTTGACCTCTGATTAAAAGTCAAGACGCTGGCAACTATATTAAACTGAACTATTTAATCAGAGGTGAGACATCTGGCCTCTGGGATTTTATATCATTGCTTTTAGAAACAGGACAATAGAATAAAATCTATGAATTGTATCAAATCCTCTGATTACCTAAATAAACTCCGCTGTTAATCTTAGAAACAGGAATCCATTAGAAGGGATCACTCACCCTGCTGTAAGTTATAACCCCCCCATCACTTCAGTGAATGTCAGAGGTCGCTGACATTAAGCCGGCCTGTCCCTGTCCTTTTAAATGCTTTCATTTTGATGAGACATGGCAATGGTGCCTCCGCCGCAGACATTAGGAGATTATCAGAATGATTGATGAGTATTAGAACATTCTTGTTCCCACACAGTGAATTTTATTGACCCGCTGACATGCCTAATGAAATTTGTCTCTCGCATTCCACTTCCTTCGGGACACGTCGGGGTTAAACGCCCACTTTGTCCGAGACGGTGAACGTTTCAGGATAATGTAATGATATCTGTCTGAACATTGCAGAAATTAGATCATGCGCAGAGCGCACAGTTTGTTCTGACGGAATGGAACAAAGAGCGAAGCAGTGCTGAAACTCGAACGCCGACATACCTCTGACGCTCAGAGATTAGCCGGATCAGATCGTTTCATTCATGTGTTCGACTCGAACTCTGAATAATTGATCTAAAACCTCAAAATCTTAAAAGGTTTTCTAAACTCTGTGAGCCAGCAGTCGACAAAGAAAGGAGCACACCGGAGATTAAATTAAACAGAGTGGAAAAAAATAGATGTTTCTTCAATTTCAAAGCTGTTGAAATTCTCATCAGGTACTAACAGGGTTGTGTGTTACTTCAAAACTGTAAAAAATGGAAATTCCTTTATGATATTGTTTAGAAGTAAAGTTTATAGCATTACTCTTAGAATTACAATCATGACACGTTAGTAGAGTTTAAAGCTACTTTCTTTGCAATGCTTGGAGAAGGAGATTATAGCAAATTGATGGACATACTACAAATTATTTTACATTGACTTCAGAGGCGATGTTTTGCAGTTTGTAGTAAAGACAAATCCTGACTAAGGTCCTTCAGTCAGTTTACTAAATTACATTTAAGCTTGATTTAAAAAAAAAAAAAAAATGCAGGAAATCTGCAAGAAATCTATCACATTTCTCCTCATTTCAACCCAGTGGGCTGGGCCCCGTATGGTTTAAAAGTGGGCAAAAAATGTGGCCCCAATTAGGTTTGTCTGCATTTTCTATTGTGACTCCACCTGTGTTTGCCCATACTGACTTAAGTGTGGGACTCGGTAGGTTGGTTCGCTACGCTATCCAGCCGCCTGGTGGACAGCGGAGCTTGCTAGCTCAATACGGCAGAGCTTGCTAGCTCAATACAGCGGAGCTTGCTAGCTCAATAAAGCAGTGTTCGCTAGCATGCTATAGTGGAGCTTGCTAACTCAATAAAGCAGAGCTCTCAGAGCTATAGTGAATCTCGCTAGCATGATACAATCGAGCTAGCTGAGCTTGCTAGCGTACTACAGTGGAGCTCGCTAGCATGCTGCAGGGGAGATTCCTACCATGGTACAGCGGAGCTCACTAGCACGCTAAGCTGTCCGCCGGCCAGCTGGCTAGCCTAGCAAGCTAACCTACTGAACCCCCACTTAAGTCAATGTGGGCAAACACAGGTGGGGTTACAGCAGAAACTGTGGACAAACCCAATTGGGGCCTATATTTTCTGCCCGCTTTTAAACCATATGGGGCCCACTTGGCCTTGCTAGCTGGATTGTAAGTAAGTATTATTTACATTCAGCAATCAAACATCTGCTCCTGTCAGTTAGTGATTCACTAATTTCCTTTTTTCTTTGGAATTTAAGGGTTTATTCCTGAATGAGTCCTGAACCACGGTCAACAGGACATTTCTGTTTCAAACTAAACGTTGTAAACAAAACCACGTGACTAAAAATCTCCTCAGAAATTATTACAGCAAGGCAAAGCAACGAGAAAAAGAATAATGGAAGTCCTACCCTTTTCAATCCCTGTTAGGATAGTTCACTTATTCAAACTTTATATTTCGCTGACCATTTTTCAATGTCTGTATCAACGCCAGGTACAACACTTACTTTTGTTACATTGGTACAGTAGAGACGTGCTGCTAGCCGCTTGCTAAGGAGACTAAGACGGTACGCTGACAAGTGTTTATGACGTATAGGTTGTTGATAAAACCATGATGAGCAATGTGTATCACGTTAAAAGTTGTTCTAATAAGTCGGGCTGTGGGTCGTTGCTCAGGTGGCGATCCAATTCGATTCACGAATAGAACCACAATTCTTACTTTATAATATAATGTTTATTGCTATTTGTATGTCTACTTACTGGATGGATGAAAATTGAATTTATTTGTATTTGATCATTATTTATACATCAGCCTTTCAGCAGCGTGAGGCTGCGTTTCTTCAGAATAAGATGGAGTTTCTTTAATTGCGTCAACTGTTAAAGAGTTATCATAACCAAAAGAACGTAAACACTGGAGCTAAAGCTCTGGTGTTAAAGCTAATTATATTTTTCAGAAGTTATGTCAGTGAGCGGAACTTCAATCTCAGTTTCTGAACGGAAAAAAGCTCTTGCTAGTTTTACTTTGAAAACCGGATGTTCACAGTGATGAAGATTTGTTTACCTCCGGTTGCGGCACCGCTACTCTTTTGGCTTTGTTTTAGTTTGTAAGCTTAAAGTACAACATTAATCTGAGTTTCAGAGCCAAAATACATAATTCCCAGATAAAAATTTGATAATATTTTACTACAATTTACTATATTTATAAAGATCGGAAATCAGCAATCTTTGACGTCGCGAATATTCGTACTCAAAATTTCGGGAGCAGATCGCGAATACCCGAGCACCCGGATACTCGCTACAGCCCTACTAATGAGCCACATTTCAATGAGTTGCTGGGTCTCATCGATTCTCCACCACTTTGTTTACATCCCATGATGCCCTGCTATGGTGGCTGTTTTAGTTCAATTGTTCCACACCGAGCTCGGAGTCTATTCAGACTGAGGAAACTCAGAGCCAACCAGAGCTCAGTCTGATTAAAAAAAATAACCAGGACCACCTCGAAAGATGAGTCCAAGACCATTTTCTGGTTCTGGACCAGTGTCGGATTGGATGGGTTCAAACTGCAGATTTGTTCTGATTTATAGCAAGAAACAAACTCTGTTTCACTTAAAGTGAATCAAATGTGGCCAGTCTGAATTCACCCGAAGACTGAGCAACAAAGATATTTATAACAACGAGCAAAAAAAAGAAAACCTTTAATGTTTAATTTGGATTGGATAACAAAATTTGCTGTTTATGTCGATGCCATTCTTTGAGATAAGATCCAAACAGTAAAATGCAAAGAAACAAGATATACATTAAATACCAGTAAATTAAAAGAAGAGTTTAATGTCTTTCCGTTATTACTGTTAAAAACTCAGGCCTTTCAAATGTATGCTTAATACAGAAAAAATAACTGGATGCACCAATCCTCAAGCTCTGATTTTGAAGCATTTCCAACAATATTACCATCATGCAGTAAATATTAGAACCACCATGCGAGTTCTCAGTATTCCTCCTTGGAAAATCCTTGGAAGAGAAACTGTAACCAAGAGAAGAGGCTGGGTAGTAAAAGGTATCAGACTTTAGGATTCTTTTTTTTTTATCAGACAACAGAAATATTCCAGAGTTAGAACGATAAAAACACTGAAAGGTTGTTAGTTGTGCCTAATTACAATGATGCATAATGTCTGAATTGTTACTTCCTATCTTTTTTGGGTGAAAACTTTTACCTAGTAGATGTATTTCCTATTAATGACCATTAAAAAGTCCTTAACACAATATTACAAAATCATTACAGGAGGATATTTTATTTTCCCTACACACATTAGTGGTTCATTCAGATGGAAAGGGAAGACAGACAAATGAAAATAACTGTTTTTCAGTAACACATGTCCAATGAAGGAGTGGAAATTATGTGGCGCTCTGACAAGGCCGTGGCAGATGATTTAGATCCATATTCACACACTGCCAGGGACCCGGCACCGAGAGCACAGCCAATTCAAATATAGCACAGACTCTTGGGAAAAAGTTTCCTTGAAAAACATGATTAATGGCCGTCCAGTGCGTTTCAGTCCGCATGCATGGCGTGACCAATGCAAACAGGTTTTCTTAGGCAACACGGTAACCTTTGCTCAGCTGGCAAATGCAGAAATCAGATGATGGTTTTGGCTTTCGATTTGTCCGGTTGAAACACAGGCTTTGTCTTTGTGCGGCTCCTAGAAAACATCCTGCATCCATGCAGATTCCTAGAAGAAAACCAGAACCACATTATTGAGTTTAAACCACTCCAGACAGAACGTAAAACCACGCAGAATTCATTTAGCTCAATAAAAACTGGAGTTTGGGTCATTGCATCAGCAGGAGAGAGTTGGCTGAGCAAATTTGAGGCAGAGCTTTGAGCAAACAGTGATATAACTCTGTGCAAACATTCAGCGTATCACAATGTGCAGCGACTCGATGACAGTTCAGAGAACTGTTTGCTAATTTTGGTTCACATGTATGCAGGCACGAACCTTTTGACCCATAGGTGGTGTACACAATACCTGAAGTATAACAGCACACCAAACATTCATGCTCTCTGCAGCGGGTGTCAGATTTCACCGAGGGGGGGTGCAGACGCAAGTCGAGACTCATGAAGCCGAGCGCTTTGAGCTGACATGTAAAAAACTCAACACCTTTAATTCTCAACACCAGAGCTTTAGCTCCACTGTTGACAGTCTTTGAATTACCGTAACTCTTGAACCGCTGACACACTAGTGCTACCACAAACGATTATTTTAATAGTCGACTAATCAGCGATTATTTTGTCCGATTAGTAGACTAATCAGGCCATGCACAAACTGAATGTAAAGATGCTGAAGTTGATAACCAGCTAAAATATTAGTTAAATGCCAAATTTGCCTAAGAAATAGAGCCAAAGTTAGCCAAAACAGCTAGCATGTGACTGAAATATTAGCTCAACTCCAAAATAACCTAAAAAACAAAAAAAAAGTCTAAGTTAGCCAAAATTAAAAAAAAAGAAAAAGACCTAAATTAGCCAAAATAGCAAGCATGCTGCTGAAATATTGGCTAAACTCCAAATTTTCCTTAAAAAGAAGAAAAAGCCTAAACTAGCCAAAACAGCTACCATGTAGCTGAAAAATAAGCTAAATTCTTAAATAGCCTAAAAAACAAAAAAAGTTTAAAGTGGCCAAAATGGCTAGCATTCTGCTGAAATATTAGCCAAACTCCAAATTAGCCTAAAAAAAAGGCTACATTAGCTATAACAGCTAGCGTGTAGCTGAAGTATTAGCTAAACTCAAAAATAGCCTAAAAAACAAAAACTAAAAAGCTTCAGTTAGCCATAGCATGCATGCATGGTGCTGAAATATTAGCCAAACTCCAGATTAGCCTTAAAAACAATAAAAAGCCTAAATTAGCCAAAACAGCGACCATGTAGCTGAAATGTAAGCTAAACTCTAAAAAAGCCTAAAAAACAAAAAAGCCTAAATTTGCCAAAACAGCTACTATGTAGCTGAAATATAAGCTAAACTCTTAAATTGCCTAAAAAACAAAGAAGCCTGAAGTGGCCCAAATGGCTAGCATTCTGCTGGAATATTAGCACAACTCCAAATTAGCCTAAAAAAAGCCTACGTTAGCCAAAACAGCTAGCGTTAGCTGAAGTATTAGCTAAACTCAAAAATAGCCTAAAAAAAACAAAAACAAAAAAGCTTCAGTTAGCCAAAATAGCTAGCATGTAGATTAAATATTAGCTCAACTCCAAAATAGCCTAAAAAACCTTAAGAAATGCCAAAATAGTCCAAAAAGTTACAAGAATACCACTATAATTTTCAACTTTACTACACTCTGAATTGATACAATATAAAGTAACGACTAATTGACTATTAAATTAATTGTCGACTATTTTAATTGTTGATTAGTCATCGATTAGTCGACTAACTGTGCCAGCCCAATTACATACTAAACGTCCTTCCAGCAAATTCTAAATCAGAGGAGAGAGGCCCTGCGCTGGTATGCAACACTTTATAGTGGCGACCTTGCGATGTTTAGCAAAGCAGATTTTCTCCTGGTCAGAATCAGCCGATTCACGTTGATTGCGTAAATTGTTGAAGAATTAAGAGTGATAATCAATTATCAATTTAGAAAAAACATGCATTTACCAAAAAAAGTTTTGTCTTTGGAGGAGGTGGTTTTTGAGGTATATCGAAAATGATATATTTTGCAAAGCTTCAACAGAAAACCTTTTTTTTTTTTTTTTTTAAGTAACCTTTGTGCTGTCATAGGCATGTTTACATTAAAAGTGGGGTCATCTGGACCCCACAAGACATCGTACTGGGTTTTTTTTCCCAAGTATTTTTTTTTTTTTATCTTTCATGGTGTCCGCTAAAGACATAAAATCCTGGGAAGAATCGCACTTCAGTATAAGGGTGGGGTCATCTGGACCCTATAAGACAGCATGAGGGTTAAAGTGAGTTATTGTTATTACATCACTTAAATATAAAACATCTTATAACATTTTAATTTGAATGTACAGGTTTTCCAACTTTTTGCTGTGACATTGACGTGCCAACAAACCGAGAATACTCCTGCGTAAGGCTGGTGTTGTGGAGATATGGATGTAATACACAGACATAACAGAGGCAATGTAAACAATCCAACTGATTAATAAACATTCTTATTTTTTGTGTCAATGCAACAGAGACGGACTAGTTTAAATCAGCAGTGACAGCAAAATAATACACATTCAACTATTGCAACTCTTCAACAATTTATTTACGCAATTATCATAATTCCAAGAGATTCCAAGCGTCTTGATTTCATGAGGGCTGGAGGTAATACATTTACTTTGGGGGACCTCAGAACTTATGTCCAGTTATTAAAACCCCTGTCACACCAGGGCAGCGTTCTCGCTGCGATCGCGCGGCGTCCATCAAAAAATGCAGAACGCTGAGGTGAACGCAGTAAGGTCGCCATGAGCGCCGTAGCATCGCTGTGACATCTCCAGTGGACGCCGTGGTGTCTCCATGGACGCCATGCGACGGCGCGCACTTTGTGCATGCACAAAGTGCGCGCCGTGGCTCGGCGTGTTCATGGCGTTCTGATGTGCGCGCTGTGGGAGCACCGTGGCAGCACCGTAGCAGCGCACTGAGAACGCCGAGAGCGCCACAGCAGCGCCGTAGGCGCGCACTCAGGACGCACATAATCGCCACAAGGACGCAGCTGTAGACAGGGGCGCTTGCACGGAGATATCATATAGAGATAGACATATGGTCCTCCTCAGCAGGAGTCAGGTCCGTCATCGTCTTTTGTGCCTGGATGGAAGGGCTGCTTGACCTTGATGGGGATGGAGAGTCAGGCGGAAGCAGCTCCACTTCCACATGTTGAGGAGACGGTGGTGCAGTGGGGTTGGGGGGCTGCTTTTTCGTAGCCCTCTCTCGACTTTTTTTCCTGTCATGATGCTTTGGGGAACAGGCAGGAACAGTGCGGGTTTGACTGACTATTGGCTTATATATACACGCTGCCGTGACGTCATAGGGACGATCTGGCAACTGCGCCGTGCACGCGCCATGGGCACGCGGTGACAACTCTTGGCGCGCCGTGTGAACTCCGTCAGCACGCCGTGACAACGCAGTGAAACGCCAAGTAAAACTCTGTGGGAACGCAGTAGCACGCCACGGATGCGCCGTAGGAACGCCATAATCGCCGTGAAAGCGCGGAGACATCTCCATCTTGCGAAAATTGAAACAATTTTCGCTTCATTTTCCTGCGTTTCTACGGCGTTCTGAGAAATTTCATAACGCCGCGTGAACTCCGTAGAATCGCAGCCTAGTGTGACAGGGGCTTAACAGACTATGGTTGCGTATCCACTTTACAATAATTGCATAAATAGTCAACTACTGAATGGTGTTGCATATCAGTGCAAAGCTGCTTTTTCAACTTCAGACTCTCTTTGAATTACGTTAATTGCCTAAATGGTTGAATAGCTACAGTAGTTCAACAGAATGTCAACACCAGAGGTCAAAGCTAAAGCATATAACTGTTTAACACCAGAGCTAAAGTTTTTTTAATTCATGTATTTTTTTAAATGCTGGGTTAAACCGGTGAAATGCTTTAGAGTAGAGCCACTAGGGGACAATCTTTTAAAAAATGTAAAGAACAGTCTGAAATGTGGCATCATTGAGTTTACTTTTTAATACAGTAAAGAAGCTAATACAAGAAAACCCGCTGACACGTTCTTGTAGTAACTTATAGGCAGTAAGGGAAAAACTGTTTAACAAGTTAGCAAGTTTATCATGACAAACTCGTATTGTCAACTTGAAGCAGCTGTGCAGTATGCTGCTCCCATCAAATTTGTTTAGAAGTTTACTGAAGCAAATGAAAATGCAAAATTTGTAGTAGAAGTACTTAGTGATTTTCAAAATAAAAATGTTAAATCAAGTAAATACCAATGAGCTGCAGTAACAAATTCCAGAAGGATCAGCTAAAAGATAAGAATATTATTATATAATGACAAATATGGTAACGGGATTGAAACCAGGGCATTCTCTGGGTGAGGGTGCAATGTTCCCAGTCTTGCCGGCCCTTCAAACTAAAAGTCTGCAATTTTCTGTAACTTTACCATACATTTTATGTTGACGTTGAATCAAATAACATTTTCAGATGGACATATTTACCCTTAAATCTCTATAACTCTTTGAGGAAAGTTTATTTTTTTGACTAATTGAAGTAAAATGCAACTGCAGACGTAAATAAAAGAAAAATCGAGACTTAAACATCAAGAGAAAAACTGTGTCGATGCTATAAAGACTTTATGAGCTCTGAATGTTGCAGACTTTCTCATTAAAAAAAGAAGGAAAATACTGAGCTGGGAGTGAATATAACAGCCTCCCTGTTTTTTAATGAATATGAAACTAGGTCACATTTTTTCTTTAATTTCTTTAGCCATTTAACAAGCATATTACAACTAAATCCAGTTTAAAGATTAGAGTTTTTGAGGCAAATAGATGCTAGTTTTGAACAACAGCAGTTTTAATTCAGTCAAAACTGCAAGAAATATTGCAAAAATGTTATTTTAGGATCATTTTGTTGCACTAGCTGTCACCTTATGCTTTAAATGATTAATAGAGGAATTTTCTGAATGACAATACAAATTCTTAAGTTTTTTTTCTCAACAAAAGACTAAAAGGTTAAAAGTTAAAGCCTTGTTTCCCACGCCTGAAGAATTTCCCGTTTCAACACAGATTTGATCCATAGATGGTTTCATGGTTGAGAAACTTTCTCAGAATTGAATTCCTGTTTTATCTCAATAATTTCATAACAGTGAAGGTTGGAGGCCAAGCATGAAGCAGTAGGTCAGCAGTGAGAGTCCGATCCGGTCCTACAATAAACCGACAGGCTCTGCGTCTCCGATACAAAACAAAATAAACCGAACTCCAGATTTTAAGGCAGGAGGTGTACAAGTACAACAATCAGCAATGGCGCTTTTTGAACAACGTCAGATGAAACGCTTTAGATCCACTGCCATGAAAACTTAAAGTGAACGTTACAAAGCTTTTCCTGTGTATTTTTCCTCTTTTAAGGGAAAATCTTTGAGCAAAACAAAAAAAAACGAAGGCACACTCAGCTAATTATTTTATTTTTATTATTACTAGTGATAATGAGAAATAAACTTATTCTAGAAACTCAAAAATCCAAGTTCTACTGTACTAACTGTTCTTTACGGACCAAATAATAAAAAAACTAAAGTTTCCTAATTATTTTTTTTAAACTTACTTTGTATTTCTATCTACTAACCAACAAACAATCAATTCAAATCAAAGGCCCAAACCCATCATCTTTTGATCTATTTTAAGTGGTATTTTAATTATTTTATTTATGGTTTTAGCCAAAAGAAAAATTACATTTTCTAGGAAATAATTTCTGCAGAGCAGCAGCACCATAGAGAAGCAGGGAGCTTACTACAATAGCTTCTACTTCACACCTACAAGCTTTTTCCAGCCATATTTCTTTTTTCTGGTACTGATTCACAACCATTTGAATGTAGAAATTCATAGAAATGCAATTGTAATCTTAGTTTTCCTTATACATGTCTTCCACCATCAGAAAAATGCCACAAGAACATGCTAAAAAGGAAGCATAAATGTGAATTAAAGACTGGCATGATGGTCAGATTATTAGTTATTATTTCAATCTGTTTACCTTGTTTATGAAGGTATTGGTCTATTATTGGTCAGGCTTCCAATGAACTAAGAAGACTTTTTGTTGAAAAACGGCCAAAAAAAAAAAAAAGATTTAATAGGATATCTTGGGCACAGGGCCAAGAAAACCCAACCATGTTTTATTTGGAAAATTTTGAGTTTTTGCCAATAACTGTATATACAAATGGATAGTGTGTGTTGGACGTCCCCACAGACATAAACACTGGACGATTGATGTCTGATGTCACCCACAGTCAGAAGTTTGGCAGAACTGTTTGCTCCGCCCACTTTAACAATGTACTGAAAGTGGCAGATGTGGCAGAACAAGAGGTGTTATTTGTTATGCTGCTTTTGGGTAGAAAGGTACAGAAAAAGACTATATTGATGTTTGTTTCAGAGCTTTTACGATGAAGTGAATGGGCAATACTTTAGCTTTGTTAACTGATTTAAATGACTTTATAAATGAACCAACAAGAAGAAATACTTCTTCATTCTCCTGCAAACGTTTTCTCTCTGCTTACATTGGAGGAATTTGTTGAATTGCTTTTGAATGGTACTCGGCATCAACTACTAATATGAGTGTTTCACCAGAATATTCTATAGTACTGCCTGTAGTCAGGTCATCAGAGCTTTTGTTTGATGAAGTAGTTCAGGAATCCAGTGAACCGGTGGTCCTAGAGGAGAGGCTTCTAGTGGAACTAAAGAGAACTAATGGTGCATTTTTATTAGCGGACAGTGTTTCAACAATCTACTTGTTAGGTTATCCTACCCGTAGCACAAAATGATAGTTGTGCAATTGTCATACCCTATCAGATAATCATACCTACGAAGAAAGCACCGTTTTGATGTTCGATTGTAAACAGAGCAGGGTAGGGACAATTCAATGAGAGGTAGCATAGCTTAGTGTGTTGTCCACCAAATGGTGTTTATGCGCAGTTGGAGAGTATAAGACATGTGCGACTGTTATAAAGAAGCGGCATCAGTGGGCAAAATAAAGATATAATCCAGAAGATCTGCAGCAGATTTGTGTCTACAGTGTCTCACAGTGAATGTTTCAAAATCCATGAGGCCTTCCGAACTAAATGCCGTGATCTTAACGTGGAATATGAATTTACGCTGGATCTGAAGCGCTCAGTCAAGGTTTAATTTATATTCCATGGCGTGTTCATGGCATTAAGTTTGACAGACCTGTGTGGACACAGATCTGCGGTATTTCTGGACTGCCTCGTGGTCAGAAACAGCAGGACAGAGCAACGTTGGAGTTTAGACCCCAACAACATTGAACTGACTCTTTGGTGTGATGGAAGAACATACAAGACTAAATCGGCTAATGACGGATGAAGAACGCTTTAGAGAGATAGTTACCATCCAGCAATACATTAAATATTTTTAGTTAAATCTTAGCTAATCGTGGTTATCTTAGTTTTAAGTGGCCAAAAGGTGTTGGCACTCCATTTTGATCTTTCATTATACAGGCATGATATATGTACTTCATAAGGGTTTCTTGCGTTCGTCATGAGCACAGATGTCTGTCAAGGGTTTCGGCCAACGGGTTTTTGCATGAATTTAGTTTTGGGTTATTAAACATTTTTGATCGGCTTAGACCTATCCAGTTTAAGTAGTTCATTGGAAATTAATGCTTGAATCATACGCAGTTGTACGTGATTCTTGCGCGATGCATTAAACAACTTCTCACTATTTTTCACGTATATTCTCATATGACCTATTTTCATTTGTGTAATATGCGCAAATGCACAGAGGCCCAAAGGTACTGCAGTTTGAAGTTCCTTCTGCTGAATCTACGTTTTAAGTTTGAACCATATAAGAAGTGTACATAACAAACGTTGAGGTCCTTCATAGGAAATGGATTACCTTCGGTCCTCGCGAAATCAGGCCAGAGCCTTCGCCGTCACTTCCAAACATTGGAGGTGGGGCCAGTTGGAGCCACATGCTTTTACTGAAGCATCTGGTTGGTCAGTTTATAACCTGAATAAGTGGCGATGAAGAAAAAATATCTTAAAAGATGTTAAGAAGAAAGCATCAGAGCAAGAATGATTATTCTGACAAAATGACTGAGAAATATCTGTCTTTTTCTCAACGGAAGTCTATAGGACTTTGGCCTTCTTGCAACCTGCGGGTACTCCTATTTAAAACACGAGATGGGAGGGGTTGCGGTGTCCATTGATATTCATGTCAATAGTTTGAACTGGGATGTTCCCAGATGCTTTTCCCAACAGTCAGTGAACGGATCAGGGCAGTGTGGGGTCTGGTGTTTTCCAGGTACGCGCTGTCACATGGCAAGGCCACGCAACTCAGAAAAACGAGAACAAATATAAACCCAGTTCATGCCAGCCATTGCAATGGATGGAACACTAAGCATTGTTAGAATGTGAATGACTGGAGCTCCAGAAAACAGCTTCGGGATGGTCTTCTCAACAGCCATTCGTCTTGTCAACTTTGAGAGATTTGATCCCGTTACAGCAGAGAGCGGGAAAACCAAATTCTAGAAATTCTGGTCTCTAAATAAAAAGTTCTACAGGTCAAAGAGGAGGTTTGTTTAGCGGTTTAGGAAAAGGGAGAAAAGTTCCACTCAAGTCGGACATGCGAGTCAAGTTCTCGTTTAGAAACGTCTCAGAAGGAAATGGGACCTGGGCAGCACGCATTGATAGAAATCCAGGTCAGAAGTTATTTCCACACCTTAAACTTAATATAGACAACACTCAGCTCTGTGGCAGCGAGAGACTCATCATCCTCTTTCTTCATCTTTAGACTCAATGTTCTTTTAGGGTGAACCCTGGACAGCAGAGAGTGCTCTGGCATAACACTCAGAACTGACACAAAAGCTCTAACTGATAACTGGAGGAGGGCAAAATGTTCCCAATTAAAAAAAGGGTTCATAACAAACAGTCCAGCAGCTCTTGAGAGGCGGAGTTACTAAACGGTGCCCCCTTACTGCTACCGAAAGACGACCCCGGATCAATCACTTCTGCCCTGATTGGCAAACAGTTTAATAAAAACTGCTCAGGACGCAGATTTTGTGGAAAAGGTGACGTTTGAAAAGATAAAGCTTACTTAAAACTTTGTCAAATTGGAGCCAAGAACCACTGTATCCACAGGAGGAACACTTCCTCTCCAAGAATGACATTCTTTTTGTGGTCAAAGAGGCAAAATGAACACATTTCTGTGGACAAATTACTAACATAGTTCTTATTTTGTGACCTAGATTAAGCAGTCGAGAACACGTGTCAAGGCCCAGGGGCCGGATCCGGCCCTCCAGATCATTTTATTTTATTGTTATTAATGGCCCCATGTTATCTTGCACTCATTTTTAACTTGTATAATTTTGACAAAAATACATATTTTAAAGGTTTAAATCGATTTATTCTGGAATAATATTGCTGCCTTTTTTGTTATTCATAATTATGTTTCAAGGTTTTAAAGTTTTAAAATTGGTGTTCTGCTAGCTTTTTGGATTATTTTGGCATTTACTGTGTTTTTTTAAGGCTATTTTGGAGTTCAGCTAATATTTCAGCTACATGCTAGCTATTTGGGCTAATTTAGGCTTTTTTTGTTGTTGTTTCGGAGTTTAGCTAACATTTAGGATACATGCTAGCTGTTTTGGCTAATTTAGGCTTTTTTCAGTTTTTAGGTTGTTTTGGAGTTTATCTGCCTTTTCAACTAACATGCTAGCTGTTTTCACTAGTTTTTTAAGCTAATTTGGCATTCAGTTAATATTTTAGCTGGCTATCAGCTATCAATTTCAGCCTTTTCAGCAGCCAAATTCTGCTTACAATCTTCCCAGTAGGATAATCGCAGATAATGCTAAATGTTTGTAATTATGTTAAAAAGTTACATTTTAAAATTTTTGTTTTAGTGTTCAATATGTTTATCTTGTTCGACCCGAAACCTAACTTGTGTTTAGGATTTTGGCCTTTAGTGAGAGTTTGACGCCCCTGGTTTAGAAAGAATAAATTTTCAGATTAACTCAGTAGTACTTGTAGTAAATTAAACATTAAAATCTTTAATTGTTTCAAAAATCTTAATGTAAATCAGTGAAATCTTTGCCAAAAGGTGAAAAGAAATATCTGCAAAAGAAAGTTACTTTCAGGCTCAGAAGAGGAAAAACAAAGCAAACGCTGCCCTCTGCTGGATCAGAGAGAAACTGCAGCCACACACTTTTAGCAAACAGTTTTATTTGTATTAAAGATTACAGAGCACCAGATGTTTGATCTGCCAGAAACCAGCAGCACAGAGGTTGGTGGGTTTCACAACAAGCACGTTCGGTGGATGTTTACAATAAAGACTTAATTTATGATCACTAGAACCAAACTTTTCTCATGGAGGATTCATTTAATTTAAAACACAATTCCACTGAAAGACACGTCACAGATTTAGGGGGGCGGGTCTGTCACATCGACACACCATCCATAAAGGGAAAATAAAAACATCAGCTCTTTTTTCTTTGAGGAAACAGTCACACAGCGACAAACAAAAGGGCAAATTCTGCACAGGGTCTTTGGTGTGATGTTCTGGACCTGAACAGAGTAAAATGTGGGACGATGAGGTGGGAGGGGTTCGCTGGGGAGCTGATGCCACTACGATCGCTTTTTCCTGCTTTCTAAATTTCGGAAGTTGGCCGGCCGGATCTTCATCTCTGCAAACTCGATGGAGTGTTCGTGTCCTTTCCAGTGGAACCAGTTAATCCCCTGAGGAATTCAAGAAATAGAAATGTTTAAAGAGGAGAGATGATCGAGTCAATAACGAGAACTGCTAATAAATCTACACAGACAGAACTTTATTAACAGAGACGATATCCAGTTAAACTATTTTATTGCAGATGTACGTACCTTACTATGACTGCTGTCCCGTATTTCCCCATTAAGTTGACACGATGGCAGTTTTTATACCAGAAAGCACCTTTGTAGGACAGGGCGCAGTTGGTCACGGCGATATCATTATCGTTATCGTACGTGGAGAAGGGCCGGCCCTGGTGGTAGGTCATGGAGTCACCTGGTGGGAGGCGTTAAAGGAGAGGATATGGTTATGGATCTGCTGATGAAAAGCTGAGAAAAGAATTGCTCGCATTTTCCAGAATGGATTCATTCAATCCTTTTTTTATATTGAAACATTCCCAGATAAAGGCATTAAACTTCTGTCTTTAATGAGAACCAAGGAAACGTCATGCAGTCGAACGTTCTCTGATTACGTGAATTTGGTAAATGTTATGTACAGTTTTATAGTAAACAGACGTATGATTCAATATGACATTCCAATTTAAGCATTTTTAAATTGTAAGCCAAATTTTATTGTTTTTCGTAAGTATATTTGCATTTTCTTCTGTGTTCTGAAGTACCTGAGAAGTCGTTATGGCTGTGAAATGATTTAAAAGAGTTGAATATCTTAACCTAATGGATAATCTCTCAACCAGACCTGGATTTGATCCTAAATGACAACCAAAGACGTTAAGTTTTACCTCGATCTGAAAAGTTTGATCAGATGTTTTACTTTTATGCCATTGTACTAGTAGAATCGTATGAGACAAGACTAGATAAAATCCAGATGAGATGCGATCAAGACATGATATGATATAAGTGAGATTAGATCAAGGTGATACAAGATGAGACATGATCAAGATTAGATTAGCTAGACAGTATGAGATTAAATCAAGGTGAGAAAAGGTAATGACGAGACAAGATAAGAGCAAGAAGAGTCATAATGGTGGAGAAAAAAAATATTTTGCCACTCCCTCATTAAAAATAACTATTAATTTTAGGAAAATATTTGTAAATCTGTCACATATTATTACTTGATTCCTGTTTTTGTGTGTCGCTGCAGCACAAATGTGAAGACAAGATTTTCTGAAGCTGCAGTTCAGCACATGGCCACAAGGAGACGACAGGGACCACAAACCTGACTGCCAGGTATGTACAAACTTTATTAACAGGTTATAGTGCAGGTATAAAGATTTAAAAAGTAGTAAACTTTTACAGATGAAGCTCCAACTCCAAAACTGCATAGTCTAAAAAGCTCATGAATTATTATTATTATTAACCTTTATTTAACCAGGGGTGAATCCCATTAAGATTTTAAACCTCTTTTTCAAGGGAGCCCTGAGGAGGAATCAATACAAGAATGAAATACATTTGTTAAGCATATAAAACAGAATTACAATGATGGTTAAAATATAAATTAATTATTATATTTATTTATGAAAACTGGTCTTCCCTGTTGTAAGATTTTCTGCTAAAGCAAACAACAAATTCACTGATCATCAACATTTAGCCACTTCCTTTAACCTTCAGATACCATTTCCTGCACCCCCCCTCACCCGTTTACAAGCCCATTTTACATTATTATGACCATATGACATAACATCTTTTTATGTAAAAATAATAGTTTGATCCCATGTAACTGAAACAAGCCTATGTCCTACATTTGTCTCTGAACTCTTTCCATCTGAAAACACTTTGCCCAAAAATAATCATGGGTGAAAATTTGAAGGAAAATTCGTGTCCTCCATTGAAGGACACGATTGGAGACTTTCTGTGGTTCTTTTGCTGCACCTCTTGGACTGTTCTCTCTGCAGGTGGAAATAATATTTGCAGGATTTTCCAGCCTACTTCAATGCAAAGTCACCAAGTCTGCCCACATCTGCATTTCTAAAACTCCAAATCTATTTGATTTTAACCCTTTAACACCAGAGATGTCGCTGGTGACATCTAAAATGCACACAAACTTTGACATCCTGTAACCCTTCAACCTTTTATGCAATCAGCTAACTCAGACGCAGAAAAAAAGAGCATCATATTACTACCGTTAAATATTGTGAGCTGTAAATCGACAGAATCAGCTGATTTACATTAATTTGTTACTGTAAAATATTGCAAATCATCCAATGAAATTATGTTAATTTCATAAAAGGTTGAAGAGTTATAGAATGGTTGAAATCCAGTTTACATTTTCTGACAACCCAAATATTGAGGCAGCTCCTACCTGCAGTTCCGCTGTACGCTCCTATGTTGATCTTGTAGCGCGATCTCGGCTCTGAAATCGTGAACTTGTCGTATTGGGCGTAGGCTGACTCCCCCTTGTCCTTCAGGTCCACTCGAAGCTCGTAGTGTCCCAAAGCTGTGATTTTGTGTAAACTGGAGAGGCCTGTAACCCAGGTTCAGAGCTTTGTAAGCGATTGAGAACAGATAAAGTCGTGGAGACATGGAGCAGCCGTACCCAGCCAGAACTCATCGTTCATGTTCCCAAAGCCAGCAGTGTAGTTCTTCCAGTTCCTGAAGAAATCCAGCTTTCCGTTCTGACGTCTGAGGAAAACCTGAGGAGAGACGAAGGTGAGGCCGCTTCACTTTTCTCTGCATGTATTTCTAATCAAGAACTTGGCGTCTCACCATCCAGCCGCCTCCGTCTGTGCTCATGTCACAGTAAACCTGGATGGGAAGGCTCTCCTCGCCTCCGATGTAGATGGTGTAAAGACCAGAGGTCGTCTCTCCGTTCAGTAAAATCTGAGCGCAGTCCCGCGGCCGTCTGTACAGCTGACCAACTGCAGGGTGCAGATTCAAAAATAACAGACCCTCTCAGGTTATATGAGCAGATTCCCCACCTCTATTTTGCTTTTTTCCCCCGTCCTTACACGTGGAAAGACGGTGGTGACGAAGCGACTCCTCTGTGGTCCGGCGATGGCCTGCAGGCGGACGCTGTACTCTGTGGAGCCGGTCAGCTGGGACATGCTGTAGGAGGAGGCTGTGGGGCTCAGCATCACCTCCTGCAGACAAACATCACCCCTCAGCTGAATTCTACTCTTAAATCCAAACTACAGGTTCCCGCTGAACTACTACCTTAACTGCACAAATATGTACATTTATAGTCTAGTTTTTATCTCTTCAGCATTATTTTGATGTATTTTATCATCATTTGTCCCCTTTCTGAACCTTAGAACATTAAAAAATGTCCAGAGTTAAACCTTTTAGCTTTTTTCACGGCTTCAAGGTCAACAAAAATTAGGTTTTATCATCAGTAAACTGTTGTAAAAGATCGCCCCATCCAGCAATGATGTCAGTAACAGACATGAAAAACAAGATTTTATACAAAGATGATACCTTCATGAACATAAGGAGACTTTCAATGTGTTAGGATTCAAGAAGGGCTAAATTCAACAATTTACACACAATCAGTGTTTTATTTTAAATAAAATACTATTAAGCAGTCAAAAAACTTTTTGACAGCTTGAGTTTGGTTTGGCTTAATTTTTCATACATCCAGTAAAAAGACAAACATATAGTATCGCCACCTATGTAACGATCCCTACAAGCCTCAAAATAGGGACTGGATTAAACTCATGACAGAGACTGATTCATTTGAAAGCCTCATTGTTATATGAATAATGTACAGGTTAGAACAGGTCAAATATGGGGATGGGGGACAAAATTTGTAATTTTCAATAGATTGACTCATTCATAGGAGTTTGATAATTTGATTGGCAGGTGGATGGAGTCGTTACTTCATCACCACAGACTTTCATAATTTATGGCAAGCCAGGAAGTGCCAAATGTCACAATTCTTCAAAAGACAACTCGAGGCAGGCTTTTTTTTTACAGATGTGAATGGGAAAAAAAGAAGAGACAAAACTTTACATAGCCTTTGTGTTATCCTAGACATGTTTACATTAAAAGAGGGGTCATCTGGACCCTACAAGACAGTCCACTGAACATTTTTTTTTATCTTCACTGATGTCCGTGGCAGACATGAAAGCCTATGGGAGGATCACTCATCAATATAGGGGTGGGGTCATCCGGACCCCTTAAGAGAAAACAAGGGGTAACCCTTGTTTTCAAACACCCTTGATGTTTACAACTTCATTTCACAGATATGACAATTGTTGAGGTTTGGAAGGTTTTTAAAATATATTACTAAAGAAAGTGTTATTACAGCTTAAATTTGTGCAACTGCAGCGGCACTACATTCATTTTTATTATTTTTTTTATTGACTGGAAAATAGATAAAACACAGCTCCCACTTTACTGTGTCCCGCCCAGTCGGCCATCTTGGCACACTAAAGCCTTGAAGAATCAAAAATATAAAGAAACTAACATCTCTCAAAATTTTTTTTTTTTTTTTACTTATTTTCAAAATATAAGAGGATCTGTCCAAACAGATGCTTTTAACTCATAAGATCAAAGTTTTGCTTTGCACATAAAATCTGTTCTTTCTGGAGGTAGAGTGAAGAAGGCTGCTTCTTCAGGTCAACATGGATGTAGAAACCTACATAGTTTATCATCTATGTGCACTTCAGCCATTAACTTGTAAATTTCACTAATCTAAATTTAATAAATACTAATTAAATAATCCTTACTTTAAAAATATGCTATTTTATTAAAAAAAAAAAAAAAAAAGTTTTTTCTTTTTTCCCCTCTTTGTTCTCAGCAGTCTTACCCAGCTGGGTTTTGTTATTTTAGTTTGGGGTTGGACCCTGGTAGTCTTAGTTTACGGGCTTTGTTTATTTGTTTCTTTAAGTTGTTTTGGTTCGGCAGCCATTAGCAGGGAGCTGCTGACTCAGACGGTTGACATGGCTGAGTCAGCAGTCTCCATGACAATTCAGGTGTGCGTTTCCACTCAAAGTTGGACTGTTATGGTGCATGTGGGTGAAGCTAACAACAAAAACAATGGAGTCATCCAGCAGCTAATTATATTTGCATTGGTTTTGATACTTCTGATATACAAAGCATTAAATATTACTGGGGGTGAAAAGGAATACAGCTGCTGTATGTGTGCTTTTTTTTTTTCCTTTTTTCTAATAACCTTTCAAAAATCAACAAGTTTCAAAAGTTTCTGGTCCTTCCCCTTTTCTATGGACCTAAAACTAACAGGGACCCAAAACAGGTTCAGTTCAGTCCTGCTTAATGGGTCCATTTTTATAATGGATACACTCAAAATACTGCTCAGTGGAAAAGAGGCTCAACTATTCAGTTTCACTTCCGTCATCCAAAATCCTACGTATATACAGTATGTCACCGTCTCTTTACTTTAGATCAGTTTGGGCAAAAACCCTAAAGTCTGACCTAGAATCAGGAAGCTGTGCAGGAAGAAATCCTATGCTGAAGAAACTTAATTAAATTTCTGTTCAATCTTAGATTTTTATTTTCCAGGAAGTAAATAAAAGAACTAAAACTTTATCTTTTGCAAGTGTGGTAAAAAGATAATCTTCCTGATGATGTTAGACCATCTTTACTTCGATAATGTTCTGCAAAACCTTTTTATCTCCAAGTTTAATGTAATTACAAGTTATGCTGAATCCCCCTTCCCTCGGCTGCTGTGTTTTTTTCTGACTTACCCTGATCACGGCGTCAGCAGAGGAAAAGCTCAGCATGTAACCAGTGACGGCGGCCTGTGGAGGTTTCCAGGTCAGCGTGGCGCTCTCGATTTGGATGTTGGTGGCCGTCAGGTCACGAGGAGGGTCCACGTCTGCAGAGGCAGAGTCGGGTTAGCGGAGCTGCAGGCGTGAAGGGCGCTCCAGCTGCGTTCACACCCACCTGTGGTGAACTCCGTCACTGCAGAGGCGCTCTTCTGAGCTCCTTTTACACCGTAAACTCCAACCGAGTAGGTGGTTCCTGGAAGCAGCGAGTGCATCTGGAACTCCACCGTGTTCCCAGAAACATGCTTGACCACCGGAGAAACTGCGAGGGAATCCAACCGTGCAGTCATCGCCCGCTCTCTTTCACCTAGCTTGTTTTATGTAATATGAAACACACCTGACTCAGCACTCAAGGTGATGATGTATCCATCCACCGTGGCTACAGACGGTTGCCACAGCAACAGGGCAGACACATCGGTGATGTTGACAGCAGCCAGACTCTGCGGGCTGTCCAGCGCTTCAGGACACAAGCAAATATTTATTTTTTTTCTGCTTGTTCATCACGTTCAACAAAAGTCAGAAAAACCCAACCTGTGGTGACGGTGTCTCTGCTGGGCTCACTCTCTTCCAGACCCTTCACGGCGCTCACGGTCACAATATACGTTTTTCCAGGAACCATATTGACCAGGAGAGACTGGGACGCGCTGCCATCTGCTGTCACGATCAACGGGCTTCCTTTGAAGGACAGAAGAGCAAACGAGATGGAAAAAAAAAAAAGACATGTCCAGTAGATGATCATTTTAGCCTCTGTGATCGAGATTTTTGACATGTTTAGGAGGCACAACATTTTCTTAAAATTTGAAGTTATTTCTTTGCAATCCTTTCACATATTAGCCAGGTTTTCTTCCCAGAAAATTTTCACAGGTCGAAAACGTAAAGACAAGTCAGATATTAAACTGACAAGTCAGATCAAAACGGACAAAAGACAAAAGACAAAAGGTAAGGTATTTGTTGTTGATGAGTAACGTTTTTTCTTCGTTTAATGTGCTAATGTTGTTATTAGTGACAAAAACTGAGCTTTGTTTGGCCAATTTAGGTTAAGATTCATGATATATGAAACTGATGTTGTGGAACCGTTTGCCAACGGACAATTAATAAATAAATGTTGTCAGAAATTGGGAGACAAATTCTTCTAGAAATAACTACTTTAGAACAACAACTGTCCCCATTACAGTTTACAATAATAAAAGGTCCTTAACCCTCATCTTGCCAAGGGCCCCCACAAAGCTAGAAATGCCAGGTCTCCAACAATAAGCTTGAAAAATTATTATTAATGAAGTCATTATGTCTTTAACACTATTTTTGCTGTGGATATACTATTATTTTGTACATTTTAACATGTTTTTATGAAATGAGACTGAATGCTTATCAAGTACAATTTAATTTCACCTCACCTCACCTCTGGCTCACCGTGGGTTTGGGCCTCACCCCGTTCCCTAGTTCTATCTGGATGAGAATTATTCAAATATGCAATTGTAGAGTTAGATAAACTATCCTTCTTTAACAGTCCTGGCACATCGTCTGCGTGTCCAGGGAAAGGATCCCTCCTTCATGTGTTGTCTTTTGAAGGTCAGCGTGAATTAGGCTAACGAAAATATTTCCCAGAGGCGTCGATTGCTGAGAATAAGGTCAACGCTCTGTACCCAGGCATAGCTAAGATGCCCTTTCTCTAACCCGACGATGTGAATCAGCCCTGACCGAACACTGACCTCCTCCGAAGGGCATGTAGGTGATGCGGTAGTTATCCACCAAAGAGCCCAGTGTGGACCAGTGAACCACAGCGGTGGAATCGGTCACATCAGAGAACCGGAGGCCTCTTGGAGAACTCAAGCCTACCAGAAAAGAAATGAGAGAAACCAAATGTCAAGCCAGACCAATCAGAGGATATTTGATAGGACTTGGGGGGAAAAAGCCTAAACAGGAGGAATAAAAGTGGTTAGTGGTCTGAAAAAGGGCCTAAAGTGGAGTAGTTAGTGTCACATGACATGCTTCCATCTACCTGTCTGAGCGACCACTGTGACAGGTTGGGAGCGTTGTTCCAGACTGACACCAAAAAGTTCGATTTCATACTCCGTGCCACTCATGAGGCCCGTTATCACCTTAGTTCTCTCATCGCCGCGAGTGCTGTACTCATGAGGATGAGCTAATCTTTTGCTGTCTCTTAATTTGATCACAAATCTGTCAAATAGGTCTTCATCCGCCGTCCACGACAGACGGAAACCGTCCGTGGTGATATCCGAGACGAAGAGATGATCCACCTCCGGCTCAGCCTCTGGTTAGACAGGGAGACATTACAGCTTTTGGTATTTTTTTCTAGCAATAATGATCTACGGATGTGGGTTTAGAGGAAGTCAGCCTAAAGCTTTTTGTCCACCGTCTCTAATCCCCCATGCTCGTTAGTGAGAATTATGAAACCAGAGCAGAAGAGCATCTCAGCAAAAGTTTTAATTCATGTTAGTAACTGATCCACTGAAGGGAGTTCCTGAGGACCAGCCGCGTTGCATTCAAAGCCCAGAACACGCGCTTGGAAAAAAAGAGAGTAAATCAACAGATGTTTCATTCTCAATAGATCTGTTGATTTCAGTGTTTTCCTGCAAGAACGTTTGGTTTCAGCTCGACCCGGGTTGCACCAGGAGCCAGCAGCAACGCGGTGGAGTTTCTCCTGCATGTGACCAATTGAAATGGAGGAAAACACCAAAAATATGAAAACCAAACAAAATTTGCTTGCTCATATTTTGGAGGGGAAAAAAAGTTTAGAGCTCCACACTCCTGCACACGGAAACAGCTGCATCACAAGGAAAAAAGAAAAAAAAGCTTAAAATAAAGGTCATTCTGGAGAAAAGTTGAGTTATTAATCATAGTTGGGGTTAAATAAGAGGACTGAGCAAAGCTTCATCATCAAAACATGGCGGCTAACCATCAGAAATGCCTTTAAAAACAGATTTTTGTTTTTTGTTCCATGTTTGACGCTGAAACTTCACATCAGGATCATAAAAACAGCAGCTTCAGCAAAGAAACTGAACTGCTGGGTCTTGCAGTGAACTGGGGGCGGTACCTGTCACAGCCACTGTGGTCAGAGGCCGAGAGAGCAGCCCCGACTCTGACACCCCCGTCAGCCTGACATCATAGCCTATGCCGGTGATGAGGCCCCAAATGTCCAGGTGGCTTCGGTTTCCCGGCACAGTGAACTCCTGCGGCTCCAGCAGCCAGCCCGAGTCTGTCACCACTATGTGGAAGTGGCTAAAGCCGCCACCAGGGGGTGCTAACTTCTCCCGCTGTGTCACCTCCCAAGAAACCCGGAAACCGTAGGGGGTGACGTTGGAAATGGTCAAGTTTTCTACTTTAGGCAAAGGAGCTGGGAGGGAGGGGGTGGGTGTGATTGGATTGGATAAGATTTGATTAGGAGGAAATGTGTGCAACTGTTGCAAAAGTAACTCATTCTAGTGTTTTTAGAGGCAAAAAAAAACAAAAACAAAAATAAACAACAGTTTTCCATTCCCTAACAAATTTAAAACATGGCATGCAGAGTTTCACAATATCCTGAAGAACCATCAAATTTTAGTTTAAATGAAAACTTAAAAACACGTAGCTGTGCTAATGCACAGTGAAAATAGCATCATCATTATGCTAACAGGCATCTGAGGGTTTTTCTTGTAGTTAGAGCTGGGGTCAGGGTTGGGGTACACTTCCCTAATATATTCTTAAACTATTGGGAAGTTTTGCATAGAAAAAAAAATAATGGCAGGGTACACAGAAACAGTTGCGGTATGCCAACGCGATTTGAAGAAGGCTAATGCAAAAGTATTAAGCCATTAGATTTCAGATGCAACATGAAGCCTAACTTTGAGCTAATAATGTTTAATAAAATATGAAGGAGTTTAAGCTAAAGCATGACACTCATATGTTATGTTACTCAAAAAAACCAAGTTTTTGTGTCATCTCAAAGTAGAATTATACTTTGCTTTGATATAACACAAACTTTTGCCTGTTATTCTGATATATTTCATCTTAAACTAAACATAAATCCATCAGACAGTTTTAGTGTTCAAAAACACAAAGACAGTAGTTGATAAAAACATTATGGTCAATGAAACTGACTTTAACACAGAAAATTTCCCTTTTTTAAGTTTATGGTTAAGTTTGGCTCAGGCAACCCAGAACCATGTATACTTATGCCGTTATGGTCTGCAGAGTTAAAAACAATGGTTGATTTTAAAGACTATTATTTAAATGATGAAATAGTTTTTTGAAGTGATCTGGATTGGAATTGATTATGACATGTTGGTATAATTATTGTTCTGTTTTTCCTTCTTTTTAGCGCCCTGAGGCAGTTCTTTTAGGATGTTAGCCTTTATAAGTAATAAAAATGCAATGAAAATCCATTTACAGAAATAAGGTTCAGCAGACAAAGTCCTCAGTGGGAAAGAGGGAAAACTCAAACTTAAACGTTCTAGGCTCAAGAAAACTCTGACCCACTTAACATGTAGAAGATTTTTTAATTTTTGCAACAGGTTCTTTAACTTATTTTAATAAATCTTTTCATAAACATTTAATAATAATGTTTAATAATAAACATTAGCAAGATTTACTTAACTGTAGAGATGACAAGCCAATCAACAGGATCAATTCTGATAAAAAGGACCAATCAGAAAAAGCGCACAGCGGACTCTAGTTAATTATTAGGGTTACGTCCAAAAAATAAGTCGCTGTAGGCGCTCTTTGAATCTAGATGTTTTAGATCCCAAAGGGAAATCTTATGGTCAATTTAAAACACAACAAAGTGCTACAACACATCAGTGTATTTGCAGTCGATTTACATCTGGAATGATTTGAAGCATATAGTAAAAAAAATTATTTAAAAAACCCACTAAATCTATTTTAGGGTGGCCTAACCCCGATTCTCAAGAACTGCAACTCTGATCGTTTCCCAGTTGCTGCCGCTTATCTGGTCAGAGGTTATACTAAAAACTTCATTCTAATTTGTTGAGCTATGTCTGTAGAGTGCTGAGTTGCGGAGCGGATTTTAGGGAAAAACAGTAATCATCCTAAAGTTGGAAATACACTAAAGATACAAGTGAAATACGCAGTACCTGTGACAGCGTGAGCTAACACAGACGCAGTGCGGCGCCCGTAAGAAATACCGTACAGTTCGATATCATAGGCCGTATCGTCTGTCAGGTTGGGGATTGTAAAGTTGCGGGCCTCGGTGGGCAGTTTGAACTCCAGCGTATCAGACTGCTGATCACTGACCCGGATTACAAAGCCATCAAAGTGGCCCGACACGGTCTCCCAGGACAAACTGAGGTTATGGGGGCTCACGGGGGAAGCCGTCAAGAGCCCCAACTGCGGAGAGTCCTCTGAGCAGAAAGAGAACATCACCTGTGGGTTACATGTGGCAGGAAATGAGCTCGAGTGGAGTGCGTGCAGATGGGATACCTGTTGTAGCTACAGCAAACAGAGGCCGAGTACTCTGCCCGCCAGCATCACTGGCGTACAGCTTTATGTCGTAGCTCGTGCTGGCTTTGAGTCCAGCCATAACTGTGGCGCGCACGTCCCCTGGCAGCGCACGGCCCACGGCCTGCGAGGGCAAAGCAGACTCTCTGACTTCTACTACAAAGGTATCAAACTCCTTTTTTCCTGTGCGCCACGCCAGCGAGAATCTGTCTGAGGTAATGTTAGAAACTACTAGCTTGGACAAATCAGGCTCTTCAGCTACAGGGAAAAGAAAAAAAATTACACATTTACTGAAATCAAAATGCATGCAGGTTCAAGTGAGTACTTGAGCTGAAAGAATAACCAAACAAAGGCAAAGTACCTGTTGTTGCAACAACACTGACGGCCTTTGTTCGAGATCCCTTTAATGTCCCATAGAGGTAGGCTATGTAATCAGTGCTGGGCCGGAGCCCCGTGACGTCGTGGGACGCAGCATCGATCGATATGTTATACTCTTTTGGTTCCATCAGCCAATCAGAGTCAATTATTTCCAGGATCAAACCATCAAACTGTCCTTCGGTTCCGTTCCAGAGGACTGAAAAGCTCTCTGAGGTCATGTTTGTGATGTACAGTTTGCCAACAAGAGGCTGAATCGCTGAAGAAAGAAACCATCATTAGGAAACCAAAGCCATTCTGTTGGAGAAAAAAATCTGTCTCATTTCTTCTTTACTTGAAAAGCCAAAGACACTTTAAAGTATAAAATAAAAACTAGGTTTCTAGAAGTAAAATTAAACTTAAGTGGTGTGTAACTATTTTAACCCTGTAGCTTTTTACAAGTTTGAATTCATACATAGAGATGGATCCCTTTATTAATCATGTGATTAACTTTGGTTAAAACGTAGAAAATTTGAAATCACTTTAGAATGTTTAGATAAATTAATAGATATGGAGTTGTGAAAAAGTATTTACCCCCTTTTTTCTTTTTATTTGTCCTGTTAAAATGATCAAATATGGTTCAATTTTGTTGGTAAACCCGACCAGGTCTCATGTGAAAAATAAATGCCCCTTTAACCAGTTGCATCTTTTATCCCATCAGTAACAACAACAGTGAAGAATTTGAAAACACTTTTAAAGATCATGACTGAATTTCAATGGTGTGGGTTCATTTCAGATCCTTCCCTTTGGCCTTCTGGTTTCACTGATAGACCATCTTGTAGTTTCAAAGTAGGACTTCTCATCTTTGAATTTTGTTCTCATGGATTTTCTGGCAGAACAGCCCCAGATCATAACACTACCACCACCATGTTTGACTATTGGTCAGATATTTTTAGTATGGCTTGACTCCTGACATACACTTTCAAGAAGGTTTCTCTTTTGTTTAATCAGAATACTTGTACAAAATCCAGATGTTACTTGTTGTTTTTGCTCAGCTATGTCTTTTTGCTCGAACGTTTGGATGGATTCATACTTCATCTTCACGACTGTTGAGTTGTAAATACTGACCTGCACTTCTCTCCATTTAGTTTTTCATGACTTCCTGGAGGAATTCTTATGTTCTTGGAAGTGTTTTGATGGAGAAGGTTCTTCACTGTGAGCAGTTCTAGAAGCTCAAAGCTTCAAAAAAGTTTCTATATTTCTTTCATTTGTCTTTGTTTTGTGTCTGTTCACAAAGCCTCACTCCAATCCCCTTTTGATCCATTTTTAAAGCGTTGCTTTAGCCAAAATAAAAAACAACAAACAAACGTAGTTTTCAAGGACAGTTTCTGCAGAGCAGCAGTATTTCACTAGTTTTGGACTGGACTATTGCCGGGGAGTAAGCCTTCATATCTTCCATTTGATTATATGTTCTCCTGCTAGCTTACAGCCCCTCACAGCCCTAAGCTAACGTTGGTGTTGCATCAAAAATGGCGAGCAATATCAAAGCTATTGAGCTGTACAGTTTTAAATCCAGCTCAGACATGGCAAACAAAGATGTTCATGGATCTATTTGTCTGCAAGTTGATTGATTAGAATGTAGCAGAGTAAGGAGATTTTTCTTCATAGAGATCCTCCATCATGTGAAAAATGCTACTAGAACATACTGAAAATCATGATCTTTGTTGGAGTGAGCCTTTAAGTTTCTTTAAACAGCAGCATAAGGTTTTAGATCTGTTAGCTGTTTTATCTTGAAAGATCAGATCTGTTGCAAGTAAAAACTATGGTTAGCCGTAATTTATTCATGTTTTAGCAGAGCGGTGGCATTCACTTTTTTCATCAGACCAAGCAGGTTCAAATGAATCGATATTCTTTATTAAATGCATTAAACATTTTTATTGTTATTCTGGTCATTTTAGTATGATCAAAAAATGTAAAAGTCTAAGATAATCAAAAATATTTATCTCTGAGGGTGTAAATACTTTTTGGCTGCACTGAACGAACACATGCTACCAAGCAAGTCATCCTTTTCATGCAAACGTGCAACGATGTTAAACAAAAGGGCGCACCATCAACCTAAGGTTCAGCCGTTAGACGTTAACGACTAACAAAAGCACCATTGCATATACTGCCATGTTCTGGTATTCAAGCAAACGTCTATTTCAGAATGAAAGAGTTGATGTCAAACGGACAAACCTCCAATGACTCAATAACGATGGCTGAAAGTTAATACTGAACGAGGACTGATGGGATGAAATGATTGACATGTTGAGGAGGGACGGGAGCGGGAAAGTTATGGGTTTTACTTTTGCAACACTTGCAGCACATCAGCATCAGACTCGATCAATATGCAGGGATGATTGGGGTGGGGAATGTGGGGGGGCATGCACATTGAGAACCATAATGGAGAGCAGTCAGAGGTGAACTTTTGGGGGGCGCTTGGTTGATGTGGCATGGATGCCCATCATCCTGTCTTCTCTCAGACAGAAACAGTGGCTGGAGGGTGAAAAATAAGTACAGTAATGGTGTTAAGATGCAGCAGTTCAGTGCATTGAGGCCCTGTTGATGGAGAGTGATGCCAAAACAGAAACCGGGTTATTACGTTGGTTCATGCATTAAGATGTGGACGGTCCACTGAGAGAGACGACTACATGTACTCTGAAGGGACAATATGAAAGATATTAATAGAAGAGGTGCAGCTGCAACCCTGCAAGTCGCAGGTACCTGTGGTGGCTTCATTGTACAGGGGTTCAAGGAAGGAGCCCTGATGCATCCCATACAGGCCAACCATGTAGGTGGTGTTGGGATTCAGCCGGAGATGGCCAGGCTCATAGCGTCGCCGGACAGAGTGAGGTTCTGACTCTCAGCGAGATTCTCCATGTTTGTTACCTCAATAACAAAGCTGTCAAAGTCTCCGCCCTGGGGGCTCCAGGACGCAGTGAAGCTGTCCCATGTAATGTCAGAGATGGTGAGGTTCACCACCGCCGGCCTCAGCGCCGCTGGGAGAAAAACACATCAGACTGGGTTCAACTGGACGGCAACAGGGATTGATAAAATTCATTAACCACAGCAGAGCGTCTGGACCAGAAAATAAACATCTAAAGGGTGTAAAACACATCTACAAACCCAGAAGTGTTGGTTCAAAAAGTTAATCTTTATTTCTGAAATGAAACTTCAAAAATGGACAATCTTGGCGTTGATGCTTCTGAATATAAAATCTACTCCGACTCGGCTTCACAATTGTTTGATTAAATTTCTAAATTCTTTCTAAAAGCATTTTGTGAAAAGAAAATTTGGAAGGCATTAATACTGGAAGAGTTCCCCCTTTAACATACTTTTATAAATGTTTGTAATGTTTAGATTCTGGATTTTCACAGTAAAACGTCGCAAAAAATATTAAAAGGATCAAGGACGTTTCTTAACATCAAACCAATATAAATTTCAATGTTTACGGTAAAAAATTTATTTCTTAGGTCCTGGTTAAAATGACACTTCTGACAGGTGAAAGGAAACCACTGGTGCTTTTTTTTTAAACTCTGTTTTGTTCCATTTTAACTTATCCTTGCCATGTGTGTAGATGTACAGTATTTCTTCTGCTGATACAAGTGTGCATGTATATCAGAGTTTATCTCTGTAGCTACATATATACATACAGCTACATGTATAGCAAAAATCTATGCAGTAAAAGACTCAACCATGAATTTTGCTACATTGATACAGTTGTAAAAAAAAAAAAAAAAAAATTGCCCAACTTTGTTAGATGCTTTTAAGCTGTGAGATGAAATTGATTTTGATTCATCTACAAGGCCAAACAAAGCTACCATACTTTACACTTCTGAAAGGAATTTTTTGGTGTAAAAATGAACTTTTCTAAAGAGTTTTGCGAGATGTCAATTTTGGTGCTTTTACATATTTGTTGTGCATTAAAACTGGAGATAAAGGTTTGGAAAGTATAGGGATATACTTTCCATCAAAATGTTGACAGGTGCTCCACCCCCAATATATTTTAAATTTATTTGGCATAAATTCTAAATTAATTTGATACACATTTTGAAATAATTTGATATCAAAATTCAAGTAGCCTTTGTCAAACCTCGCCCCCAAACCTCCCCTCAAAAACAATTTCTTTAATTTTTGAATTGAAAATGTGAACGTTTGATCATTGTTTTGTTGTGATGTGAAAAGGAACAAAGCTAAAGTGGAAATTTGTATTTGAAGCTTGTAAAAAGCATCTTTAAAGACAGCCAGATCAACAGGGGGTGAAGCTGAGTAACAGTTAAAGACCTGAATTAAATTTGGTGAGGTTGGGGGATGAGATTAAAGTAAAAATTTCCATTTTTAATATAAATGAGCATTTTGAGCCAACACTAAAAGGTTGTGTTTTGTAAATTTTGCAAACTAGTGCCAAAGGACAAATTTAGGACATGGTATCAGGTGATTACGGAAATATTTTTATGTGATTGTAAAGACACTCTTGGTCCCAACACTCTGCTGTCATGCAGACATTTGTCATATTTCAGATATATAGACATCAGTTTTTTCTTTGGATGGTGGAAATGCTGCAAACATGTCAGTCATGTACCTGTAGTAGCAAACCCTTTGAGAAGGAAGGATGACCTCCCTTCCACCACACCTTGCAATGTAAAATTATAGAGTGTGGAGGGGTTCAGGCCCTCTACCTCAGCACTCCTCGCATTTCCTGGTAGAATTATTATTCTGGGTTGTGCTGCAGGCGTTTGAGCATTGAGCTCCACCCAGAACCTCTCAAAAATCCCGTCAGATGCCGACCACGTGAGGTTCATCTTGGTGGCTTCAACTCGGGCCGTGAGATCCCGCAGCGGTTCTGGATCAAGACGTCTGGGCTCGGCCCCCGAACTCGTCGAACCCAAATCAAAAAGCACTTCATTGCTTAGAAGATCAAAGTTTGGACTCTCCGAAAGGGATTGTGAGGTGGTCGGAGCTTCTTCGGTCAGTGACTGAACATCTGAGGTAGGTTTAGGTGCTACAGTGAATAAAAGCAGGTTAAAACGTGAACTTCAGAAGATCCTTAGAGAAAAACATGAAAGATCCTGTATGGAGGAAGAAAAAGGCACTAAAAGTTCAGATCTGGATCCCCTAAAGATTAATCTGTTTCTTCAGGAAACTTGAGTCAGCACCAAGCAACAACTACAGGATTAATGGCCCTCGAGTGAGAGCCCTTAACCCCATGAAGGCTCTGAGTAGTCCACCGCAGTGGAAGTACACAGCCGTCTTCAAACATGCATTTGGTTTCTAGTCTGGAATCACAAGAAAGACATGCGACCGGCATTTGCAGGAGACAGTAGAACCTTTTCACTGTAAAAAGAGCTAATGATGAATGATGTGGATGGAATTAGTTGGATGAGCCTTAAAAGACAAAATCAGAAAAGAAGAATTGAGGCCGTCGATCTATCCTGATAGAAGACTTGGCAGGCGGTAAGTAGGATAAAAATCAAAGGGGTTTGTGTGAACGCATGCCAGAAGTGACGCTAATCAGAGCTGCAACTAAAGACAGAATTACATCTCTGCTGGAGAAGTAACCTGTGCTACGAAAGCCCAGCTGTAAAACAAAAAGTGATACCTGTGAAGGCAACAGCTTCAAGTAGAGCGGACCGCTGGCTATTCTTAACTCCATAAAGTTTTATTTGATATTCAGTGGATGCCTTCAGGCCACGGATTCGAGACCCGCTGGCATCTCCAGGAAGCTGGACCTCTCTCACGTCCCCCAGCGGCAGGGACTCTTTGTACTCTACTGTAAAGTTATCGTAGACGTGGTTTGCTTTCCATGTGAGGTCAAAGCCGTCAGGCGTGACGCCCGAGACAGTCAGCGTTCCCAGCGTGTCCTCGGGCTCTGTCCCAGAAAAATGGGACTCGGGCGGGTTTAAATACACAAAACTAATGTGATTGTCCTCCGAGGCTGCCGAAGCCGTTAGCTCACGGTCGTCTGAGACAGCTAAGTAAAAAGTGAAAGAGGCTACAAGAAAACAAAGAGGAACACATGAATTCCAACACTTCAGATGCTGCACACTTTGCAAAACTGCTGAAAACACAAGACATAATTAAGGAAAATAACATTTTAAGAACATAACGTGAATTTCTCATATGTACTCCCCTCTATAAACTGTCTGAGGAGACGAAAGCCATTTGCTTTCTATTACTGCTGTGGCAGCTGAACATCGTACCAAAAATGCATGACTGGTTTTCCATTTATCTCTGCTGCGCAGTCCGTCTGGCGATAACGCAAGCGACATCTCAAAGGATTTCTCATTAGCGTGTGACCTGTGTTCAAATTCAGGGGCTGCGGCCTCCAGGTTATAAACACTGAGATCATAACTCAAACTAAATGATTTCCCCCTCATTCACAGGGAGGCGATTTTACCCCCAAAAAAAACACGAAAAAAAAGAAAGTTAACTCATGAAAAATCATCTAAAATAAAACTACAAGTGACTCTTCTTAGTTGCTGGTTATTAGAAGATGTAAGGCTGGGAGGATGCGGTTAAATTCCCAGAAACTGAACAAGCTCCTCTTTGTCAAGAGGAGAGCATAAGTGATTGAAAGGCTCCCGGAGCAGCTGCAGGTACTCAGCGGAGGCTAATAAGTAATGGAGGAGGAGCAGTCGCTTTGGGTTCAATGGAAACCAGACGACATGGCGCGTTTGACGTCTGTACAGATGCTAGCACTTCGGCAGAGTGAGGGGAGCTGAACCAGCAGCTGTGCTGAACACTAGATTTGGTCAGATTTTTGTTTGTTAGAAACTACATCAACACAACAGAAGAAGAACTGTGTATAGTGTAGAAAGATTTTATATTTATCAGTTACTTAAGTGATTTGTGAAAAAGTTCTCTTAGGAGTTTTACAGCACCAGACTTTTTACATTTACTCAAGAAGATAAAAACCAGTACTCCACAGTTATCCGTACTTATATAGTTACTTTTTTCCTTGGTAACTACTTCACCATTTAGTCTAGATGTACATGATTAGAATTGGCGCGTCTAAAATCAGCAGAAAACTGTATAAAAAGGTCAAATGTTACCTATGTGGTTTAGCTTTAATATGTTTTAGAAACTTGTTTTTGCTAAAGCAGAAGAATGACTGGATTTAATCTAACAAGAAAAAGCATCTTAAAAATATTCAATATTGATGATTAATCTTCATCCAACATAATAAAAATCATCAAAATTGTGAATTCCTAATTAATTCTGCTAACCAATAGAAAGAACTTAATCTTTCCGTTTTCAAAAAAATTGAATTATTCATTTATCAATTATGTCATTATATATTTATAATGTATATATTTGAATATTTTGTTTACGAGATTCAATAAGTTGTTGACTATGAAACAAGCATGTTCAAACTGGGACTCAATATTTGAGTAGTTTCTTCACCAGTTACTTTTTTACTCATTAACTTTAGATGAATAATTTGTAATTTAGTAATAATATTTTAAGGTAAAGATCCTCTTACTCGAGTAGTTTTTGATATGTTACTCTCGGCTCTTGTCCTGTAATAGATGTTCCGGTATTTGTCTCTTTCAGTCAGTAAGCGTATTACTCTGAAAGCTTTAAGTTATCTGTATTTCAACAGTGTTGACCATTTATATATTTACAGTTCAAAAAATTTGTAATAATCAAGACCGACTTGGATTATTATGATTTTTGTAATATATGGACTTATGCTAATGGTCATTTATTCAGTTTGAGTGCATGTTTGTTGCTGTTTTTGGAAACTATTTAAACTTTGGCAGTTATTTGATGCTTTTTAAATAAAATTAATTGAATTTAAGAAAAGTTATCAAACTGGGATTTAATGAAGGAAAATAACAACTCAGTTTTGACCAGAATGAGAAAGTAGCAATTTTTTTTTTGTATATATATTTTTCACATTCATTGTTTTTGGCTTCAGGACTACAAAAATCAGGAATTTTCTCATTATTAACAAAAAATTGAAAGTAAAAGTACATTTTCAGTCTCAGATTTTATTGAAAGAAAATAATTTGGGTTTAAATTCATAGGATAGCACAAAATCAAACTTAACTTTAAAACCACTAATCAATACTTGTCAGTTCTTTGTCATTTTTTTAATTTGTACCTAAAATATAACTACTTTGATATCTTACTCAAATATTTTAATTTGAAGTAACAGAACTCCAACTTGATATTTGATTTGTGTATTTTATCTGCTTCTGGCAAACAAAAGTGTCCAAACACAGAGCTTTAGGGAACCATCTGTGCAGAAGCGATGAACAAAGCAAGTGTCTTTGAAGCAAAGAATTATGGGATAGATTGGATTTCAAGATGCACAGCTGCTGTTCCTGCCTTTGTTCAGAGAGGAAAAAAAAGGCTTTTATAAGATGAATTTAAAGCTTTCTTTGAACGTGTAAAGCACATCCTGAGAGAAAATCCACTCTCAGATATGTAACAGGAAGTAACTCGTCATAATGCTGAGAGCTCAGTTTGGAGGCTGCAGCCTCTGAGATTGTAAACAGGTAAAAACCATAACTTCATGGTTTAAAAACTGTATTTGAAGACTTTTATTCTGAAATAATCATCGTTTTTAGGTCATTAAACATCAAGCAGAGCTATTCATTAGACAGCAGTCAAACTTGTTGAAACATCAAATATTTTTTTAGGACGTGATCATTGATTCGCCACATTATAAGAGACATTTTTCCTGGGAAACTGAAAGAAAGATTTCTCTCACCTGTGGAAGCAGACATGGAGACAGGTCTGCTCCTCCTGTGCCCCCTCTCTGCAGTCAGGGTGAGGGTGTAGGCCATGCCAGGGGTCAGGTTCCTCAGGACATGCGTGGACTCAGACGCCGGGATCTCCTCCTCCCCAAACTGTCCATCTCTGGAGGTGTAGATCAGTCTGTATCTGCTGACTTTAGCCAGAGGTTTCTGCCACGTCACAGAGATAGACGTCTCTGTGGACTCCACCTTTTCGAACTCTCTGGGGGGGTCCAGGTCTGATAGAGAACACACACCGGAGCGGAGTCTTATCCGTTAACCCCATCAGTTTCAGCAGAAGCGGTGAAGCCGCCGAGATTCTCACCAGTTGCTGCGTTTGTGGTAGCGGGCAGGCTCTCCCTCTCGTTCTTCACGGCGGTCACTCCGATCCCGTACTCCGTACCCGGCTTCAGTCCTGCAGGATGGAAGCAGTTTAGGGTGAGGGGAGAGTCTGTGTGCGTTCGTTGAAAGCTCTGGAGGCTCACCGGTGATGGTCGCCTGCGTCGTAGACCCTTGCCTCTGCGGGATCACCTCCTCGCCGTGAGCCGCTCCGGAGATGGGGCTGTACTTCACTCGGTAGCTGTCGACGTCAGCCTGACTGTTGGTCCACTCCAGAGTGACGCTGCTGTCCGTCTGGGACACGGCCTGCAGGCCTGTGGGGGCGTCCAGCGCTGAACGAATGAACACAGTGTTATATCAACAAAACAGTGAAGTAACAGCAGATTAACAACATTTTCCTTGTCAGATTGTGATAACTGGAGCTTTTTGATGACAAAACAGGACCTCCCAGACTGACAAATGAAGCCTTTTCTTTTCTTTCAACTCTTGCGGCTCCAAATGAAGAGGCATATCTTTTTTTTTTTTTTTTTTTAAAGCTTAAATTAAAGAGTTTTGCTTTTTTGAATAGGATTAGTTCCCTTAAAATAGTCAGGTATCAAAACTTCAAACAGACCAGGGTGTGTTCACGTTTGTATTTAAGCTTCCGTCTCAGATTAAAAGTCCTGGATTTCTTCACTCCAGAGCTAAATTTGTCAAATTAAAAGACGAGCGCATCATCTCTTTCATTAGACAGAGACTTACTTTGGTCATGGAAATCTCCTGAATAAAATTCTAAAGAAAAGGAGAATCAAACGACAGTTGTTGGAGCATTATAATTGGTTCATACTTCATAGTGATTGACCATCACATCAATCGTATCGCAATCATGCGGTCTACTAAGGTCATCAGGTTTGGCTTTTGAACAAGCAGTTATTGAGGACGTTTAGTGGTTTGGTATTTTCGATGTGGACAACATCTTGTACATGAGCTTTCTGTGAAGGTACATAACAAGGTTACATATTCTCACTTTCAACTCGTCATATATAGACGTGGTTTGGATCTCCCACGAATCACTTTTTGGGCGTCTCCAATTTTTTTTTTTTCTTTTTGACAACCTGGCCCCATTAAATCACGGGTCCCCAACCCTAAGGACGCCGGATGTGGTAATGAACACAGACCCGGTATCGAGGTAAGGTATTGGTCCGGTCCTAGTCCCGAGGGTTGGGGACCCCTGATTGTCATCTGTGGCCTAGTACCAATCAGCCCTGGACCAGTATCGTTTTGTGGCCCTGAGGTTGGGTACCCCCAATTTAATGAGAACAGCCAACACGCCAAAAAACGACGAGTTGTGGACACCCAAATACTGAAAGATATGCTTACAGAAACAGCTGAAATTTTGGTTGGATTTTTAACATAGATGGTTGTGTCAAAGAAAGTCTCATAGGGCACATTTTTATATTAGGTAAAGAAAAGGTTTGTTAAACATTTATGTGATCCTCACTGTTAAAAAAAAAAAAAAAAAATTCCTTCTTTAATGGTATTTTTTGTTCAATCTTAGCTCCTATGCAATAGAACCAAAGACACAAAACCCTATAAAGTTATATCGCCAGGTTGTGTTAAAAAAATGATACCAAATAAGGCAAAGTAAACAGTTTTGAGCCATTTCAAGGTATTTGTTGAAAATCTGCAACCCCCAATTTGTAATTTATGCATTTTCTAATTATTCCATCAAAGGAATTCACATATGATTTATTGCTGCAAAAAATGACAACTTAACTGCTAATGAGTCATTTAGATAATAAAAGAGGTTAACATTTTCAAATTAAAGCCAAAACTGTAAGTTTACTGACAAAAACCAAGGCTATGGATTTTTTAAAAGATAAAACTGATCGGTTCTATCTCAATATAATAGACAAGTTTTTTTAAATTAAACTAAACCAAATCAAAAAATTTGAAAAAAGTGCAAGGTTTAATTGGCTAAAAGACAGAGAAAAACATAGGAAAAAGTATTTTTATAAACTCCAAATACGTATTTCAGTTTTATTTTAATATATTAAGATAAAATCAAAGCAGGTGTGCTGGTTACCTGTTGTAAATGTGGCCGTAACGGGGTCACTGGTGGCGTTTCGGCTCCTGGAGACCAGCGACACCGTGTACTGCGTGTCCGGCCTCAGACTGTCCATACTGAACTGTTTGTCCGACGGCGGGATGGCCACGGCGGTTTGAGCCGAGGGGTCGGAGCTGGGCGCGTAAAACACATCGACTCTGTCCACGGGAGCCACCGGCAGGTACCAGCTGACGAGAGCCGAGGAGTCGGTCACGTCCTTCACCTCCACCTGCCGCGGCCCGTCGATGTCTGAGGAGGAAACGCGTCACCTTTTAAAGAGCTGTCACACACCTGGAGGAGAGAAATGTGTTCTCCACATTAGACCCACCCCCTGGGGGAGTGGTGAGCTGCAGACACAGTCGCACTCAGGAGCCATTTGTTGGTTTAACAAACCCCTTAATGCAGAGTTTCAAACGGAGAGTTCAGATTTGAAGATGCTATTAAAATATTTAGATAAATGTAGGGATAGAGAGAAGCCGTAGGGGTGGAGAAGTAATTCCGGTTTAGACAAAATATTAGATTTTTGCTGAAATCCAAGAAGTTTCATAAAGCAACTCCAGGACTTTATTCAATTTGCATAGTATCAAGAAGTATCCAAGAAGTAAAATCTGTAAGTTGAAGAGGTTTGTGGGTCCACTTCTTTAGCAAAGGGATAGGAGGCCACGCCCACATTTTTAACAGACATGGCGTCTTAATCCTCACTTGATCCGACAGTTATTAGTTTAAATAGTTTATAAATACAATTGTGGGAGTGGCTTACCTAAAAACAACATTTAATGTGTAAACAAAAGGCCAGTAGAAATGGGATGCTGCTCCGCCCTACGGTAGGTTTTCTACCATTATACTAAGAAGTTCACATGGAGTTTAATAAACACAGAAACTATTTAACGTTTTTGCTTTTTAAGGAACATTTCCACTAAAAAAATTAAGTCAATCTGCCTCACAAACCAAGAAAAAATGAGTTAAATTTCAGCGACCATAGAGGACAGGAGTTAAAGGATCCCGTGCTGCAACAGCTATGAACCTATTTACAGTAATCAATGAAACAAATCGCCTGGTTGCTTAAAATTAGATTCATTTTATTGATCTCAACTTTAACTAAAGAGTCAGCTTTTTGCTGGAGGAACTGCAGCAAATCTCTCGTTCTGCTGCATTACAGCGATATTGAGCTTGTAAACTGTGGAGAAAAAACGGTTATCGACTTTCTTTTACATCCCTCAAGGTTTATGTTCTAAAAGTTTTTTTCTTCAAAGGAAAATGCTGTGAGGACTTAAATCATGACGAACTGACAGCAGAATCAAAACTGGACCCCAAAGTAAAAAAAATCTCCAGAGTATCTTGGAAACATCAGCTCTGATGTCATGAATCCAAAAGTGAAGCTTGGAGAAAAGAAGAACTCTTCCAATTGTGAAGCATAGAGGTGGCTCTATAGTGGTCTGGGGCTACTTTGTTCAATCATCTCGTGCTTAAATCTTTTCACCGATTTTCTTTTCACCGACATTCATTTCATTAAAAAAATATATTATTCCTTTTTGGTTTGTTTAGAGAATGCCCAAGATTGGAACAAAGCAAAAAGCAAATTTGTCAAAATTTTTGTTTGAACACCATGAAAGAAAAAACAAAGGAATTGAGAGGTCTTTCAGGGTTAAAGAGCCAACAAAAGACTCCTGAAGAGCCACGAGAAACATCATGTAGACCACGAGTCAAAGTCAAGGCCCAGGGCCGGATACGGCCCTTTGGGCAATTCTATCTGGCCCTCCAGCTCATTTTGTTTTTTGTTATTAATGATCCGATGTTATCTTGTGCTAACTTGCATAATTTTGACAAAATATATTTATATGAAGAGAAAAATATTGAAAGTTATTTAGTGTTAAAGTTGATTTATTTCTGTAATAATATTTCTATAATAAAATAATATTCCTGCCTTTTTATTCTTTAGAATTATGTGAAAAAGTTACAGTTTTAAAAATTTAAAAAAGCTTTTTGGACTATTTTCGCATTTACTACGAATTTTTAAAACTATTTTGGAGCTACATGCTAGCTGTTTTGGCTAATTTAGGCTTTTCTTTTTAAGTTTTTTAGGCTGTTTTGGAGTTAGTTTATGCGCTAGCTATTTGAGCTAATTTAGGATTTTTTTCAGTTTTTTAGGATATTTAGAAGTTTAGGTATTATTTTTAGCTACATTCTAGCTGTTTTGACTAACCTAAGTTTTTTTAGGTTAATTTGGCATTTAGCTAATATTTTAGCTGGGTATCAGCTTCACGATGTTTAGGTATTAGCTTCAGTGAGTTCAGCTATCAGTTTCAGTGTTTTTAGCTATTAATTTCTGCATCTTCAACTGAAAATTCAGCTTACAGCATTCACACGAGCATTATCACAAGTAATGCTGTATATCTAGTTAATAATTATGTTAAAAAGTTACGGTTTTAAAGTTTTAAGCATTTAGTTTTAGAGTGTTCAATAATATTTATCCTGTTCGGCCCGCGACCTAAGGTGTGTTTTGGATTTTGGCCCCCTGCGCGATTGAGTTTGACACCCCTGAAATAAAAGAAGTAATAGATTTATTTGTGAAGATTTTTGTTTGTTTGTTTTAACTTTAAAACAGATGAGTCCAGATAACCTTTTTGAAAAAGTTTTCTTCTTTAACAAATGTATTATCACATGAAGAAATACATTTTTTTTCCGTCGACTACCATCACCGAAAGAAAAATCTATTTTTGCGCAGAAGGTGAGGAAAAATGCATCGGAGGTCCCGTCAACTGACCGGCTCCTCCAAAAACAACAGAAACGTCTGTTTTAGTGAGCGACAACCGAACCCCGATGGCGGAGTCGCTTTCCAAAGTGATTTGTGTTCCGATGAAAAGTCCAACGAGCTGACGACGGGAACAACCAGCGAGATTTAGTGACGGTGCAGATTCAAGCTGACATTTTCCTGCTGCTCTGAAATTCTTTCTGCCTGACTTATTATTCCCCTCAAATCGCTTCGATTTGTGGAAACAGCCGCAGTTTCCAGCTGGAGATTTGTTTTTTTATGGTGTCTGGACTCACTGGTGGTGACTCTTTTGGATGTTTGGGGTCCTCTGGTGTTGTTCTTGATGATGCTGACGGACACCTCGTACTCCTGGCCCGGTCCGACTGGCCTGCGGGTGGTGTCTGTTGGTTGTTGATGGTGATGTGAGGTCGATTCTCGTTTCAAGTGTTGCTGTTTTATGGGGGAATCGATTCTTCTGCAAAATGAAGCATCAGAAAAAACTGAAACTCTCAAAATAAAAGGACAAAGTCAGTACACTTAAAAATAAAAATTTGATGCATTTGTATATGATATTTTGAGATTCATTTTTACTATAAATGTGCATTTTTGACTTCCTATTTGTTCTTTTAGTCCTTTTATTTCAAAAGAAACCTGTTTGTTGAGCCAAGAACCAAGAAGGAGGTCAATATTGTTTATTCCATTACTTTTTAAATATTGTTGAAAATAAGAACAAAATGTTTGTTGAAATCTGACATTTTTCTTGACCCACATTTAAATTTTTTATTTCAGCTCATCAATAATATATAAATTCTCTCACAGTTGCATTATTGCCCATAGATGGTGCAAAAAAGAACTTCTTTCTGCATCTGAGACAAGATTATTGTTTCATCTGGAAGAAATTATTAATAGTAATTCAAATTATTATAGCTACAATTAGGGATGTCCCGATCACGTGGTTGATGACTCGATTGAAATCGGACATTTTCCACAGATAATGATTGGATATTGAAGTTATCATTATTATCAATGCTTTATATTTCAAGCTTACCATTAACAACGTTGTGTGATCTGTTCATGACAACGTTGTCAATGTAAAACCCAGCAGAAAACAGCAGCAGTTTAAACAGGAAGCTAACATAAACAATTCAGGTCAAGCTAGCTAGATGTTCACAGATTCAAACTTCCGGATCAATAAAACTCTTTTAAAAAACACTTTACACTGGCAACAACTGTCTCTATTGGTTTATCTTAACATAAACAACAACATATAAAGCAGATAAACCAAAAATGCGGGTTTGTGCCTAATGCTAAACTCTGCGCTTCCGACAGAAAGACGCCTGCTAACTGCTAGCTCCCTGATTTGACTCCTTAGGACCCGAGCTGTCCTTTGATATGCCGGTTTTATTAATCTGACAAAAGTTTTAAAAAAATAACTAATGTGGTCATAAAACCGAAAATACGATGTCTCAAGAGCTGCAAAAAGAAATACATTGTTAAAATAGAAAAAAAAAAAACAACTAATAAACGGTTTTAATGATATCAGCTAGTAATGAACACTCATCAAATTCATGATAAAACAAAGTTCATTCATTTTTGTAATTTTAAATGAGGACAGGAATCAGATTTGGTTAAAAATGTTCAATAACTCTAAACTGTTCAGTCCCTAAACTTTCTCAAATAACTAATTATCACTTAGAGAAAGAGAAAATAGTTTTTTTTCTAGTTTATATTTGCTCTATTTTTACTAGTTTATTAAGCTACTTCATAGAAGTGTTCTATTTACGTTTTTAATGATAAAAAGGGTAAATGAAATATAAATAAGGGACAAGACAAATCTGTTTATTCAATTTGTTCATGTTTAAATGTGTTACAAAAGTATCGGATCGGGACTCGGTATCTGAAAATCCACAAAATCCAATGACTCGGAATCGGATCGGGCCAAGAAAAACTTGATCGGGACATCCTAGTTGCAATATAATTTCATGTGGGACAGTAAAATATAGTTGATTGAGTTGGGTACTAAACATGTTAATGATTTTAGGCTGGTCACAAAAAGGCAGATAGAAGAACCAATAAATAAAAAATGTAAAATGCCAGAAAATAAAAAATGGAAAGAAAATTTAAAGAAAGAAAAAGAAATTAGTCCAAAAAAAAAGGAAGCGAAAAAAAACATTAAAAAAGGAACATCTTTAAAAATGAAAAATCTAACAGAATCAAAAGGGAAAAAAATCTTTACACTAAAAATTCTATAGTTAAAAATAACCCAAGTTGGGTTGTTTTAAACTAAAATAGATGAAAACAAATTAATTAACTAAAAACAGTTTTGAGCACAGAAACCTGATATGCGCAAATACGCAAGTTTACAGACTTTTCATTGGAATTGGTCACTTTAACAGGAATTGTTGAGCCAGGTGTGAACATAGCATTAAGCAAAATACATGAAAAAAATAAACTACAAAAATCTTCATTGCAACCTAAAATTGGTTTTCCTCCTCTAAGACTTATTTCTCTATTAAGGTTTGAATTTTGGAGAGTTTAAACAGGACAGAAAAGAGTGAAAATGTTCATGTCTATCTGAGAAAAGCGCATAAAGTTTGTAGTTAAGAATCAAACATCTAGAATTCTATACTTTACATTTCACCTGGTATTTTTAAAATGTAACCTAACCTGCAATAAACGAGAAAATGTGTATCAATTTCCTCTTCAGGGACCAAAAGAGTGAGGTTTCTCCATCAGACATGAGTTGTATTGAGATCTTTCTGAAGGTCACATGATTCAACAGTCTGACTGTGTCTGCCAACAACATCATGTTGAAAAGTGCGTCTCTTTGAAGCGAACTGGAGAAACTTGTGAGGATTTTCGTAGGCGTTCAGCCCAAAGCAAATAGATTTCACACAAACCTCAGGAAACTGTGGCTAAAAAATCTTATATTCATGCTATAAAGGTAAGAAGAGGACGGGATGTTTAACTCTAAGCTTAAAACCTCAAGGGAAGATGGAAAAAGGCTTCAAGTTCCAGCTGGAAGAGTTTTTTTCAGATCGCAGGCAGCAGCTTGGTGGCATCCAGCCCTGCAATCGTTCAGGTTTTCCACATGAAAAAAAACGCTCTGCAATGAAATCGATGCAGGTTTTGCATCACCTCTACCACAGAAATGAAAGAAAGGCTCTAGAACGCCACGCTCACCGTATTACGGAAATAGATCTCCCAGCCATCAAAGGAGATGTCCAGCTGGTCCCACACCACCTCCACAGACGTCTCCCTCACAGATTTGAACCTCAAACCCTGCGGCTGTGGAAGATCTGCAAGGATGGACAAAAAAGTAATCAGCTACTCCATTGGCTGAGCCTGTCGGGAACGACCCGGACCGGAGGCGTACCCGTGATCACCCTGGCGCTGACGGGGATGCTCCTCTTGTTGCTCAGGACGGCGTAGACGTTGATCAGGTACTCCATCCCAGGTTCCAGCTCCTTAACTGTGGCGGCGCTTTGGTCTCCAGTCACGGTGAACTCCATGAGAAGACCTCCAGGAATTGTGGGAACATATGTGACCAGGTACTCTGTGACCAGCATCTCGTTGTCCCAGGACAGGTCCACAGTGTCCTCGGTGACCTCGCCGACTGTCAGGTCCTTTGGAGGAGAGACTGGAAAAAGGAAGATGTTTTCTCAGATGGTTTCTTATCAACTATAATGCAAACTCCAGAGCAGCAAGCAACACAGAGAATAAGAGCCAAGAACACAAACCAAGACCTCCAGATTTAGTTTGGAGTAGAAACGTTCAGCGTTGTTAGCTGGAAACCTCAAATAAAACCATAGTCATAACGTTCCTTAGGGGTGGGTACAGGCAAACATGCATGGACACGTCGGTGAAATTTTAAGATCATGGACAACCTGGTGAACCCGTACAGCCAAAATGTCATTTTTTCTATGGGCATGCTGCTGGCGATACTACTTCCGGCACTCACCAAGAGCGGACGAGTTCCCTTATCTATCTCTCAACCAAGGCTCTTTGTCTCGCTTCCCCCATCTCCTGAGACCACACTCTACTTTTCTCACCTTCCAAGAAATATGGATCTGATCTGCTGCAAATGCGATTCACCAAACCTTCTCCACCATGAGAAGTGGGAGAGCGGATCCCACTTGCCCATGGGGTACGTTTGGGGCTGGGTATGTGAATGACCCTTTGGGGTAAATGGAGCATTTTCCACCTGATGCAACTCTCTCTGGAAGAGGTTAACATCATTAATGATCTCAGACTTTCTGTTGATTGGAGCTGGTGGAACCTGGTTGTATCAGAACCTAGCAAAGCGGCTAACAGCGAAAGGCGAGTGCTGAGAGCCGTACAGACTCAGACTTACAAACAGAACGGATTGGAGGTCGATGCTCTGTTTTCCTGTGTGTATCACATCAACGTCTCCCTTGGGGAGCTGGAAACAATCTTGGAGTGAATTACAACTTGAGGGAAACCCAGAAAATTGACCTTATCAATGAATATTCCAATACCATTATTACGTTTGCAGATGACACCACAGTGGTCGGCCTCATCAAGGACAGTGATGAGGAGGTGGATCATCCGGCAGAGTGGTGTAACACCAACAACCTGCTACTCAATACAGAGAAGACCAAGGATCTCATCGTGGACTTCAGGAAAAACACCCATTCAACATCAAAGGGAAGGTTGTGGAGCGTGTGGACAGCTTTAGGTTCCTGAGAGTCCACGTGTCTGAGGATCTCACCTGGACAACACCATGCTCCAAGGTGGTAAAGAAACCACACCAACGCCTCTTCTTCCTGAGGACTCTGAGGAAGAACCACCAACATGCGGGTGAACTTTTACCCCTGCACCATCGAGAGCATCCTGACCAACTGTATTGCAGTTTGGTACGGGAGCTGCTCTGCTGCAGACCGGAAGGCACTTCAGAGGGTGGTAAAAATTGCCCAGCACGTCACAAGAGCACCGCTTACTGCCATAAAGGACATCTACAAGAAGTGATGTCTGAAAAGGGCAGGAAAAATCATAAAGGAGCCCAGCACACAGACTCCACTCCTCTGCCCTCTAGGAGGCGTTACAGAAGTCTCCGCACTAAAACCACCAGGTTCCGGAACAGTTTCTTCCCAACTTCTACCACACTTCTGAACTCTGCCTCCTGACAACTGAACCACAAACACTCTCTGGGCAGAATAAACATAATAAACACCATTATGGCTGTATTTAAACATACACGCACACAACAATAACACATGGACTGAATCATCACTAATACTACCTGCACTTTATCTGTTGAATTTTTAACTGTTACACCTTTCACTTGCAATGACAAAGTTGAATTCTATTCTATTATTCACAAAGTATTAGCTGGACATTCATCAGGCAGAAGTTATGTCTGCCTGCGCCTAAACAATCTACCCTAATCAGGAACCCCCGGGCAAAGGGCATTCACCCTTGGACTGAACCAAAACAATCCGCCGCAGGTGCAACAAGTCTCTTTGCATGGAGGAAATTAAAGTCTAGGCTGTGTGGACATCCTTCTGTCACTATCGGATCACCTACACACTTCATGCATGCAAGGTCTTTAAGGAGCCAGTAGCTGCAACTGAAACAACTCAAGTGTGGCATTAGGGCACCGTCACTTTACTTTGAAAGAGTTATTGATTAGAAGACCACTGGAAAAATAGATCAAAAGATGATCGGAGAAGGTAGTCGTATGAGCCTCAAGAGATCTACAAGACACACTTTTGCTCTCTTTCAGATGCAGCCACTCCTCTCTACGACCCGGACAACCCAAACCCCCTTGGCGAGCCCCTGTGTGGATCCATGGGACTTCTCACCTTCTGAGCAGTCCTCTCCGATGTAGCCCTCGTCGCAGACGCAGCGCCCGTTCACGCAGCTGCCTCTCTCCTGGCAGTTGTTGCTGCAGCTCAGCTCTGCGCAGCTGTTTCCCGCATAGCCACTCTCACATGAGCACCTCCCATCGATGCAGCGCCCCCTGCCGTTGCAGTTCTCCGGGCAGGAGAGGACGGAGCAGTCGTCTCCCGAGAAGCCTTCCTGGCAGACGCACTTGCCCTCCAGGCAGTAGCCGCGGCCCACGCAGTCGTTGGGGCAGGCCCTCCGGCTACAGTCCTCCCCGCTGAAGCCTTCGTCGCAGACGCACTGGCCGTCCACGCAGCGGCCCCGCCCCCTGCAGTTGTTGGGGCAGCTCAGCTCGCTGCAGTCCCTGCCGCTGAAGCCTGCGTGGCATATGCAGCGGCCCTGTACGCAGGTGCCACGGCCGTAGCAGTTGGAAGGGCAGGTCCGGATGCTGCAGTCCTCGCCGGCGAAGCCTTGGTCGCAGACGCACTGCCCGTTCACGCACTGCCCCCTCTGCCGGCAGCTGTTGGGGCAGGACAGCTCAGCGCAGTCGTCTCCCTGGAAGCCGACGTCGCAGGAGCACCGCCCGTTGATGCATTGCCCCCTGCTGTTGCAGTTGTTCACGCACGCCAGCTGGCTGCAGTCTTCACCTTGGTAGCCAGAGTCGCACATGCACATCCCCTTGATGCAGGTTCCCCTGCCGCTGCAGTCGCTCAGACAGGTGAGCTGCGAGCAGTCCTCCCCGCTGTAGCCCGCCGTGCAGATGCATTTGCCATCCACGCAGAAGCCGTTGCCACGGCAGTCATTGGGGCAGCTGTGCTGCCCGCAGTCCTCGCCGCTGAAGCCCTCGTCGCAGAAGCAGGTGCCGTTCACGCAGCGGCCGCGGTCGTAGCAGTCCTTGGGACAGATGATCTCAGAGCAGTCGAAGCCGGTCCACGGCTCCTCACACACGCAGTCGCCGTCGTCGCAGTGACCGCGTCCCAAGCAGTCGTTCAAGCAGCGGGTCAGAGAGCAGTCGTCGCCGTGGAAACCGTCCTCACAGACGCAGACAGTGCCAACGCAGCGGCCGTGTGCGCTACAGCTCACAGGGCAGACTTGAAGCGAGCAGTCATCTCCGGTGAACCCACGCCAACACTCGCACCTCCCGTCCACGCAGCGACCGCGGTCCCGACAGCCGCCGGGACACTCAGCCTCGGAGCAGTTGGGTCCTCTCCAGCCGGACTCGCAGATGCAGCCGCAGGTTTCAGAGCTGTAGTTCCCGTGACCACCGCAGAAAGGTTTGGTTCGTAGCTCACCTGAAAACAAAAACAAACCACCTTTAATTTAAGAGTAACAGATCTTTTGATCCAATAAACCCAAATGAGAAGCCAAAAAAACATTCAAACTCTAAAGAAATCCAGACAGATGAAGGGAACAAATGTGAAGTACGTCCAGGATTCTATTACAGCTCTGGCAAAAACATTCAGCTCCAAAGACTTACCTGTGACTGGCGCTCCACAGCAGGCCACCTCCCCACCACACTGCTCCCTCAGAGCCGAAACTTCTCCTTCCAGCATCTCCAGCCGGCTCATGAGCTCCTTGAGGGCGGGCAGGCGGTCGCCGCAGCCGCAAGCCTGCCGGGGTATGTTGATACGGTGCGTGAAGACGATCTGGTTGTCCCCGTCGACCGTGTGCTCGGTGACCTGGTGTCCGTCCCCGGCGGCTTTAGTTTGGAGACTTTGACCTTCTGACGCGTCCAGGTCCACGGAGCACAGCGAGCTGGCAGGGACGTTGATGTTGTAGACGTGGCTGAAAACCACCGGGTGGCCCGCACCGGGGAGCGTCACGTTATGTTCAGTGTGCGGCGAAAGAGTCTGCCGTCGATGCCGCAGGATTCTCTTGACAAGTCCAGCATCAGGAAAGCTGAATAGAGCGAAGAGAAGGAAGCAGCCCAGAAGGCTTTGTGCGCCCATGTCGGACAGGAAGTGCGAAACTGTTTCTATGGAAGGCCGATCCTGGTTCTGCTGAAGGTTCTGGAAGATCAATAAACCACAAAAAAAGCTGGTTAATACTTTGTAGAAAGAAAGAAAAACAGAGTTATATTGGAAATGCCTGCAGAGAACCTAACAGAAAAGTTTATTTGCTAAAAACCAATAACACAGAAAAAAAAACAAAGAATTGCTAAAAGGCAAATCCAAGCTAAGGAGACAAATATCAGCGGAACTGTCTCAAAAAGTTTTTGAAACTTTTACTTTTCATATTTAATGAACAACAAACATTTCAAAAATAAAATTGTGAAGAACACCAAACACAAACTGGAATCTCCTGAAAAAAAAAACTCTGAAGAACTGAAAAAATGTACTGAAGAAATCTGGCTTTCACTCAAGTATGTTCCTAAAAAATCTGTTTTACATCATAAGAGAGAAGCATCCATCTGGAGAATGACAATATGTCTGAGAAATGTTCTGGTTTCGTTTTTAAGAAGGAGAGAGATGTGCAGAGTTTTAGAAAAACAATTGGAGAAGAGTAGTGAATTTGTTAGAGTCGACTGATAGTGTGAGGGAAAAGCAGTTTGGTTTCTGCAGAGAAAGGAACCCCAGAAGAGACGTTGCATTGAATCTTTGTAGATCTAAAGTCTATGACAGAATCCAGGGAAAGAAGCTGTGGTTTGGATGAGGAGGACAGAGAAGAACGTTGGAGTTGTCCAGGACATGTGGGATGTTGAAGGTGGAGGTGGGGCTATGCAAAGGATCAGCTTTGAGGTCCTTGTTTCCATGGTGATGGACAGACTCCAATAGATAAGGTTAGAGAGGAATATGTGAATCCTGATGTTTGCAGATGACACTGTGATCTATAGTGAGAGCAAGGAGCAGGTGGAGGAACATCTAGAGGTGGAGGTTTGCTTTAGAAAGGAGAGGAATGAAGGTCAGCCACAGTGCGACAGTATCTGTGTGTGAATGAAGGGAACTGAAGAGGAACAGAGAGGTCACTGGGACTGGGTCACTGGTAAAGGACTTTTAGGACTGAGGGTCAACGATCCAGAGAAACGGAAAGTGGTGGAAGAAGGTTTCAGATGTGATGCGTGACCAAAGAACGTCATCAATAATGAAAGGAAAGCTGTTGAAGACTGTTACAAGAGCAGCCATGTTGTTGATTTAGACCAGGTGTGTCCAAATTCAGTCTTCCAGTCTCCTTCTGGTTTTCCAGAATCCTGCCTAATCTGCTGCTGATTACCTGGTTTTAGGTGTGTTTGGCCAATAAGGAGTTTCAATGGCAGGTTGGTTAGAAAACATGTAGGACACTAGTCCTCGACTTTGGACACCCTTGTGGTAGATGTTTAGGAGATAAATGTCTGAAAGCAGATGTAGATGGTTTGGAGGAACAATGAAGATGTTGCTAAAAGGATGCAGAGGTTGGAACTACCACAGAGGATGTTCATAGATTCAGAGAAGATGAAGTCAAAAAGCTTAAAAAATTTTTTTAAAAAAAGTGTCAAAACCCTAAAATATAAACTGACCCATCAACAATTAAATAAGGTCAGGGACCCCACATTCTGTTTGATCAAGAGAATACGTTTTTTTTTAAACAAGTGTAGAAAGAATTTGTTTTTAAAAAGTGGAACATAGTAAGATGTTGTCTGGCGATACAATACACATCGTGATTTTGACATAGGCTATTTCCTGATACATAATTTACATTTTAAAATAAAAATCATACACAAGTAGGAGTTGACACTCCACTCTATTCAAGACTTATGAAGAAATCTAAATCTTCTGAGTTTTAAATCTAAAAAAAGAACATATTCTGAACGTTTATCATTTTGCTAAATATTTCGTTTGTGCAAACTCAATGTTTGTTACTTTTTAGATTAATATTCCAGGAAAATAAAGGTGTTTTTATTGCATTTTTAAATGTAAAAAAAATGTATTTCTATTTTAGAGCATTTCTTGAATCAGACAAATCATGTCTGGTCAATGTTCAAAGAAAAACTCAAATGTATTTTGGAGCTAAATTTTCTTTACATTCAGTATGTCCTCCATCATCAGAAAAAAACACGATTTTTAAGTATGAAGCCAACATTAACCTACAGCTTTTATATGAAAACAAACCAGCTGTTCAGAACTTTTTTAAACCACTTTAGGCTTTGCTGTGCATGAAAGCTTTAACCGTGACGAATCCACAGCTGTGCGTCCACAGCTGGAGAATTATTATTCATCTGCAGATGAAATGACATCGTGTGGGAAGTCCTTCGTTTGTGACAGGTTCTTAAAATGATCGAACACAGAAAGTTCTAATTTGACCTTCAGAGGTGTCGCCTCACATGCTCCAGATGGCTCCGCCCACTCGGGGTCTTATGGTTTCTGATTGGCGGCCACCTGAACACGCACTCTGCAGCGGTTTCAGGAATAGAAGGCGAACCCCAGCTTGACCTCATGAGAGCTTCTGGAAAGCATCGAGCTGCTGCTCGGATATCTGCTGCCGATCAGACAAACATTTCATGCGAGTGTCTGCCCGTAACCATGGCTACGCTCTCACGTCTCCCTCTGCTCTCCAGATCCAGCAGATGATAAAGTCCAGAGATGCAGAAATCAAACACCTGCACATAAATCAAAGCTTCAGCTCTTAAAGAGGAGCAGGCGGAGGCGTTCGACCGCAGAGAGGAATTTAAAAGAGTTTACAGACGTTCGGATTTACAAATGAAGATATATTGTTATATTCTAAAATAGTTACGTGAACGCTTACTAAACTAATTTGACTAATTCTCATCTACTGAGGATTTTTTTAAGGATAATTTAGAGTTTAGATTCTATTTTAGCAAATGGCTAACATTTATGACGGATTTAGTTTACTGAGGAATTTTATGCTATTTTGGAGTTTAGCTAGTAATCAAAAAATTTGTTAGCTATTTTTTAGTGCTAATTTGGCATTAGAGTTTTTTTTTTTGTTTTTTTTTTGCTAATTTAGAGTTAAGCTAAAAATTTAGCAACAGGGTAACTTTTTAGACTTATTCAACTTAATGAGAATTTTTAAGCTTTTAAGAGTTTAGCTAATATTTAATCAATATGTTGGTCATTCTTTTCTAATTTAGCATCCACTGGGGTTTTATGCTAATTTGGAGCTTAGCTAATAATTTAGCTACAGGCCTATCATTAAAATTACTGAGAAATTTTAGGTTATTTGGAGTTAAGATAGTAATTAAGCAACGCACTAGCTTTTTTTTTTTGGCCATGTACTGAGGCTCTTTTATGCTAATTTGGAGTTTAGCTAATAATTTAGCAACTAGGTAATGTTTTTAGCTAATTTAGTTAACTGAAGAATTTTAGGCTAATTTGGAGGTTAGCTAGCATGTGAGTAATGTCATAGCTTTTATTTTTTGGCTAATTTGGAATTTAGCTAATAATTTAGCAACAGGATAACGTTTTTGACTTATTTAGCTTGATGAGAAATTTTAGGCTTTTTAGAGTTTAGCTTGTGCGTCTATTGGAGTTTTTATGCTAATTTTGAGTTTAGCTAATAATTTAGATACAAGCTAATCATTAAAATTACTGAGGAATTTTAGGTTATTTGGGAGTTAAGCTAGTAATTAAACAATGCACTAGCTTTTTTGTCTATTTGGCTTTTATGCTAATTAGGAGTTTAGCTAATAATTTAGCAACTGGGTAATGTTTCTAGCTTATTTAGTTAACTGAGGAATTTTAGGCTAATTTGGAGGTTAGCTAGCATGTGAGTAATGTCATACAGTTTTAAATTTTTTTGCTAATTTGGAATCTACTAAAGTTTTTTGAGCTAATTTGGAGTTTAGCTCATATGAGGCAGCTGTGGTGCAGCAGTAGGCCGATCGACTCCTGATCGTAAGATTGTGGGTTTGCCTGTCTGTGTTGAAGTGTCCTTGGGCAAGACACTTAACTCAACATTGCCTCTGGTGGAAGGTTGGCGCCAGTGTTCGGCAGCAGAACACCATTAGTGAGTGAGTGAATGGGTCTGTGACTGTAAAGCGCTTCGGGCCTTCATGGACGGTACTAGAGCGCTATAAAAGTATAAGCCATTTACCATAAGCAAAACACTCATTTTTTCCCCAAAATTTGCATTAATTTGGGATTCTTCAGTTTAATTTTACTACAATATTCCCAGTCTTCTAGAAAACTTAACATTCAGCAAAAATCATTAACTCTACATTATCACAGGTAATGCTATTTTTCTAGTAAAAACTAAAATTAGACCAAAAAAGCGTAGAGAGCGCAGAGGAGCTTTCTAGCTGACGTTAAAGGGACAAAGTTGATCCCAAACATGGCTGCCTGACTCAGAATTGATGAGCCGGCTCACAAAAGTTGATTTTTCCTCCAAAATGTGGAGAATCTGTTCAGCTTTGCTGGATTTTCCTCTGAAGGACGCCAGAGATTTACGTTGGGGGAAAACCAATAAACCAGGATGGGACGCTGATGGGCGCCTGAAGGTGCTCAGACCTCTTTGACCCCCCCCTTGCTCTTCATCTTACCTGGTTAGACCCAGAAATATCGCCCCGATCCGGTTTCATGAGTTCTCACACATCTGGTGAGCCGTAAACACAAACGAATATCGAGTTTCGTGTCGCTCCGGGACGCTTTAAAGGACGCACATAAATTGTGGTCTTGGTTTCAAAGGAGGAATCCTTCGCTCTGCAGGTGTTCAGGTGAGGAGGATCCTGATCAGATCCACATCTGGAACGATGGAAAAACGAGGCTATTCACTGATGTTTACACCAGCCGTTATCCTTGTTTGCAAGCTTGAAATAAAAGTTAGAAAAAAACATTTTACTCCCCGAATATTTGAAAAAAAAAAGATGACATTTACTCCTCCCAGATGTTCACCTTCATTCTGCAGGAAAACAAGAACATCCCTTCCAGGAAGGGATGAAAATGTTGACTCCAATGTGCTCTATAAATGCCCAGTTGCCATGGTTACGGTCTTAAATCATTACCATTACAGTTTTGCCTTTTATCAAATAAAACTTTCAGATGAAAAAGTCAGAAGTCTTGATCTATAAACTAACAAAAACAGGGTTTTAACTTAATAAATTCAGATTTTCTTATATTTTTAAAGTGATAACCTTAAATATTTAACATGCACATTATAAAAAAAAAAGTATCTTAGAGGATAAAAAAAGTAGATTAACTTGCAAAAATGTAAACAAATGGCACCAGAAGGACATATTTTATTTCCTTTTCAGGATTAAATCTTCAACCGGATTAGATTAGCGTCTCGTTATCTGCCTCAATAGAAACAGTTTCTGTGTTTGGCCTCCAGACCGGCTTGAGCTCTAATGTTCTCTGATCTGCGTTGTTTGGATCATAAAAACAGATGTTCTGCACGTTTAGAGTTTCACTCCAGATCTGACAGATCTGTCAGATTTGTTGTCACTGCCAACATTTCTCCATCCTCATCAGGAAATCAGAGCTTGATTTGTTTCCAGATTCATTCTTATTTTTGTTTTCTTAAAGTTATTGTTTTAAAGAGCCTGCAATTAAAAATGAACACCTTTTAAATGTGAAAACTGCATTTAAATACATTTGATCAGTCAATTTTAACGAAAGATTATTATTCAAATCAGCAAATATTTGGTGAAAACTTAAAAAAAAATCCTGCTAGCTTCCTAAATGCTTGAATTTTCTAGTGTGTTATCCAAATATAAACAAAATTTTTTGTAATTATTTCTGCATCTTTAGTTTTGACTGTGAATCACAAAATTCAAACTAATATACATATATAAATAAACACACACATTTGAATACACCAAGATAAAGCAACAATAACCAAGACTAAAGTATAGATTTTTAAAATCAAAATCTAGGTTTTTATCAACTTTTTGAGCCCAATTACTGCAGCTTAAAGTATCTATTTTAAAAAATACAGTTTCTAGCTGTGAATTCCACGTTTTTTTTTTTAATATATTTTTATGTTTCTGAGTGATTAGTGTGATTAATCCCAATTACTAAGTACATTTTATATGACAATATGTGGCAGAGAGAACATTTTTCATTCATTTTTATTTTTTTTTTAATGTAAAGAGTTTTATGTCTGGAATATTAGCCCAAGAAAGAAAAGATGCTAACATTCAATCATAAGACAAAAAAACTTTGTGTTTCTGCACTTTAAATGGTCTGAGTGAATACTCAAATCTGATTGGCTGCGGATGCACATCCAAAAAAAGAAGAAGCATAGCTTAAATGTTTTATATCGCTGCGCTGGCTTCTTTAAAACTAATTTTTGCTTCATCTTCTGTGAAAAAAACAACAAGCAGTAAGAGGTGAACTTTATCTTTGAACTCAAGCTTTATTTAACACATCATGACGACGATCAGCATATATGTTGCTTTCCTTTGCCGAGGTCGGTGTCTGTTTAGCCCCGCTTTCGTTACCGTGACAACGCGCTGCAATACGTATCAAGTTGTTTGCTTTTTGTGACGAAAGCGATCTAAACCAAAACAGGAACAGAGAACTAAAAATCGATTGAATTTCTGTAGTAAGCGACTATGGTATAAGTGGGATAATGCCAGAAGAAGTGAGCATTATCAGACATTAATGCACACCGTTGAAGCCTGATGATGGTTGTATTGAAAACTGTGATTCATTTAATAAATATTAACATTCTAATTTGTTTTAATTAATGCGTTTACGTTAACAGGCCTAGCAAAAACACAAAAGTAAAATACTTTTCCCCGGCCTGGACACACGTATGTTATCATATGCAGCAAACACAAAGTTCATTTTTAAATCTGCAAATCTTTTACAATTAAATGAATTCAAGATTTAATCTTCAGGATAGATCCTCTCACTAGTTATTTTCATGCTTTATTTCATATACAGCTTTCATTTTCTGGACGTTAAAATGTTGCAAACTCCTTAAAAACCCGCCATTCCGGACCGGGGTCCTCCTCTCCTGATGGTTGATCTGTGTGGGCCGCACGCTCTGCATGTCCTGTGATTAAAATGTTTACGCAGTGAGATTTAAGACTTTCACGCCTTCAGGGCATTAAGCTCCTGCAGACTCTTTAAAAACACCTCCTCCTCCCCCGCCGCCGCCGCCGCCTCACGAGGTGGAGGTCCCTTCAAACACGGAGACGCCGCGGACGTTTCCATCGACCAAAGGGCACAGCCGGATGATTTAAAGGAAAAAAAAAAAAGTCTGTTCACTGAATTATGATTTTTTTTTTTTTTTTTTTTAGGTTAGAGTTCGATTCCCACACACTGGCAGCAAAAAGGGAACTTTCCCACGTGGAACGGAGAAAACGGGAATGTTGGCCTCGGATTCGGGACATCTGTTTTACTTAGTCAAGGAGAGGCGGCGAGAAACCTCCTCGGCCTCCAGACGCCGTAAAAGCTGCAGCTTGGCTGAAACTGAAAGTGTGACTGCATGGAGATGGCAGCAGGTCGTGTGGGGAAGCGTCCGCGTGCGGGACACCCCCGCCCAACATGAAGTGGACCGCTGCGCGTCGGGAATTTGCTCCGCCGCTAAACGACAGCACATGCTGGGAGTTGTTTTTTTTTGTTAAACCATTTTATTTTCCATGAATTTGGAGCAGAAACGGCTGATAAACATCTGGAGCAGCTGGAAGTCGTTGCAGGAGCACAGATACAAATTGCAGCCTCATTAACAGATTATGAATTCTCCCACTGTTGCGTGGCGGACGTCCTCGCCGGCTCCGGTTCGAGTCCAGACCTCAGAAGCCGTTTAGCATCGTTTTCTGACCGTTGTCATGGTTGCACAAGAAAGAGAACTTCAGTTCTCAAATTCTAGACCTTCAACCATCAAGTTTGTGGTTTTTCTGACCGACTCGCAGAGCAAACAGAACCTAAAGCTGACTTTAAACCAGATGCTGCCGGTCTCAGAATTGTGCATTCAAGTGACCACTTCCAATGGAAACACGTGTTTTGCTAGTGACGTTTGGATGGCGTCCTTTTTAATTCACGAAAGCACCATCTATCTGAAAAGTGACCATAGTTGAGAAATTCTTATTTGGAGTTTGTGCCCGATTGGAATTATACTGTCAAGTCTGTCATTTATCGGAATAGAGCTGTGAAAGAAGAAAAAAAAATATTCGTAACGACATTTCAAACCAAGACTCTTGGAGTGCAGAGTATCCGAGTACTCGGATATTTGCGATCTGTTCCTGAACATTTATAACATCTGAGATGACCGCTTTCAGAAATTTAACGTAGTGCAATAAAAATACACTTCAGGTTATTTAATTATAGTTTTAATTAAATAAAAACTGAACTACACTCCATGCTCTACCGTGACCAGAAGTAAATAAACCTTCAAAGTAAAGCTATCAAATGTTTAGTTTTGGATAAAAGATACTTAAGTTCATTTTACTGAATAAAAATGTCCTCCTCACTTCTTACCAATCAACTGGTAGCAGCTCCGCCCCAACCGTCCTGGTCTATTTTTCTATGGACCTACAACGAAAGAGGCCCTCTAGAGCAGGGGTGGGCAAACTACGGCCCGGGGGCCACATGCGGCCCCCAAAGCTACTTAATCTGGCCCTCCAAATTAAAATACAATGAATCAAAAATCCTAATTATTGTTTTATTTTCATTGTATTTCTGGTTTCTTCTCATGAATGGAGTTGTTTCTCTGGCGTTCGTGTGTGTTTTTTTCTGAGTCAGAAGGTGATTTTTCAAATTTCTTTGAGTTTGCATTTTCCTCTGAAGAACATCAACCTATTGGATCACCAAAAAGAGAACAAAAATCAAAATTTAGAAATTAAAATTCCCAAATTTTCTGTTTTTAAATAAATATATGTGAATTTGAATCCAAATTAAAGCATGTTTTTCTCTAAATTCCATATTATCGTTTTAGTTTATGAGGTTCATTATCAAATCTCTCCTTCCATCTGCTCCTTGTCCGGCCCTTATGCCAAATTTTAGAACCTTTTCTGGCCCACAAATCAAAAAGTTTGCCCACCCCTGGTCTAGAGGTACAGGTCGGAACTCTGGGTGCGACGATGCTCACGGTTCAAAATGCTTTGAGCAACAACAAATAAACCCTGACTTCCTACTTTTCCACAGATGATGTTTATTTTGCAGAGAAATAACATAAAAATTCAGATTTTATTCTAACACACGGTTCTTATTGCAGAATCACATTTAAATAGAACTTGTAAACATTAGAACTTAAACGAAATGCAACTATTTTCTCTTAAGTTTTGACAGCTGGATGTCCGATCACGACTTATTCGTCCAAATCAACAACAGAAACAAGTAAAGTGCAGTATTCCTGTGCCGTCAGTCCTTTATTCATGTACCTTTACTTTTTTTTGTAAAAAAATAAGTATCTCGCTCGTTTTTAGTATTTAGCTAAAACTTTTATCATCCGACTACCATAGGAGAGGCAAAGAAGTTTCTAGCGGCTCAGAGTGGTACTGAATAAATAAAAAGCGTATTGTTAAAAATGTCGTATTGAACAGTTCGGTTTTATTTTAAACATTGTTGCATCCCTAGTCGGAACTGTTTAATGGGTCCATTTAAAGAGTAACCAAACCATAAATTAACTTTTTTTGGCTGTTGATCTCTATAAATGGGGCTTTAAAAGCGCTGTCTGTTGGTCATAGCCACATTTTTGACAAATTGAAATAAAAGTTTATAATACTTGAAAATATAGTGAAAAACCGTCTGTGTGCTGCCCCCTACAGGTTGAAATGAGGTATTACAGTTGACTTTTGTGATTTCAGAAGTTTCACGTCATGATCTCCAGTAATGATAACAGTCCAGTTCCCAAGCCCCGCCCCTCTGACTGGATTTTCAAATTTTGGCAGTGGGCGGAGTCAGCCTCCAACTTCCTGGTTTGGTTACCCTTTAACAATGGAAATGCTCAATTTAGCACTTTGGTCACACTTTTCTGGTCTGAATTTTTGTTTTTATCTGATATGTTTTGTTTTAATTAAAGGTATATATGTTGATTGAACAAATATTTTTTAATTTTCATTAATCCAGTAAAAATGCGCCCATGTAGCAACTATTTAAACTCAAGATATTCAGTAGTAATAATGGTGAATTGGATGTGGTGGTGACCGTCCAGTGTTAAGCGACGCACAGAACAAACTCCCGGAGATATTCATGGTTTGTCCATTTTCTAACCCGTTTTGGGGTAACGGGGGTACCGGAGCCCAACCCGGCCACTGATGGGTGAAGGCAGGGTCCCCCTGGTCCGGTCGCCAGTCTGTCGCAGGGCCTCAAATCATTCACACTCACTTTCACGCCTAGGGGGAAGTCAGAGTGACCGGTTAACCTATGACGCATGTTTTTGGACGTGGGAGGAAGTAGACCCACAGAAAGGACCCCCGGTGGTGATTCGGTTTCAGGCCCCCCAGCCGGGACTTGAACCGGGGCCACTGCCCCACCTTGCAGCCCGTTTATGATTTACACAAAGTTTAAATTTTTCTTTTACTGACTCTCTTGTTTGAGACAAATAACCCCCCCGGCCACCACTCTGGGGGGGTCACACCAGCTGTTCGTTCTTCACACACCAGGAGCTAAAAACGAACCAACGTGAAGAGTTGGAACATGTGGAAACATGCAAATAAAAAAAAAAAAAAGCTGGACCTCCTTCAGCCCCAAAGCTCTGCTGGATCGGCGTGAAGCCGGTGACTCAAAGTCTCCACAGAACCCCAGCTGAGCTCTGCACTGCAGACTTCCAGCACCGAAAGAACAAAGAGCGCTCCCCTTCATTTACTCTCCACGGTGGGAAAAAAAACACGCAATCGAATCAAAGTTGCAGTGAATCGTGGAGCCGGGGATGGACGACTTTCCCCTCCTGGCGTCAACGCTCCCACATGTTGACGGGCTCGGCGGTGACTCACCACCTGAGGTCCCTCAACAGGAACAAGTTCAAGCGCGGAGAAACCAGACGGCGCTGCAGCATCCTGAAATCCGCTTACCTGAACGGATGCTCGCTCTGCTGCAGGTGATGCACGCCGCTCCTCCAGATCCAAATCAGACGCTCGCTTCTCCTCTGATGCCGTCCTCGCCGCTCAGGCTGGAGCTCGGCTCCTTCTCTGCGAGGCAGACACAGAGGGAGTGGGAGGAAACGTCTTCGTGTTCAGGTCAGACATCCGTTTGGTTAAACTCCACCGCCGTCCTCCCCCTCCCTCCCCCCTCCCTCCACGGCCGTCTGCCTGCCCTCCGCTGTAACTAATGGATGCTGCCGCCTTAAAATGAGATGCCACTGAGGCAGCCGTCATGACAGCAGGAGCAGCGGCGGAGCAGGAAATTAAAGAGAGGAAAGTTCAGACGCCGCCATCACTCTGCATTCTTAATCAAGCTGCAGAAATCCTCATGAAGGAATTCATTTTCTTCACACTTTTCTGTTTTCTTTCACTCTTCTTGTGAATTCTTCCTCCTGAATATGTTTGCTCATTATCCAAATCAATATTTATAATGATGATAAAAGGTGACATTTGATGATCGTCACAAATCATTTAGACGAATGCCTTAAATTAAAAAGCAGAACTACTTTAAATCCTGTCAGACTAACAAGCATCAAGACACATCAGAGTGATGTTCTGGTTTCAAGTCATAAAGTAACATTTTTCAATGAGGGAGGACAAATATGAAAAAATTAATTTTAAAATTGAATTTCTGAGGGTTTATATTTATAAATTGTGAATCTGGAACAGACAAAAAAAAAAAAATCAGTTTGAAAAAGATCACATAAAAAGCTCCCCGCCATAGACTGTATACAGAGAACTGGACAGATCATATGTGACATCACTCATATTTTTTTGCGACACGGCCAAGTTGGTCTGAGGATTTAACATTTCTATGGCAACCATACTGTCGAAGGCCACGCCCCTTCCACCGAAAGCGGCTCGGGAGAATCTGTCGTTCGAGGCGGGGGTCAGCGGGCACCACCTGCCTTTATGGAGGGATCTGATTGGTTAGTTTATAGCTTGAATAACTTCCGATAAAGAAAAAATATGATGAAAAAATAAATCAGTATTTGCAAGAAGATGCAAGGAAAAATATATCAGTGCTAAAATTATTATTTTGACTGATAGAATGAGTAATAACTGTTTGTTTCTCAATATGAAATTTTATGTTTTTGGAGCCAGTAGGTACTTCCTGTTTGAAGCGTGAAGGGGGAGGGGTCAACCTGTCCAGTTCTCCATATACAAGAGGCCAAAATCCAAAACACACCTTAGGTCTCGGGTCGAACAGGATAAACATTTATTCAACAGTCTAAAACTACATTTTTTTAAATGTAACTTTTTAACATAACTATGAATAAAAACAGGCAGGAATATTATTCCAGAATAACTCAATTTATACCAAAACAGCTAGCACGTATCCTAAAATTAGCTAAACTCCAAAACGGCCCAAAAAAAGCCTAAATTAGCCGAAACAGCTAGCATGTAGCTGAAATATTAGCTGAACTCCAAAATACCCTAAAAAATCTTTGTAAATGTCAAAATAGTCCAAAAAGCAAGCTGAAAGTCAATTTTTAAAACTTAAAAACTTTTAACATAATTCTGAATAATAAAAAGGCAGGAATATTATTTCAGAATAAATCAACTTAAACCTTAAATAACTTTCAACATTTTACTCTTTTCTCAAAATTATGCAAGTTAAAAATAAGTGCAAGATAGCATCGGGTTATTATTAAAAGATAAAAATAAAATGATCTGGAGGGCCTGATCCGGCCCCCGGGCCTTGACTGAATCCGAGCTACAACTCACATTAGCCTTTCTCCCTCGCCAGACTCAGGACTCACGTAAGTTAACGCCATAACCCGCCATTTATAGAGGAAGTGCTAGTAAACAAACCCTCTTTCTGCCGCGATTTCTTCTTTTTCTGCGCAAATCGTCTTCATAAATTGGGTAAGGATAGAATTTATATGAATATTTTTGTCATTTTTTGGCTTAAATGTTCATATTCGACTGTGTTACACATATTGTGTAACAGGAGAGACTGTGGTGGTTATCAGAAAATGTACTGGATGCTCTTTAGAACCAATCGCTTGATATCCAGTTTTGGTTGTTGATAGCCCCAAATTCCCAAAAAAGGCGTCCGGCAAAAATTTGAAGCCAACGAAATGGACACAGAGAACTGTTGCGCACTTTTCAAGTAACGTAAAGATTAATGTGAGAGGGGAAGCTCCCATTAACTGTATAAGAGGCCCTCTCTCCAGTTCTCAAATACAGTCAATGGGAGTTCCCGCCCACAACTCAGAGGTAAATTTCTGATGAAAAAAAAGATTTTTTTTAAGATTATTTTGGTTAAATATAATTAAAAAGATCAAAAGAAGATCAGAGCGGGACTTTAATGCAAAGATGTATCAGACAAGAAATTACATCCGAACTCTGGAGTCTCAGGAATCCCCAGAATCCCGTCGCTGCGGCTGTAAATTTACGGTGAGCGCAGACCGACCGGACTCGGCACCTTAGAACTTTTGGAAGCAGCTGTCGTGACCGACAAGTGTTGAGTAAGATTCCAATCTGAAAAATGCCGAGAGCCGACCCTCGATTCCCAACAAGCGAGCCTCTAAAATCAATAATCGACTTCTTTAGTCATTTTTCCTGCTTTTTGATCCATTTCCCTCCATGTGACGGATTCTGCGCGCCAACATCTGCTTCATCATAAAAAGTAGCCGACAGAAAACGGCCGACACGGTCCTCTGGGTCAGGACGCGATCCCATAAACGGCGAGGGAAATCGCCGCCATCCTGGAGCTCAGGGAGACGGACATCTGGACTGGATTTCAGACCCAACCGCTTCAGGTTTTTAACTGAGACCCGCAGACGTCGGCGTCACGGTGAAGACGAAAGGTCAGGGGTTCGGGAAAGTCAGTAAATCAACCGCTGAGATTATTAAGTGTTTACGCCGTCTTCCTCTGAATTTATCAGCACCTTTGGGGTCAAGAGGAGCCGGCAACGCCGCAGGAGAACGACATCCCCGTGAGAAGACTGAAAAAAAAGTGGATCTGGATCTGTTGGATTTGAAAATCCCAACTGCTGATGTGGTTTTCCTGTTGGAAACGGCGTCCTCGGAAGGGAGGTGGGACTAAAAGACAACGTTGGCGTCAAAGGGAACCTGTGGAGATCCGGCTTTCACCCCCAATAAACACAACTGTTAGTTTGGTGGATCACACCTGCAATCGCAGAAGATCCTCCATATGATCCGTTTTCAAAAGGCGGTCTTTTAGTTATGATGCCGTTTTTAGCCAAAATCTAAAAATGATCATCTATGAGGGAATGGAGAAGAAAAACACTCCACCTCCTTATGGATCCTTTAGACATTTATTCATAAAGACATACATGAACTTCAATGAAAATTCGGTTTATACTGTGGTTTTGAGGCATGATGGAGAACATACTTTAAGAAAATTAGGCTCAAACTTGCATTTCTAAGTATTTCTTTATTAAAATTGTTGTGAATCAAGACGTGGAAAAATGCATCTACTTGTAGACGACTAGATTCAGCTAATTAGCTCCAGTTTTACTCATCATTTTTGTTGCACCACTAAATTTAGGTTGTGAGAGGCTGTAAGCTAGTGGGAAGTGGGGGTGGGCCTGCAAATAGATCAATAATCGATTCATAAAAATTTATATCAATTTAGCACATAAGTCGGCTAGCTTGATGCTAACGTTTAATGGAATTTCCCATAGGATGGCTACTGCTAACACTCGTAAACATAATTACAGAATAAATACTCACAAACATGGATTTTCCAAACTCTTAAGGATATATTTTTTATAGTAACTATTTGTGGTCTAAAACTGTTTTTTTTTGTTTATTCTTCTGAAAAAAAAAGTGTACTGCTGAAGCGTGAGCTCCACCTAGTGGCCAAACGGAAAAAACATCCTCCAGGAGAAGCAGAACAATCATTCTGTTTGAGAAACAATGTAACACTGTTAAAAATCTCATTATTTTACTATTAAATTTTACAGTTTGTGAACTGTATCAGATTAAAATAAATATATTCAAAACATGTTTTTAATGTATTCCAAACAAATGTATAAACTCAAAATTAAGTTGAGTGGTTTAAAAAATTGTTTTGGGAAATTATTATCAATACCCAGCTCTATACAACACAGGACTGTTGATTTTTTCTAAAAGCGACATAATCATAGTTAATAGACTTCTGGCTTTTCCAATAAATCAAAAGATGATCGGAGTGGGACCTCTTACAGCCTGTTGATGTTAGAATCCCGTCTGATTGAACATCTACTCAAAGGAGACCTAAAAGTTAGACTCTGGCACCGATGGGAATCTTAAACGCTTATGCAATCGTTTGTTTGACCGTTTTTTCAGGAGATTTATTATGAACAAGTTGTCAGTATTTAGTAAATACAGAAGTACAGAAGCTTCGTCTTTAATGGGCTCATTTATGTCTTTAAAGGTTCCAGCACTGCTGCTGGCCAACGGAGAAATAAAATAATGTTCAGGGGTCCAAACGGGGGTCTGGTTGTAAAATAAACACAGCTCTGCCACAACAACGGCTCCTCTGTGCCCGAATCTGTCCGGGAAAACCGGGAAATCCCTCGCCGCCAGTGACAGGTGAGGCGCAGACAATGAGGCGGTGTGACATTACGTCTGACGTCTGACACTAACCAGGCCGGGGATGTCACAGCTCCCACAAACATGAGCTAATAAGGCTCTGAGGGCAACCTCACGCTTTCCAAAACAAGCGGGGGCATCTCTGACCGAACCCGCAGGGCGCTAATGAGCTTCGGAAGACACCGATGGATCAGATCCATCCATCACAGAGATTTTCTCATCAGAAACGTTAAGAGAAAAGTAACAAAAATGGAAGAAATGTCTTCATGCAATCCACTCATGGCCCGCCGATCCAATGAGCCCGTCCTCTTTCATTACATCGATCAGATCTCCGGCAGCTGAGCCTAAATTACCCATGAAGCTTCTGTCATTTTCCCACAAGGCTTTTCCATCAACTCTCCTATGAAACATCCGTTTCTAAACAAAAACGATGAATCCGTTTCACCACGACTTTTTAAAGAATCACATGGATGACTTAAAAAAAAAACATTTTTAATCCATAGATGGAGAAATTGAGACTATTAAAACATTAAAATGAAAATGCAACAGGGAAAAAAATACCAGTATTACAACATGTCAATCTCTCCAAGTATTGGTTGCATTTTTAAGCCTGAACATCCCATAATTGGGCTGTCTGTGGAACAAAAGTCAATCTCCAAACTCTACCAGAACTTCCAGAAGATTAAACAGATTATTTCCAACATCGGTTTTCGTCCAGAGATTTCAAAAGTAGCCAAACAGAGCTAAACATATGGAGCGACTTTTGTAAAAATAAAAACGAAACATAGATATTGAGAGTCAGTTTTAAAGTTCATGTGGAAACATCAAAATTCTGCTTACAAAAATCCAATGAAACATTTTCAAAATGGCCGCTCTCTGCCAACTAAGTTCATCGCATTCTCAGTTCATCTTTCGTTTTTTTCATTTTCTTTCTCTGCTCGCATCTCTCTTGCGTCTGTTCTTTGGACCTGTCTGTTATTGTATTGTCCGTGAAATTGTTAATAAAGATTTATTTTAAAAAAAATTCTTAGTTCATCTTCAGGATCTGTTTCCAGTAACGCCGCCCTCTGCTGGTACAATATAGAATAGCTGTTCTGACAGCGTGAATATGATGCTAGAAAGCACTGGCGGACATTTTAAAAAGAACATTTTTTTTAACCCTTTGACCCTGGAGATGTTGCAAACAACACCTAAAATATAAACATTCTTTGACATAGCGTAACTTTTTTCTGTTAAAAAGATTAACGCAACTCCAGATGATTTTGACGCAGGTTTTCATATCGGCTTTGCATCAATATCAAACTTATTACTAAAATAAAGTCAGTTTGAACACGTCGCCAGTGATTGGTCCGAGTCTGTCCGAGTCGCGTTTTTAACTACCGTCGCCAATCATGAGTGAGCTTGTTGGAAGTCCACACCCCTTCCACTGAAATCAGCTCAGGAGAATCTGTCAATCAAACGCTGGAGGTGGAACCAGCGGGCGCCACATGCTTTCATTTGATTGGTCAGTTTATAACTAGCGATAAAGAAACAATATCTATAAAAAGAAAAGGATTAGAAGAAGATTTTAAGAAAACTATTCTGAAAATAATGAGAAATAATTTTCTATTCCTCAATAGAAGTTTATGGGATTCTTATTGGAATACTTCCTGTTTGGAACACAAAGAGGGAGGGGTTGACATGTCCAGTAATTGTACTGTCAATGGTCAACACTGGAGCTAAAGCTCAAAGAGTCTAAAGAAGCTCTGAGCAACATTAAAAATGTCTGTATTTAGCTGGAAGGCCACACTTTGGACATGCTTATCTGTACAAACTTTCAACTAATTTGATCAAAACACATAACATTTCCAAACTTATTTTATCACCAGTGCATGCTGTTGATATTTTTTATAATTATTTTGTTCTTAATCAGCCCATTTTAAATGTTCTTTTGTCTTTTTATTGTAGGTGTCCTGAGGGAGTTTAAACAGAACTACATAAATGAAGCTTCATTCATTCATCTAATCTGTCAGAACCGGCGTTGATCTTCTTCACCTTCACCTCAAATGTCTAACACAAACACCTGGTTGAGCTAAAACATCCATAAAAAAACAAATTGTGATCAACTTTTTAAGCCTTTTAAACATTAATGGCAGTTTTGTGAGGTAACAGGAAAGTTTTGCTTTTTTATGGAGCATTTTCAGGATTTCAGAAAAAGCAGCTCAAACGGAAGCGACTAAAAATCCAGCGGAGTGTGAACATGTCCGCTTTCCAGCCTGACGTCTGCATCAGAGTTTCAATAAAATATCACAGTAAGACTCTATAAACCTCCAGCTGCAGGGTTTCTACAGAGTCCCTATTAACATTTAACATTTACATTAAAACTAAAGAGTTTTTCTAAAGTTTTGGCTCACAGAATCCAAAGCAATTTCCACTCATGACCTCGTTTATCTCAGATTTCATCTCAGCCGAAAGAGATTTCATTTCTTTACGAGTTTCAAAGCTGCCAGAGTTCAAATTTGTCGATTGTTAAAAAAAGAAAAAAAAAAAAAAAGCTCCACTTGATATTTTTACTATTCTAATAGTTTAACCTTTCAGACGAGTTTTGCAGATGTTTGGGAAATCCCGAACGAAGTTCCAACCGCTGGGATCGATCAGGAAAATCACTTTAGTCTAAAATTGGAAAACACTAACAAAAAATGATTTTTTTTTCCCTCTCCATTTTTATCTATCTTAAATGTAGACTTATTTGCAGAAAAAAAAAACTTGAATTAGGGTTCAGTTAAGGTTTAAGGCACATTAAGGCTCAAAAGTAGACCTGATAAGAGTTACAGACAAATGTCCAGATGGACGTCAGCTGGGATTTATCAAAGCTTTGAGCTTTTATGAAAAAAAAAAAAAAGAAAATACATGACATTTCCTCTGGTAAACTTATCAACATTTCAACTAAAAACATGACAAAAATAATTCAGAAACCAGAACATAAATAGATTTTTGAAAGACTTTTCCCTCATTAGTGGAGCTTTACTCCCTCCTGCCTCTAGTGGCCTTTTGAGGAACTGCAACAGTAAATCTTTCAGGGTTTAACTTTGAGAACAGAAGGATCTCAAAGCTTATTTGTTAATAAAAACATTAATAAAGTAACTTCTGAATGAGCTGTTGGCATGGTAACAGTCGGCAGCATAACTACGTTCTAGATATTCTAACAAGGGTATAAATTAACTTGAGAAACAGTTTTTTTTCTAGATAAATCTCGAACTTATGATTTTTGAGGCACTCTCGCTTGGGTTTATCAACTTTGAAGGCATCTGGACATGAGTTACAATACAAAACTGAATAGTAGAGAGGAGGAGCTGATTTCCTCATCGCCTCAGTGCTTGGATGCACTTGCCTAGCTGATGCTGAAGTAGTTTCAGAAGTTTCACTGCTGCCTCTGCTTTCTGTGCTCACTTTTTGGTTTATAGTTAATAGTATTAATGTCCATTTTTAGCAATTTTATATGAAATTATATATATTTTTTCTACTAAAAAATAGTTCTGGTCTTTGATTGGCTGTTTGGTGGCGTAAGTATCACACTAACTTCGGAGCTGAGAAGGAAAAAAAAAAAAAAAGACAAACTGTTGTATCGCAAATGCAAAAGATATTTTGAACCAAAGAAAATTTTGAAAGCAAACATTTAACATTTTTTTTATAATTTAGAAAGTTGCTATGTATAACTATTATGTTTTATAGTTTTATTATAAAACAATACTGAGCGCAAAAAATACTGTTTTTTTAAATGCGTTCAATCATAAACTCAGTCCAACCAACAATGTGAGGTTTTGTACCAACTTTGTTTTTTATAACAGTAATTCAGGGATGTTGAAAGAAACATTTTCTGCAGTTTGAGGTTTCATAAGTTAAAATAAACAGATTTAAATAATCTAAACATGTTGATGTGTTTCAGCCACTGAGTTTTCTCAAAGTTTTTTCTACATTTAAGAAAATGTCTTGCTAGGTACAATTAATTAAAAAAACAATAGGTCAAAGACTTAGATTTGAATTAATAAAAATAAAACATTGGTAAAAATGAAAGACTCCATCTGTAACTGGGCATACGTCAGTGTTCTGCACTCAGAAAGGTCTGAGATTGCCGTCGCGCCGCTCTGACTGAAATATTAGCATTCCAACAGTGACTGCTTCAGAAGGTTTCCCACTGTGAACATCCTCTACTGTAATTTCACTGAGCCGACTGTATTTACATACTAATATATTTCACACCGACGACGGAACATTTGCATTTTTGAGCTTCTCGTCGGCATTCAGACGGCCGCGCTATAATTAGGAGGTTCTCCTATGGAACCCGCAGAGCTCGTTTGCATTTGCTTACAGGAGGAGGGGGGGGGTCATTTGCATTTCATGCAGGAGCTTCTGCACTGTGTCGGATGGCATTATGGGTAAGTAAATTTCCAAGATGCTGACCGTCAAGAATGTCACAGAGTCTCATGGGGATTGGATGCGAAACGACTCAAAAAGTTGAAGAATTTTTTTGACGTTCAGCTTCAAATATGGAAAATAGTGAAAAGTCCATCATGAAAGTGGGTCAAATAGAGGAAATGAGCGACAGTTTTCCAATATTGGAGCATCAGTTACAGCGGATTACCTACTGCATGAGAGAACTTTCTCAACTAAAGGTTCAGGCACTTTTTATAGTTGGTTCTGTCTTTTACAGGCAGGTACGCAGCAATATCTGTAATGTTTCAAAAACAATCTTTGCAGAAAATAAAGATTTGGCTCCAAAAACATGCATTAATTTAGTCCCTCATAGATCTGTTACTACTACTATAAAGATTCACTCAGATTAAAATTGTGGTTTTGATGTTTATTTGTTTTTTACGCGCATTTATGTGACATTTTTCTCATGATAGAGAACATACATAGAGAAAATTAAGCTAAGGAAATACATTTTTTCAAATTTTTGTGAAAAAAAAAAAAAGTTAAATTTGGAGTTTGGGGTGCCAAGGTCCCCGCCTGCTGGATGAATGGATGGATGGACGGAACTTGTTAATTAGAAATTATAGAGGGTGGGCCACAAGCTCCGCCCCTTGCAGACACACAGATCCGTGAACGTCTTTGTTTTCCTTGTTCGAGTTTGCCATTTTTTCTGCCCCGCTAATGTTAGCTTGGGGTTGTGAGGGGCTGTAAGCTAGTGGGAGGGAGTGTAAACAAAGGATGATGGGAAATTGAGTGCAGGTCGTCTCCTCATCAACAATCATAACTAAGGAAAAGAATTTCTAATAAACTGTTGTAGAAAACAACAAGTTTTTGAAAAAAAAAAAAGCTAAAAACATCAATAATTATTAAAAGATCACTCTGAATCCTCCAGTTTTTACCAGTATTACTACCAACCACCATCTTGGTGTTGATAAAGCCTTTAATGTTTCACATTATCATTGATTTCTTTGCACAAAAACATTTCAATGAAATGACGCTAAACTTAAAAAAACCAAAACGCCACCAAAATATTCCCAGACTGAGGATAATCCTCTGAAAGATGACGCCTGTGGTTTCAATGCAGCAACGACAAGTCGTCCTGTGAAAGCAGAAATGAAGCAGCAGCTGTGTGTGTGCACGTGCGCACGCATGTGTGTGTGCGCGCAGCAGCACAGAAGACCGTCGGTGAAGTCATGCTCAAAGGAAACTGGGAAAGTCGCCTCAGCTCAGAGCTACTGGATAAACAGCTCCAGTTAAAGTAAACGTCTCCGTACCAAACATCCATTTACCAGATTAAGTACTGGAAAGCATGTGGTATGTAATCAGAGTTAAGACGGATGAGAGCTGGGGGGTCGGGGGGCACACACACGTCTTATCCTTTTGTTTTAAGGATGTCTTGGAAACTTTGAACCATTTAAATCCCAAATGTTGTTTTTCTATGGTTTGTTGCTCTTTACATTTGGAGAAAAACACATGAATGCTCTGAAAACTAGTTTCATTAAAAAGAGAAACTCGATTGGAAGGCTAAAAAAATGAAATACAATAAACTGCAAACATTTAACCTTTTTTGTCGACATTGTTAAAATACATGTTAGTTTATAGATATATTTATAATCAAGAAAATGGACCAAAATGACACGTTTTTCTTCTCGAGCTGAAATCACAAGCTACAAAAAAAAAAAAACATTTTCTAGTCATATTCTGCTAAAAGAAATTGTATTTTACAAATGTGTTCATAATTGGATTAATTTCATTAATCAATCAAATTAAAAAAAAAACATATTGGTTAAATTCTAATGAATTATTTGTATAAAAAGTGAAGTTTTCATCCACACATAAATCAGTTTTCTAAAGCTGCTCAATACCTTTTGGGAAATTAAGTCGTGGTCACATTGCTGCTGGAGCCTATCCCAACTACTGTTGGGTGACACCTGGACAGGTCGGCAGTTCATCGCAAGACGACAACGACACCAAAATATAGATTCACCAATACGTTATCGTGGTTGGTGGGTAACCCACGCAACCACGAGGAGAACACGCCACACAGGAAGAACCCGTCCGGGACTCGAACCAGGGGTTTTTCTCTCTGTGAGGTTAGAGTGCAAACCTCTACACCACCGTGCAACTATCAAGTTTTCAGCAAAAATCCCATCCACGTCCCACGTTTAAGCGCAGGGATAAGACTAAATGTTAAAATGTTAAACAACGATCCGGGTGAATCCTCGATTCTGATTGGCTGCAGGGTCTCCATTTAAGAGTGATAATGGATACCTAAAAAATAAAAAAATAAGACATTTGTTATTCTATACATGAGTGATTTAATGGAAACATCCTCCACGTCGTCCATTATTTTCTGATAATGAACCCCTCGTCGCGCATTATCCTGAAGATAGGGTTGAACCACATTTAGGGGGGAGGGACTGTACCATTATGCTACCTTGAAGAAACATGAATCAGAACATTTGAGTTCCCACCGTCCTCCTCCAGGAGAGTGAACGGGGCCAGCAGCCCGGCACCGCGGTTAAAACCATAAACCAGTGAAGCTCATCCGAGCATAAACCCACATCTGCACACACTTTATGACGCCTCGGACCTTCTGACTGCCTCCCACTACTCTCTTTCAGGGGATATGATTCAGAGAGAGAAATCTGGACCTTCAAATTAGCATAAATGATAGCAAAATAACAATTTCCCTAAAGTTTTATACAGACACATGGAAAAACTATGCAATAATATTTAAAAATTAGGGTAAATATACAAAATAAAAATATAGATATGGTGTATGGAAGAACTACAATTAAATAAATTACTGTATTTCTTAAAATAGAGCAGTCACTTTTTAAATATAAATGACTAAAATATGACGTTTCTCAACCTCTTAGCCCTTTACTTTCCTGTGTCACACAGCATCTATGTATGATTTACGCATATTGTATGAATGAAAACTGGTTAAATGGAAAAAGTGAGACAATGTCACAGATTCATCTTTTTTTTTAAATAATTCATTCCATTTTTAGTCCATTACACATATGTGGAACGGTCGTTGAATGAGACAAATTTGCATATGAGTTTCACAAGAATTGCACAAAATGTATAGAGTGATATGTCCTTAACAGACAATATGGACAAAAAAAAGGAGTGTAATCTGAGTTTTAGTTCCTTCAAACTTCTCCAAAAGTATTAATTTCAAATAAAAGTCACCAGAAGATGCAGCTTCTCAAAGGAATCCCATCAGCAGAGGTTTCCGCTCCACCACACAGCGGCTCTTTGCTCCTGAGGCTCAGCGACCGTGAGCTTCAGAAGATAAACTGCATTTAAATTCCCCCAAACCGACCGTGAAGACGAGTTCTACACGAACCGCTGCAGAGATCGATGAGCCCAGCTCCGTTTCCTCCGACCTCCCTTCAGAGGGATGGAGGAATGCTCAGATCTCGGAGCTTTTCCTCTCAGGCGCTGCGGCTTCTGAAGAGCAACACTTCAATCGTGAATGTAGTGGGATGTTCACTGACCGTTCCATCAATACTTGTCCGAGCATCGTTTTGTTTCATCTCTTTTTCACCTGACTGAAGTTTCCTGAACAGGCAGAGAGCTGGATGGAAAGGCTTTTTTCAGCTTAGTTTGAAGCTCATGAAATGGGTGTTCTTGGTGTTTTAAACAAGTTTTAGTGCAATTTTTTCAGATGATGGAGATTTATGAAAGAAACTTAAGGTCGAAATTGTATTTCTGAGTATTTCTTTATTCAAATCATAGTAAATCAGAAGCAGATGAAACCAGGAGGATTGAATAGAACAAAATAGACTGTCGTCATCGTGATATGTTAAATGTTTAATAAAGTTCCAGAAAAAGTCATTCAGTTGCATGCTCCGAAAAGTAAATAAACAAAATGTTTCCATCCATAGGTTGATATTAAAAGACTAAACAGCCTACTCTACCTTCATACTAGTCCACAAATCGCGCAAGCCAGCCCGCCTATCCGCGCGAGCCAGCCCACTTAACTGCGCGAGCCAGCCCGCCTATCCGCGCGAGCCAGCCCGCCTATCCGTGCGAGCCAGCCCGCCCATCCCCGCAGGCCAGCCCGCCCATCCCCGCAGGCCAGCCCGCCTATCCGTGCGAGCCAGCCCGTTTAACTGCACAAACCAACGCACTGCGCAAACCATCCGCGCAATCCAGCCCGCCCATCCCCGCAAGCCAGCCCGCCTATCCGCGCGAGCCAGCCCGCCCATCCCCGCAGGCCAGCCCGCCTATCCGCGCGAGCCAGCCCGCTTATCCGCGCAAGCCAGCCCGCCTATCCGCGCGAGCCAGCCCGCCTATCCGCGCGAGCCAGCCCGCCCATCCCGCAAGCCAGCCCGCCTATCCGCGCGAGCCAGCCCGCCCATCCCCGCAGGCCAGCCCGCCTATCCGCGCGAGCCAGCCCGCTTATCCGCGCAAGCCAGCTCGCTTATCCGCGCAAGCCGACCCACCTATCCACGCAAGCCAGCCCGCTTATCCGCGCAAACCAGCCCACTAATCTGCACAAGTCGGTCCACTTATCTGCGCAATAAAGCGCGCTTATCCACGCAAGCCCGTCCGCCTATCCGTGCAAGCCAGCTCGCTTATCCGTGCAAGCTGCCCGCTTAACCACGCAAGCCAGCCTGCTTATTATTTTGAATTAACTACTGGCGCTCCACAGAAACTATGTCCTAAAAAATGACTAAAATGGCTAAAAATGATATAATCACTTTGACACTATTAAAAGACACTGCTTTGAACAAAACGATAAAATAGATCAAAAGATGAAAGAGGGGGTCTTTACGATGGATTTTGGAACAGAAAGTCAAATGTTTCTAAAGAAACAAGACGAATAAAGCTTGAACATTCAATGTTCTACCATGTTTCATTCTGATTATCAAAATTTCCCTGTTAATTACAAATAGAACCAGTTTGCCCAAGTCGTCATAGTCCAATTTCATGATTATTCCGATAACAAAATGACAATCTGTTGGTCTTTAATCCAATGAAAGCCAATATCAAAAACAAATTTCTCCACAACCCTTATCCACTTCGAATTGATCATTTTTGTAGTTTTAGATCCACGTTTGTGTAAAAGTAGGAGACAGAAGTCAAACGAGGATATCATCGCATATCCAAGGCAACCGCTAGTTGTTTCTCTTTGGGCAAGTTTTTCTTTTTTTTATAGTACCAAGAAGTTTAGAACGTTCATCGTTCTGAATTAAATCAGAAACTGGCTTCTGTGTAGACCAGGACTTTCTGCTGAATGCTTATGAGTAGTCCGTGCAATTATCTGATTGCTCCCAGTAATCTGATTACTTCCAGTTATCTGATTAGCCTTGGCACATTAACAGCTTTTGACCAGAGGGAAAGAAAAATTTAGTCAACAATTTTTTTTTTTTTTTAAATCCACCAAAAAGTACAATTCCCAGAGCCCCGCCCCTTTACCTTTGGTATCATTGAAAAGCCCAAAAGGAGTTATTCAGTAGTGTGAAGTGGTTGGGAGATTGTTTTCTCCAAAACTGAAGTCAAAAACTGATTTTTTTTGTTGTTTAGAAAATATTAAGTATTTAGGCAAAGATTTATTTGTTTTCACTATGATCTAAAACATTTTTTAATAGGCAGCATCTGTGCTTTTTAACAAAGTGTTCCTTCTAAAAACGACTGTAGCCGTTTCCTTGGATACGGCGATGTGTCTCTCCGACACCCTTCATGGATTATATTTAACATGTGTTTTCCCCTCCGACTGCCTTCTCCAGCACACTCCAGCTGTCAGTAAAAACCATGGTGAGGAAAACACAAACAGCACGCAGACAGACGTTTGGGGGAGCTCGGGGATGCAGGGAGACTCACAACCCCCCCAGGCGGCGGATGTCAGCGGTCCAGCGCAGATGTGGCGGCACATCGGCCAGCGGCTGCTTTCAACAACTTCAACAGATGAAGGTACAATGTGGCCACCAGCTTCTTTTAAAGGACTTTATCTGTTCAATGACATATTATTGAATATTTTCCCAAGTTAACTACAAACAAAAATTATGTTATAGTCAAATAAAATTCACCCAATTATGGATCTATGTCTTTTTACATTGTATTTTATGTCAGATATTGTAGTTTAAAAATTGACAACGACGTGCGGAATCTATAGTAGTGTTACACACCTAATATTTTGTCCAATACTTGATACAGCACCCTGGTCAGAGCGCCATGTGATAATTCAAGGGAAAAAAACAATTTAAATTGTGGCTTTCTGTTGGGTTTATCTCCATAGCAACCATTTTATTTTTTGGTCAGCTTGGGTGAAGAACAGGTGTACGCCATTTTTACAAGAATCTGCAAAAGTAAATTTTTGGATTTCCTTGGCAACAGACCTCTTTTGCAAACCACACTCACATTTCTTATATGTTCATATTCTATATCAAATAATTTTGTTCAGCTTGATCCAACAATTGGTGTATTACATTTTATCAATATTCCGATAAAAAAAAAAAAAAAAATGCAAGTAACAGGGGGCGACCTCGCCATGCTAATGCAGTTCAAAATCTACAAACTTTAAATCCAGCACCCCCCCCCCCCCCCCCCAAGTGGCTTCCTAATGATGCTTGAGGCGATAGATAGCTCAAAATTCCTAGGAGGAGTTCAATTTCTAAAAGCTAAAATTCAAGATGGTGGCCTCTTCCTGAGGTCAAAGGTCAACAATTTTAGTTGAAGTTGTAGAAGTTGAAAATGGTTCGATTAAATGTTTTCCTTTTGAATGTTGTGCAAAAATGTTAAAATTGCCAAATTTCACAATTCCGCAAAATGGCCGCCAAGCTGTAGGTCCTTTGGCCATCCCATAATAACTTCAAAACATAAGAGATTATGACGTCATTTTTTTTTTTTTTTTTGAACGTTTCGCCCACTGTGATGATTTATTTGCACACACCTAGTGCCCGGGTACTAGATGTGTGCAAACTTTGGAGAGTTTTTAAGCATGGGGCGGCAAATTTCCCTGAAAGTACAGTAAGAATGAAGAATTGTGAAAGCTATTTGGTCCAGGACTGCTGCTGGACATAAAAATATGAAAGACTCAGGTGAGTCCAGCCAATCAGAAGCTGTAAGAGCAGAGTTTGACGGAAACAAGCAGGAGTGCAGCCAGTGAAAAACTACTAAGGCCCCGCCCATCTGGGGAATTACCAAATGTTGCAGTTCCTCAGATGACCGCTTGGGAATGGTTTTAGAAAAGAATATTCTCTAGTTTGCTTCATGTTAAACAGTACAACTTTATATTAAAACTGATTTTTTTTCTGATAATGAAAAATTAAATTTTCCAGGTTTTATTTAATCTGGGATTAAAAATGTTTGACATGTTTTTAGATCTCTTGACTAATTTACAAAATGTGGTATGTGTTTTTTTTTTTTTTTTTAATTTAATTCTGTTTTTTTTTTTTTTTTAGGTTGTATTGGCAAATATCCATCACATCAACATTTTACATCACACCTGCCGACTGGGGAGAAGAAGAGACTTTGGCCCGCCCATTTCAGTGTCTGCGTCATTGGTACGACCTTTGTCTAGCATAATCCGACACAATTTGAATTGAGAAATATTCTTAAAATTAGTTTTAAATCATACTTTTCTTTTAAAGTACCTCTTTTCAGAGAAAAATGCTACAATAACACGATAAAAACACACAAAAAAACAATTTTCATTGGAGTCTGTCTTTGAACGGTCCAAGAGTGGCAGCAACAAATCCTCATCTGTGGCCCCACCCATTTTGCAACAAAAGAGTGGGGCGGAGTCAAACTTTAGTCAACTCTAAAACGTCCATTACATCAACGAGTCATAAAAAAAAAATCAATTAGGATTTTCTTTAAACCTTTTGAAATCCACAAAAAATGCTCTGTATATTTTAAGGATAGATGGTCTCAATTGTGATTTGTTTAGCGATTTGGTAAATTTCTCCTCACAACATCGTTGGTTTAAGAAACAGAAATATTAACTTGAGTTTTCAGGTAAAAGCACCTTATTTACCCAATGTCTCAAATTTGATCCACACAGATTTAACATGATGTAACAGAATTTTAAAGCATCGATTATAAATACAGAAAGAAGTCATTTAAAAAAAGAATAAGATGTTCTCACTATAAAGTTTAAAAAATTAGAAATTATTTTCCAGCCAAAAGTATTTTTGAGAATTAAAGCAGGCAGCCATTTTGAAATAAGCAGGAAAAGCCCCTCTGCTGCCCCTAGTGGACGGATGATGAATTACAGAGCAGAAAATATAGACTTAACATTTGGGGGGGGGGAGTTTGGATCATCCTATTGAGATAGAAATCTCAGAAATGTGTCCATCAAATATGATAGAAATAGTTTTATATCTAGATGACTTTGAATCAGATGTTATAAATCATAGTTCATGCTCAGAATCACTAAGTCTGTGGTTTCAACTGTTTGTATTAATATATTTAGAAGAATACAAAATGTATTTTAGATGACATAAAGCAACTGCAGGAAGTGTAAAGCACAGATTCAGTTACACAGCATCCCATTCTTGTCCCAGCCATCACACACTTCAGTGCATGAAGCCAATTTCTCTGAACCAACACATAAAGAGGCCAGAAAACCAAAGAATGAGGAGTACAGAGAGCGGATTTATATAACAGGAGGTAGAGATGTCGTAACGTTTAGTGGGAAACCCCTCCATTAACGTCAATACTCAACCGTTGATCCCGAACATTAAACCCCTGTGGCTGGGTCATGCATCGAGGCCTCCACCTGAGTGTGGGGGTGTCAAATCTTCCTTTTTTTCCCCCTCATTTCCTCCAAAAGCTAATCATAGGGTAACTGTACAAAAAGCTGCAGAGTAACAACTTCTCCAGCAGCTGAAGCTACAAAAAACGTTAGCTAGTGACGGTCACACTCGTGAAAAATAATTAAAACTTCATTTATGTTTGATTTTAGAACCGCTCTGCCACCTTATTTTATACTTATTTATTACATTTAAAGAAAAAACTGCACGAGTTGAAGAAATCTGACATTTTGACTAAAAGGAACACATTTACGCTGCAGTTTAATCAAAAATATATGTTCGAACACAAACTGGAAGGAATAATTCTGCTGAGCAACAGTTGTGGAAAAAATATAAAACAGTTCAGTTTAAGAAAAACCAACAACAAAATGGAAACTTAGTGGAGAATTAAGCTGCAGAGCAACATTCTGGACATCCAAAAACTATTGATGGAAGCATCAGTTTCATTTTCTCTATCTCTTTACATATATATTGAGAAACTTATATTTGAAATTTGATGAGAAATTGAGTCACAAATCTCCTTTTCTATATATATTTAAGTACAAACTTTAAAAAAACTCAGAAATTGTGGGAAAATTCAGCATTTCGTTATAAAACACAGACATTTATTCCTGATTTATTAAAAAAAAAATAAAGAAGTAAAGACTTACAAGATGAACGCCGGATGAAAACACGTCCTCTAGAAAAAAAATGTATATAAAAAAATGGTCCAGTTCTGCTCCAGCTCTCCAGTTGAAGAAAAAATATATCAAGTTATCTAGAAAAATCTGGGCTGATATAGGTTGGTGCTCGCAGCAGCAGATATGTGGCGGGTCATCTGCCGCCCCGCAGGAAGTCTGTAAAATAAAGAAGCCAAAATCAATAGTGGTAATAAGCCATCAAGTGGACAAAAGGAGGTCAGCGTTTCCAGACAGATTAGAGGCGGCGCTCGTCTGCGTGCGGCTCTCCCAACAGAGGAGTGGAGGTCTGAGTCCTCGTCCACCTTCTGAAGGCGGCTGTAGGTGTGGCGGAGGAGGCTCCACGCCGTGGTGAAATGTCACGGTGACACTCCTGCTCAACTGTCATTCAGGATAAACTTCACTGTGATACGAACGTTATCATCATTTCTACTCATTCAGGATAACGTCTGTATCGTCCTTGATAAGAGGCTCCATGAATGCTCGCCGTTTGGCCGATGCTGGAACGTCTGTTGATATTCTATAGAATATCAAACACGATTTTAGTCTTTTTTTTTGGGTTAGGAATATACTGTAACTCCAGGAGCTCATTCATAAATGTGATCCATAGAACAGGTAGAAAATTTAAAAAGCAACTAGAAAAGTCGCATTAGCTGCGATAATGGTAACTGCTTTTTCCTGAAAGTAGAGACTGAAGATGCAGCAGGTTTTTGCAAAATGTTGAATTTGCTAAAGGACTGGAAATTTGGTTAAAGAACTATGAAAAAGCGCTGAAGTTAACCTCGATTTAAAAATCTGAAAAAAAATGTTTTAAATGCTTAAAAATCCCTAATACATGCCAATTTTGAAACAATATTTAGTGTGTTGCTTAAATATGAGCTAAACTCTAAAATAGCCTAAAAAACTTAATAGATGCCAAATTACTCAAAAAAAAAAAAGAAAAAGGCTCGCTGCGTTGCTTAAATAATAGCTAAACTCCAAAATAGCCAAAAATTTATCAGTAACTAAATTAGTCAAAACGTTAGCATGTTGCTAAGATGGAAGCTAAACTCTAAAATAGCCTAAAAACTTAATAGATGCCCAAAATTACTCAAAAAAAAAAAAAGAAAAAGGCTCACTCGTTGCTTAAATATAGCTAACTCCAAAATAGCCAAAAATTTCTCAGTAAACTAAATTAGTCAAAAACGTTAGCATGTTGCTAAGATGGAAGCTAAACTCTAAAATAGCCTAAAAAAACTTAATAGGTGCCAAATTACTCAAAAAAAAAAAAGAAAAAGGCTCGCTCGTTGCTTAAATAATAGCTAAACTCCAAAATAGCCAAAAATTTATCAGTAAACTAAATTAGTCAAAAACGTTAGCATGTTGCTAAGATGGAAGCTAAACTCTAAAATAGCCTACAAAAACTTAATAGGTGCCAAATTACTCAAAAAAAAAAAAAAAAAAAAGGCTCGCTCGTTGCTTAAATAATAGCTAAACTCCAAAATAGCCAAAAATTTCTCAGTAAACTAAATTAGTCAAAAACGTTAGCATGTTGCTAAGATAGAAGCTAAACTCTAAAATAGCCTAAAAAACCTCAGTAGATAACAAATTAGTCCAATAAAAGCTAGCTCGTTGCTTGGACTCTAAACTCTAAAAAAGTCAAAAATTTCATAGTAAATTAAATTAGTCAAAAACATTAGCATGTTGGTAATATAGAAGCTAAACTCTAAATTAGCCTACAAAACCTCAGTAGATGACAAATTAATCAAAAAAAAAATCTAGCTCATTGCTTGAATACTAGCTAAACTCCAAAATAGCCTAAAATTCCTCAGTAAACTAGATTAATTGAAAACGTTGGTATGTTGCTAAAATAGAAGCTAAACTCTAAATTAGCCTACAAAACTTCAGTAAATTAGTCAAAAAAAAAATCTAGCTCATTGCTTGAACACTAGCTAAACTCCAAAATAGCCTAAAATTCCACAGTAAATTTAATGAGTAAAAAAACGTTAGCATGTTGCTAAAATAGAAGCTAAACTCTAAATTAGCCTACAAAACCTCCATGGATGACAAATTAGTCCAAAAAAAGCTAGCTCGTTGCTTGAACACTAGCTAAACTCCAAGATAGCCTAAAATTCCTCAATAAATTAAATATGTCAAAAACGTTAGCATATTGCAAAAATAGAAGCTAAACTCCAAAATAGCCTCAAAAAACCTCAGTAGATGACAAATTGGCATAAAAAAAAAAAAACATTTGCAAATTGCTTAAACATTAGCTAATCTCCAAATTTTGGGGAAAATTAGTATAAAAGATGAAAAAATAGCCCATGAGTATATTTAAAGGCTTGTTGCTAATCTATTTAAAATTATTAAATTTAAAGACTCTTACTTATTTACTATTGGGCATATTTCAAAAACTATAAAGTCTGAGTCTCAAAAGTACAAGCAGTAATGTTCTGAACAAGCTGAATGTTTTGATACAAATTGCTGGTTTTGCTGAAAGTGTGATTGAGTTTTTACAAGCCAAAAAACATACAGAAAGTAGTAGTAGGATCACTATCGTGTGAATGCTGTAATTCACACAATGAACAAATCTAAAGGATTTTTAATCACATTGTTTATCCTGGTGGGTTAACTCGAACACAGAAGTGATTTGAATCCTCTCCTCTGACCTTCTGGATGAACAGAATGGATCATATCAGAGATTAATCTGAAAAGAACCCCCTCTTTTTCTAAAGAATTCTTGAAAAACTGTCTGTTGGCTCATTTAAAAAAAAGCTTCTGGAGCTCGTCTTCATTCTCAGACAGACGCTGAGGATGTTGGGTGTAACCTCACACAGTTGGCTGACTTCATGTTTCTAAAAAAGCACTAGCAAAAAAATAAAAAAATAAAACCTCCTCCATTCCTGGAATACATTATTCATGAACTGAAGCGGGACTTTCTCTTAGTTCTGCTTGGAAAAAGCTCTTTGGTTCATTCACAGATCTCCGCACACATCTCAACGGCTTCAATGTTTCATGAACAAGAGAACCAGTCTGCAAAAATCCCTGACATTTTTTTAAAAAACTAACAATGTTTGGGTTTCATAGAAAAACAAATGTGCATTTTTATGATAAACGTGTCCTCTCAGGACGACCACATTTTAATTATCATCCATAACTCCACAGCATCAAAACTTCATTTACGTCAGTGAAAATCCAGGAAACATGGTCAGCATTTCAATAGAAACAGACATTGATGTTCTACAGCAGTTTTGAGCTGAATCAAACCCCTCTGGCTCCTCCCCCTTTCTACAGTGGTAGGAGTTGTATTGGTGTCTGAAAGGGTTTTTGTAAGAGTTAGCGCTGGCTATCCCTCTGTCGGTACAGTGATCAGACGACAAATGCATTTCTTCATGAGCTGAATCCTTTATATATAAAACTAAGTATTTTATTCATCAATGTAACAATTAGTTTTTCTTTCAATACGACTTTTAAAGTCATAAAACTGTGTTTTCTGAGCGCTAGCAGCTAACCTAGATGACAGGCGAATATTGATGATGTCATCAAGCTGTAGCAACGTCTGAATGTGAAGATACAGTCTGTCAGAATCCTTATTCCCTAAAAAAACGACAGTGCAGGATTATCTAGAGCTGTGGATTTTAAAAGCAGGGCGGAGCCCAAACCTTTTTTTTTTTCAGGAAATGACATCACAGAAGTGAAAACATGCATTTTACGACGACTATTTATGAATCCATTGTGTTCCGATAATAAAGACTTTGATGGTTTATTAAAAAAATACATTAAAACTATTTTTTGTTCACAAAAATTGCTCAAACGCAATGCATTGTGGTCTAAATTCCCCATTTTAGTCAGCATTAATGCACTTTTTCTCAAAGAATTCTGGGAAATTTCTAGGGGAGCTCATTTTGAAATTGTCAATTCAGACATCATTACAGAATGGTGAATGTTTTATATAGTTTAATAAGTAGTGAAGTAATTCAGACAGTATCTTTTCCATCAAAATTATTATGGGATGGCCACAGAACCAATGAGTTGGCGGCCATTTTGTGGCAAAAATGGGAATTTTGGTGATTTTCTCATTTTCACACAATATGGAAAAACTTTTGCTCGAACGATTGTCACAAAATTTCCCACACGTTGCACCACTAAGCCTACAACCACAATCAAAGTTTTGTTGACCTTTGACCTCATGAAAGGGTTCCCAACTTTAAATAAAAAAAAAAAAAAAAACATCTTTAGTACCTTCAACAAATTTAAATTCCTTCTCGTAATTTAAATCTATCGCATCCTAACTTCTAAAGCATCATTGGAAAGCTATTCGGGGGGAAAAATAAATTTTTAAAATTTCTAGATTTTGATGGCGTTCGCTTGGCCAGCTCGCAAAAGAACCGTTTTCCTGTTCCTCGCACATTTTTTACTCAAATATTGTAAAATTGTTATATGAGACTCCACGGCTTCAGCTGGACAAAACAATATGACATACGATATGAATGTATTAGAAACGTGGGCGTGGTTAACAAAAAAAAAACCCCGTTGTCAAGGAAATGTAAAAATTTACTTTTGCCGATTCTTCTAAAAATTATGTAGACGTGTTTGTAACCCCAAGGTGACCAAAACATAAAATGGTTGCTATGGAGATAAAACCAACAGCAAAGAGAATTTTTGAAAGAAAGAGTTTTTTTTCTTGAATTTATCAGGTGAAGCTCTGACCAGAGAAGCAGAGGGGGAGGGGCATGTTAGTTAAAGAAGCTCCAGGTCCACTTTAGCATAAGAAACCTCCACTAAACAATTTTTAAAAAACAAATCCCACAATTCTTTGCAGTCAAACTCAGCTGAGAGGAACTGAAGGTGCAGAGAAACTGAAAAGTATAGTAGAAATCCAATTTAATTAATGATCCAACTTCACTTTTCTTTGAAAACTTTTTTATGTAAAAAGAAAACATGATAAATGTAAATTTTTAGGCGGATGCAGCAGCGCGTAGATGTTTTCCACCCACCTGTCTGAGCAGAGCTGAGGGGCAGGCGAGTCTGCTGGAGCCTCTCCTCTTTGACTCATGATGTTCAGACAATAACCTCAGGAAAAAGGAGGGATTTTATTAACAATCCAGATGCACCAAACAGTTTCAAGCTTCTGAAAACATTTAAAAATAAGCATAAAAATATTCAGAGTATTTTGTTTGCATTACAGTAAATTGAGTATTTGTGCTCAAGCATCTGTCGGCTGTTTGTTTTGGGGCACGCTTCTGTGAGGTTTATTTTGAAATTCAAAAATGTAAACGCGTTTAATGCCTTTTCCCGTCTCTGCTGCATGATGACTCACCCTCAACTAACACGGATGTTTGATACCGACGATGGAGAAGATCCAAAACTGAGCGGCTTGTTTGGTTCCGATCCAGACAGCCGGGATGGTTTAGTACAGCAGAAACGCTCAGAATCGCAAACTCTTAGGAAACCGTAAATCTCGCGGTTCCAGACCTGGTTTTTGTCAATAAGAAGAGCAGGTCCAGACACACACAGATGCTGCTGGATGGAAAATTCATCTCCGGGATCCAGAAGTTTGTCCAAAAACAAACAAATCCAAGGAAGCCAAACCTTGACGTGTAAAGAAATAAACTGAACGGTAATTACTGAATTACATTTAAATGGATCAATTTTAGACGCCCGTCGGTGCAAATCCGTCATTAAATGACACCTAAGCCTGAAATTTACATTTTTAGATGATTTATTGATGGTTTATGCTGCTCTCCTCTCATTCAAGCTGATTTAATTTCTGAAATGTTTTAAAAACCAAACTAAAACTTTAATTTATGGAAGGAAATTACATAAATCGTCTAGCAATGTTAATAAATATCTCAAAACTCCTCTAAAGCCATGTGAGAATTGCATAGAAACCATACAAAAACAAAGAATTCTCAACCTGGTGCTGACCTGAAACTGATAAAGTCCCACTCTGATTGTCTTTGATCTATTTTTTAAGATTCATTTAGTTATACTTGAGGAGTTTTTAGGCAAAAAAAAAAAAAAAAAAAAAACTTTCATTTTCTAGGAAATAGTTTCTGCAAAGCGGCAGTGGTTTATTAGAAATTCACCTCTAAGTTCATATAAGTGAGGAACAAAGCCACCCTCTTTCCTGTTCTACTGCTGAGAGCTCTCTGTTTACATGTGCTCTCTGTTTACATGGTAAATATTGGAGCTATTCAGCTATACAGCTTGGAGCCAACTCAGACAAGAAGAACAAACGACGTTCATGGATCTATTTGTCTGCAGGTGCGTGGATCAGGATGGGGCGGAGCATGGAGTTCAGGCCCCGCCCAGCATATTTTCTAAGAAACAAATACGATCTTTTTTTAAACGATATTTTTTCGCCTGTTAATAAATACTCAAAAATTCCAATTTGACATTTATTTTTATTTTTTATTCAACTATAATTTAAAAAATGCCCCAAAAAACAGAATTTTCACCATTTTAGTGATGTTTTTATATTTTTTATTCCGTATTTTTGATTTGGTTGTTGCATTTTCAGAATAAAATTCAATGCTTTTATTATGAAATTTAACGTTTTTTTTTTACACTTACTTTTAATTTTCCTTTAGTTTAAACTTTCATGCAGATTTCCTTTCACTGGTTAACTTAATTTATTTGACGCGTTTCATATGGTTTTATTTTGAAAAGCTGCAGAAAACCTGTGTTGAAAGTTGTTGTATAAATCAAGATAAAGTGTTGATTTGATTGTTTGAGTGGAGTTTCTCAATCCTGCCTTTCAAACATCCCAGGGCAACACCAACAACCCCTAAACGGCACCAAATGTTGGTCAAATTCCCGCCGGCTCTGCGGAACACGGAAAGCAGCTGCTTTTATTTAACGTGTTTGAGAAAAGGCTCGACCGCTTGTTCTGGAGTTGAAACAAACGGAAACGTTTCTCACATCAGGAGCAACGATTCTCTCCAGGTCAACATTCACAACTTCTACCCACAACCGCTGCAGCGGCGGCGGCGGCTGCTGCTGCCACACTTTGACACAAAGGAAGTGTGTCTGCATCCTGTTTTAATTATGTATTGACGAGACCCCGAGGACAGACCTGATTTCAGACCCACAGCCGTTTAGCTTATGTGGGTCATGATATGAAACTATGCAGTTTGGAGCAGAGGGACTGGAAAAATCCCGGAAGGTTCTGATCCATTTGGGTCCTCAAAGATTAGGTTTGATGAAGAGAAAACTGACTCATTCTGATCATCTATTGGAGGTATTTTCTAAGTGTTCCCAGTCTTTCTTACTTCCGGTCACTTCCTCCAGCTCCTCTGGGGACACCCCGGGGTGTTCCCATACCAGCCCAGAGATATAGTCTCTCCAGTGTGACATCCCCCCAGCGAGGCGTCCAGGAGGCATCCGGACCAGATGTCCGAGCCACCACAACAGTGGATGTGGAGGAGAAGCGGCTCTTACTCCGAGCTTCTCACCGTACCTCTAAGGAGCGCCCAGTTCATTTTTTGTAGTTGGGATCTCATTCTTGGGTCATGACCCAGATCTCATGACCACAGGTGAGTACTGGAACCAAGATTGACGGGTAAATTGAGAGTTTTGTTTTCTGGCTCAGCTCTCGCTTCACTACCACGGACCGCGGCGGACGCAGCTCCAATCCGTCTGTCGATCTCATGCTAAGATCTTCCCTCACTCGTGAACCCCAAGATATTTAAACTCCTCCCCCTGAGGCAGGAGTACCCCACCCAGAGAGGGCAAACTATCTTTCTCCGGTCAAGATGTGGCGGTGCTGACCCGCATCCCAGTCGCTTCGCACTCGGCTGTAAACCGATGAAGCTAACAGGACAACATCATCTGCAAAGAGCAGAGATCAAATCCTGCGATCCCCAAACCAGATCCTCTCCGGGCCCGGCTGCACCTACAATTCTGTCCGTAAAGATTATGAGCAGAACCGGTGATGAAGAGTCCAACATGCACCGATACATGACTGACTAATAGCCAGATATGCGGACGGTCATACAGAGACCGGACAGACCCTCAGTAAGGCTTATCGAAACAAAATTCTGAAATGGAGTGGAACCCTCCAACCCTTGTCCTCTCTTATGGGGTCCAGATGACCCGGCCCTTACATCGATGAGTTGATCCCTCCCATGACAAATCTGCCACGGATACCAGAGAAGAAAAGAAAATAAGGTGGTCCCACTTTTAATGTAAACATGCCTATGAGAGCTCACAAAACTTTATTGTACAAAATGTCACTTCCACCATTGACAGTATATAGAGATGGACCATTCACCTGGGGTGTCACTCATTGCAAACTATCTCCAGTCTCAACGAAATGAAGTCAACTCAGTCGCCTTTTTTTTTGCCATGTTGAAACAAGACAGCGTTACTAGGCTGTGATTGGTCCGAGTCGGTCTGAGTCATAATTTCTATGGCAACCACTCTCACCAATTAGGAGTGAGCTTGTTGGAAAGCCACACCCCTTCCACTGAAAGCAGCTCGGGAGAATCTGTCAAACGTTTGAGGTAGGGCCACCGGGCACCACTTGCTTTAACCGAGGCATCTGATTGGCTAGTTTATAACTTGAATAGCGTGCGATAAAGAAAATATATAGTAAAAATAAAAAACGTTTTAGCAAAAACATGTTAAAAAGAGGAATCAGAGCAAGAATGGTTACTCTAGCAAATAAAAGAACTGGTTATTTCACGATAGAAGTCTATGGGATTTTGCTTTCTGGTACTTCCTGTTTGGAATGCAAAGGGAGACCCCATGATGTGTCCAGTTCTAATAGACTGTCAATGATTTCCATTCAGGCTTTTCTGGACATCACAACAGTAAACAAAGATTCCATAAATACAAAACAAACTAAAGGAATTTTCTGTTGCTTTTCCCCAGAATCTCACACATTTTAAGTAGGAACTACAAAAAAAGTCTCGTTTTAAACAATCTGTGAGGGTTTGACCATATTTAGAGTAGCCTAATGTACAAGATTAGGGCAAATAAATAAAATATATATATAATTTTTGGCATTACTCATCCATTTAAACAGAAGTTGCAGCTGAAAAAAATCATCTTCCTCTAGTGAACACAAAACAAACTACAGAGATTTCATTTGTTGCCAACATCAATTTTCTAGCTAAAAATTGACATTTTAAACTATTTACACATCATTAAAAAAAAAACTTCATTCAACTTCTATCTGATGGCATCCAAATGCATTCATCTGAGCTTCAATTTTTAAATGAAAAACAATTTTATAAGAGCAAAAGGATCATAAAAATCCTCTTCGTGGAAGCCCAGCTCCTGGATTCTTTCTGCCTTCGTGATGCTCGTTAAAGAAAACCTGCAGCTTGTTTAGCCGAATATGAAGCAGTAAAAAAGGTTTCTGGGAGATGTTAAATCGCTGCTGCAATCAACTAAAACCGCTTCATTTCAGCTTTCAACACAAGTTGCCCTAACTGAACCATCATGCTTTGTTTTAATGATCTGTCAATCGTCTGGAGGTGAAAACTGAAGCTCCTGTGAGGAAATCAACCTGGAAGTCCAACAATAAAGGGCGAAAATAATCAGATGATCATTTCAGACCAAGAAAGACTCGACAGTCGTGATGGAAATATGTTTGAAAACCAGGAAGTGAGGATCAAACGCGAAACTCAAAGGAAGGTGCCAGGATCACACTGGACGCGGAAGCGCCGCGAAGCGGAGTCCGCGCCGCGGAGTCGCGGCGCTTCTGCTCCGCTCTGTAGTTCACACCAGACGCGCATCTTTCCGCGGTGGTCAACAGGCGCTTCTGCAAGAGCTTTTTTTTTGTTTTTGCCATCACGGTTGATAATTTCATAACCTAAAGACATCAACCCATGTTTCTGCTAAGAACAACTGCTCTCTGCTGTTGTTTTACACTCAAAACCCCGCCCACTCGCTCTGTCGGCCCACTGTACTGATCTATGTGCGCGCGTGTTGTGACTGTATGTTTATATCCATGTCTACACTCTGTTTAGACACAAAAACATAATCTCATTTGTCAATCGCGGCGTTTTATTGTGAAAAACTGGTTATATTTTGAAGAAAGAAACCAGATTTTCTCATGTGTCTTGATGCAACTTCCTGCCAGAATTGACGCGGAACGCTCGCGGCTCGCGCACAAAATAGGTCAGATGCCGAAACGATTCGCTGCACCGCGCGGACCCTCCGCGCCGCTCCGCGACTGGTGTGAACGACGCCATAGGATAACAAGGGCGGCGAATGGAAGCGGACTCCGTTCCGCCCGCGTCCAGTGTGAATTGGGCGTAAAGGTTCAAGAAGATGAATTTGTCCTCAAAACTTTGTTCCTATTTTATCTACAAGCTGTTCTTTCTAAATAACTTAAAGTTTAACAATCGCCTCACGTCTGCTGCAGTTTGACAACAACTAAACTCTTTAATCTCTCAACAAAAAAAAGGGGGATTTCATTAAAATATCCAAAGACTTTCATTTCCAGCTTCTCCTGATATTGTGCATTTATTTTTACATTTTTGTATCTATTTTCATGTTGCGTTTAAATAACTTTCATAAATGCAATACAACTCAAACTGCTGATCATCTCTCAAAGGTTTGTTCACGCGTCGTCTTCATGCTCAAACATGTCAGTTGAATCATTTTTATCCCTTTTTTTTTTTAATGCAGATAAATCAAATCTGTCCTTGAGTTTCTAAGATTAAAGCTGATTTCATTTTGGAAGTTTAGCTTTCAAACACGTTGATAATAAAATGGCAACAATCATAACAAACTACGTACTGTACAAAAGAAGACGGCTTCATGAAACGACACATCTTTATTAAAATGTCTTTTTTTTCTGTCCTTTACTTGTGCTGCTCCACAAAAATAAACAGAATATTTTTTTGTTGGATTAAAAATGTTGTTTATTGTGAATAAACGCTTATTTTAGAAGATAAATTCCATTTAAGACAATTAAAAAATAATCATTTTGACCATAAGATAAGTGAGAGAATGTTCTAGAAAAATTCAAACTCATGTTTTAGGAAAATTGATCCAAAATATGAAGCCAAATTTTTATTGAATATGTTATTGATGCAACAAGTGGAGCAATTTATCATTTGAAGCTTAACTGTAAACGACTCCTTTAATCTCCAATCTTGTGAGATTTTATTTTTAATTTCAATTGTTTTTATTTAATATTGTGTACCTAAAAGATATTTGAATCATCAACAAATGGAATCATTTTTAAAACATGAGACACTTAATTCAAAATTAAATAAATAATCAAGAAAAACAATGGATAAAGAAAAATAAACATTGGTCCCAATATAAACCCTGTGGGACACCACATTTAATGTCAAACAAAAGTGGATTTCCTTCTGTAAATAACTTTTGATCTAATAAATCAGATTCGACATTAGTCCAAAAACAACATAAAAGTGAAATATATCAAAAAGCCTTTGAATTCACTCATTTTCTCTTTCTTAAAAGTACCAGTAATTTATTTCATTTAGCGATAATTGTTAAATCAGAACCAGAAGTATAGTTTTTGTCATTGATAGATATTGTTACCATTTATTTATTTTTTATTTTTGGAAAATTGACAAAGGAGAGAACTCTGTAGGTCTGCAAAGACACTTTTTTTAATATGTAAAAAATTCTCTTAAACACAAAAAAGTAAAGTTACTTACCTGTTTGAGGTCCAGCAGATCCATAAACATCCATGGAATAACCCGGATGAAGAGGAAAAAATTAAAGTTTCCAGCAGGAGTCAAGCTCAGAGCATAAATGTCTCCTCTTTCATCAAATAAAGAGACTCTCGTCCGTCCTCTGATGTTTCCAGCTGCTATTCCAACCATTATTCGAGCGTCTAAACATGACGCTGCTGTGCGGGAAATGCGGTTTCTAACAGCACGCAGGTGTGCGTGAAGAGGAGAGGGCCTTCAGGTGTGCGTAAAACCTCCGCCACGTTCCTACTTTTGTTTTGATAATCCGTCATTTTAAGTTAACTTTTGATGGTTAATAGTTTGTAGCATTGAGAGTTAAAGTATTTTTCCACATTAAAAAAAAATACTTAAAAAAAAAAAAGGTCACTCTGCTTCGTCACTTCCGCATCAGTGTCACAGATTGAATTAATATTTTTATCGCACATCTGTAGTTGAAGGATTCAACTATGAATTAATCACTGTTGCTAATTAATTTTCACCTACATTTTTTTAAATGAACTAATTTTAGACTAAATCCATCAAAGTCCAGCTCAGATCTTATTTTGAAAATCCACATGAAAAGAAATATATTATGTCAGAGGCGCCCCCTAGTGAGCAACAATGCTCCTACACCTGATAAACAGCGTGTCTGAATAAACTGATAAAAAAAAGATTATCTTATCAGCTTATAAGATGAAAATAGGCAGAAAACTGAATTTAAAAAATAAAGTTGTCTTTTTGAATGTTTGCTTTGGCTGACTTCCCTTTTCTAAACAACTTTTTTCCTTTTAAAAAAAAATGATTTTTTTTCTCTAATTATTAAAAATCCCTGCAGATTTACAAATAGCAAAATGATGGCTCGATTTACCTAAAGTTGAAGTACAAGAAAACATTATTCAGATCAATAACGGAATATTAAAAAAAAACACAGTCAATGAAAATTCCACTGATGGAAAATTTAATAATTTATGGAAAATTGAGAAGTTAGAGGAGATTGAACACTGAAAAGTATGGAGCCCCTAAGCATGATAAAATGTGAGGAAACTGGAAATACTTTAACTCAGGTGAGTTAATTACATAAAACACATACAAATACACTTTAATGTAAATGCAAAAGAAATTAAAAACCTAATAAAAGTGTAAAAAAAATTTTTTTACTCAAAAGAATACTTTTAAATATTTGACTTCTTCAAATTGGAGAAAACTCAAAATTTAAAGTGTTGAGTAAATTACAGCTGTCTGATTCACAGTTTTAAAAAGATATTCAAACTTAAATCATATTTTTCTGTTTTTTTTTAATTTTCTTAAATATTTTTTTTAAATGTAACACAAAAATACTTTAGAAACACCAAAACTAAATCAACATTTTTGTATGTGAAGATAAAATGTGAAGTTAGAACATAATTAAAACCCAGTTTTACAAAAATTAAACTAAACTTTGAAAAAAATATATTTTATGTCACTTTTTCTTCTTGTTTCAGTGACAATAAAAGCTTTTTAGAAGAATATTAAGATAATTTACTGGGTCAATATTCATAACTGCTGCTTTGTCTTTCACTTCTGAATTGAACTTGTAATAAAAGTTCAGATGTTGAGTAATGTTTGAATATGTGGACAAAAAACAAAGATGTAAACCTGTTTTTGAGTAAATAAACTTTCCTTTTCTGTATCAGGAAAGCAGGACAAGCTTTTATTTTGACATCGTCAAAAGAACCGGATGCATTTTATTTTGAAAGCCTTGACCCCTCACCTCCTCGACTGACAGATTCTCCCGCTTTCAGAGGAAGGGGTGTGGCTTTCCAGCTCCTTCCATGGAAATGACGACTGAGACCAATCACTGCTTACTAAAGTTGTCTGGTTCCAACATGGCGACGTCCGTATCGTAGAAAAATTGAGACTCACTTAATCTGGTTTTAACCAGAAGAAGTGTCCACTTCCCAATTATACAGTAAATGGTCATGAAGTTAACACCTGTAGGGGTGTTGACCTGAATGGTGGGGGTGGTTGCCATAGAAACGGTGACTTAAATCAACTCGGACCAACCGCTGCTAACTAACGTTGTTAGAAAAATGCGGAAAAATGGCGAATGAATTGATTTAATTTGGTTGGAGTTTAGTCATTTTCGATGAATGACATCACACACACTCGTTCCAGTTTTCGTATACTGTCAATTCTAATGACTCAGCTTCATTTGACTAAATAAGAGAAGCTGGAGAAAGTATTAGCCATCCTATGGGAAACCCCATTATACGTTAGCATCTAGCTAGCGGATTTTCCCTCCTTCTATGGATTGATTATTGATCTACTGAGCTTAGATCGATTAATCGATTTTATCAGCCCATCTCTACTGAGAACGATTGTTAAAACAGATCAACAGAGGATCGGCGTGGGACTTGATCTTCTCCGTCTGGTGTTTTTCTGCGGAGAAACAATAACTCCAGAAGGCGTGGCGAGGATTTTCCACGTGGTCAGACCTTTAATGAACGTTAGCTGCTGGTCAGTGACTCTGAAATCAAACAGGCAGAAACCAACAAACCTTTATTACAGACTGCATGTCCCTTCTTAGCATAATAATCAACATCAGAATATATATGGCTCTGATTTTAAGGTACGTAAATCACTTAACAAAATACCCTGTTTGGACAAAATAAGAGAAACCCCAAAACAATACAAAGTGCACAAACTAAGTTCAAGTCGACTGCATTACATGAGAGAAGAGCTGCTGTGTTTTTAGAAAAGGAAAACCCAACAGAGTTTAAAGCTTACATTCAGGAACCTCTGTCGTCTGAGTCACATGGGACAGATTGAGCCCATGCATAATGTCACGATGGCACGCCGTCACGCCCCCACAAACAAACACTAACATATTTGGCACCGTGTTTCCGCATAGAACAGAAAAAATACAGCTCGCAGTTCCACGTTGTTACAGCATATGGAGGTAAGGTTTCGATTATTTTGGCACGTTACAAGAGCACACACGCAAGTCCTACTCGACACATGCTGCGCGGAAAGGTTCCAAAGAACGCAGAAAACCCCTCAGTCCCACGGTAGGGTCCTTCGTAAAAGCCGAGCGAGCCGGGCAGCTGCGCGGACGCCGTCCAACCGGAGCGTGCTGAGCGGCGAGGAAAAGGCTTCCGTGGAGAAGCGTACGGTCGGCGCCGAGGCGAGTCGTGTAAACGGTAAGAAGTAGCTTCCGAAAACCCTCAAAGCCCGAGGGACTCCGGCACTTATTGCACTCTTAAACGGCACAAAGGGGTCGTCCTGGCCTGTGCAAACCATCGAACAAAACGTCGCTCTAAAGGTATAGAATCAATAAGGTATTCAGTAATACTATGTTTATTATAACTCCTTGTGTATATTAACATCAGTATATATATTATATCAACATTATGATATGAAAGATACATCTTTATAAATTGCTCTGCATATAGGCGGCTGCCTGTAGGGGGCAGCGCCGGGTATGACATAATAATAACTAGTCTATGTATTCTCATCCAAACAAATAGGAATAAATGCTTCCGCGCCCGCAGCGAACCGGCGCAGAACTCCGTCGTGAGAATGGATTGAAGCCTCCCATGCACAGAGAGGTTCCAATACAGGTCGAGGCTGGTTTCCAAACAGGCCGTCGGGAGCCTAAAAAAACCTCCGCTACGCAACAGCAGTCTCTAGTGGACAAAAGGGAGAATGACGGCTGAAGCAGTTACGACGTGGAGCGAGTGGGGACGGAATAAATGCACCCCGAAACTCTAGGGATGGGTACCGCTCGGACCGATCCGGTGCCGTCACTATCGAAACAATTCTTCAAAAAATAAAACGTGCTAATTTTTTACGATAGCATTAAATTGTGGCAAAGCAGAAGAGCACTTAACTAATGCTATGTTCACTTAGGCAACATTACAATGTAAATCCACATTTCGGGCTTTCCCGATCAAAACTCTCACATTCACACATCACTATGACATTTTTAGCGACTTTTCTCGGCTCTACGTACAAACGTAGCATTGAAAGTTAAACCAGTCGACTTTGGCCAATCAGGGACTCCGATTCGGTGGTGATGTATGGGTGGCGTCCTTTTAAGTTCGTCGAAGTACCAACTGTTTTGATATTTGAGGAGAAATTATTAATTGGAATGATATGACAAAGTCTATCATACGTCACTATTGAAAGAGAAAAACCTGGAGCGAGATTCTTCAGATTTACACCTCTGCAACAGTCCAGTGTGAACACCGTATGCTAAAAGCGCTTTTAAGAACCTGCGTTAGACAGTACATAGAGAACTGGACCGATCATCCCCTCCCCCCTCGCGCTCCAAACAGGAAGTACCCGCTGGTCCCAGAAAGCTTCATCTGGTACAGTGCAGTATTTATTTGTAGCTTTTATTCCAAATTTGAATGAGTCATAAAACTGGACCAAGCTCAGATGTCCGCAATAGGAGGCTGAGGCTCTTACCTCAAATGTTTGAAGCGTTAGATTGACAGCTACTTGGACCAATCACTGCTTACTAATGTTGTCTGGTCCAAAAGAGTGAAATCAGGCGAAAAGTGGCGACTGAAGTGACTTCATTTCCTTGACAGGCTTGTTATCTATACATCCATCTCTATTTATGTCAATGGTTTGAACGTGAGACACATGCTAGACATGAACGTAGCATAAGATGCTTAAATTCAGTCTCTCTAACAGTCTCGCCATGACAACAGACTTTTTTTAAAGCCTTGTTTATGTCACTCTTAACCATCAGGTCGCTAGAATCTTTTGCTAAACTGTTGCTTGATTCCCTGTCAATATTTTGACTAAAGCAGTTTGAAGCAGCGCTACAGTTGAACGTGCCTCGTGCTGTGTTCACACCGGTCTCGGTAACGCACCTTCAAGCAGCCAATTACAGTAAAAAGTTTACATTAAACGCATTTTGATGATTTCACGTGCTAAACTCTTACTTTCACGCGTCGTTATGTAAGTTTTTTTTTTTTGTGACGTATGGGCGACGTCCTTTTAAGATAATAGAAGTACCAACCGATTGAAAGTTAATCGGGTGTCCAAGTCTTACATATATCGGAATAGAGCCTGGTGCAAGATTTGCGAGATTTTCAATCAATTTTCTTTCAACTGCGCTAGCATTGGCTAACGAGAGTAAGACCCCGCCTTCAAACTTGCGATAAATGCCCGGTGTGAACGTAGCATAAGATGCTTTAATTCAGTCTTTCTGACCGTCTGAACCAGGGGTCCCCAAACTACGGCCCGCGGGCCGGATCTGGCCCTCCTCCACATTTTGGCCGCCGGCCCCTTGACACTATCAGAGATTTTTTTCTTTTTTTTCAGTCATGCGATTGAGAAAGTGTGACTTTTTATTCCACTCTTCTTCTGTGTTTTTTTTCACTTCTTTCGTTAGCCTACAATCTGACCCCTGCCCCACGTCAGCGAAGAAAGCCGCTATGCGGCCCCCACAAGAAAAAGTTTGGGGACCTTTGGTCTAAATAAGGATGTCACCGCTCATCGCCATGACAACAGTGTTGTAGAAGTCACTCTTAACTATCAGGTCGCTGAATTCGAACTGTTGCTCGCTTCGCTTTAGCCATTTCGACTGAAGCTCCTCCCACTCCCACACAGCCTCACCCATTCTTATAAAAGCCCGCCCACAATTGCTGAAAAGGTGAAATGATTGGCTAGAATTTTACACCGAAACTAAGTAGACTGACGCGCCCGAAACGAATCACCGAAATCCGCGTTTATATACGGTACCTGGTAGTACCGTATAGAACCGAGTTTCGGTACCCATCCCTACCAAACTGCAGCCTCCACGTACATCAAGGTTGAGTATATTTGCACCAACATTTAGATCCGATTGACAGTAGTATTCTATCTGAGCAGCAGAAACACAAACGCACTGGAAACTGTAAGGACAGACGTTCCCCCCCCGAACCGTGGACTCTGTGGTGACCTCCGCCTGTGGTGGGGCACAGTACTATGAGTTGAGATGTGAGAAAAAGCGGGAAAAAACTCCAGCGATGTATGTTTTGTCGGAGACAAAAACACATGCAAGTTTTCTGCCTGGCAAGCTGCCCTGACTCCTTGGTAACTCCGCTGTATCTTCCACAGATGTACCAAACCACCAACCGGAACCGCCGACACCCCCACCCCGCCCCGCCCCCCAGAAACAGCAACGAACACGCAACACTCGACACGTTCCAAACACATGCAGGCAATGTCCACCATCACGGATGGCTAAGTCACTAACGAAGTTCAACAACAAACCTTCGCAGAAGCTCGCTGGAAAGAAGGAGCGCCGCGAAAAAAAGCGCCGGCGGCATGCAGTTTGCTACGAAAGAGAACGGAAAACAAGCCTGGTATCTTTACTCATAACGTAACTCCACGTTTGTCTATGCAAATTCACTCGACACTGGAAGCTCACAATATCCACGATGTCCAAGAAGAAGCAAACACCGCATCAAGCTCTACCTCTAGGACAAGCCGGCTTAACCTGGAACAACCACACGAACTATCTGTAATCTACAATCCTGGTCTAACGCCGGAGATCGGCCGGATATGAGGAGGAGGTCCTCCTCGCTGCCCCGCGGTCCGCCTCCGTGCGCCCCCACTGACACGTACTGCGCCACTTCGCGAGATGTCGAAGGAATTTCGCACCCAAAATGTACAGCGGTGACGAGACGACGGCGCCGCTGGCGTCTGGACCGAGCAGACGCAGGAACGCGCCCGAGCCCCGATGGGACCACGTCTGAGCCGAACGAAGCTTTTCACGGTCAAAGAGCTGCTGGGTCGCCTCGCGGTAGCGCCCCCCGCGGGGCCGTCTAGAGCCCGGTGAGGTCCACGATGGCTTTGATGAAGATGGTGTCGTCGCGGATGTAAGAGTTTTTGCCGTCCAGCTTAGAGAGCGGGCAGAAGAGCGGACAGCCGCTGGCGATGTTCATCTCGCTCACGGGTCTCTGGAAGGAGGAGGAAGTGACATCAGGGCGAAAGGCGTCGATGATGTGCTCCCTGTTGCTCTGGTCCAGCAGCATCAGGGTCACCTGCAACAACCACGGAGACACTAACATTTTTGACAGAATTTAAACTTTTTTTAGGCAAACATTAAAAAGAATAGCCTGTTTTTTTTTAGCACAAACCCAAAGTGTCAACCAAATTAAAAGATTCTCTTTAAAACTTGCTCAGTTGCAGTTCAAACTGGTCATATGAGCTGTTGGAAACTCAATCAACTTCATGGTTCATGTAAGACATTTTAAGCGTTTTAAGTCCCCCATGACAATTTATTTGAAAAAAGCAAGAGAAAAGTTCCCAGTAGTGTTTTAATGATGATTATGGCGTTTTTAATCAAAATTCCACAACCTAAATGTCTTAAAAAGCCATTTTTAATGTTAATTTGAATCCTATGTTTCCAAAATCTCCTCTGAGGGGGCGTGGCTTTTGGAGCCCTGATCCCCCCTGTCTGATTCTGATAGCTCTGTGTCTCACTAGCATAAATCTTCCCCGCTGCTACATAAAAACATCCATCAATCTGGGTAATGTCCAGCCGTATGGTTCTGATCCGGATGTCAGCTCAGATCTTCATGGACAGAACTTCTTCCAAAATCCAGATTCTTTCTCCTTCCAGTTCACCAAAGACTCTTTGAGCTCATTCTTCAATGTTTCTTGATGTTGCTGTGTTCAATCCATTGGAAAATAGTGAAAGCTAACATCAAAATACTCTTTCATTCATTTACAATCCTCTCCAACTGCTGTCAAATGAGCCGCCGTTCGCATTTCCGTGGTCACATCAAGAAGCTCTGTGGAGTCTGGTGGAGATTTTTCCAGCGTTCTCAGCCCTGCTACCGTAAGTATTGGATGAAACTCAAAAAAAATCCAGTGACGACTGATTTGACCACAGAAATGCGAACGGCGGCTCATTTGACTGCAGTCAATGTGAAGATAGCATCTTCTCTTCTCCAGAACCTGAACTAGACACACTAGCCGGACCAGATGAGGGTTTAGTGCATGAAGATCATTAATTCAAACAGAGACTTTCCAAGACAGTTTGATTGACAGATTTAAAAGGAGAAATACTCGGAAATACAAAAACAAAATGATTTCTTATTACATTTGTTCTCTTTAGGAAGAAAAATGTCAAACATGCATGCTAAAACAAAAAAAAATACTGAATTTTCATCGTAGGGGAGGACTTTAAGGAGCACAAATTTGAGTGAACTGAAATGATTTTCTGTTTTCTAAAGTAAATTGATTTCAGTTAGAGTCCAGTTGGATGCTGAAGGATACACACTCATAAGTTTCTACGGCTACCCCTTAAAAAAACAAGTTCGGAACCACTACCGCTCCAGACCCCCTACAATTGGAGGTACAGGACAAAGCTATTGAGGATAGGGGAGAAATGTCAGATTGCTTGTTGTTTACGTGCTCACTACAACCCGCAGCATGCCCATGGAAAAACGTGTATGAACATTTTGGCGTTTTATATTTTGCATAAGTTTGCCTATTTTCACCCACAGTCAACCTGTGTTCCCCTTTAAGGATACTTAGACTTTAGAACAGGGGTGGGCAATTGTTTTGACTCGTGGGCCACAAAGGGTTCAAAAATTTGGCATAAGGGCCGGACAAGGGGCAGATGGAAGGAGAGATTGGGTAATCAACCTCATAAACTGAAAAGATAATATGGAATTTAGAGAAAAATATGCTTTAATTTGGATTCAAATTCACATATATTAATTTAAAAACAGAAAATTTGGGAGTTTTAATTTCTAAATTTTGATTTTTGTTCTCTTTTGGGTAATCCAATGGGTTGATGTTCTTCAGAGGAAAATGTGAACTCAAAGAAATGCTGCATTTATGTGGTGTAGGAATAATCCGAAAGATCACCATCTGACTCAGAAAGGAACACACACGAACGTCAGAGAAACAACATCATTCATGAGAAGAAACCAGAAATACAATGAAAATAAAACAATAATTAGGATTTTTTGATTCAATGTATTAATTTGGAGGGCCACATTAAGTAGCTTAAGGGGCCACATGTGGCCCCCGGGCCGTAGTTTGCCCACCCCTGCTTTAGAATGACATGTTTTTTCATGGTTTACCTTCTGGTTGAAAGGCCATTTGAGCAGAGCGTCACTCAGTCCCCTCATCACCACAAAGAACAGAGACAGGTGGGTGCCACGCCCCGTCCCATCTCCATTCAGGTAGATCCGTAAACACATCTTGTAGCCGTATTTGCTGGTGTAAAAGGCTGGAGAGGAAAGAAGCCTGAAGGTTGGATGTGTTTGTTTCCCGTTAAAACTCTCAGCTCGATCTGCGGCGGAGGTGGCGGCGGAGGTGGCGTTACCTGGGGAGAACATTGCAGGAGCTCGCCCCGCGATGGCATCCTGGCGCTTCTTGGCAAAGTCGGAAATCCTCCAGATGAAGACGCCGTCGAAGGTGGTGGCTGCCATTTCCCTCAGTCGACCCTCCATCTCTGCCACCGTGAGGTCCTTCAGCCCCACCGTCCTCTCCAGCTGTCGCACCTGCAGAGCCAAAACCTTCAGGTTTCTACACGTTAACTCAACAAGAACATTAAAGACAAAGATTTAAATGCGGTTTATAAAGTCAGAAAAGACTATTTTTTTAATTATTTTATCATCAAGTTTTATTTTTATTAAGTTAAAAAAATTTGAATTAGAATAAATCAATTTACACTAAATTGTATATAAATATATCAGTAAACATCCAATTTTAATTTTATCATCTTTTCCCCTTTACAACTGGATAAACTTTAAATAAAAAAAAGCCATTATTTTTTTATATTCAAAAACCTGCCAAAGATTTAAAATCTTTTTTTTTTTTTTTGTCATCAAAATTTTTATTGATTTTTCACAACCCTAACAACAACAGTAACAAGGGAAAAAAAATTAAATTAAATTAAAATATTACAAGAGTGTCATATCAGTACAATTAGACAGAAGAAAACCAGCAAAATGGCACAATTCTACTTATAAAGTAGAAGAAAGAGTCTTGTTAAAATCTTATTTTTAGAGATATTTTACCAGGTTTAAAGTTGTTTTGACTTCTCGTTGCTCAACAGCGTAAAAAAACCTTTTTGTCTCATTAAGAGCAAGGATTTATAAACAAGGAATATCCTTTTGCTCTATATTTTCTTGACTGCAGAAAAACTCAAATTTCACTGTGATTTTTGGCTTAATTCAAAAAATTAATTTAAAGTTCAGTAAAGTTAGACTGGCATTTATTGCTATTAATATGTTCTAAGAATGAGAGAAAGTTAAATATTTATTAAGTTTTTTAATTTTATTGACATTTTGTTCTAAAATAAGTCATTTTCCGCTTATTACACTAGTTTTTTTGTCACTGTAAACTACAATCAGATCCACTTTTATTTTTCAGAACAATTGAAAACAGCTTTAATCAAACCCCTCCTAAAAGGGACATTCTAGAGACAAAACACAAATAAACAACTATAGACCGATATCAAACCTGCTATTTTTAAGTGAGATCATTAAAAAAGATGTCTTCCATAAGTTATATAAATATGAAACAACTGTCTCTAAACCCGACTGCAGACTGAACGTCAGGACTGAGATCTCTCTGACTAAAGTGACTAATGACACACGTTTGAATACAGACAGTGGAAATATGTCAGTGCTAGTTTTACTGACGCTAAACTACTTAAACGATTGGAAAACTGGGTGGGCAAGTACTAAAGTAGTTCAAAACGTACTTGGAAAACATTGGATATATTCTGTGTCAGTTGGAGCAAATAAAAATTACATGTGGAGTTCCCCAAGGCTCCATGCTGGGGCCTCTTCAATTTAATATCTACATGCTCCCACTGGCCCAGATTATAAATAAATCAACAAGATTAGTTATCATAGCTATGCAGATGACACACAGATATATATTACATTGACACCAGGAGACTGACTGATTAGAAAAACCTGATTATTGAAATTCTTATTAAGCTGGTTTATTGTGGAGTTTACCAAAATATTATATCTTGTGTAAAAACTAAGTCAAGTATATTTTTTTATGAGTTAAATAGTCATAATCACGAGCATTTCCAAGCTGCTTGTTTTATTCTTGTGCATCTTATTTAGGAATGGTCCCTCCAGGCTTCTGTAGTTTTCATCATCTGTGTTGATTGTCTGATGGGAATTGAGGTCAGATGCTGAAACCAGGGGCTATCAAGTTCAGGCCTCGAGGGCCGGCCTCCTGCTGGTTTTCCAGAAGTCCTGCCTCTTCTGCTGCTGATTACCTGGATCAGGTGTGTTTGGCCAATAAGAAGGTTTAAAGGCAGGTCGGTTGGAAAACATGAAGGACACCGGCCCTCGAGGCCTGGATTCAGAGGAGATGCCAAAAGATCTCCTGACACATCTGCAGCCATACGGTGTGGTACCTTGTTACTCAGAGCCTCGATCTTATCCTGGTCCAGTTTGTGTTGCCGGTTGCTTGCCTCCATGGTGGTGGTGAACCTCTCCACCTCTCTGTTCAGAACGCACACCACGTTTTCGAAGGTGCCGGATTTGACCTCCAGCTCCGTGCATCTGCGGCCCAGTTCGGCCACCTTGGTCTTCTCGCTGTGGAGCTGGAGCTCCAGCGCCGCGCCCACGGAGCTGGGCAGGGGCGTGAAGGAGGTAGACACTGACAGGGTCGGAGGGAGGGTGGGAGGCGGCGGGAGCGGGACGGAGGCGGGTGGGCCGGGGGGACCGGAGCTAGAAGATGACGAGGAGGCGGCGGCTCCCTGCACGGGAGGCCCAGAGGAAGTGGTGCTGAGCTGGGAGACTCTGGCCTCGAGTTCCCTGAGGGATTTTTGGAGTTCCACCAGTTTGTGTCCAGCTGTTTCCAGGCCCTGAGGCTGCAGGCCCTCCATGCTCACTTTCATACCCATGATGTAATGCAGCAGCAGGTTGAGATGCTCGTATGCAAAGGCGCGCTCGTGGTCGTGAATCTTCTCCTTCTCCACCTGCAAGAAAATCAGAAAAAGTGTGACGGCAGACATACAAACCAAGGATCTTCAGATGTTGTTGAATCATAAACAAAAATTCCCCAAATCCACTAAAGTTAAAGTAAAAAAAACAGCTTATTGGTCTAAAAGGTGATAAATATCAAGAAACGACAAGAATATTTACAAAGAAAGAAAGAAAGACGTCCACTCACAGACATGTCACATCCAACGACGTGGAATCTACACGGAGTTCTGAACTTGCTGCAAAATTTAATGTGGTCCACATACTGAAAGAAAATGAAACTAAAGCATATCAGACAAACGAGTTCATAAAGACGAGATCTCCCCAAACGGCGTCCAGTAGGACTGGGAGTTACTGGGAATTTGGGTAACAATACTAGTAATTACAGCGTTAGTATCGCTGATATTGATACTTGGAAAAAAAAACGTTTTTTTGTTTATAAAGTGTATAAACTAGTGTATTGGATACTGATTAATAGAATAATACAGACTGAGACCTTTGGAAAATAAGTAACCAGTTATTTAGCATTACCAGCAATAATACTAGTGTGAATGCTGTTATCTGAATCTAGCTACTGAAGATGCTTTAATAGAAAGCTAAAGTTGATAGCTGAAGATGCTAAAGCTGATAGCAAGCTAAAATATTAGCTAAATGCCAAATTAAACAAAAAAACTGAAAAAAGGCCTAAGTTAGGAAAAAACAGCTACAATAAAGCTTGAATATTAGTTAAATACTAAATTAGTAAAGACTTAAAAAAAAGCCTAAATTAGCCAAAATAGCTAGGATGTAGCTGAAATGTTAGCTAAACTCCAAAATAGAAACACAATTTAAAAACACATTGTTTTGTACATTATAATCTAGTCTAAAAAAAACTGTACTGAACATACATTAAATTTAGAACATGTATATTGATAATGTCATAATAAGAATAAAACAGTAACCAGTGCAACACAACAGTGTAATAAAATTGTAAGAATAACAGAATCACAAACATATATAAAAAGATAAAAGCAGTAATAAAATATTAAAGTCACTATAGTGAAAAAAATAAACAATAGCAACGCTATAATACATATAAAAATACAAAACATACAATAATATTTCCTTCCATTGGTGTAAATATGTGGTTCTTTAATGACTCTCTGATGAAGCAGCTCTGTTTACACAGACAATGTTGCCAGATTGTTCAGTTTCCTACACAAATTGGGCGTATTTTTATGAAAAATGTGGCTTTTCTTTGCCCAATCTGCTGCGCTGGCATGTACGATGTAAGTAACTTTAAGCTCTTTACTGTACGTATTGAAGAAAAACTGCAACACGCTAGTATTCACTTTGGTATCGCTACTGTTCATAGCAAAGTTTGGTATTGACACTATTGCAGATGGATACGCCCACCCTGAGGTCGATGTACAGATTAGGGGCGTGTATCGGCAAGAGTCTGGTGATACAATACGTATCGCGATACGCGTCTAACAATACGACACATATCGCGATATATCCCTAGATTATACCAGAATCATTTTTCACTGCCTGACCTACTGTTCCGATGATTTACTTGTTTTTTCAAATCAGAAGCCACAATCCACGCTTTTATATGATACTGGCAGTAACGTGGCAGAGTTTCGGCTTGGTACCCATCCCAAGTAAAAACCAACGAGTACATGTCTCATGACAATAAAAGAACCGCTGGTTCTTGCTAGATCTTGTTGTTGTTTAGGTTGCGGTGTAGAGCTGTTCAAAGAAGCTCATTGTACCGTGCTGCCAACTAGTGGTCGGTGGTTTAGATGGAAAACTAAAGAAAGAGGCTAAAGAAATGAATTAACCAAATATTGTCTTGCCACCATTTTGAATTGAAACAAGTATTGTCAAGTGAAATATCCAATCAGGAGCTCAGATTTGGCCCGTGACGTGTTGATGACCCGACCAGCGGGTGGAGTCCAAATCCAACATGGACGCCAGCTCATGATTATAAATTTTTTACAAACTTTTTGCATATTTGCGTGAACACAGGCACAACTGTGACTTCTGCAGCTTGTTTACCTTTTCTCTGGGTATTTTCTTCTTGGCGCAGCCTTCACAGATCATGGGGTACTTGGGGCAGATCTCATCGTGTGCCTGAAAGAAGTCGCAGTTTACTTATTTATCTTTCTCGCCACACAACTGGGATCTGAGGCCGGCCCGGCGCCGATTACATAACCCGCTTCTCACCTTGATGTTTTTGAAGTGAAACGGCTCCTTGCAGTACTTGCAGTTGAGCGTCCTCTCCGGGCATTCTCGCTCATTATGGCGCTCCTGTTCACCGAAGCGGATTCTCTCTTTGCAGGAGGGGCAGGGAATGATCATGAACTCGCACTTCCCCTCGTGCTCCAGCTGTGGAAGGAGCGGGATTTGGTCGGTAGGCAGACAGAAAGCAGGGAGAAAGAATCTCGACGCAGTAAGACGAAGCCTCAAAGAATCATGGGAGACGAACGCATGAAAAGAATGAGTCACCGCCGCACAGAGCGCGCTCACACATTTCTATATTCAACTGTCAGTGATGACAGTCATTCTAAAAATAAGAGACAAAATTAAACTAATAGAGTTTGTTCTCAAAGGACCTCGTCTGTATAAATAAAGGTTTAAAAGATCCAAGAAGAAATAAAAAAATTAAATTTGTTAAGGAGTTACGGAATTTAAAATGCAGAAACAGACCTGTGAAAACAAATGTAAACATTAGGAGGAGGAAGATAACTAAAAGAAATAAGTCAAACTTTTCTTAAAGCATTTTTTCATGATGGAGGACATATATAAAATAATTCAAGATTAAAACTGTGTTTTCTGAGTAGGCTATTTCTTTATTCTAATCAGAAACAAACATCTGTGATGCAGCAACTTCTATGGGCGGGGCCAAAGTCTCCCTTCACCCCTACGATTTAAAAGCATCCACTTGAAGACAAATAGATCGATTAACGTCTTCCTTTTCCTCATCCGAGCGGCCATCTGGCTCTAAACTGTACGACTGGAAAAAATGCCAACAAAGGGCAAATGGGGAAATTGGCAGAAGCCAACACCGTGCCAACAGCCCCGCCCCCAAATCAGAAGCAAATTACTAATGAGTGTTGCTACATTTTCTGTATGCAGAAGTCTATCTGTTGCACCGCTCACCCCGCGTGCGCAAACCACAAGACCCATACGGTCTTCGCCCACTTTATGACAGAGTTTTTAACAAACAGTAAAACTTAGTCATCATGAAAATTTATGTTTTTCTCAACAACCGAGAGCTTCTCGCGACTGGATTACAGTGCAAAAAAAATAAATAAATAAATATTTAAAAAATCACCGCAGCACTCTATAATTGAATATTGTTTTCATTACAGACACATATAATATATATATATATATATATTATATATATATATAATATATATATATATATATTACATATATATATTTATATGTCTTCTATATTTATATATATGTCTTATATGTATATATATATATAACACTCACACATATATATATATGTCTCTGTATATATATGTTTTCTATATATATATATATGTATATATATTTCATATATATATATATATATATATATAAGACACATATATATATGTGTCTTCTGTGTATATATGTTTTCTATATATATATGTATAAATATTTCATATATATATATATAATATATAATATAATTTTAACATTTTAACATTTAACTTTTAACATTTTTTACCCTAAACAGTTTACCCTAATCAATTTTTTAAAAGACAAAATCAAAGAAAAACATATTTTCTCATATTACATTTCCATCATTTTATGAAGCAAATTCTTCTTTTTCTGAGCAGCCGAGTACAATTTCATGAAAAAAGCGGATCACCTCGTACTCTTTGATGGTGCCTTTCCAGGGACAGTTTTCATTGATGCAGTCAGCAGACAAACTTTCTACTTCCCTGCGAACCGCATTGTCAGGAAAAGCCTAAAAAGTAAAAAAAAATAAAAATGATGAAAAAAAACACACTTAAAATGAACAAAAAAATGTGTTAATACTTACGCATCCTTGTTTCAAAATGGATGTAGGTTCCTCGAAAATATCCTCTTTAATGCAAGCGTTGCATTTCTGAGGTCCGTTACTGCAACCAAGCAGAGGCATGTGATTGGAGACAGTTCAAAAAAAGACATAAGAGAGATATTTGTGGGTAAACTTATAGCTCAGACTGGGCCTGTTCTTAGAGTGGTTGCCAAGGCAACGCATTGAAAAACTCTTTTGTGTTGGCTCCCTTGGTAAAGTCTCAACACAATGTTTCCCCTCACTCTGAGGAAATCTGCATGTTTTCTTTCTGCTGCTGCTGCTTTTGACTATTACCTGTTTTTTCAGATTGTTTTGGTGGAATTTGTGTTTTTTTTGCGTTTAGATTTTTGCTCATCAGAATCTGTGAAAATAACATCCATCACTCAAGCACAAAATACCTTCAAATCAGAAAAGGGATTAAACCTAAAACCCTCCAATCTGTTGGTCGCTCATTATAATACAATTAAGACCATGTTGGAATAATCTGGATTGAGTTGGATTACAATAATCTGGAATGTTGGGGAGTGGATTGGATCATGAGAATAATAATTGGATTAACTCGTATTGATGTTTTTTTTTTACCTTTATTGTTTAATAATAACTTTAGTAGTAAAGTAACTTAGTGTTTTTAAAGAAAAACTCAATAAAAAAAAATTAAATCCCTAACAAAACTAAAGAAAATTTAGTATTTTTTTAACATTAGTGCCTGGATTTTGTCACATGATGGCAGCAGAAACAAGATGTAAGATAAAATCTATTTTTTGAGAGGGAACTGACATATATATATATATATATAATATAAAATAATATATAAATACATATAACATAAATAATAATATGTGTAATAATTATATGTATAAGTATATATGATTATGCTTTCATTTTCATTTCTACAGTCTGTCTAGATACAAAAATATAAATGCATTAGTCAATCGCGTATTTTATTTTTGAAAAATTCTTATATTTGAAAACTGCCCGGATTTTCTCTCGTGTTCTGGCATAACTTCCTGTCAGAATTGATGCGGATAACTTGCGCCTCTCTCACAAAATAGACTAGACGGCGAAACGATTGCTGCATGGAGCTAGCTGGCCGCGGAGGGCCGCGAAGGGCTGCGGAGGACCGCGGAGGGCTGCGGAGGACCGCGGCGCTACACGTCTGGTGTGAATTAAACCATAGGTCAACAAGGGTGCCCAACAGAAGCTCTGCAGACAAAGCGTTTGTATTTTTTATTCAAATCGTTTTGGAATCAGAACCAGATGAAAAAATATTTGTGGCACAGAGAATACAAATTGAGCCATGAACGTCTTTGCTTTGCGCATTTGAGCTTGTATCTGGCTCAAAACTGCACAGCTGGAAAGCTTCAATATTGTTGGCCATTTTTGTTTTAACGGTTTAGAGGTGTGAGGGCTGTAAGATAGTTTGAGAAAGAGGAAACAGAGAGCAAGTCCCGTCCACAACTCAGAGGTGAATTTCTAATGAATTACTGCCGCTCTGCAGAAACTATGTCCTGGCAAACAACACAGGTTTTTAGATTTTGGTCAGAAACAGCATCATCATATGTAAAATGATCAAGTGGTACTTTGAGGGGTTAAAACTATATTAAAGTAATGAATGAATTAAGTTATTAACCCTGTTTTAAATTGCTCTTTGTTTCTCTTCGTGTGATGTTGATGCATTTATTCCAGCAGGTGGCGCTCACCTCACAGTCCTGTTGAAGCAGTAGGAACAGAAGCGGTGTCCGCACTGGGCCTGGATGGGTCGTCGCAGGATGTTGTGGCAGCAGTTGCACAGGTGCTTGTCCTCCAGCTTGTTGCCCAGGATCTTCTTGGGGAACCCGGGCTTATTGCTCTCCATGGATGAGGGCGGGGACGGTTCCTGTGCCGCCATGGTGTTTGTTCGCACGTCGCACCTGACAACAAACACGCCAAAGCACGACTCTTGAGCATCGGTAACCCACGGCAAAAGGAGTTCATCTGAAGGGGTGTCTTCAAAGATTTTAAACTCTTGATTTTAAATGCGAATTTAATTATTTCACATAATTTCAAAAACATTTAAATCATAAACATATAAAATAGTAGAATACAAACAACAAAACAAGTTGTAGCAAAATAGTTTTATCCACAATAAAATTACCACTTTTAAGCCAAAACTTTCAAACTTTTATCTTGAATTTTAAATATAAATGTTAGCTAAAGTAAGTCCAATAACACAACAACTTCTCTACATCAAACCGAAAGCACTTAAAGTTATGTTTACAATTGTTAAAAATGTTCTGGTGCAATAAAGATTTATTCTTGTTGGTGTGTTTTTTACAAATATGTGTTTTTTACAAATATGAGAATAAAGATAATAAATACCCCATTGAATAAAATAACACATTGATTCTTATTTAGCTTCAGCAAATAATGAGGAATCTAGTATATTACGCAACAACAGCATAAATACTAAACTCTTAATATCAAATCCCAAAATTCTTCATCCTTTTTGCCACTTTGGAACAATTCTACTAAATCTGGAGTAAAGTTACATTTTCACTTCCACGCGTTTAAGTGGCTAGTTCCTTTTATGTCCGAATTTCCACCCTAATCTCTAACTACTGAAAAACTATAAAGTGTGAGACTATACAGTGTCCTGGGTTTTACAGGTAATTCGGACACTGCTTTTTTTTTGCTTGCTAAATGCCGAATATGACGTTCCTGATATCGCGAAGTGAAAATCAAATCAATATGAAGATTTCACAACGTTTATTTATGACCTCATTGTGATTAGATGATGACAATGTGGATGGTTTATTAAAGAAAATACATATAAACATGTTTCAAAATTGTTCGACCGCAATGCATTGTGGTCTATATTCACTAATCCCGTGAGCATTGATGCATGCTAGAGTGTCGCAAAGACTTCTGGGTCGATTTTGGAATTGGTGAATTTGGACAGCACTAGCAAACGGTGAACTCACTATATATAGTCATAGTTTATGTTAGCGTGTAAATGTGCATTTAGGGCTTCCGTGTTAAAAACCTTTGTGTTCAGATATAGCGACGCACATTTTTAAGACCGTTTCAGGGCTCTACACATCAGAACGCGCAAATTACACCAGGTTCACCAATCAGGGACATGAATTTCCGAGTGATGAATGGATGGCGTCCCATTTGATTTTGATCATGGAGAAGAAATTAAAACATTTGGATTTCTATGACACAAGTACATTGGAATAGAGCTGTGACAGAAAAAGCCTGGAGCAAGATTCAAGAGACATGGACCGCTTTGACATTTCATACTGAACCTCTTTCAGCTAGTAGATGTGTGCTCGCAAAGAGCAAAAAAAAAAAAAAAAAAGTAGCCCCTCCCTGCTTGTCTAGTGTGAACACCATTGGCGGTCTTGAACATGCATCACATGTCTGGTGTGTCCTGATACATAGGAATCTACAAATACAACGCGGGTTCAAGAACGTGCTCAACATACAGTGTTCACACTGGGCAAGCAGGGAGGGGCTTCTTCTTCTTGCTGCTAAATCTCCAGGGCTTTTCCTTCCGCAGCTCTATTCCGATACCTGAAAGTGTCATAGAATTCCATCCGAGCACAAATCAAGTATTGATTTCTCCTCCATGATCAATGTTCAAAAGGTGTCGGGTCAAAGTCTAACTTTCAATGCGCGTTTTGTACATAGAGCATAAATGTGCGTAGGTACGTGTGAACGCAGGAGTTTGAACCCATGCATATGTGCATTTACACTCCAAAATTTAAAGTAATCAGATTACCAGGTGGATGTAAACAGTATATTTGTTGGATTTGAGTTCATATGAATGTGATGCATATTTTATTTTTGATTTGTTTTTTCCAGAATGTCCAAAAACAAAGCAAAAGACAATGACAGTAAATGGCAGTGACAGTGTTAGAGTTTTTCCAGATTACAGACAGACACATGATGATCTCCTGAGGTTGATGTCAGATCAGATGATTCCAGATTTGGGAGATGATGTAAACATTACAAAGTGATGTTTATTTCTTCCGGTGAGTCTGATGTTGAGATGATTTAGGGAGCTTTAAACAAAGGCAGCAGTTAATGAAGGAGCTCCTGTGGGCCTTCAGATGATGAGGATGCTGGGATGGGCGGCGGGGGCTCCTGGTGTGGGTGGCGGGGGCCAGCTGGGAGGGGGGGCACACCCTTTGTTTACATTCCTCCTCCGTTTTTCGCGGCTCGCGCGGAGTCTACCCGGTAACGGGGTCGCTCCATTGTCTCCTCTCTCCTCCTTCAGCATCAGCAGCAGCAGCGGCGGCGGCGGCGGCGGCGGCGGCAGCATCCCTCCGCGCGGGCGCTGGTGGCAGGCGCGCGCGCCGCCACGCCCCTTCAAACCTGAAGCCTGTCAGACACATTTACTGGAAAAAGCTTTCTCCGACGCTCCGGTAGTTTGAACTCACCAGCGGTTCAGGCTACACTGTCATCGCGCGCGGACGCCGTGAAATCCCGTCTCCTCGTCGCAGGTCGACGCTCGTGCCCGGAGCCGTGATTAGACGCGGTTCTGCAGCCGGCTGGAGGCGTCTTTTTCGGCGTTAGCCTCATAATACAGATGTGGTCTGCAAACGCGACGGCTGTTATTGTCCAACATCGCCATTTCACTCGCAGACTGGCCCTTACGTCATCCGGTGGGTGGGACTCGGGTTGACAGGCAGACGAGCTGTGGAGGCGTGCGAGCCATTGGTCCAGAACCGGGAGTGGGCGTGGCCGCGAGACTGGGGTGCCCGTAACCGTCGACGTCACTGATGTCACGAGCATATATGTTTTTTAACTGTTTATTATTGAATAAAATAATGAAATAAAGTTTTAAATGAACTAAAATATTATTTAAAAAATGACAAAAATATTTATAAACTCACTTTTTTTTTTTTTTTAATTTCATTTACATTCTAGTTGAATGTGTAATTTCCTGTATATTCTTGTCAGTCTTGTTTCTCTTTCACCACTTTGAGACGTTTATTACTGGATTGAGCGAAATGATTTGTTTCCGGATATGTCCTTCACCAAGTTGAACCCAGACATTTTCACTAAGCTGTGATTGGTCTACATTCCTATGGCAACCACTCTCTCCAATCAGGAGTGAGCATGTTAGAAGGCCACACCCCTTCGTCTGAAGTTCTAATCAGGAGAATTTGTCAAACAAATTCCTTGAATGTTCAACGCGAGGCTAACTATTTTATCGAGGCATCTGATGGGTTTGTTTTTATAATTTGAATACCTTGTGATTAATAATAAATATTATTTTAAAAAAGAAGTAAAATTAGCAAAAACTTGTAAATACAGAAAAAAAGGTTGCAGGGCAAGAATGGTTTTCCTAACAAATAGAATCGTATAATAGCTGTTTATTCGTTTATTCTACACATTTTTACTCCCCAATTGGGACGTGGTAATAAATGCAGAACCAAGTTTTATATATATATATATATATATATATATATAATATATATATATATATGGGCTGTGAAGATTAATGCATTAGGTGGTTCATTAAAGAGAATTAATGCGTTAATATTCATTAACACAAATTAATTTCAGAAGTTGCATACTTTTATATAATTTACCTGGTAAAAAAAATTGTGATTAAAAGAGAATAATCACAACACAAAATGTGATTAATCTGATTTTTTAAATAAATGTTCTAAATGTACAACTTTGTGTGTTATTTTACATTGGGATTATTTGCAGATATTAAGTGCTCGTCAAATACTGTAACAAAAAAAGTTAATTGCGATTAATAGTAATTAATTTTTTCCCAATTAATTTGTTTTTTTATAGCAATTCCCAGCTCTATAATATATATACATTCTATACACACATATCACAGGACTTTCTGTCTTAAAAGCAATTCAGATCCCATGCTCACCACTTTTTTTTTCTGAAAGCCAATATGACCTCACAGATTTCCCAAAATAAAAAATGAACATTTTACGAGGACTATTTATATGAGTCCATTGTGTCCTGATGAAAACTTGGATGTTGTATAGAAAAAATTAAAATAATTTATTTTCAACGTGAAAAATCCTTCAAATGCAATACATTGTTGACTACATTGGCTAAAAAGTGACCGTCGATGCATCCTGCTTTTTGCCATTTTGGAATCGTAGGTTCGGACGGCCTAAATAATGACAAACGTTCCATATAGTGAACTATGTAGTGCAAAAAAACATACTCAAAAAGTGTGATTTTTACCAAAGATGCATGCTTGACCCTCTCAGGGAAGGCGTTGCAGATTTGCTACAGCTAAATGCTAATTATCTATTGCTACTCCATGTGATAATTTTCCCTAAATATCACATTATCTGTCACTAAAACTTAATTTGGTCATAGACATCTGCAGATAAATAAACAGCTATTAGTCATTCTGTTAATCAGAATAACAATTCTTGCTCTTAAACACATGGTCTTATTAATCCTCTTTTTTTAATTACACATTTTCTAAGAGTAAAAAAATGAACTGGCCAATTAGACGCCTCAATAAAAGTAGGCGGTCTCACATTAAACATTAAAATCTTTTGACAGAGCAAACTCTTAAGTGGACTCTATTGCTGTAATTTTGTGGTGGTAGGAAGCTCGAGTACGAGACTTTTTGGACTCAGAACTTGTGAGAGAACCTAAACACTTCAGTGTGCACCAAGAGGTTTTTTGACAGTCACACTTCTGCTTCAACATGACTAAGAACTAGCAGAAATAGAAACGGCCAGAATGACAAGGATGAGTGTTTGGAAGAACTCGATTGGTCTGTTCCAACATCCTGGTTCTTTGTATTCCTGCAGGCTGAAATCCTCTGACCGCCGATAGCTGATGGATATCATCTGACTTCAGTCATCTGACTTCCTGGTGCTGAAGTGTTTATAAAGAGCTTTTTCTAATTGGTAACAATAAAAAAAAATGAGCTCATGTGAAAAAGATTTATAAAAATTCATTTGTTTTTTGTGTCCAACAACACATTTCTTCAGCCGATGTTTCACTAATACATTATTTTAAATGGTTCTTTCATTTATTGTGTTAATTTTATTTACCAAAAGATGAGATTTCTCTCTGCTATCATTATCATTCCACATTACGCTACTTAAGAGATATACAGAATTAAATGAGGACATTTACTTGATATTATTCTTTAATTTTCTTATTTTTTGTGAGTTTTGTTGTTGCTTTTATCTGATGTGTCTTCTGAATTTTTTTCTGCTTAAAACAGGTTGATAACGTTTTACAGTAAAAGAGCCATTTGGGGTCATTTTCTACTGAACAAAACCTAAAAGAAGCAAATTTGTATTTCAGCCTTTAGGAAATTTGGATTTGCATTCATGACCTTCTGTTTTTAATAATAAGTGTGAATTATGTCGATTTTTCGGGCACAAACAAAACCAAATATATAAAAAGAACCTAGCAACTTTCAAATGTGATTTTTTATTTTCATTTTACTTTTGACAGAAGACGCTCTGTGCCAAACAGGAGCAGCTCTGGACAGCTAGTAAGCATAAGACAATAAGTGCTTTTAAGTCATAAAAGATCAAACTTTTAACCAAAGTTTTGGTTTGCATATAAAATCTGTTCATTCTGGAGGTAGAGTTGAGCAAACAAGACGTCTTCAGGTCAACAGGGATGTAAAAATCTACATAGTTTATCATCTATATACACCTCAGCATCAATTTATATATAATCTAAATTATATAAATGCTATTTAAGTAATTCTTACTTAAAAACATATATATATTTAATTTTTTTGGTTCTTTTTCACCTCTTTGTCCTCAGCAGTCTTACACTGCTGGGTTTTGTTATTTTAGTTTGGGGTTGGTAGTCTTAGTTTACAGGCTTTATTTGTTTTCTGTAGGTAGTTTTGGTTAGGGTTCTGTAGTCTCCATGACTTATTTTATGTTTGACTGAGGAGCCACCATGGATAGATGAAAGAGCCACATGTGGATCTGGAGCCGCAGGTTGCAGATCTCTGGCTTAAGCTAATGTCTATATATGTATTTTTTGTTCAGCACCGTGTGTTCAACAGCATTATGATGAAAAGTTCTATATAAATAGTGATTGGACAAGCATAACTGATGACAAATAAGAAGCTTTAGTCATTCAAGGACATAAATAGATCAGATCTAGACCTTGAGTTTGGTTTGTTATCAGTCTACTGTCAATCATTACAGAGCTGTTAACTCATTGGCCAGGAATAACGAGGGCGGGGCAAAGCAGCGAGACAAAGAAATCATAGAATTCCTACGCTTGCGACCAATCAATTGCTCTACATCTACACCAAACCGTGTTATCAATGACTGTAGATCACTTACCTTCCCTTTTGTAGATATTCTTGGATTGTATCTTCTAGATCAGTGTTTTTCAACCAGAGCGCCAGGCTCTGATAAATAGTTAGGAATATGGAAGAACATAAAATACTTTTTTCTTTGCGTTTATTTGATTCCAACCAATAAAGACTTTTGATAATAATGACGGTCCCGCGATTTACCCACAGCTAGCTGTTCTCTGGAAAAGTCTCGCCCCTCCAACTGTCTCCGCCAATCGTTCTTGGAGGTTTAATCCTGTCATCAGTTTGACCAATCAGAAGTTGTTAACATCCTGACTTTTTTGTTCTCATAAAGTCTCACACTAAAGCTTTTGTTTAGCAATGATCCAGTGTGATCAAAAGTAAACAAAATAATGAAGCTCTGTTTCTTCAGCAGTATTTGCACTACATCTCCCATAATGCATTGGGTTAAAGCAACAGCACTTCTGCACCAAACTACTAAACTAAAAGTATTTATACACCCAAATATGAATACTTTTTTTTTTTAGTTAAATTTTGTACTAAGACAAAATAAAAAAAATAAAACTGTTGATACAATTGAACATAAACATTAATGTTTTGGTTTTTTTTGTACAAAAAACAAGTACAGTTGCTCTGGCACAAACATTAAAAATTTTTTTTTTAAAAATCACTGTTTTTTGTGGTCACATAAAATTGCATTTTGATATATTTATTAATAAATCCATAACGGGAAAAACAACTACTAGAGCAAATTTTCAACTGATTTAGTTGAAAATATTATTGAAAACTTTCTAAAACTAAATTTTATAACAAAATTTAGAAAAAAACAGCCGCAACTTTCAGTTTTTCTGCCTGAATTATTATAAAAAAAATGTTGTGAGATCATGGAGGGACTGTATCTCAATACAGACTGTAGAATTTCCCCTGTTTTACATATTTGGATGCTGGTTTCCCCCAGAATTTATGTCAATTTTCAATCAGTAAAGATTTGCTTCAGACTGCTACATTTAAAGAGAAATAAAGAACCCTAACTCTAAGTTACTCTTCAAATGTTTCTAATGTTATGTGTTAAACTCATTAAATGAAACCAAAAAAGAAAACCGACTGAAGTTTTGATCCAATCAAAGACAATTTATATAATTAAAGCAACTTTTCACTCCTCAACCAATCAAAATACAGTCTGACAAAGTCTGTATTTGCTGTGAAACTGCTGCTGTTTCTGCACTCCTCTGAACATAATTAGGATGTTCTGATGAGGAGAAACCTCAGATTGTGTTAGACCAAGCGCGCCACATGAGGGCGGCACACCAACACAACACAAACGGTTAGTTCAGAACCAAAATGTAGGGAAATTCCTGCTGTTCTGTCTGGCAGTCACAACATGAGTCATTGGATTAAAACGTATTAATGTCACAGTGAAGCTAGAGCTGTATGAAGACGAAGGAAATGTTTTAGAGTGTCGATGGAGACGCTGAGCACCAAAGTTTGCTCCGCCCACTTCACGCAATCGGCTGATGTAGAAGTTTAGTTGAGTCAAAATCAAAACATTTAAAGAGTTATCAAGTGTTATCCCTCTCCCAGAGTTGTCATGCATTTAAAAAAAGAAGCAATAAATACTGAAAAGATCTTTCAGCTTTTTGCTGAATGTGGTTGCTGAAGATGATGAAGCAATTTATTTTATTTTATGAATAATGTCCTGATTGTGCTGAACATTTTGATAAAAAAACATTTGAAAAATTTCATGAAAAACATAGCAAAAGTTGTGTAAAACTTTAAAGTGTGACCAAACAGGGAAGTTGGAGGCTGACTCCACCCACAGCCGAAATTTGAAAGTCCAGTCAGAGGGTAGGGGCTGGGTAACAGGACTCTTATGTTTTTTTCGCTGCGCATACAGTTCATGACGTTTACCTGTAATCTTAACAGTGACTTATTGCTGAGTTATTGTTGTTGTTTTCATGTTTTCATTTATCTTATGTACTGTTAGGCGCCAAATAAATAAAATGTATTATTATCATTATTATTATCATTACTGGAGCTGCAGATCGTGGTTTGACCAATCACAAACTGTAATACCTCGATTCAACCTGTAGGGGGCAGCACACACACAGTTTCTGACAACATTTTCAAGAATGCTTTATTTTAATTTGCCAAAAAATTTGGCAACAACCAACAGACAACACTTTTAAAGCCCCATTCATAGAGGTCAACGGTCGGGCTCAGTATCGGTTATAATATCCTGAAATGATTCGATTCCGATATTTTTCTGACCTTTCGATTCTTCAAATTAATTCAATTTTAAGCTACCAAATTAACACACATCTGTTTAGAAATACATTAAAAATCTACTATGTAATCTGAATATATTTATATATTCATCCAGTGTTACGTGGATTCTCAAAAGGATAAATTCTAACAAAAATGTTCAGATCATTAACATTATAAACATTGTTCTGCTTCTCCTGGAGGGAGTTTCAGTTTGGCCACTAGGTGGCGATCATACTAAAGAAGTACACCTTATTCAAGAAGAAAACAACAGTATGAGGGGAAAAAACGAAGTTTTCGACAACAAATAGTAACTGTAAAAATTATTTCCTTAAGAATTTGGAAAAATTAATGCATGTAAGTAAATAAATATCTTAATTTAGACAGAAATGTATGTTTTTGGTTAACCGAGCGTTAGCATTAGCCGTCCTATGGGAAATTCTATTGAACGTTAGCATCAAGCTAGCAGACTTTAGCCTTTGTGCTAATAATTTATGCCTTTTGTGAATCGATAGATCGATTCAAATCGTTTAATCGATTTTTTCAACCCACCCTTAGACAACAGACAGAAAAAGTTTGATTCAGGGTTTGGTTGCCGTTTAAATTACATAAAATTTATGAATACTAATTTATGAATGAATGTGCTCAATATGCTGAATGTTTTGATACCAATATTGCATAAGTTTCAAAGAGTTTGAGGAATATTTTGAAAAAAATTGTAAAAATTGCGAAAAATATTACATTCAGTAAAATGTGTGAATACAAAAAGTACGAGCATGAATGTCTTTCGAAATTAAGATCCATTTTCTCTTGTTTGAGTTTAGGAAACAACAAAAACCACAAAGATGCAAAAAAAAACATGACGGTTGACTAGAACAGAAGTTTAAAGTCATGGTTCAAAAGGAAGTTGTGGTTTCTGGTTTCCTGCTGCCTCAAACTGAACTGGACACATACCAAACCTTTTTACAGAACATATTTATCTTATTTAAAGTTTTTTTTCCTTAATATTGTAATTTTAATTTAATAAAAGGCTCTTGTATTTACATCAATGTTCTGCACGTTTGGGACTTTAAGAGTATTGAGGAAAAATGACTCCATGCTGACAAAAATCATGCAAATTGTTCAAAGAAAAGGTCAAATTGAGAATTTAAATTCATGAAAACAACATTAAAAAGTCGTGTTCTAACTCACTTAAATCTAATAAGTACAAAGATTTATGTTTTTCTTAGTTTTAAAGTCTATATAAAGTTTAGTTATGTGTCTGGAAACATTTACAGGACTGTTCTAGTATCGTTTTGGGGTTTTTCTTACACAAAGTACTCGGTAGGAAACCACCTGCAGGCGTTCACCCAAATAATCCGACTATCGGCTTACACAACTTTTGTTTGCATTCATTTGTTTGTGGCTCGCTGCTGTGTCACATGACTGAGTGGCCAGTCTTATATCACCTGCTGTCTCAATAAAAGCGAATGCAGTGGAAGCAAAGGTCAACAGAGCCATTTACTTCACAAACTCTCAAACAATCACAGCAGAAGGCGCGCTGCCCCTCATCTACACACTGGATTTAAGTCACTACATATATAAAGTCAATCCATGATCAATTTTATAAATGTGTTTCTTTAGCAAAACTATATACAGCATGTATATACAGAGAGAACGGATCAAATCTATCAAAGTCTTTCTTCTTAAACTGGAGTGCACCTTTATTGACTGAAGGCACTTTAATGTAGCATTAGCAGATTGCACAACAAAAGCCAAACCTCGCCTGCTGCGCAAACAAGGCAGAAGAAGTAATTGACACTTTTATTTCACTTCAGAAAAAAAAAGAACTGTACTATTTGACCTCTTCAGAAATGCTGAGCTGCATTCACATCAAATTTGTCAAATTTACTGTCCTGAAATGTCCTTGTGTGTGGGCGGAGCAACCACCAACGTTTTACTGGATGTTATTGGAAAACATGGATGATGTTGAGCGAGTAACTTGGGTTTATATGTTTTGGAGAACTCTACAAAGACGTTGCCGTGAATGGGTTCACCAGATGAGTGGCTGGGGTTCCAGTTTGAAGACTTTCTGTCCCCGGAAAAAAAAGGAGGCTTTTTTGTTATTGTCTTGATGGAAATAAAAAAATATCATAAGTTCATGAAGCTGAAGTGATCGTGCCAGCTCGAACACGCCCCCGCGGAGGCTCTCCGTCTGCTGGGCAACCAACTGTCTGGGGGCAAGCATGGCAAGCTCCACAACCCAGGGGCCCGCATGGGCGAGCTCCACGACCCAGGGCCAAGCATGGCGAGCTCCACGACCCAGGGCCAAGTATGGCGAGCTCCACGACCCAGGGGTTTGCAAGGCGAGCTCCACAACCCAGGGGTCAGCATGGCAAACTCCACGACCCAGGGGTCTGCATGGCAAGCTCCACGGCCGAGGGGCCAACATGGCAAGCTCCACGGCCCAGGTGCCTGCATGGCAAGCTCCACAACCCAGGGGTCCGCATGGCGAGCTCCACAGCCCAGGGGCCAACATGGCAAGCTCCACAGCCCAGGGGCCCACATGGCGAGCTCCACGACTCAGGGGCCAACATGGCAAGCTCCACGGCCCAGGGCCAAGCATGGCGAGCTCCACGACTCAGGGGCCCGCATAGCGAGCTCCATGGCCCAGGGGCCCGCATGGCGAGCTCCACGACCCAGGGCCCAGCATGGCGAGCTCCACGACCCAGGGGCCCGCATAGCGAGCTCCATGGCCCAGGGGCCCGCATGGCGAGCTCCACGACCCAGGGCCCAGCATGGCGAGCTCCAAGACCCAGGGGCCAGCATGGCAAGCTCCACGGCCCACCAGGGGCCACCCTCTGGCCATGCAGCTCGCTACGCTGTCGGCTGGCTAACAAAGCAGGCAGAATATCTCCAGCTCCATAGGCTCTACAACAGCCTGGTGACCTGTCCAGGGTTTATTCCGCCTTCGCCAAATGGTATACAGTCTCTGGTAAGCCCTACCTAGTTAAGAAAATGGATAGAAGTTTAGGAGGAAAACCCCTGCATCAAGCAGCCATATTGGGTTTTTTTTTTCTACCCGCTGATTGAGTCACTGAAAAGATCTCATGTCCAAAGCTGAGTCCCTGATTGGCCAAATTGCGCCACAGGACCTCAGATCGCATCTAAACGTTGACTTAATATTAAAACTCGACACCTCTGCCACATGAATCGATTCTGATGTGAATGCAACTCTAGCAATAAAACACAGAAAAGTGACTCTGATGCTTTGAATGGTGATGAAAATCAAGTCATTTGGGGAAAAAACAGGTTTTGAAATCAGTTAAAAAAACGCTTCAGCAAAGCATTTATAAATAAAGGAGTTACACGTTTTGGGCAAAACTCCTCCGGTATATCTGGTTTCTCCTTAAGTCTCATCCAGGAGCTTCCGGAGGTTTCTCTGAATCTGGGATGGGAAAAGACAGACAGATAACTGATGGTTAGCACATTGCATAAACTTCAGGACTGTTTATGCAAACAAGAAATAACTGGAAAATGTTAATAATTAAATTCACTTCAGAAAAAATAAAAAAAAACTCTTAAGATTTCAGGACCAAATAACGTCTTGAGGTGAGACTGGAAAGTTCAAACAAATAGAATACATAAAGGATCATAAAGAGGCTTAGTCCACATCACACTTCATAACAGAAGATAAACAAAGCCACCTTTCCACTTTGACGCACGGAACGCTGACACCTTATTTCCACCACGACGCATAAATCTTTCCGTTGTAAAACATCACGATATCTGAAACTTCTGCTTTTGTTCCTTCAAACCTGATCAGGAGAAAATTTATAAAAGCAGAAATCACAGATATGTTCCAGATCTGAACTTTTTCTCTGTTTCTTCTCACTCTTTTATCAATGGCTTGTCATTCAATTTCCAAAACTAAAAACAAAACACATTTCAGTCAGACAATTGCAGTCTGAGCTGTTCAATCAAATCAAGACACATATTGATACTAGTGCTGTTATATGATTATTATTTGTGTGATTAATTATTCATGACCTGTTTTCAATTAATCTATTTTTAATTGAACCAACTATTTGTCTGGAAAAATCTTGTTTTAGGATATTTTCCTTTAAATTTGTGACACTGTGGCACAGGAAAAGATCAAAATAAAACAAAAAAGAGATTTTTATCAACTTCCAACCTTTACTTTTACAGCTAAAAAAGAAAAAAAAATAACGAAAGTTAGAAAGAATTATTGTAATATATATATATATATATATATTATATAATATATGTATATAGCGAAAAAAATAAAAAAATATTACGAAAATTAGGAAAGAATTACAGCTAAATACATATATATATATATATATATATATATGTATTTGTGTAAAATATATAAAAAATTAGAAATAATATAGTGAAAATTAAACAAATATATAGAGAGAAAAAATTAGAAAATTATAGTAAAAAAAATTAATATATTGAAGAAAAACTATATATATTCATATATATAGTAAAAATGTGAAAACATTACAGTGAAATTTGGAAAATGTATAGAGAAAATCGAAAAAAATTTTGAATTTTCTTTTACATAATAGCTAAAATTACAAAAAAGGAAGTTTTGATCCACGTCACAGCTTTCTTCCACAGATTGTCCGCTTTATTAAGTAGGCCTAAAAATGTCATTGGACCAAATATTTGAGCTTGTTTGGCAACATAGAACACAGTTTACTTGCAAGTGAACTCTTCAGTTCAGTGTGAATGCACTGCAGATAAGAACACAATTTAAGTCAACGACATCACCGCTGTGCATTTGGAGCAGGAAAATCTCTCCACGGCACAAATCTAAACTACTGTTGCTTAAAGTTTTGTCATGATTCAGTGCTTAGGTTCGGTCATCTTCTGTTTTCTGTCAGTCTCACCACATTCAGGTTAATCATCCACAGCTGTCTTCATTTAGTTAATCAACCTCAGTGTATTTAAGTGTCTGGTTTTCAGTTTCTCATTGTCAGGTCATCTGCTCTTTTACGCTCTGTCACCTTTGTGCTCCTGTTTTTGTCAAGTTTAAGTTATTTTAGTAAATGTTTGTTTCTGCCACCAAGTCAGGTCTCCTTCATTTGGGTCCTCCACCACCATCCCTGACAGTATGACCTGACCACCTTGGACCCAGCAGGAGAACCTTGTCTGTGCCACGCCACACATCGCCACGTCATGCCAGAAGGGGTTCCTGTCGCCGTCTTCACATCTGTCATCTTCCACTCGTTCCGTTCCTGAGGGGGGACTGTTGGGGCCATCCGTTCCTGTTCTTGTGGAGGGTCGCCGGGGCCGCTCCTCTTCATGTTCCTGTTCCTGTGGAGGGTCGCCGGGGCCGCTCCTCTTCTTGTTCCTGTTCCTGAGGAGGGTCACCGGGACCGCTCCTCTTCATGTTCCGGTTCCTGTTCCAGAGGAGGGTCGCCGGGGCCGCTCCTCTTCATGTTCCTGTTCCTGAGGAGGGTCGCCGGGGCCGCTCCTCTTCATGTTCCTGTTCCTGAGGAGGGTCACCGGGACCGCTCCTCTTCATGTTCCTGTTCCTGTTCCTGAGGAGGGTCGCCGGGGCCGCTCCTCTTCATGTTCCTGTTCCTGAGGAGGGTCACCGGGACCGCTCCTTCCTGCCTGTCCCCGAGGATGGTCGCCGCTCATCCCCCTGGTCTGTTTCCGGCTCTGAAGGAGGGTTGCTGGGACTGCTCCCCTTCACGTCACCTGTCCCAGGGGAGAGTCACCAGGACCGCTCCTCTTCTGTTCCTGGAGGGGTTTCATTCCGTCTGGCTGCAGGATCCCTGTTTTCTGGACCTGTGTTTTTGTTCCAGGTCCCCTCCTCACAGGTGTTAGGGCATCTGGGATCTGCCCTTTTGGGGAGGGGTACTGTCATGATTCCGTGCTTAGGTTTTGTCATGTTCTGTTTTCTGTCAGCCTCACCACATGCAGGTTAATCGTCCACAGCTGTCTTCATTTAGTTAATCATCCTCAGTGTATTTAAGTGTCTGGTTTTCAGTTTCTAATTGTCAGGTCATCTGCTCTTCTACGTTCTGTCACTGCACTGGTTTGTTCTCCTGGTTTTGTCATGTTTAAGTTGAGTTAGTAAATGTTTGTTTCTGCCACCAAGTCTGGTCTCCTGCATTTGGGTCCTCCACCACAATCCCTGACAAGTTTAAGATCCTTTTCAGTATTTATTTTTCTGGGCTAAAACTTATTTTTCTCTACAGTGTGAAAACTGAACATTTTTAATTCCTTTTAACAATGTCTCATAAGTTAGTTTGGTTAAATGGTTTATCTTTCACCAACAAACCTTGTCTAGCTTGAAAAGGTTGGTGGAGAGCTCCCCATAGATCTCAGCGTTCACCTCATCCTGAGACTTTTGACTCCCCGCATTTCTGCAACAACAGCGCTCTTGAAATGTGAACTGAATATTGACAAATCTACAGACAGGCTGAACGAAACTGGTTTTTACTCGCTGTGAATGTGATGGTCCATGGACAGCAGAGAGTTCAGACGCTGTTCGAGAGCCACGATCTTGAACCCCATATAACAGGAGGACAGGAACAGAACGCTGACTCTGTCACAGAAACATGCAAATCCTCCGCACAGATTACAATCAATAACATTTTCGAATGATGCAAATCCTCAAATGAGATGGGACTCACAGAAACAGGTAGATGACGAGCAGGACATGAAAGGACTTCGTCTGGGCGGGTTTTCCTTTGGGAGCGGATCCGTGTGCAGAGCCTGGGAAAAACCAGCGGGAGTGAGCTTGTTTTCGGTGCGTTCGCTGACCCGCACGAAAACAGACGTACCGTTTTTGTGTTTTTTTTTAAATAAAAAAAATTAAAAAAAAATCAAAAAAAATAAAAAAATAAAAAAAAATAAAAAAATATAAAAAAATAATAAAAAAAATATATATATATATAAAAAATATATATATATATATTAAAAAAAAAAAAAAAAGACGTACCGTTTTTGAGGGCGGCTCCGTGTTTTGGGCTCGGCGTCTGGAGGTGGATATCTGCGTGAACGGAAACTTCTCCGCTCAGAAACGGCTCAGGAAGAACCGTGAAGTCTGAACAAACGAAAGGCGTCAAACTGAAACCGATCTCCAGAGAGCAAATATTAACACAATCGCAAGAAACTTTGCAAATGAAACGAAAGGCATTTGCATGTAAGACTCAAAAAAGAAAAAAAATTCCCTGTCATTTGAATTTAGCATCTAAAAAAATCATATTTACCACAGAAAATACGCTGCAACCCCCTATTCCAATAACCGTTTATTTTTTCCGATTAGTCGACTAATCGGGTCATGCATAAGGTGGATGTAAAACACATCTTAACCATCATTAGCTTTAAAGTAACTAAAAACTAGATAAATAGCATTACTGCAATAATGCTAGAGCGAATGCTATAAGCTGAATTAGGCTGCTGAAAACGCTGAAGCTGATAGCTAGCTAAAATATTAGTTAAAAACCAAATTAGCCTAAAAAAACTGAGAAAAGCCTAAGTTAGCTAAAACGGCTAATGGTGCTGAATTATTAGCTTAATTCCTAAAAAGCCTAAAAAACTTAAAAAAGCCTAAATTAGCAAGAACAGCTAGCATGTAGCTGAAATATAAGCTAAAATAGCCTAAAAAAATCTAAATAAAAGCCAAAATAGTCCAAAAATCTAGCAGAATTTCATTATACCTTCCAACTTTACAACAATTCACAGGACTGTTCAAAATGACTGTTTGAGAGGCAACTGTTTTAATAAAACCATCAGATGCCCATTAGCATAAACTCACGCACCACTTATTTTTTCATAATCTGGAGTCTGGGATCCGGAGCTGCTGCTCTCCGTCAGGTTCTGCCGCCGTTTCTGCAGGACTCCATCGAGGTCAGAGAAGTCCTCCGAGAAGTCCTGCGGCGCCGAAAGGTGATCAATGGACACCACATACCGAGAGGGTGTTGCATTACATGAAAGCGAGCTCCTTCAAGACCTTTCCTCACAATGATCACATCCTGAACCCAGAAAATACCCGGACAAACCCCCGACTGACCAGAGGAAGCGCCGGCATGCAGCCGGCTCTGAAGCTGTTTTCACAGGAGGAAGTCACGGGGCTGCTACTGGTCTTATCCATCTGCAACAACAAAGTACTTATTTGTACTTTTAAGCTCTGAAAACATGAAACTATTTTTGTTTTTTAGGTGAAATGGGTTTTTGGGTCACAATCGATTCAGCAAAACAAATTGAAATCTTTCTGTTATTTGGAGGATTCAACAAAATACCCCAAATTAATTATAATAAATTGTTTTTTAGATTATTTCACACTTTTATTTCAGATTCATGGTTCAAAATTGTTTGGCTTCATTAGAAATCCACTAAATCTAGAGTTAGATTGTGACAGTAACTAATTTGAGACAAAAAGTTGCAAAGAAATAAACAAATTAGGGATTCATTAATTTGGAGGAACTCCATAGTAAAATTTGGCCTTAAAATTTGCCTGAAGTACGCAAATGTTACCCACCGAAAATGTCATCTATTCCCCCAATTAATCTAGTTTAGTTTCATACTAAAGATTCTGTGTTTCTAAGAGACTAAACAGAAACACAACTCAAATCGTTTGAACATTTATTCAAAACATTTCAAGAAAGACAGAGACTCTCCTGGTGACACGCAAAAGTTAAACATAAAAACAATTTAAGACTAATTTCTAATCGTGTTTGTAATTTAAAATGGAAACGAAATGGTTAGCAAGCAGCAAAAACCTTTGACTTTTTCTTTGATCATCTTAAAATATTTTTATTTAAGACTTTTATTTTGACTTTCAACAGTTTTATGCTAAACTAACATGTTAGCATGGTAAGCTATTTGAAATGTTAGCAAAGTTTCCGATAAATTGTCATAAGCAGTAAATAAAGTTAATCATTAAACCAAAAGTACTTCTTTACACTTAAACTTAAAAAAAAAAATCTACTAAATATTCACAAGTTACATTCTAGTAAAGGTATAGCTACGTTAGCTAGTGTATTTCGCTGAACTAATATGTTAGCATGGTAAGCTATCTGAAAAGTTAGCAAAGTTTCCGATAAATAGCCTAAGCAGTAAATAAAGTTAATTATTAAACCAAAAGTACTTCTTTACACTTAAACTTAAAAAAAATCTACTAAATATTCACAAGTTATATGCTAGTAAAGGTAAATCTATGTTAGCTAGTGTATTTCGCTGAACTAATATGTTAGCATGGTAAGCTATTTGAAAAGTTAGCAAATTTTCCGATAAATAGTCTTAAGCAGTAAATAAAGTTAAATTACAAATAGTTTAAAATAATTAAACCAAAAGTACTTCTTTACACTTAAACTTTAAAAAAAAAAAAATCTACTAAATATTCACAAGTTACATTCTAGTAAAGGTATAGCTACGTTAGCTAGTGTATTTCACTGAACTAATATGTTAGCATGGTAAGCTATCTGAAAAGTTAGCAAGGTTTCCGATAAATAGCCTAAGCAGTGAATAAAGTTGAATTACAAAAAGCTTAAAATCATTAAACCAAAAGTACTTCTTTACACTTAAACTTTTAAAAAAATGACTAAATATTCACAAGTTACATTCTAGTAAAGATTAATCTACATTAGCTAGTGTATTTCGCTGAACTAATATGCTAGCATGGTAAGCTATTTGAAAAGTTAGCAAAGTTTCCGATAAATAGTCATAAGCAGTAAATAAAGTTAATTATTAAACCAAACGTATACTTACCCTTTAAAAAAAAATACTAAATATTCAGAAGTTACATTCTAGTGAAAGTAAAGCTTATTAAAATTACAAAAAGGATTTAATCATTAAACCAAAAGAACTTCCCCTTGTGGATTCTGCAGGATTTGGATAGTTTAAAAAAAAAAGAAAGAAAAAAAATCTGTCCAACATGCCTGTATCTGATTTACTTCAACCTTTATTACCCTTGCGTGTTGTACAACCTGTCGCCCGCAGCATGCCCATAGAAAAATGTACGTGGATCATAGAATGCTCTATGACCTTAATAATTTAATGCGGACGACAAAGTGATTTTTCTTTTGACATCAAATGGATTAAAGGAACTTTAAAAATAGCTTGAGTTTTCCAAATTAAACCAAAAAAATTGTTAGTTTTTGTAAATTAAGTGATTTATTTATTGCAGGGATGGATTTTTCAAATTTTGGGTAAATCTGTTTAACTGGAGCTCTAGAAAAAAGGCATTTTAAACAAGAGTGAAGTTAAAACCACTTTTGGTGGTATTTTTAGGGGAAAAAACAGTTTTTTTTGCATTAATTTCAATGAAAACTATTTTAATTTGCATTATTGATAGTTTTACCTTTGTTTTATTTCTCATTTTTAAACTAACTTTCAAATGGGAATAGGAAAAATTGCACTGAATTTGAAGTTTCTGTGTGGACCAATTCTTCAAAATTTCCAAAACTGCAGAATCTCCACCTGTAGAACAACTGTCCAGAGAGGCTAAGCCAATAGGACAGCAGATATATGAAAAGCTAAATGCAAAATAGGATCCAGGTGTAGCAAAGGATAATGCAAATATTGGCAGCTGACAAAAAAATAGTTTGATGAAGCAAAAATAAAGTTGGAATGGGGCATCATTTTTATCAGAGACACTATTTTAGCTCAACTTGATCATGAAATACTTGTAAAAAAGTATTCAGATTACCTCTAAATGCAGACAGATGGCCTTTAGGAGCTTGAATGTGGTGTTTCGGGAGAGGAAGGACACGAAGACGTGCTGAAAAAAGACAGTTTAAAGTCACTTTGGCGTTCAGTCGTTAGCAAAAGCTCCAGAAGCTTCCTCACTTGAACGCCCGTGGTTCCGATCACCAGAGCGTTCGGCACCAGTAACGCCGTTTTGGTTTTCTTGATGAATTTCACAGACGTCACCGGGATGGAGATCTATAAGTGAGAGCGCTCGGTTAAATACATCCTTTTGAAATACAGCTGCGGGGAAAGAAAACAAAAAAAGACGGCAAACTTTGGTGTCTCTGCCAAAAACTTTGGAGTGGAAGCAGATCCAGTTATCGGAGACGAACATCTTCCCCTGGTATAGGATGTCTCTCTGCAGGGCGCAGGTGTAGCCTGCGGACAGAAGCAAAACTCTTCACATCCGTCCTGAAGCATTTGTCTTTAAAGCAACCAGAAACACGATCAAGAACCCTGCGATTGCGTGTTTTTTAACCATGATGTTCACACTGAACAAGCAGGGAAGGGCTTCTTCTTCTCCTTTTATTGTTTCTAGCGCATATCCAACATCTGCAGTTGGAAGAGGTTTCCTGCAAAATATCCAAGCGATGCAATTTTTTTTTTTTTCGTTCCGATAAAGACTCGGCGCCATAGAACTAAAACCGGACACAAATTCTGATTATTCATTTCTCCCTTCAAATACTTGGTATTTCTGTAAATTAAAAAGGTCCCATGTATGCGTTACTACCAAATCCAAGTCCCTGATTGGTCGAAGTTTGACTTGGTTTAACTTGCAATAAAAAGAGCGTAGTTATAGTCTTGAATGTATGGAGTCTTGAAAGAGCCAAAATGAAATAAATATATACACCATCAAATAAATAAATAAATGCTGAAATAAATAAATACATTTTGAAATAAATGTGGCATTAAAATATTAAAATAGCCATTAAAAAGCAATTTTTAACATTTCATAATAAATTTATTTATTTCTTGATTTCATGACACATTTCATGAAACAGGAAGTGGACACACCATGAAAATGCAATCTGTCAGATTCTCTCGTCAAACTCAGTGGGCGGGCCTAACTCTAATCGTCTCTGCTAAATCCAAATGTATTCTCCGTCCACTTCCGTGGCACCGTTGTTAACACCGGATCCTTTCCCCGCGGAGTTTCCGCTTTTGTACGGCATGGGAGACTCCCGGGCTGGAACGGAGCTCGCCAAATAACCCTGAATGCATGAAGTGGACGGAGAATTCATTTTGATTTGGTGACCCGAACAAAAGTTCTCTGTTTCACCAAAACAATGTTTACAGCGTGTATGTGAGTGAGGACTCAGACAAAAACTTTGCACCAGGTCAGAGCAACAGAGCAGAGACATGAGAGTTAGGCCCCGCCCACTGAGTTTGACGAGAGAATCTGACAGATTCCATTTTCATGGTGTGTCCACTTCCTGTTTCATGAAATGTATAATGAAATCATGAAATAAATAAATATATTATGAAATGTTAAAAATGGCTTTTTAATGGCTATTTTAATATTTTAATGCCACATTTATTTAAACATTTATTTATTTCAACATTTATTTATTTATTTCAACATTTATTTATTTATTTATTTAATGGTGTATATATTTATTTCATTTTGGCTCTTTCGAGACTCCATATGAATGGAGAAGCCCAAACTTTTTAAAATGTGAGAAATTCAACTTCTTACTCGCACTTCCGTCCAACAGGGGGCGACAGAGTCTAACTAATACAAGCCCACCCGTACTTTTCATTGGAAATAGTTGCTGAAGGCGGTGTGAACGTAGCTTCAGACTTACTCTGTTTGAGGGACTCTTCCCTGGCGATTTCCTTGAAGATCTTATGGTATTGGGAGTTTGCCTTTGATAGCTGAAAAACAAAATAGTTTAATTTTATTGATCAACTGTGAGATAAACATGGAGATAACTGACACGTTTTTCCACCTGGTTGGGTTGTGGTTTCTTTCTGTCAAACTTTGCTTCAAAGTCGCTTAAAGACAGCATCGGTGAAAGCTGCTCGGCGGGTTTGGGTCTGTTCAAGGAAACGGAAATGTTAGCGGCGGACAAGCTAACGCTAACGATCCGAACAACTTTTGTCAAAGCGTTTCCAGTGGTCAATCTTAGCCAAATCCTAAAAACCTGTGTCGTTATTTAGGACATTAGAAATTTCCACAATCCCAAGCAAAAAAAAAAAAAAAATGAGAGTAATATGGTGGACTACCAAAGTCCAACCCCAAACTAAAATAACAAAACCCAGTAGTGTAAGACTGCTGAGGACAAAAAGTGAAAAAAGACAGAAAATAAATAAGGTGTAAGGATTACTTAATTAGCATTTATTAAATTTAGATTAGTTACATTTATAAATTGATATCTGAGGTACACATAGATAAAAAAATGTAGTTTTTTACATCCCTGTTGACCTGAAGATGTCTTTTTTGCTCAACGCTACCTCCAGAATGAACAGATTTTATATACAAAGCAAAACTTTGATCTTTTATGAGTTAAAAACACATTTTATCTTATACTGCACAACATTGGTTACCAGCTGTCCAGACCTGTACTGAGATGAACCTGTTTGGCATCTTTGATTTTGAAAGTAAGTTATTTGAGCTTTGTTCAGACGTAAAAAAAATTAAAAAAAATGAAATTTTTAGAGATGCTCGGCTCTGTGTGTATATATGCTTTTGTTATTGCCAAAAAAATGGACATAATTTGTATTTATTGCTAAAAAAAAAAAAAGTTGTGAACGCAAATCCAAATTTCTTAAAGGCTAACGTAAGACTGATCAGTAGAAAATGAACCCAAATGGTTATTTTACTGTCACGGGTTTCCAACCCCTGCTGTAGTCGGAGGTTTTTAGCACGCAATACGATCTTTTTCAATCTGCTTTTTTTTTTATTTGCTCCAGATTCACAACAATTTCAATAAAGAAATACTTAGAAATTCAATTTTAAGCTTAATTTTCCTAACCCCTGTCCTCCATCATGAGAAAAGAACACATTAACCCTTGTGCTATCCTCTGGGGTCTAGATGACCCGACCCTATGACAAAGGTGGACAGGACTTTAAGTCTGCCACAGACACCAGAGAAGAAACAAAACTTGATAACAAAGTTAAGTACGCTGACGTTTAATGTAAACGTGCTTACGGTAGCACAAGGGTTACAAACATGATGAAGACATCCCGCTATTATCAGTCCCTGTTGGAGCTGTCTGAGCTCAGATTAAGGCTGCTTACACAGCAACAGTGAAATCTGTAAACAGCACTTTGGTCATGCGGGTAAACACAGCAGGTAGACTGAGGAAACAAAGTCCCTGAAATTTAGAAAATTTTTAGAGCAAAAGTGACTAAAAACAAGCAAAAAACTACACGAAGAAGATGAACTAACGTTCCTGTGACCTTATAACCCCTCTAAGTCCATCGTTACCTATCTAACCACAGAAAGGTTTCGGGGTCACCTCATGCCGCCTGGCTTCTTCCTGATCTCTGCTGGCTCTGGTTCTGGGTCCAGCAGGAGCCGCAGCTCAGGGGCCCGTCCACGCCTCCTCTGCCTCCTCTCGCCTCCATGCTCCACTTCAGACCTGGACATAGGGTGACAGGTGGAACCAGGTGTTGGGTTACGCTTTGCATGGAGTCTATACACTCAGGTGGATCCATCGGCCTCAACGTGCGAAGCGTTGACTGACTGATGGGGGTCACGGTGGAGGTCAGCCTCCTCCACGTCTCGTGAGGAGGTCAGGCGGAGGCTCTCCATGCAAACGAGCTCCTTGTGGTGGAGCCACGTCCGCTCCCCGGACACCGCAGCCCGCCTCCTCAGCCAAATGGACATGCAAATGCAGGGCGGCCTTCCCCGCGGACTCACGTCGAGCTCTTCCCGCGGGAGTCCGGGCAGGCGCGCGGCTCCGGGCCGGGTAACGGGGTCACCGGGGAGTCCGCCTGCTCGCTCATCGGTCACCGGACTCGTCGGTTCATCTCTCGGCTTCTCTCCGCTCCCAGCTTGGACGGGACGGAAAAGCTCCAGGAAGTCTTGAGAAGTTTTTTTTTTCTCTCTCTCTCCTTCGGGAACCGAGGAGACGGACGGAGGAGGAGCCGGGAAGGTGGGAGGGAGCAGCCGGGAGCGACGTCAGGAGGAACCGGGAAGAGAGGAGCGGCCTCCCGCGGGCCTTCAGCCGCGACGAAACCCCGCGAAAGTTCACACACGCACGCGCAGGAGATGAAACAGCGGCTGCGAGAACTTTTTAAAGAGTGAGAAATTCAGAAAAAAAAAAAAAACTTCTTACTTGCACTTGCGGAGCTTTTCCGACAGGGGGCGACAGAGTCTAACTAATAGAACTTTCCCTGAACTTCCACCTCAACATTTTCTATTTGGACTAAAACAACGAAACTTTTCACGTTTTTCACTTAATATCTAAAAAAAAAATCTCACTCTTATGTTTTACAATAATTTTAAACAGTAATCTGTGCCTTTTAGTAAAAAAGTATCACTATAAAACTACTTATCACCATAAACAACTCCACTTAAATTACATTTCCATAATGTTTGCATTATTTATTTGAAATTTAAATAGAACAAACTTTTTATCTTAACTACATTTTTAAAGATAATTTACTTATTACATTTAACTCTTTAACACAGGTTAATGTTCTTGGATTTACAATTTTTTTTTTTTTTAAGTAATTTAACGTTATTCCACCAGATTCTGAAGTGTCTCTTGCAGGATCACATGTTGTCATGTTTTGATTTATTTAATATTTTTATCAGGTATATTATATTGGCTACCGGCAAAAGTGATGGTGCAACTATTTATAATGAAAGTGTTCTAGGGTTAAGAAAACGTAATAAGGAAATAACGACATGCAATCGCAAAGTAATGCTATTATTTTAAAAAATTGTGGAAAGAATTAACAATATAATATAAATATTAGGGATGCAAATATTCCCTTTCTCCATGATTCAGGTCAGACCTCAATTTTTAGCTCACATGTTGTTTCTGTTCGATTTGTGTATTACAAAAGAAAAATTAGAAATTTGGAGAAATTCTTATTTTAATTTGCTAATAAATTAGTAACAATAAAAAAAGCACATAGTTGCTTATAAGTCTTGTGGAATATTATAAAACAATAAATAATAAATCCTTCTTAAACTCAGCTCAACAATGGCTTGACACTTTCTACGTACTGGTACGCAGGAAAGATGCAATGATACACTCTCCCCATAATTTGGTTGGTCCCGGTTTTGCTTTGGTTCAATTTGTGTATTACAAAAAAACAATTAAAAACAAAAATATTTGGAAAAATACCTTTTTGAATGTGCTAATAAGCAAGTAACAGTGACGAAAAAACTTTCCTTTGGGTTTTACTAAGTCTGGTGTGATGTAATAAAACAATATATAAAAAATCATTCAAAGTTTAGCACAATTGTTTGACATTTTCAGCGTAAATATAATGGTATGCAGTAAAAAGGCAACGATTCACTTTTCTCACAATTCAGTCTAACAGTAATGCATTTAGGTCAGTTAAAATCCAGAAATGTGGCATCCCTAATAAAAATAAATATTTATTCACAAGGATTTATGCTTTTAAAAAACAATGTAACAATTTTAAAGCAAGAAATGTATTTTTTAAAACTGAATACTATAGGATAATCAGTCTAGAATAAAATGTCAAATTGGATCATAATAAAAAAAAAAAACAACTGGAGATTAAAAATGTGGCAATAAACATTTCAATTTAGCTAAGAAATGTGTTTTTTGTAATATGTAAAATTAAAAAAATAACTTTATAAAATATTTGCTTCTCTGACATCTTTATTGAACAAACTTGAAAACAAAATGAACAAATATTCTAGAGTTTTGTGACTTTTTTCATTTAGTTTCTATTTGGATATTGGTAAAGCACATCCATCAGGGAACTCTTCACACTTAAATTTTGCAGAAACTACGAAATATTTTGTTTAATTTACTTTTTAAAAATATATTTCTAAAAGTCTTTGATTGATAACTTGAACTTACGTTTTTGGTGTTTTTTTTGGCAAACAATATTAAATGATGCGTTTAAAAAAAAGTTGCTTCTAAAGTGTCACTGCCTTGCTTGAATTAAAGCTAAACTAAGCTCCAGAATAATAAAAAAAAATAACCTGAAAATGTTTAGATCATTAAAGGACATGCCATTTTCATGTTTTTTCCTTCTTCTGCCTGCAGGAGGCGCTGCTGCAGCATTTAAACCACACATCAGGCTTTTTATGAAGGCAACAAAAGGACGGCTGTGATGCAGCGCAGGCCAGCAGGCAGGACGGCTGCTATTAATCATGTCTGACAGGGAAGTGAGGGCTAAAGGTGGGAGAGCTGCCAGAGGCTCTGTGAGTGATGGGATTCCACAGAGGAGATGGAGACGCCGGGATTGAGTGTGTCTACTTAATTTGATCAGGTCAGCTTCATTGACTTTTGCACAAAAACAAGCATTCCAATAACCGTGAGTCCTGAAAGTGATGCACGGCACGCTGCGAGTTCAGAATCGACGAGCGAATGTCGTCACCTGGCTTCTGTTGGAAACCGTGAGGCTCGGATCAGCTCAACAGGTCCTCTCACCTCATAAACTGTTTGACATGTGGGAAAGTGTTTGCTCTAATCTTTTAGGTCTGACGGGAAGTTCCATCACACGTGAGCACAGCTGAGGTCATCTATCTCCAAGACGAGAAATATGAAAGAAACAGAACTTTATTTTAACTCTCATAGTATTACAAGCAGGAATTTAACTAGAAAAAACGCTCGAAACCTCATTAATAAGCTTCTAATAAAAAATTCTGCATCCTTTTCTTGTAACAGAAACAACTAGAAGGGCTGGTCAAAATAGCTAAAATTAGTCTTTCTGACAAAATTTGTCAAAAATGTGTGTATTTTTGGAGTATATACATACATATAATACTTTATTACAGACTTAAGGTCCATTTGCCACAAATACACAACAGAGAAAAGACTTAAAAACATAAATATACATATATATATAATAAAATTAAAAATAAAATAAATAAAAACAGACAATCATGATAATACAAGTATAAGAGCTAATAAAAACAATGACATAAAATTACCAAGTATCGTAAAAACCTAAAAAAAAATTGCAGACTTAAAATTTAAAACGTTCAAAGTATAAGTCGCACTTTGTTTTTTGCATAGTTTGGCCAGAAATGCGACTTCAATCAGCTAAAACTTACAGTATATGCGATGTTTGTTGTATTTCCACTAACAGCCACTAGAGGGCGATGTAGTTGTGTGTTTCAGTATTTGCTATTGACAGCAACACAGAAGAAGAAGGACTGTCTTCGGCGGAATTGTTGAAAATCAACACAGACAATGAAGAACTCAATGAATTTGGTCATTTAAAGTGAAATAAACAGTTAAATTGACTTAATAACATGTTCTTTATGGTATATCAGAATAAATGTTCATATGTTGTGATAATATACTAGACACTTATTAGATACTTCTTATGTTCCATGAACCTAAATACAGTTACAATTATGAAATGTGCAGAAATGCAGCGTATTATTATGTAATTCGTTATGATTTGCCTTTGAAGTTGAAATTTTCGTTCTCGATTCTGTGTTTTGTTATAGATTTCTCCATAAAGTTCGACTTAAACTCCAAAGTGACTTATATTTGATATTTTTTCTTTTTTACTGTGCATTATTTGGCTTCCAAGACTTTAGTCCAAAAAATACGGTAGTACTTTTGAAGTAAATACTTCTGCTGATTTTATTTGATTTTATTTGAACTTACACGACTGATTTAATTTTACAGTGTTCTCATTTATTGCAGAACTTACGTTCTAAAAATAACCTATGATAGACAAAGCAGGATTCTACATGTTTTAAGGCAGTAAAGCCCCTCAAAGCACACTTTATAGACAAACATGAACATTTTTTAACTTTTTTGTTTGTTTTAAAGGCCTTTGAGAGTTTTTTTCCTACTCAAAGTAGGACAACCTGATCTCCTTTTGGGCGCCGCCCATTTCTTTATGTCATCCTAGTGTCAGTCTTGGCGTCGTGTCTGCGTTTCGTCCTCGAAAACAAACAGCGTCTGAACTTTTGCATTGATGGATCTGTGTATTGTACACATTAAATCAGAGCATTTTGCTGATCATAGCAAGCTCTGCTGAGAAAGTGGGTGTGTCTGTTCACAAACTTCTGCTGGAAGGGGCTGTTCCTCACATAATGTGACATGGATTGGGAGGGGCTGGTGCTCAGAGTGCAGGTTTTTAGAGAAATGCTCAGAGATGAGTGAGTGGATCAAAATACAGTTTTAGGGTGGTTTTTTGTGAGGAATTAGCATTATAAAACACTCAAAAGCTCTAAAAAGTTGGAATAGGCTATTGACTGTATATGAGAACTGGACTGAGAGACCCCTCCCGTCTTATGTGTTCCAAATAGGAGGTACCTACTGACTCTAACAAACCAAAAATCCCATAGACTATTACTGACGATGTCTGGCTCCAACATGGCAGTATCCACACCGCAAAAAAAATAGCGACTAAATTTACTTGATTTGGTGAGAGCCGGAAGTAAAACCCTTTTTTCTTTGGGTAACGTCATACTCACTCGGTCCAGCTCTCAGCTACAATCAATGGTCAAAACAGTCAAAAAGTTTAAACTTTTGCAGAAAAATAAATCCAACATTTTTTTCACATTGTGGATTTATTTAAATGTGGCAAACTGAATGCTTTCTGTATCAACAACACAGCACAGAGGAGACTGATAAAGTCAACAGCCAATCAGAACGCAAAACAAAGTGCACTGTAAAGAAAGAAAAAGGAAAAAGGCAGCAAAATTGCTTTGAAAATTTTAATTTTTGGGGGGAATTGTGATGTTGTCTAAACTCTTGGATAAAATCCACAACCAAGATTTTATAAATTGTATCAATTATGATCCTTTTGGTCAGTTTTTGCTCACAACAATGTTAGCATAAAATACAAAAATATTGACAAAAGCACCTTATTTACCCAGTGTCTCAATTTGATCCACACATTTTGAACATTCTGTAACTACATTATAAATAATGTATTATTTTTGATTAATATATGACAATAAATGATTCATTTTTGCCATAAAATTTGAAAATTAGCTCAACTTTTCCCGCCAAAAGTGTTTTTCGGATTTCACGGGAGCAGTCATTTTGAAAAGAGCATAAAAGGTACTTCTACTACCCCTAGTGGACTAATGATGAACTGCAGTACGGGTGTCAAACTCCATTGCACAAGGGTCCAAAATCCAAAACACACCTCAGGTTGCAGGTCGAAGAGGATAAACATTTATTGAACACTCTAAAACTACATTTTTAAAACTTTAAAACCATAACTTTTTACCATAATTATGAACTAGACATAAGGCATTACCTGCGATGAATGCTGTAAGCTGAATTCGGCCACTGAAGATGCTAATGCTGATAGCTGAAGATGCTGAAATTGATAGCTGAAACCACTAAATCAATAGCTAAAAACGCTGAAGCTGATAGCTAACTAAAATATTAGCTAAATGCCAAATTAACCTAAGTAAAATGTAGGTTAGCCAAAACAGCTAGCATGTAGCTGAAAAAAGGTTAAACTTTCAAATATCCTAAAAAACTGAATAAAAGCCTAAATTAGCTTAAATAGCTAGCGAGTAAATATTAGCATAACTCCAAAATAGCCTAAAAAACTTAAAAATTTAAAGCCTAAATTAGCTAAAAAAGCTAGCATGTAGCGGAAATATTAGCTAAACTCCAAAATAACCTAAAAAATCTTAGTAAATGCCAAAACAGTCCACAAAGCTAGCAGAATGCCAGTTTTTGAAACTCTACAACCGTAACTTTTTAACATAATTAAGAATAATAAAAGGGCAGGAATATTATTCCAGAATAAAATAAATAACTTTCAATATTTTACTCTCCATAAAAATATATTTATGTTAGAAATGATTAATAACAAAATAAGAATGAGCTGGAGGGCCGGATCCGGCCCCCGGGCCTTGACTTTGACATAGTTAAAGTCCAGTTATAAACAAAAGGTTTGTAAGGAAAGTTTGGATTATGCTAATGAGATAGGGGTCTCAATAATATGTTTTTTAAATATGCTACAAATTTTTCCGTCGGTTAAAGATGGAGGAAAAAGCCATAAAATGCTAGAAAAAAAAAAAAAAAAAAACAATCTGTGTTTTCATTTTACCCCTGTGTGCGTTATTTCACAACAAACTTAGCAAAAAGAGGAAGTGGAATTATCTAACACTGTGTGTTTTTGATCCGTTAGCTAAGTTAGGCTAACATATTTCTATTTGCTAAAATTGGACGACTGGCGAAATAAAACGCAGCATTTCTAGCATATTTTGTGCTATGACAGCATGGCAAAAACAGCTGATGAATAAACAAAATGAAGGGTGTTCTTGTATGTTTTAGTGTGACAGATCATCGCTTTCCTCTGCCTTTTTTTTTCTCAGAAACGTCTCCTTCTGTCAGCAGAGGCATTTCCACAGCCTGTCACAAACCCGGCCGCAGAAAGACAGAAAACAAGGAAAGCACAGAGAAAGGAGATTGCTGTGCAAAGGAGTGTGTGCAAAAATGGTCCTCGTGACGGCGGAAGATTGAAGTCCTGTTAAGTGCTCTGCTTGAAAGCATGTCTGGCCTCATTAGCTGTCAGTTGCAACAATACCGAACTGGCAGTGAAGACAGGTTGGAGTCTAGTGGTCATAAATCAATTCTCGACAGCTGCCTGACAAGCTGGGAACCAGAACGCAGGCACGGCGCCCTCTCAGCCTCGACACTGCACAGGCACACAGTAATCTAAGAAATCATCGCTCTCGTCCTGAAATTACATAGAGCCTGCAAAAGCGTGTTTTGTAAGAGGAAAATTGCTCTCGTCTCACGTCTGCCTGCATAAGTGCTCCGCGCCTGCCCATCCTTGGCTTGTCCATTATCTGAACAAGCTGTGGCTGCAGTGACTTCTGCGGGGCAGACGGAGGGGGGGTTAAGAGCAGGGCCTGCAGGTCATTAATCACGGCCCTTGACATGCAGAGCAGGAGGCCAAGGCTCCCCCACGCATACAGCTGCTGGGCCACACTCAACGCACGGCCGATGTGTTGACCCCCACACGCCCCCACTCCCAGCACCTATGGCTCTCATCTGTCCGACTCCCTCACTGTTTGTGTCACTCATTTGTCCGACAGCGGCTCCCCCCACCCCCTTAACAACAGTCCTCACACAGCGTCCTTTAACCATGGAGACCGTCTGCTAACAGCTCGGAATTGTACTCGGCTTCAGCTCCTGAAAGCAAGCAGGTCCACGAGTCAAATCCGTTCTGAAAGATTTCTGTATAAAAAGCCGCTTAAGTCCAATCAACAAAGCTTGGTGGTTCTAAAGGTCGCGTGATTAACCATTGTGCCACCTTACACTGACGTGTTGTCTGTCCCGTGATAAAGGTAGACAGTATTTCTCGTCGGCCACAGACACCAGTGAAAACAAAAAATCCTTGAGAAAAACAGTCCAGATGACACCACACCCAACGTCAACATACCTAAGATAGCACCAGGGTTAACCCTCGTATTCTCTTATGGGGTCCAGATGACCCCACCCTTACATTGAAGTGTTAGCCCTTCTATTACAAAGGTGGACAAGACTTCATGTCTGTCATTGGATACCAGTAAGATCGGCAATCATTGAAGAAAAAAAAGATCAGCGCACTGTCTTTTTATGTAGGTGGAAGGGTTACGAGGAGTTCTGGCCGTACTAGTGACCAACACCCAATCAGTGGAATAATCCCCATCCGGCCATGCTTTTAATGTGACAGGGTGGAATCCCCTTTACAACAACTGGGTCACCAGATCACTTCCTGTTGTGGGTAAGATGTGCTCTTTCTGGGGTTTATTGGAAACTACAAACCTCTCATAAGAACATGTGAATCCTACACATTCTCAACTCACAACTCATTCTACGTGGACCTATGGTTTGGGCCTTCTCCACGTTTCTTTTTTGACGGTTTGGGTGTCTCCAACTTGTCGTTATTTTTGGCGTGCTGGCTGTTCCCATTAAATCACGGGTAACCAACTCTCGAGACACAATACCGGGATAGGGTACTGGGTTAGGGTTAGCGTGCCGGTCCGTATCCCGAGGGTTGGGGAACCTTGATTGATGTATTTTTTTCCCTGTCTGTGGCCCGATACCAAGCAGGCCTCAGACCAGTACCGGTTCACGACCTGGAGGTTGGGGGAGGTCGTACATGCGGTAGGTGTATCGCTAAGTATTGTGCAAGGATAATGGAAGTTGCAAGCGTTTTTGATGTACGGTGTCCTTATGTCACATTCTAGCCTAGTCGTTGTAAAGTTTGAGTACTGGCTCCCTATCGACTGCATGCACATTCTGCATGTAAGGGGAGTGCATGTGATACATAGGTGCCCATAGGACATCGGCACAAACTAAAGTCTGATTATCTGATTTCAAGCAACAGCTTTCAATGACAAGTCTATGTACACGCATGTATATTAGTATTTTAGGCTTTTGCCTCTTTTCTATGTCTCTAGTTTCTATGCATGTTCAAGATCTTCACTTATCGCTACACAAGTTTCTATGACTATTTTCAACTTCTCCATGAGTCGCTACACAAGTTTCTATGATCATTTTTAAGTTCTTCACAAGTTGCTACACAAGTTTCATGACCATTTTCAAGTTCCTCATGAGTTGCTACACAAATTTCTATGACCATTTTCAAGTTCTCCACGAGTCGCTACTCAAGTTTCTATGACCATTTTTAAGTTCTTCAGTTATCGCTACACAAATTTCTATGATCATTTTCAAGTTCTTCCTGAGTCGCTACTCAAGTTTCTATGACCATTTTCAAGTTCTTCATGAATTGCTACACAAGTTTCTATGACCATTTTCAAGTTGTTCACGAATCGCTACACAAGTTTCTATGACCATTTTCAAGTTGTTCACGAATCGCTACACAAGTTTCTATGACCATTTTCAAGTTCTTCATGAATCGCTACACAAGTTTCATGACCATTTTCAAGTTCTTCACGAATCGCTACACAAGTTTCTATGACCAGTTACAACTTTTTCATGAGTCGTTACAAAGTTTCTATGACCATGTTCAAGTTCTATGTTCAAAGATTACATGAAGTTTAAACCAGGTCAAACTTTGACCAATTAGGGACTTGGATTTAGTATTGACATATGGCTGGCGTACCTTTTTATTCACAGAAGCACCAACAGTTGGAAAACAAGTTATCAATTGCAGCTTGTGTCTGGCTGGAATTCTTTGACACAAAATCTGTCATATATCAGAATAGAGCTGTGAAAGATAAAGCCTAGAGCAAGATTTACCAGATTTGCACCGGTTTGAGGTTTCACCTCAACCTCTTACTACTGCGAACATGCGCTAGTATCGAATAGCGAGTGTCTAGCCAGTGTGAACACGCTAAGCTAAAATGCATTCTTGAACATGTGTCACACGGCCAGTGTGCGGTCTGTGACCTTGATCATTCCTGTGGGCCATCTTCATGCCCCGTAGAGGTTTGCCCATTTCTCCAGACGTATCCACCCGTGAGGGCAGTTGTAACCCACGCTTAAACCTGGACAGAAAACAAAACCTTTTAACACATGTCTGTTTTTTCAGGCTCTTCTTTTAAATGTCAGATTACACAATATTCAACCTTAAAGCTAAAGTGTAATGAATTAAAGACATACATCATGTTTGAACTTTTCTGCAGCATGTGCACTAACTGCAGGCCTTTGGAACAATATTAGGCCTGTGAGACAATCTCCAGCTTTATGGCTGTTTGGTTAGACTGGTGTCACGAGTGGGACTATTTTAAGAGAAGATTTGTTTTTGAGGTTTTTTTTTTTTTTTTTACTTGTTTAAGTAATGCGCTGTGACTGAAAACCCACAAAATGTACACTTTGCTTGTTCCTCTAAATGAGATTTGCAAAAAGCTTCCCTGCCAGACAGCAGCTGTTTTTATAATGGGTATAATTTAATCAAAGTGAAAACAAGATGCTGAGACTAAAAAGCAAATACTACTCTTGCTTTTTATTAGTACTCAAAAATGGACCATAACAAGTTCTATCAGGCGATTTCAGGGTAAACATAATATTCACACAAGTAGTGTTAAAAATGTAGGCCTTAAGTTACACAACTTAATGCACATTCCAAGAACTGGCTAACTGTGAATTCTTAAATGCCCATTTAGCTCATGTTGTTCACACTGGACAAGCATATTTTTCTACTGTTTACTAGCTCACGTCTGCCAGTTTTTGTTGGAAAAAGGTTCGATTCAAAATATCAAAGCAGTGCAAATCTGGTGAATCTCGCTCCTGGTCCACAGCTTTATTCCAATATATGGTATATAACTTGGTGTCATAGAATTCCTGCCAATAACCACAATTGTTAATTTCTCCTTCACAATTAATGTTGAAAGACCACAAATTGGTAGTTCCATGAAGTAAAACAGATGCCAACCTTATGCCACTACTGATGCATAGTCCCTAACGGAAATCAATGCATGTTGCAAAGGGCGGTGTATCCGTAGCTTTAGAGTGTGTATACGTAGCTTTAGAGTTTTATTCTGGTTTTGAGACTCCAGATTTGACTATGTTTGGACATATAAGCAACACTTTCAGGAACTCCTATGTTTGTTTTCTTTGAGTCTCTCTTCACTTTCACATAAAAAGTAAAACAAAGCAAAACATTCTCATTCCCAAGTCGTCACATGTTGACGTTTGGTTGAGGACCCCTTTTTGACATTTCGGGTGTCCTCAACTTCTTGTTTTTTTTTTAATATGCTGGCTGACACTGATTGAAAAACTGGACACGGCTGGTACTGGTACCCTAATCCTAACCCGGTCTAGGTCTGGTATTGCGTCCAAAACCAGTACCAGATCTGGAACTTGTACCAATTCTCATCTGTACTGATCTGTGTGCGGTATCGCTCCGCGTTTAGTACCAGATTAAGGTTAGGGCTAGAATACTGGTGCAGTCCACTTACGCTACCGGACCAGTACCGGTTTGTGGCGGAGAGGTTGGGAAGACTTGATTCAACTGGAACAGCCAGCACGTCAAGGCATGAGGAGTTGGGGACCCCAAAATGTCAATTTTTGGTACGGAGGACCTATGTATCAATGCAACACATCTCTGCATCAGAATCACTTGGCTTACATTGATCACGTAAACACGTAGCTACTGTAAAGTGTTGCATATCTGTGCTAAACCTGCTTCTCTCCTCTCCAGAATCCATTGGAATGATGGTAATTGCAGTAAAATGGTTCAAAGATCGTCAACATTGGAGCTAAAGCTTAAGTCGTAAAGGGTTACAAGGTTATGGTTAGACTAACTGGACATCTGCAAAACCACACATTGTTGATCAAAATTTAGTGGCTCTAGAACTTGGGAAGAAATCTTTAAAAATGTTAGGAAATTCTAAAACTTTCCCTTTTGCAAAAAAGGGCGTTCTTGGATGATGAATGTTAGGGTGTGCTTTTATCTGCACTTAGTTAAAGTTGTCCAATAATTTAGTTTTATCCCATTCAACAAAACAACATTGAGAAGGTTTTGAGATAGGTTTGAGATAACCGAGGAAGATTCTAAGACTGTTTTGAGAGAAACTTTGTTTCAATCAAGAAACCACCCAAAAACCTGTAAGGGTCAACCTTTGAACCAACAACTCAGGTGAGTTTCTAATGAACTTCTGCCGCTCTACAGAAACTATGTCCTAGAAAACGACAAAGATTTTTGGATTTGGGCTGAAAATTGCATCATCATGATTAAAAGACTATTGATAATAGATCAAAAGATGATCAAACTGGGTCTTAAAACTTGGCAGACAAACTAAAGCTTTGACTGTTCTGTTACCGCTGGAAGGGTTTCACCATCAACTTTGAGTTAACACGTTTTTCTTTGTTTGTGCAGCAAGTCTCACAGATTTACTGGCTGCAGTAAAAAAGAGGCGAGGAAACTCTAGAAAAGCATGCGAATGGCCCTTGAGTCAAGAAGACTGTCAAACTGCCATTTCACGGCTGATGATTCATGCTCACAACAGTTGTAAGCACCTTTGCTGGTAAGTCAGCTACAGTTTCTCACGATCGTATGTCATCCTCAAGGCTAAGAAGATTCCCTCACGTCAAACAGTTTCAAAAGGCCTAAAAAGCGAAGAGCTAAGCTGGTCTTTCATTCTGTCCCCGTCTTCTGACATGGTGTCACACAGATTCCCAGATGCTCGCGATGTGACAAAAGCCAGTCGAGACGAGAACCTGACACGACCTCATCATTCACAGATACTTAAATACCGAGTCCAGGCACAGGGTTTCTTATGTAACTTCAAGAACATCTGGATTTTCTAAGGCTTTTGGCCATGTGTCGACGGACGGACTCACAAGATGTCTGATTTTCCTGAATGTGTTGACACATCCTATATGGGGATCCATTGCAGTAATAACATACAGTTTCAATCAATGTGGAGATGAAGGAAACCAGAAGATGTCTCGCATTATCTTTTATTCAAAAAAATAATAATGAAAAGAATATTTTTTAATTTTATTTCCTCATTTATCATGCCTTTTTTTAATCTTTCTATGAATCAAGACTGTTTTATCTTTAAAAATTACAGTTTGTCGTTTATTTTGTGGATTCTTTAAAATATCCTTTAAACTTTTAATTTTTTGCTTTAGTTTTGGCAAAAACAATAATATTGTTGGTCCAAAAAACTGAGACATATATAAAGACTCGGTCAAAATTGGTAATAAATAGTTTTGTTGAAAATATGTCCATAATAACGTTGTTTTTAAGAAGCTAAACAAATGTAGAGACAATCAAATTGTATGTATCAATGTTCAAATCGCCATATTTATTTGAAAACATAACAAGAAAATTTTTTTTGAAAATTTGAAGGTACCTCAAAGTATTAGTACTTTCATTGTTGTCAAATATGTTGGCTTTAATGTAAATAGCTTGTTTAATTAGCCAAAATTTTTTGGGAAAACAAAATATATAAATTAAATTTGATCAATTTTGTCACTTTGTATAATAGTAACTAGTAAAGAAGATGTTTTTAATACAGAAAAATCAAGGTATCCTGAAGCTAGTAGGAAATGCTAATGCTAGCCTAAAGGGCTAATATTGTAACTCGTTTTATGCTATGCTAACAAGTGTTGTCTCTCGCTAGCGCAAAGGCAAAAAAGCTAAAATAAGAAAGAAAAACTTGTTATTGTTTTGGTACTAATTAGATAAACATGAAGTTTGCAAGGATATTAAACGGCAACGATCACATTCTCCTCCATTTTGGTTTTGGACTCCACCCGCTGATGACATCATCAAAACGTTAACTGCCAAAACTGAGTTCCTGATTGGTTGATGTGATGAAAAGCTTTACCAAATAATCAGATGTTTAAGCTCTGCAAACATCTCGCCGCGCTGTGAAATTTTCTCCATTGGTCAGAATATCCAGATGTTCAAAATGTTTTACTCTGATTGCGCCTGTTCATAGACTTAGGACTTTTAATTCTAAGTCTATTAATTAGCATTAAAAATGCTAAGTCTATGTGAACTTAGCTAAAACCCTAATGATGTTTTTATTTTTCCAATTGTTCACTTCCAGAGAGTGTTGTAATGAATGAAGAAAAACACTTCATGATGATTTTGCTTCATGTTAAACCACTTGTCATTAGCTTGAGAGGCTAACTTTGTTATTTATGGCGTCCCTTGCTATCTAGCAGGTCGTCTTTTGCTTTTTCACTGTTTAGCTAACTTTTTTCCTGTTTTTTTTTTTTTCACGTCTCTCTGTGTTTTGCGTCTCGATTGGCTGTTGACTCAGACATGTGTTGTGCCTCTATGGAGTGAATTTTGTGCCATTATTCCAAGCGCCAGCCACACTTCCTGTTTTGAGCATAAAAACGTACAAATTTTGTGCTAAAAAAATTATTTTGCACTTGAATCAGAAAAATTTAATTGAAACTCAAAACTATGTGCAAACAAAACAATTTTCACTTGAGAGAAATTCTCTCTTCTTTGCGCTCGAATCATAGCAGAACAGCGAATATGGAAGACCAAGAGAGACAAGGTGAAATAAATATATTTAATATAAATTATTAAATAAATGTATCATTCATTATTTGAAATTGGCATGAAATAAATAAAATTGGAAAACACTAAATTAATGATTAAATATGAGCCATTAAAATATTCAAATAGCCATTAAAAAGTACATTGAAAATTTGAAAATTTGAAATTGAAATCAGTATTAAATATGAAATTATTAAACAAATGTGTCATTTATTATTTAAAATTGGAAATTAATAAATAAATGTTTGAATATATGTGGCATTATAATAGCCACAAAAAAAAAATCACATTTTAATCACATTTTAATGACATATTTCATGATGTCATGTGGGCTGGAGTATAAAAATTGAAATAAGTATATTAATTTTTAAATAAATGTGACATTAATTATTTAAAATAGGAAATAAATGAATAAAATTGGAAATCAATACATATATTTTATAGATATTTTTAATTAAAATAAATGTTATATATTTAAACATGTATTAATTTATTTCCAATTTAAATAAATTACATTTATTTAATAATTTAATGGTGTATATTTTTATTTAACTTTGTCCTTCTGGTCCTCCATAATCACAGACATCTCTCTCGAATTAAAATTGTTTTGATTTTACGTATTTTTCTGTTTCAAGTGCAAAATAATTTATTGAGCACAAAAAATATTTAAAGATTTACCCTAAAACAGTGAGTGTAGCATAATAATGGCACAAATATCACTCCATACATCTCCTGTGCAGAATCTGTTCATTTTGCCGCATTTACATAAATCTGTAATTGTGAGCAGATGTTTGTTTTCATTCTATAATACTGGTTTTATTTTTCTATGAAGTTTTGAACTTTTGAAATGTGAAAATGTCCACGTCTGTTTGTCTACAGATTTCACATGCATAATCCCAAAACGTTTACTTTAAAAATACGACATTACTCCAAAAGTGGAGAGTTTAGGGACTCAATCAGAAGTAAGGTCATACATAACATATCAATAATCCGACTTTAGTCTTGATTTATTCTGGAACATAACTCTAGCGATAAATAAGGGAACAAAAGACAATACTTTTAGTGATATTTTTGCAATTTGATGCCTAAATTTGATATTTTTATATTGTTAAACCTTCTATTTTTAATACATAGAATACGTAAAATACTCTTTTATAGATTTCCACTTTGAGATCTCGTTCAAACAGTAAAATCTACAAAAGATGGACTAATTTTGCAGCTCTTTTTTCCTTTCTCAAAACTCTTTGTTTCCATTTGCTCCATTTTTTTTTTCGCTAAGCCCCATTTTTAAGTTGTGTCTGTAGTAAGTTAGCGGCCCAGATCAGGTCTCCTAGTTAGACTAAACAACAGCGTTTGAGCCGATTTACTAAGGATCATTAATCATCCTGACAACTTGAAAAACAACATTTCCTCCTTAATGACTGTATTTTGGTAATCATGTCTGCTTATTTCCATGCGAGCTTTTCTTTTTTATTTCTGTAGTACGTGTGTGTACTTTGGAAGCTTTTTCCTTGACCTCCCAAGTCTGCGGCGTGGCGTCTGCTCCGGGTCAAGTCATGACGGCCCGCGTTCGTCGAGAGGGTGAAAAACCAAAAGGAATGAGGGAATGTGGCCGCGAGGATCCAGATGCTGAAAAGCACCAGGATGGTGTAACCCCCCCCTGTTTGTGGTTAGCCACTGCTGGCCTCCAGGACTCCGCCGGTCAGTGCCAAAGCACGTTTCCCCGTTAAGCACCGGGTGTGTGATGCATGAGGGCTGACAAGTGAGTCGGATCAAAACCAGCTGAGGCCACGCACGGCACAGAGAAGCCATCATTGAGAAGCCATCGATACGGATCCTTCTGGTCTTTTTCAAACACAAAAAACAACGAGAAAGTCTAAAAAATTTGCATTTTAAGAAGATTAGCAACAAGCCTTTGTTTTAATCTTTCAAAGTAATTTTCAAAAAAATTGGAGTTTAGGTAATATTTTATGCTAATTTGTTATCTACTGGGGTTTTTAGGCTAATTTAAAGTTTAGCTCCTCTTTTAGCAACAGGGTAACTTTTTATGGTTGAGTTAGTTTACTGAAGAATTTTAGGTTATTTTGGAGTCGATCTAAACCCTACCAAACCCTAAATTAACTTTTTTTGGCTGTTGACATCCATAAAATGGGCTTTAAAAGTGCTGTCTGTTGGTCATAACCACATTTTTGACAAATTGAAATAAAACTGTTTAATTCTTTAAAATATAATTAAAAAACTGCCTGTGTGCCGCCCCCTACAGGTTGAAATGAGGTATTACAGTTGAATTTTGTGATTGGTCGAACCATGTAAGTTTCAGAAGTCTGACATCATGATCTGCATCTCCAGTAATGAGAACTGTCCTGCCCCGGAGCCCCGCCCCTCTGACTGGATTTTCAAATTTCAGCTGTGGGTGGAGTCAGCCTCCAACTTCCTGGTTTGGTTACCCTTTAAGCAACTGGCTAGCTTTTTTATAATTTTTTTTCATTTCTTTTTTTTTTTTTTTTTTTTTGCTAATTTGCCATCTACTAAAGTTTTTTGGGCTAATTTGGAGTTCAGCTGATATTTTAGCAACATGCTAACATTTTTGCCTAATTGCTATCCACTGGGGTTTTAGGCTAATTCAAAGTTTAGCTCCTCTTTTAGCAACAGGCTAAGTTTTTTGACTAAATTAGTTTACTAAAGAATTTTAGGCTATTTTGGAGTCTATCTCGTATTTAAATGGTAACCAAACCCTAAATTAACTATTTTTGGCTGTTGACATCCATAAATTAGGCTTTAAAAGTTCTGTCTGTTGGTCATAGCCACATTTTTGACAAATTATCAAAAATGATAATTTTTTGATTATATTTAGAAAATTAAAACTGATTAATTCTTCAAAATATAATCAAAAACGTCCTGTGTGCTGCCCCCTACAGGTTGAAATGAGGTATTACAGTTGAATTTTGTGATTGGTCAAACCATGTAAGTTTCAGAAGTCTGACGTCATGATATGCAGCTCCATCATAGCAGTCCTGCCCCCAAGCCCCACCCCTCTGACTGGATTTTCAAATTTCTGCTGTGGGTGGAGTCAGCCTCTAACAGCCTGGTTTGGTTACCCTTTAAGCAATGGGCTAGCTTTTTTATAAAAAATTTTTCTGTTTTTTTGCTAATTTGCCATCTACTAAAGTTTTTTGGCTAATTTAAAGTTTAGCTTCTCTTTTAGCAACATGCTAATGTTTTTGACTAAGTTAGTTTACTGAATAATTTTAGGACATTTTGGAGCTAAGCTAGTATTTAAGCAACACACAAGCTTTTTGGGCTAATTTGCCATCTAGAGAAGTTTTTTTAAAGCTAATTTGGAATTTAGCTAATATTTTAGCAACATGCAAACGTTTTTGGCTAATTTTTTTATCTACTGGGTATTTTTTAGGCTAACTTAGAGTTTAGCTTCTACTTTAACAACATGCTAACATTTTTGACTAATTTTGTTAGAGGAATTTTAGGCTATTTTGGAGTTTAGCTAGTATTTAAGCAACAAGCTAACTTTTTTTTTGGCTAATTTGGCATCTACTAAGATTTTTTATGGTAATTTAGAGTTTAGCTCATACTTAACCAACACACAAAATATTTTTGCAAAAATGGCATGTTTTAGGGATTTTTAAGCAATTTTCAGAAATTTAGGTCAACTTCAGCACTTTTTCATGGTTCTTTAACAAAATTTCCAGTCGTTTGGCAACTTTTAAATTTTGTAAATAGCTTTTTCATTTTCAGAAAATCCCTTCAGCATCTTTAGCGACTTTTTTCAGCAAAAAGCATTCACACTAGCATTAGCGCAGGGAATGCAACCTTTCTAGCTAGTTTTGCCCTCTCGGCTTCCATTGTTCTGTCTCAGGAATGACACAAAGCAAGAAAATATTCAACTGAATCTGTGACAAACTGAGGGCTGTTTTTCTGTGTTTGGAAGGTTTCTCTCTGCCTGCCTGTGGGTGGATGTAAGTGACGGCTTTATGGTGGTTCAGAAACATCAGTACATAGCGTGGCTGACATCTGTGTCCGCTTTATTTTTGGAGCACTTGAAAAGCACTCATAGTAGGATGATGGATGAAGTGATAAAGTTGGAGAGCGGACAAAATGAAAGCAGAGGAGTTTGTTTCTGGGAAGCAGCTTGCGAACTGTAACTTAGATACGAGTCGGAGAAAATATCAGGGCAGATGGTCGCAATTTACGAGTGAGCTTAATGATTTTTAATAATCTCAGGGACAAAAGGGAGCAACGGTGGATACTTTCGGGCTAAAGAGGACATCTTTCTCAACCTCTTCCCTTTGCGTTGGTTAGGGCTAATTGAGAGGTTAAATGCTTGTCGTGAAATGAATGAGCTGCTCCACAGTCTGTCATCATTAATCACGGCGACTGTCAAAGCTCGGCGAGGACTCACTCAGACCCACCAAAAGAGAGGAGAGGACGTTACCGCGGCGCATCCACGCACATCGGGTTTCATTTGATCTAAACCCTTTTTTTTTCTTTTTCCAAATGGCTGCAGCAGATAATAGAGACGTATTATGTGAAGGATGAAAAGGCTAATCCTCTGGCTGACAGCAGAAATGTGGGAGGGAACTGTGAATGAGGAACTCCTTTTCAAACCACTTCACTGAAAACAGTTGTGGAAGACTTTTGCTAAAAACGAAGGAGAGTTCAACAACTGCTGGTGATTTTCTCTTGAGAATACGGAAAAGAACGACTAATCAAAATAAAGCAAACATGTCACATGGTGGCATGAGCATACCATGTTTTCTGGACTATAGAGCGCACCTGTTTATAAGTCGCATCTGCTCTGCTTAAAAAAAAAAAAAATAGATATTAACAATAGATTAAAGTTTCTTCCTGGATAGTAACCTTGATGGACTTCAACTTAAAACTTGCATCATAAGAACGTTTTCATGTCATTTCTATGATGAAAGAGCAAGGATTTGAAAATAATGATCAGTTTGTAATTTGTCACGCGTGTTATATCTGCTTAAGAAAAGCCGCACCTTCGTATAAGTCGCATGGTTCAAAGCCTAGCGGCTTATAATCCAGAAAATATGGTAATTAAAAATAAACAAGCTTAAACATTGAAAGAATATCCAAAATAGTTTTTTTTTAAAAGAAAAGTTTTTTGTTTGCAGCTGAGTGTAGTTGAGCAATAGTTGAGTGTCATCTGCAAATGTGCGAATGTTTTTAGACAGGAATGCTATCAATAAATAAAAAACTAGTGCTGTGAATAATTAGTTGATATTAATAATTAGTTAATATTTATTAATACAAATGAATTACACATCACAAAGAAGCAATCCTTCAATTTGGATCGACGGTTCAGGCTTCCATAGCGTGTGTTATAAGACTTTGTCGGGTATTATCCTACTTCTAACACGGTCACTTACAAAATAAATAACAATTCCATCGGTTTTTAGTACTTTAATCATGTTAGTATTTTAAATAAAAGTCTTTACAGTTCTGCTTATCCTACTGTTGATGTGTTTTGTGCTCACAATTTACACTTCTGTACTAACATTTAATAAATGCAAAAATTTCAGACTATAAAAGTAAAGGAAAAATATTCACTCTGGCGTGTTTTTAGTTCAAAAGCTGCATTTTGCCATATGAAATTTACTTCGTAAAACATTCTGATTAATCATAATCAATCACAATTCAAAAGTTTTATTATTCTAAATATTTTTTTAATCAATTGAAAGGATTAATGAAAAATTAATGTTCTAAATGTATAGTTTTGTGTGTGATTTCATACAAGGATTATTCATAGATAAGTGGTCGGCAAATACTGTAACTAAAAACAAATAATCGTGATTAATTTTTCCCCTGGTTTCCGATTTTTAGTTATTTTTTAAATCGATTCCTGGCACTAAAAAAAACACTGAAAGGTTATGACCTACCAAGAGCTTTACAGGAAAAACATCAGATATTCTACTTTCAATCCTGTCAGTATATAATATTATTATTACACAGTATATTAGTGTATCCTAACACCTAATAGACTAGTGGGACTATCTAGATTTTAACATAATTTGGACACCTTTATGACTCTATTCCCTTTAAACGGCGAATATAACATCACTCATTGGTTGAAATAAAATCCTAATAAAATACACATTTTACAAAGTTTATATATATATATATATAAATCCATTGTGTAGTGATGAGAAGAACTTGAAGAATTTACATAAATACATTTAAATACAAGCGACAAATGCACTGCATGGTGGTCTACAGCTGCAGTAGAAGATATGTGAACCTTCTGGAATTTCTTGGTTTTATGCAAAAACTGGAAACACGATTGTTTTCAATAAAAACATAAATTGATGTAATTGAAGCAGGAAATGGTTTTCTCCATTGTTTTGATTTAGATGAAAAAAAAAACACATCATGTGTCCATTTCGTACAGAAACAGGTACTTCCAAAGGGTTCACATACTTTCTCGTGCAACTATATATTCAAGTGAGCATAGTACTTTCTGCAAAGACTTCTGGGAAATTTTGGGGGCATTTGGTTATTAAACACCATATAAGAGTAATAGTAAAATAATTTGTACCTAACAAAATATAACAAAAAATGTAATTATGATTAGTTAATTACTTAGAACAAAAAATTGGGTAAATCTATATTTGAGTGCACAAAAATACTTTTTGTTTTCGGTAAACTAACTTGTGTTTATCTAGAAGTTTTAAAAATGAAAGACCATAAAATTTTATGTTCAAATGTTAAAACTATACCAAAGTAAACACTTTTATGCCCAATATTTTTTAAATAAAATTGGTCAATCACAAAAAAAAATATATATATATGTACACTTTTCTTTTTATAGCAGGTAATTTACTTAGGAATTTTTTCCAAAAAGACACAAAACCAATTTGATTTAAATTTACACATTTTCTAAATTAATATGATAAAAGTATGAATTATAAACTAACAGAAAAGCTTGTCTGAAAATCCTTTAGAGAGAAAGGATACTGCACTAAGAGAAAACGGATTTTATTTTGAAAATTCAAGTTTATCAAACCAATTTATTACTTAATTGTGGAAAAAAAAATTAAAATAAAAAGCTCAATGAATGGACAAATTCCTTTAAAATTGGTAGATAGGATCACAAATATTAGCAGAAAAGTTTAATTAAAAAAACGATGTATAAAATATTGTCTGAGGCAAAAGTAGAGACAGATAAAGTTAATAATTTGTGTCTGTGAACAAACTTTTGAAACATTATTAGATCAGCAGGTTATGTCCAGATGTTAGAGGAACCCACAATCCCAAACAGACCATTTTAAACACAGATGGATTTGCACCAATAGGGGGCGTCCCAGCCCAGCTCTGAGCACAAACAGCTTCAGTTAGAGACACTGGAGCTGCAGAGAAATCCATGAAAACAGGCTGAAAGCAGTCTGGAGAGGAGCGACAGCGTTATCAGCAGCCAGCTCTGCTCTAACAAACAAAGTGCTGCTGCTGTTATCGGCCTGAACCCTTCAGCCCGCAGGATCTGCTGCCCTCCGCCTGAACCCGGACGCCGCACCACCTCCAGTTACAGCCAGGAAGGGCTGCTTGACCCCCGTCAGATTTGCGAGCGGCCCGCGCGGGTCATCTATACCTCGCCGAGGGCTTGGCGGTGTCGCGTTGCAGGGAAACGGCACGCCACGACTGCCAGTCAGGCGGTAACCCGAGCGACTGTCAGAACTCCGACAGGAAGCTGTGCTCAGGATTTCTGACAGTCGAAATGAAGCTTTGTGAGTTCGGCTGCTTTTGCCTGAAGGTAACTGTCAGGAACGCACACCTGAAGTCATCAATCAGGCGGAGTTTAAAGCAGAAATAGATCACCGAGTTCAAATCGAAGCGAGATGTATTTGACAAAAAACCAAAAAAGTATTTTCAAAGATTCATTTTCAGAAAAACAAGAAGCTGCAGCAGAAATGAAGACAACAGAAAAGCACATCTTCAGTGTGATTTATTTACCAAAATATGACCCCTCCCCCCCTCTGTCACCGGCCCGATATTACAAAAAAATATCACATCTGCGCTTCGACGATCTGCTGTGAAAATAAAAAAAAAAAAGCCAACATTCAATCTTTGAAGAAGTGTTAAGACACGTTTTCAGCGCCCGTCTGCTGACAGGACGACGCGATGGAAGCCAAATAAATACAGGAGAAGCGGGAACCGTAACAATGCAGGGCTTCCGCCATTTTTTTTTTTTTTTGGACATTTGCAAAGCGAAGCCTCTGAGTTTGAACTTTGACCTCGTTGGCCGTCAATTTTCAGAGGAGCAAACGGCCTTTCAGATCTGAAACCGCAACAAAACAGAAAAGAAAATGGCAGCAAATCAAAGTTTTAGGATTGTGTTCATCGGTCCTGCGGCTGAGACGTGTCAACGAACGCCGCGGACGCTTTCTTTCCATCTGGAATGAGGACATTTTTGGATACTTTGAGATGTAATTTCACAAGTAACCACAAGGCTATAAAATTCTTTAATGTCTGCTTGTGCAGGATCTACGCCACATCTGTCAAAGTCAAGGCCCGGGGGCCGGATTCGGCCCTCCGGGTAACTCTATCCGGCCCTCCAGATAATTTTATTTTATTATTTATGGCCTGATCTTATCCTACGCTCATTTCTAACTTGCATAATTTTGACAAAATATGTTTTTATGAAGAATAAAATATTTAAAGTTATTTAAGGCTTAAGCTGACTTCTTCTGGAATAATATTCCTGACTATTTTTATTCATAATGATGTTAAAACATGAAGTTTCTAAAGTTGTAAAAATTTAGTTTTAGTGATCTATAGCCAATCTTATTCCCAAAAAACCGCCAAGAAACAAAACAAATTTCTAACTAATCTAGTCAAGCTAGCGCTGTCGATACAAAACTTTTTCCGATTTTTGTCATTTTTGTTACGATTGTTTGATATGATTTTGTTAACTTGATTTTTTTTCTGTTTGAGTATTAAATGAAGATCATTTATTATCAATATGTCAAAAACTAATTTCTGTTGGTGGATAAACTCGTTAAACTTTGGAGCCGTGAGCCATTTACAATAAACCGACTGTACAAGACAAACTAGCTAGCCAGTTTTTCATTTATGCATTGCACTTTGAACCGTTAACTTTTGGGTCGACCCGAACAAACAGAAATTTCAAATTTCGGTTGGTTGCAAGTGGTCTGGACGTTTTGTTTTTTTCTTTCGCTGAAGTTCTAAATCAAGAAATAAATAATGTCTGTAAATGGTGTTTGTATTGTTATTATTATTAACTGCCCGATGTCATCTTGCTAACATATAGAAGCGGCTAACTTGTATAATTTTGACAGAATGTTATTATGGAGAGTAAAATATTTAAAGCTATTTAAGGTTTTAGTTGATATTCCTGTCTGTTTTTACTCTTATTTATGTAAAAAAAAAGGTTATGTTTTAAAAGTTTTAATAATTTAGTTTATTTACGAGTTAAAAAAATGTCTATCTTGTTTGGTCCGAGACATTTTGCGATCGAGTTTGACACCCCTGTTCTAATAGAAGTTGAGTGGAAATAAAATCTTTTTTAAGCTACGACTTAACTTTAAAGATAATGTCATCTGCGTAAAAGAGAACTTTCACCAACATGTTGTGTCATCTATGCCAACGGTTGACCACTAGAGGGCGCACAGAAACCTTCTTTTAAATCTTTAACATCTGAGATGTCACCAGCGACATCTAATAAATAAAATACTATATGACACATCGTAACTCGTGACCGTTTATGCTATCAGTCAAATCAGTTGACTAGAAACGAGCGACTTTCGTATCGACACTTTACGATTTTTTTCACAAAAAAATAAGCTGATTTACGCTAATTACGTAAACATGTTACTTGTGTTGTATATTGCGGAAAGTTGATCTTTTCCCGCTTCAGAATTAGCTGTAATTACATTAATTGGGTAAATATTTAACCCTTTAACACCTGAGGCGCCGCAGGTGACGCTAAATCACAAATTCTTTAACATACTGTAACCTTTCAATTGTCAGCACGATCACATAATTCCAGCAGATTCTGAATCAGATCGTGTGAACAGTTAAAAAATTATGGTAAATCATAGAACGTAAACATTGGAGCTCTGGTGTTAAAGGGTTATGCTAGTTGAAAGAACATCAACGCTAACGCTAAAGGAGATGCTTAAAGGTTAAACTTGCACATATTTGTGCCGATAGCTAATTTGCTTTAAAAAAAAAAAAAAAACTCATAGGTTTTCATTTTGACTATAAAAATTAAGAAAAAATTGAATAATTTTAAGAATTCGTATTTTAAAAATAATCGAGATAGTAAAAAATACGGTAGAGACAGAAATGTCAACTTAAAAACTTGTTTGATTTTAATGTGAAATTTATATATTTTTTTGTTTTAAAATGAGATAAAGGTCGTGTCTTGATATTCGGTTGCTCTCTACGGCAAGTCGGAGGCGCTACAAAATAGGAATACGGAATCACGTTAGCAGTTTGAATGCTAACTTCTCAGTTTGGGCTAGAAATTTTGTATCCACCAACCAATCAGAGAAATGATAAATTAAAAGCCAGATATTTGTTTTTTGTTTCAATTAGTCTGAATTTAGTTTTAATTTTTTGAGTTTCGAAGACTAAACTGAGAAATGTTATATGGTCACACGGGGATCGTTCATAATCTATCGCCATCAGTCGCCGTCCAATGAGACACAATCCAGAGTTTTTCAATGATTTGCGGCTTTAACTAAATCCATGACCCCAAATCCTCAACAGAACCGTCATCTGGTGCCTGAACTTTCCGGTTGGCGATCTTCAGAGGTGCTGGCAGCTGAATTTGGTTTGCAGCAGGCCCAGCTTCCTTCCTCTTCATGCAAAGCTAGCTAACTGCAGCGTCACTGTTAGCGTTCGCGCGGGAGGGGGCGTCATCGATCCTTTCACCCCCCGACTACTTCTGCCGGAAAGCAACCCGGCTTAAATCCCAAACGGTGGAGGCGCTCCTCAGAGCGGGGAGTCTCACTGGTATCCCAGAGCCGAGGCGGACCCGAGTCTCTGGCTGTAGAAGGTGTATGCGGGTAGTACGGACCCGGGAGGGAGATGGGGGAGGGTCCGGAGGGGAGGTGCACTTTGCTGTAGGGGTGATAGCGAGCTAAGCCCAGGCTGGGGGGGCCCCTGAGAGACAGAGAGCTGGGCATGGAGCCGGAGCTGCTCTGGTGTGGGAGGTGCAGGTGGCAGGAGGCGGGTCCGGACGAGGACACGGCGAGCAGCTTGCTGTCCATGGTCAGGGCCGTGTGGGTCCGCAGGTGGGCCAGGAGCTCGTCCGACGTGGCGAAGCGCTTGTCGCACGGCCCCCCCGCCGACACCCAGTTGCAGGCGTGGGGCAGGGGGTCGTTGGGGAGCATGAAGCCGTAGGAGTAGAGGGGGTGGGACAGCGAGGACGACACGCTGGAGGACAGCGAGCCCTGGTGGAGGGAGTGCAGCGGGTGGGAGGGGTACACCATGGGGAAGCTGCTCTTGAGCGTGGAGGACGGGTCGTGGAGGCAGGAGTTGCAGCTGCTGCCCCCCAGGTGGGGCATGCTGGGGTAACTCAGGCAGTAGGGGTCCCTGCACAGGCCCTGCATGAAGGAGGGCGGCGAGGCGCCCGTCAGCGGGCTGGAGCTGGGGTGTTTCCGAATTGTGAAGACCCCCAAAGGATCGACTTGGTAGCGTCCAAACTCGGAGCGAACTGGTAGCCGGCGTACCCCCCCATGACGGCTCCCTGGTAGCCCATGCTGGAGGGGGGCAGCGGGTAGAGCGGCTGGCTGGATTTGAAGGGGGAGATGGGCGTGACGTGCCCGGCGCCGAGGCAGGGCTCGGGCTTGTCGGGGTTGGAGCCCCCGTCCGAGCTGCGGTGCTGCAGTTGGTGCTGGCGCGGGCGTGGCTGGAGTTAGCGTGCTGCGGACTGTCCGCTTTGGTCACGTCGGTATCCTTTTTTAGGTGGGGAGCACGCCGCCGCGCCGCCGCCACCACCCGGCTGCTGGGACTGCTCTGCTCGCGCGGGGCGTCTCCGCCCTGTGAGCCGGCTACGCCTGCAGGAGAATGAGTCTGCTTGTGAAGCTGCTGTCCCGGAGGGGAGCTGCCCCCCCTGCAGCTGGGGGAGGCCGCGTGGGGCGGGCACGGGGGCTGACCAGAACCCCCGTTGGTCGTCGCATTATTACTGCCGGTTACCCTGAAACCAACTTTCTCACTGCCGCTGCGACACTCGCCGCCGCCGCCTTTACTGTAGGGCTTGAAGCTGGATTTATCATCCAGGGAGGGGCGGTGCTCTCCCAGCTTGAGGCCGGACGCCGACGAGCGGCTGGCGGACTCCTTGTCCCCCTGGCTGCAGGAGGAGCTCAGCTTGGAGCACGGAGGATCCGGTTTCCCGATCTGGGAGCAGGTCTGAGCCAGCAGCGCCAGAGGACTCTTCTTTGCATCCAACTGCAACCAGACGACACAAAGATGAGCTGCGTTCACAACAACCTGACTTCACACAAACCTGAGGTCACACAAATATGAGTTACTTTCACACAAATCTGATCGAAATTCAAACAAATCTGATCTGAGGTCACATCAATCTGAGTTGTGTTCACAAAAACTTGAGTTCAGACAAATCTGGGTTGCAAATCTGATCTAAATTCACACAAATCGGATCTAAATTCACACAAATCTGATCTAAATTCACACAAATCGGATCTAAATTCACAAAAATCTGATCTAAATTCACACAAATCTGATCTAACTTCCCCTTAAATCTGACCTGAGGTCGCACAAATCTGAGCTGCATTCACAAAAACTTGAGTTCAGACAAATCGGATCTAAATTCAGACAAATCTGAGTTGCGTTCACTGTCAGAAAATTTGAATCTTTTAATTTTCTAATAAAAATCTTTGTTTTTCCTTTTATTTTTTTCTCCATCTTTGGATAAAATCAATCAAATCTTTGAGGATCTCACTAATCTGGACTGACTCCTGATTAAATCATCATCAGGAGCAACAACTTTTTAAAAAATCAATGCAGGACAACAGACAGTTATTGATAAGTTACCTAATTACTGTGATTTATTGACTACAATCCAATTATCTCTGTCAGAATTTGAGAAGGTTTCGGTAAAAATGTACTTTAAAGTGTTTCCCTTCAGATGAAAGTGAGCGGAGCGGTCACCTCGATGCTCACGGGCGCGGACGTGAGCGGCTGGAGGTATTCCGGGTGCAGCAAGTGTCCGCTGTGCGCCGTCAACATCTTGATCAGTCGGATCGGGAGCCGCTTCGCCTGCCGGAGGGGGTCCGAGGGGGTCAACGGGGAGCCCGCGGGACCGGGACGGCGCCTCTCGGAGTCCTGACTGAGCTGGATCCGCGGACTGACTCGGTCTGATCCCGGAGGCAGATATTTCATTGGAGAGTATTCCCGCTGTTCGCCCCGAAAGCTCCCGCGAGGACGGAGAAAAAAAAGCCGCTGCTCGCGCTACTGAGACGTCCTCATGCCCGCGCGCGAGTTCGAATCCCAAAGTAAAAGTCCACAGAGGCGGGAAAGAAGAAAAAAAAGAAAAGGAAAAAGAAAAAGTGGCGGCGCTTTGTAGAAATCCGAGCTCGGAAAGGAGCCGCGGCGGAGCGTCGTTACTGTCCGAGCTGCTGCTGAGCTCTGAGCGAACTGACAGAAGTTCACTGCGCAGGCGCAGTCCGACCGCGCGGGGGCAGCCGCGAGCGCGGAGGCGGGGCTACGTCCAGACTGAAGATCAAAGCTTTGATGACAGAAACACCTTTGATTTGACTGAAAGATGAAGGAAAACACAAGAAAGTTTGAGTTTAAAACACATTTAATGAACAAATATCAGTAATACATTAATAAAATATCAAAAATACTAAATAAAAGAAAACAATAAAAATAAAAAATAAAAAGCAAAAAATACCCTAGGTGTCAACAAAAGCAGAATTGTGATTTTAACATGTTTTTTTGTATTTTTCTATACATTTATAATGAAAATTCTTTAGTTTTTTTTGAGTATTTCTATATTCTAGTCATTGTGACTCAGAGCAGACAAAAAATGTTGAAAAAATATAATATTTATGACAAAAAATAAGCAGAATCATAATTAAAAAAAGACTATTTTTTAAAATAGATCAAAAGGTGATCGGAGTGAGTCTTCAAGCACATTAGAGAGGCTGTAAAAAAGGAACTCAAAATAAAAAATGAATATAATAATAATAATAAAACAAATGTAGCACTGAATAATCATTACACCCCATTTTATAGCCCAATTTTAACAAAAACATTGAGCGTGTTTGAGACAAAAATTTAAGCACATTCTCAAACCAGCCAGAGATTTTTTTTTTATTTACAAAGTCCAATATTATACAAGCACAATTAAGAATGAATCACTTCACGTTAAAACTAATTGCAGAGAAAAAGGAAAAAGAAGATTAAAACCCCAACAAAAACAAACCAGCGTGTGCACCAATAAAGCGATCAAAAATGAAACTATTTTGTGTTTCTCAACGCTACGCAGAACTCCCTCTAGAGCCCAAATAGAGTCAAACTGTTGAAGGTCACCAATCATCTTAATATAAGCAAATTAACATGCAAACGCTCCTGAGAAGAGAAACATCGACACAACCAACAGATGGTTAAATAATCTAACTTGTCAACTAAATAGTAATTTAACCATAAAAAAACTGGAGTTTATCCTCATGTGCACGTTTCTTAGGCGTGGTTTATGTCAGACCAAAAACAAACAATGGGATAAAAAAACAGTTGCTGGCCTTCTAAAACAACAACCAAACCTCTTAGCCTGTTACACTGAATGACAAAATGCAAAAGGGTTTGGATTTGGACAAAGCCTACTGTTTACATAACTATGACATGAAAAAAGAAAGACTCAAGAGTTTAAATCACCTTTTATACCCATATATCTATATACATATTAAGTACTTACAGAAATATAACAAGGTAATAGAAACAATAACATAAATAATGCAATGCAAAAATGAAATTTAAGGAATCTCCATGAACAGAACATGAGACATTTTAACAGCCAAGTAAACATGAAGCAAACTGTAAATACTAAACTCTACTCTCATTCAAGCCAACAACAAATAGTTAAACATCAGCGAATCAAAACTCCTGTATTTGATTAAGAAAACCAAGGAAGTGTAGAGAAACTGATGGATGGATAAACAAAGGGATGGATAGAAAAAATGTTTAGCTAGACTGATAGATGGACGGAGAGGTGGATGAATGGATGAAAAGATAAATAAATGACTGGAATGATAGAGAGATAAATGGATGGGTGGATGGATGATCGATAAACTGAATGATGGATGGATAAATAAATTGACGGACGGACAAACGGACAGATGCATGGATGAATGGATTGATAAACAGATGAATGGATGACAAATATGTTGATGAATGGGTGGATGGATGGATGAGTAAGTTGGTTGATGATGGATGAATGAGTAAGGAAGGAAGGATGGACGGATGGATGAATGAACTGAAAAATGGATGGACAGATGGATGGATGGATCGATGCATTGATAAATGGATGGATGGATGGACAGATGGATGGAAGGATGGATAGAAGGATGGATGGATTAATGAATTGAAAAATGGATGGATGAGTAAGTTGGTTGATGATGGATGGATGAGTAAGGAAGGAAGGATGGACGGATGGATCAATGAATTGAAAAATGGATGGACGGATGGATGGATGGATCGATGTATTGATAAATGGATGGATGGATGGACAGATGGATGGAAGGATGGATAGAAGGATGGACGGATGGATGAATGAATTGAAAAATGGATGGATGGATGGACGGATGGAAGGAAGGATGGATAGAAGGATGGATGGATGGATGGATTATTGAATTGAAAAATGGATGGATGAGTAAGTTGGTTGATGATGGATGGATGAGTAAGTTGGTTGATGATGGATGGATGAGTAAGGAAGGAAGGATGGATGGATGGATGAATGAATTGAAAAATGGATGGATGGATGGATAGACGGATGGAAGGAAGGATGGATAGAAGGATGGATGGATGAATGGAAGGATGGATGGATTAATGAATTGAAAAATGGATGGATGGATGGATGAATGGATAGAAGGATGGATGGATGGATGGATGAATGAATTGAAATATGGACGGATGGATGGATGGATGGATGGATAGGCGAATGGATGGAAGGATGGATGGATGATGGATGAATGAATGAATTGAAAAATGGATGGAAAGATGGATGAATTGATAAACAGATGGACGGATGGTTGGATGGGTGGGTGGATGGAAGGAAGGATGGATGAATGGATGGATGAATAGAAGGAAGGATGGATGGATGGATGGATGGAAGGATGATGGATGGATAAAAGGATGGATGGATGATGGATGAATGAATGAATTCAAAAATGGATGGACGGATGGATGGATGGATAGATGGATGGATGGATGGACAGACAAAGCGTTAATTTCCAACATCTGAGTAAGAGAATTATCCGTCAGTTTCTCAGGAAGTTTCCTCTGACAGTCGAGATGTTTTATTGCCTGATCAGCAGAACTTGGAGGTTCTGTTTTCTTCTCTCCAACACCCGGTAAAGTCAACGACAATCAAACATCTTTGATCAAACGCAAGATGTTACGTTTCGTGGCCTACTTCCTGTGATAATTACTTGAGCCCGTCGTAGGCGTGAACCCGGAGCACATCATGTTCCCTCCTCATGTTTGTCACAGAATCACAGTCTAAACAAAAAGACTCTTATTAGTTTTCTCACAACAAGAACCGTCTTTGCGCTTGAAAATCGAAGGCAGGTTACGCTCTCTACTCAAACTCTTCAGACGATTTTCTCCTTCTGGCGTTGAACTAATCCGAGCACAAAAAATAAAAATCATTACACGGAACAAGTCTCCGAGGAGACTAATTTCTGTTATTAATTTATGGCATTTTTGCCGGGGAAGGAAAACGTGATAAAGACAGATCACCTCTATATTAGTGGTTACATAAATCTGGAATTTTAATAACTTTATTGCATTACCGCCTTGCTGACTGACTTTGCAATGAGCTAATTTTGCTAAACTAATTATACAATGAATTGGTTAAAGTACTTAAAAATTACGGCTGACAAGAACTATTAGCTGGAACCCAAAAATAGTCTGAGTCTGAGGGGATTTGATTTTGTGAATCCTCTGCAGCCTCAATTGAATGCAAAAAAAAAAAAAAAGTCATCCCTAATCCCTCATAACCTGCGGGCAAAAAGCTGCATAATGTGAATTAGCTGACGGATATTAGTACACGACTCACAGGCTGCTCGTTTATCTTCAACGTGAGGAGAGTGCGATCAATGGAAGCAGGTTTCCTTCAAAACTGGAGAATTCCCCGCCGCAGCTGAAATCAGGATTAGGTTACTAAAAAAATAACATTTGGGTAGAGTAACTGGTGCCTTGACCTCTTGGCCTGGACAGCGACGCGGCTACTTACAGCCATCCATCACTGTCAGGCTTGTGATAAGAGGCAGAGAGCGGGAGCAGCGTCTAATCAGGAAACAAGGTCACGGTCTGCAGCTCCGCGGGAGACGGCGGCAACAGAGGCCGAGAGACGCTCCGGGACAGGAGAGCATGTCCAAAAACACTCCGAGACGAGAGAGGAGAGTCTGCCGGACGAAGGTACGCGGGAGGAAAGACAGAACGAGGCAGAGAAGCCGACGGAGGTCAAGCATGAGGAACCGGGCCACCACGAACAATGGAGCTCCTGTCTTTCATTTCTCATGACTCGCAGTCGCCTTGAAGTTGGTCGGACAAAGTGTTTTCCTGTTGTTGCTCAGTTTGCGATAGCTTTCCTTTTGTTCGCTTCGTCTTAAACAAAAGCAGCTACAAAAACAAGAAAAACAAGTGAAAAAAATCCTCTGTGAAGCCTTACAGGACACAAATGGTGTTAAAACAAAATACTGATAGTTATTTCTTTGTTTACAAGAGTATTTAGTAGTTTCAATTCAAATAATTCATTACTAAAACACTTTTGTTGAACGTATTAGGTGCAGGAATATGAAACTTAGACCAGGTTACATTTCCAGAAATATATATAAAAAACAAACAAAACACAATTGTCTCCTCACATGTTCAATCTAACGACATTCAGTGTTCAATCCTTTATTTTAGAAATATCCATCATTTGTGAAATCTGCAGTAATCTTATTTATTTTATTCTTTTACAATATACTTAGGTAGGTGGCCAAGTATTAGGCCAACCAAAAAAAAGTAATATTACGAGATTTTTTCTCAAAAATGAACAATTTTAAATCTCGTAAACTTAAGACTTTAAATCTCGTGAATTTACAACATTAAATTTAATACATTTACGACTTTATATCTCATAAATTAACAACTTTAAATCTCGTAAATTTACTACTTTAAATCTCGTAAACTTAAGACTTTAAATCTCGTGAATTTACAACTTTAAATTTTGTAAACTTAAAACTTTAAATCTCATAAATTTACTACTTTAAAGCTCGTAAATTTACTACTTTAAAGCTCGTAAATTTACTACTTTAAATCTTGTAAGCTTAAGACTTTAAATCTCATAAATTTACTACTTTAAAGCTCGTAAATTTACTACTTTAAAGCTCGTAAATTTACTACTTTAAATCTTGTAAACTTAAAACTTTAAATCTCATAAATTTACTACTTTAAAGCTCGTAAATTTACTACTTTAAAGCTCGTAAATTTACTACTTTAAAGCTCGTAAATTTACTACTTTAAAGCTCGTAAATTTACTACTTTAAATCTTGTAAGCTTAAGACTTTAAATCTCGTGAATTTACGAAATTAAATCTAGTAAATTTACGACTTTAAATCTTGTAAATTTAATTATTTTAAGTCTCGAAAATACGGTGGCCGAGACGGCTCACATGATTGCAAAAGCCACAACACAACGGCAAAAGCCGAAACACGAAGACAAACGCCGAAACACGACGGCAAAAGCCGAAGCACAACGGCGAAAGCCGAAACACGACGGCAAAAGCCGAACACGACGGCAAAAGCCGAAGCACGACGGCAAAAGCCGAAGCACGACGGCAAAAGCCGAAGCACGACGGCAAAAGCCGAAGAGCACAAAAAGCACACGACAAAGCCGAAACACGCGCCAACACAGAAAAGGAAGCACGAATCAAGCAACGGAAGCCGAAGCACGACGGCAAAATCCGGCACTTTTAATTTTTTTCTTAACCTTTCATTCAGTTTCAAGCTCTTGGTGATTCTTGAGAGATACGTGATTTTGGTAAGGGATAGGTGAGGTGGACGTTCGTATGTTGCCGCTTTTATTTCTTCTTTCAAAGCCTTCACGGAGAGCTTTCGGGGGAGAAAAAAAGGAGGGCGGAGGAGGGAAAAAGGGATCTGGTTTTTTGTCTGCCATTCTTTCTTTTTTACCTATTTTTTTATTACTTTTAAAATACCTTCCACGTTATCGTCAGTGTAAACCCTAATACTGGGGTCTATATATTGAGTTTAAACGTTTGGATACACAAGCTGTGTGGTGGCCTAATGGGTAGCACACTTGGTTATAGTCCCAAAGGGTTGGGGTTTTTGCCGTCGTGTTTCGGCGTTTGTCTTCGTGTTTCGGCTTTTGCCGTTGTGTTGTGGCTTTTGCAATCATGTGAGCCGTCTCGGCCACCGTACGAAAATGTACAAGTTAAAAAAAAAAAAACAACTTTAAATTGTGTAAATTTACAACTTCAAATCTTGTAAATTTCTCATAAATTTACGAGAAAAAAAATAAATATACAACTTTATTCTCATAGTTTAACAATGAAAACTTTTTTTTTCACAAATTTACAAGATTTAAAGTTATTAGTAAAAAAAGATTTTTTTGGGTAAACCAGCCCTAATACACTCGTCACAGCTTAGGATCCAGTTGTTGGTCACATGACTCATTTTATTTGAAAAAAGTTTCCATTGCAATTTTTCAAAATGTGTTAATTTCGATGGGCCACCTCCATAACATTTTTATGATGTGGATTTGGTGGCCTGCACACATCGCAGGAGATTCAGCCCAGAGGAGATTGAATGACAGGGTCAACAGCCAATCAGAAGAGAGAACGAAGGTGAACGGCGATACTGTACAACCAAACAGCAAGTCATCTAAACTGAAAAGAATCAAATACCAGAAACTGCAAAAACAGGACAAAATTCCAAAAAACTTCTAAAGAAATGCTGCTTGAAGTTTTCTTGTCTTCAAGAAAGAAGTCCTTCTCCAATATCTAGTTTATATTTTAGGTGGTGCTGCAGCGCTGTTTATTTCTCATCTTTTGCACAGTAATTATAACTCCCTTCTATTGTTTTCAGAATGCAAAATTTTAAAAATGGAAACACAAAGACAAAGAAAAAAGTTAGCTCAGATGATCTGAAAAGGATGTTTTTGTGCTCACGTCCTTTACGTTTGACGATGCAGTATTCAAAATAGATGCTCATCCATTTGAATAAATCCATTATCTGATGCTTCAGATTTGTTTAATGATCCCGTCTGCTCACCTGTCTGCTGACATGACCCTCAGACACCAGCCGCTCTTTTGCACAGATGCGTTTTGAGCGTCCCGTGGGCAGAGGAGGAGGACACACAGATCAGGCTGTGATCAGATGGTTCTCTGCTCCTCCATGAAATTCAACTGACAGCAAAGATTTGTTCATATTACTTCAAAAATGTGTCTTTGTCTGCTGACGAAACTGGAAACAAAAATATTGAAGCTGCAGAAGCACAAAATCAAACCCACTATATTTGTCGATTTTCTGGTTCAAACATCTCTATAGAAAACTAAATTAACCTATTAGCATTTTGCTATTTGTTTTAAGACTATAAATCTTGAAAACATATTATTTTAAGTCATATCTCTTACGAATGAATTTTTTAAACAAAAGTAATCGTCATTGATTAGTAATCTTCAAGAAACAAACTTTTCTGACTTCTGAAACAACAAAAACACATTTACCAGCAATGAGCAAGAAGTTTAAAAGTAAATAAGCATTTACAAATATTAAAAAAAAAAAAAAATGTTGAAATTTGTAATAGTAGTTTTACTTTAAGACGATTATAGTCTATGCCAGGGGTCGGCAACCTTTAACAGTAAAAGAGTCATTTGGGCTCGTTTTCTACAGATCCAAACCCAGAAGGAGCCGCACTGACTTACGTTAGCCTTTAAGAAACTTGGATTTGCATTCATAACCTTCTTATATTTTTTTATTTAATTATATTATTATACTATATTTTTTTTATTTTATTAGCGTCTACTTTTTTTCACGAACAAAAGCAAATATATATATATATATATATATATATATATATATATAAAAATTAGCATCTCTCAAAAATAATTTTTTTTAAAGTTTTTAACTTTAGTAGCAAAAAAGTAAGCTTGTTGCTTTATTACTAGCTGAAGTTTAAATTAGCATAACATTTCTCTGTAAATTAAATCAGCCAAAAATATTAGCATGTTGCTGAAATAAAAGCTAAACTCAAAATTAGCCTAAAACCTCCAGTAAATAACAAATTAGCTAAAAACGTTAGCATATTGCTAAAATATTAGCTTAACTCCAAATTAGAATAAAAAACTAATTAGAGGCCAAATCTGCCAAAAAAAATCTCGCTTGTTGCTTAATTACTAACTAAACTCCAAAATAGCCTAAAATTCCTCAGTAAACTTAGTCAAAAATGTTAGCATGTTGCTAAAATAGATGATAAATTATAAAAACAAGTGACAGTAGATAAAAAAAATAGCTGAAAACATCAGCATTTTACTAAAATATTAGCTAAACTCCAAATTAGCACAAAATTCCTCAGTTAACTAGATTAGTCAAAAACGTTAGCATGTTGCTGAAATAGAAGCTGAAACTCTAAATTAGCCTAAAAACCCCAGTAGGTAACACATTAGCCAAAAACCTTAGCATATTGCTAAAAATAGAAGCTGAAACTCTAAATTATCCTAAAAACCCACTAGAAAACAGATTAGCAAAATGTTAGCATGTTGCTAAAATTATAGCTAATCTTCAGCCAGAGAGCCATAATGGAGGGATAAACGAGCCACATGTTGATCTATTTATCACTAAATCAGTTTATCTTGAATTAAAAGACGTGTTTTGTTTTTTTTAAGTAAACAGATGTATATACATTCTATATGATCATTTTATGCAGTATATTTCAATGTAAATATACTTACAGTGTTCACAAAGATGGAATAGTTTCATGGACTGTTGCTCTGAAATAAGATATTATGGGCCAAATGTATAAATATTCCTAAAGATCTACATTTTTTTTAGCAATATAGAATTATTTTGAGACATAACATTTCCAATAACCGCAATAATATAAGTTTTTAGCTAATTTTATTATTCTTTTGTTCCTAAAAGGGTAAAACAGCACAACTTATTAACAATTTCTACTAGTTCTATCGGCTGATTTTTTTCCTTTTTTTCAACTCATTTTGAGAAGGATATTTTTTCCAGTTTGTTGCTTTAGATTCTAACATAAAGTAAAAGTTATTGTTAGAATAGTTTTAAGCGTTTTTAAATCACTTTTTAAGATACAAACTGCTAAATTCTAAACTTGTCTTGCAGTTAATTAGGATTTATGATTTACTCCAAGTCTGTTTTTAAGGTTGAGGTGAAGATTTTTTTCAGGACTAGATCAGATCTCACCTCTCAGTCTGAGTGTTGCACTAGAAAACCTCTTTTTCCATTCGTCACTACCTTTCAAGTGAAGGATTCCGTATAAAGTCGTCCCCCCCGGAGAGCCGGCCTGAAATCTTTGATGTTATCCCCGTTTTTTAAACGATATCACATCCCTCATCTTTTTGAAAGCGCTGGCTTTTCACTCAACTCTCCTCTTTGATTTCCAGCATGGCTGGACGGCACATTTGCAGGAGCGCAGCAGAGACACCGTGACGGGATTTTGTGAGATCTGTGAGGCAAAAAAAAAAAACGTCCTGGATGGAAACGGATCAAACTTTAGGAGAATAAGGAAAGAAATGACCCAAAGGTGGAACATTATTTCCTGAACACATTCATCTTTATTTTTATAGACGTAGAAGCTAAAATACGACATATTAAAAGTAATATACAATACACAAGAAAGATCTCCGAAAATAGGATGGAAATCTTTACTAAATCAATGATTGCCGGGTTTTTTTATGCATTTTTGGTTATCAGAGAATAAGAAATCTCCAAATTCTTCCTAAACTCACAAACGGGCAGACGGCCGGATCCAAGAGGAGCAACAGCAGAGCTGGAAGTCCACAAAGCTAAATCAGGGTCTGGCAGGCAGATGTCAAGCGTGAGCATGAAGGCATCAGAGAGCAACCGCAGCGGTCAGGGTCCAGACGAGGGTCGGGGCAGGCGGCAAACAATCAGAATCGAAGACGAAGCAGATGGAACAGAAGATCAGGTCGGGATGAGAGCGCTCAGTGATGCAGACAGAGCGGCACAAACAAGACTTCGCACTGACTAAAAACTGCTGAGAGTGATAGGAGACAGAAAACAGCAGGGGCTGATGGGAACTGTAGTGTGGAGACCCAGGAAATGCCAGTACTCAGATAGATCTCAACTTGAGACGTTGGGTTTTTGCTTTAACGATTAAAAAAAGAAAAAAAAAAATGTTTACAACCAGAAATTGTAGTTTTGCTTGTTACCAGTTACATTTTTCATCAGAATTTAGAAAACTCTCCTAAGATGTTTTCTGTAACCTGAAGCTCTAGAGATATTGTGGCTCTTTGGCTCTGAAGAAAAATGCTAACAACATTTATAAATAATTTTTTTTTATTTTACGCATATAAGCTCATATCAGTCTGAAACTTAAATAACAACAGAATCTTTTTTTTCTTTTCATTGCTGATATTGCTCTAAATCAAGAGGTATTTAGAGCTTAACCATCCCTCCAAACATGTTGGATAACCAGGCAAAATGATGTTAAACGATTTGATCTGTTGTCAGTGGTTAATTAGCCGAATAAGTTAAAGTCGTATTCTTCTTATCTTGTGTCTCGCTGCTGTTCAGAGGGAAAATATTTAAAGTCTAACTGCAGGATCTTGTTCGACACGATATGTATTTTATTTTGAAAGGGTATGTGCTGCTGTCAAAAGTAAAATAATAGAATATAACACTGTTATAATTTAATTTATTTGTAAATTTTTAAAAGCTACATTATATAAATTAACAGCTTAATGACCAAAAAAGCTTAAATAAAGTGTTTTTATTTACAACGAGGCAGAACTTTGGGTTCTGGTCGGAAGGAAACAATCAAATTCTTCTTTTAGCATTAAATGTTGCACATTCTTGTCTGAAACTATTCAAAAACTTTTTTTTAAAACATTATATTCCTTGCAATACAAAAAACAAGATTTTTTTTTCCTTAAAACAAGGATGGTTTTTATTTCCTTAAGATTTAGTTTTTTGATTTTTTTTCTTTTATTTTCTTTAAATTTAACCACCATCAAAATGTTTTATCATTCTCTGTTTTTATATAGATATAAATAAAATTAGTCCATTGCTCAGGATTAGTTCATTTAATTAACTTTTAGATTTTTTTTTATGTTGCAAAAACATTTTCATTTTCTTTGGTGTTCCTCAGGGTTCTGATTAGGATCCACCTTCTTTTTCCTAAATTGGTTCCGTCTAGGCTTTTCTCCGAGCTCATTTGGAAACACAAAAGCTCTGCACCGTTTTGTCAAACTTTTTGTCAAGTTCAGAGCAAACGGGTAAAACAGAAGCTCCTGTCTGACATTCAACTCCTCTTTTTTTGTTTTCGTTGATGTCAGGAGGACTGATTGCAGCCGCTCGCCCTGAAGGTATTAAACAAGCCCACTGGCTGCTGTCTGCAGCCTCGGAGATGTAATCATTTACCGCTGATCTCCTTCTGCTCCTAACAGATGTAAGTGAAGGTCAGGCTTATCACTCCTGTCAGACATACGCCACACATTTATTCTGAACTGGAAGGTGGATCACAACACAAGCGCTTGAAGAGGATTTCTCTGCGTTTGAGTAAAAACCTCTTCCTGTAATGTCAGACAGAGTTTAAAGATCAAAATCTCGGCTCTTTGTGTTTCTGAGAGGAAACCAGAATGTCCTCGTCTGAACTAACTCTTCCTCTGAATATCCCGAACATCCACGTCATAACAGTTCTGACTTTAATGAGCAAAGTTAGCCACAAGGGGGCGGTGTGGCATACAGCAAACTTAAGTTTCTAAAATGTCAAATTCGTAAATAAGTCTGCTGTACTTTTCAACCAGAGCTTTAGCTCCAGCGTTCATCTGCTTCAAATTACCGTAACTCTTCAACCGTTCACCCAATTAACGTAATTCCAACGGATTCTGAAGATGAGAAAAACAGATTTGCCCCGATATACAATTTACAGCGGTAAAGTGAAGTAAAGGGTTAAACGAATTCAGATGTACTAAAATGGTTATTTTAGCTGTAAAAGCAGCAGAGTTGTATTCTTGTTTACCAAGCTGCAGTGGATGCAGTTTATTCATTTTTAAACCAATTTACTAGGTTTTACTACTTTTATTTTTTTGAAAAACTGTGCATTTTTTGACCATTTGAGACAAACTTTTTGCTCTATTTTTTAAAAATCTATTTTGTTTTGTAATTTTTAAACATTGAGGTGTTAAATTTAATTCATTTATTCTAATATCAGGATATAAAAACCTCATTATCAGTTTATTGTGCTTCACATTTCTTTGAGACCACATTCAGTATGAGTAAAATACTTTAAAAATCTGATTCTTTTATACTTTTACTCATGTATTATTGAAATTGGTGATTTGTAATGGAATCATTTTTACAGTAAGGAATCTGTACTTTTCCTCAAGTATGGTTTACAACTCTGGTAATGACACACCATCAGTATTAAAACATAAAGGCAATAATCCCAGGAGCTAAAGTTCTGGATCATGTCCACAAAGATGAAGAACCGGACCAGGAACTCTGTCGTCCCATCCTGAGCTGATCTCACGGAGAAAGTAACTGGAGGAGAATCCGAAACTATGAGAGGAAGTGGTCGAGGTAATTCAGCTTTGATAGCTTTATTTACTTAACCCTTCTCACAGGCCTCATTCATAACTGTCAGGAACAAATCCACGCACCATTAAGAAACCCAAACGTGAGCTCCTCCAAACGCACCCCTGCTTTGGGACATAATCACCAGTCGGCGGGGTCCATCTCTGCCCTAAACACTCCACTCCGCCGTTCGGGCACCACATCTGTCATCCATCAGCGGCTCCGCCTCCAGAGTCTGTTGGTAAATAATCTGTTTTCGTGATATTTTAGGTTAGAAAGCTTTAAACTCCACGGACGGGATCTTCACGATCGTTTGTCCCGGCAGGCTCAGGTGTTGAGCGGGACGGAGGCGAGCATATTGTTCCTGTCAGTCATTGAGGATGGGGGGGGGGGGGTGGGGGGGTGCTGTCAAAGCCCTTGTCAGGCTTTCGTGTTACAAGGACGGAAGAGCTCAATTAAAAGGACATTACTGTGCGAGTAAATTAAAGAAACGCTTCGTCTTCTGACTGAAGGGATCCAGACTGAGGATGCGTTTGTTGTTAAAGAGCTCCGGGAATGTCAAATCCGTCTTCCTGCGGAGAAATATTCATAACTGTCAACTCGTTCTTCCTTGTTTTTGACGGTCAGAGCGTAAAAAGCAGTGAATTATTCTGCTGATCACCCAGCAAACCTCGCCTGTAGTTAGGGATGACAAAGTGCTCTATTTAGGACGTTAGACTGAAATGTCCCGGCTTTAATTTATCTCCCCGGGATGAATACATGAATTTGAAGTAGTGCCATTTTTCACACAGCCCCACCACGAGCTGGAATATTATTCCGACTGCCCCAGAAAGTTGCCGAGGGAACCGTTTTTTTCACCTGAACAAGCGATACGGTGTCATGTCGAGCATTACTCACCGAGCGCTCTGACGCTGGGTGAAATATTTTCGAGGCTGACCTCGGATTTCTGCTGAAGTAGGACGGTTTCCTCTCCGGTTCCGTGTCAAACTTTAAAGGGATGAGATAATGTTGGGATTTTCCTTGCAGCAATAAATACAGATATTAGATCTGATCTCTTCCTCTCCTGTTTGGATCCAGATTTATCACTTTTCTGCTCATCAGCATCAGAAGTCACGATAAGTCTACCCTCCCCACCGTAAACCCGAACTCACTTGAAAAACATTAGCCAAGTATCCCTGACTCCTCCCCTTCTGCCTCTGTGGGGCTGGTCTGCGCTACATTCGGAAAACTTTTTTTTTTTTTAAAATAACAGCTTTTCTGCTGGTTTTATCCCCATAGCAACCATTTTATGTTTTGCTCACCTGTGGATGCCAAACAGATGGACCCCAGTTTCAAGAGGATCGGCAAAAGTTAAACTTTTGGATTTCCTTAGCAACGTAGCTTACTTGCTAACTATGCCCACATTCATTTATCTATTCCAGGGGTCTGCAGCCCGAGGTTCGGAGCCACATGTGGCTCTTTTATCCTAAAAAAAAATAATAATAGTAATTTTCAAAAAATTTGGCGATTAGCTATTAATTTAGCAACATGCTAACAATTTTGGATTATTTATTATCTACTGAAGTTTTTGGGGTAATTTAGAGTTTAGCTTCTATTTTAGTAACGAGCTAACACTTTTGACTAATTTAGCTTACTGAAGAATTTTATGCTAATTTGGGGTTTAGCTAATAATTTAGCAACATGCTGATCTTTCTGGCTAATTTGTTATCTACTGAAGCTTTTAGGATGATTTAGATTTATCTTCTATTTTAAAAACAGAAACTTTTTCTACTGATTTAGTTAACTGAGGAATTGTAGGTCATTTAGGAGTTCAGCTAGTAATTGAGGAACGAGCTAGCTTCTTTTTTTTAAGCTAATTTAGTCTCTAAATTTTTAATGCTAATTTAGAGTTTTAGCAATATGCTAACATTTTTGGCTAATTTGTTATCTGTTGGGGTTTGGGGCTAATTTAAAGTTTAGCTTTTATTTTAGCAACATGCTAACATTTTTGGAGGAATTTTATGCTAATTTGGAGTTCAGCTAGCAATTAGGCAACAAGCTAGCTTTTTTTTTGCTAATTTAGACTCTACTAAAGGTAAAAATGTTTAAAAAAAATGTGAGAAATGCTAGTTTTTATATTTTTGCTTTTGCCAAAAAATAGACATGGTTCATTATTAAAAAAAAAAAGGTAATGAGTGCAAATCCAAGTTTCTTAAAGGCTAAAGTAAGACTATGCGGCTCCTTCTAGGTTTTGATCAGTAAAAAACGAGCCCAAATGGCTCTTTTGACCGTTAAAGGTTGCCGACCCCTGATATATTCCTATACAATACCTATTTTTTTAAAAATGTTTTTGCTAAACCTCATATTTTTTAATAATCCCTATAGATTCAAGTTATACACTGACCAATCAGATGCCTCAATAAAAGTAGGTATTCTAATGTTTTGAGACAAATTTTGATTAGCCTGCTTTCAAATGGTGGTTACTGACTATTTCTGGCTCCCGTTTCGCAAAAAAAAAAAAAAAAAAAAAAGAATTGGTTCATTGATTTGAACCCTAACCCAGAAGTAAGCTGTCCAGTTCTTAGATGAAGTCAACGGTTCACTTATATCTACTCCTGGAACCTAAATTCTTAAAAAGAAGAAACACATTTTGGAGCTAAACTTTTTTGTCATTAGTTTACAGCCAGTGACTTTTGGTGAGGTTCACATCTGGTGAGGCAGATTTACAAACATATGAACCCTACAGAGCAGCTCTTTCACCTTTTGATTGACAACAGTTAACTTTATTTTTTTCCATATACAAACTGTGACACAGAAAAAAAAAAAATCACCATTTTTTTTATGAAGTCTATGTGAAGCTCCTTCTGAAGAAACTGAAAGTCCGCTGTACCATAACCATTAAAATGTCAATGTGTTGTTAACTTTAAATTAAAAAGGGGGAGGGGGGGTGTGTGGAATCTCCACGAGTTTTATTTTTACAGCTACTAGAAAAAGAATTCTTTTCCAGTTTGAATTGGAAAAGTCGGACACATCTGGTGGGAAAAAGCTGGAGGTGCTATTTTGTGGGTAAAAGTACAAGTTCTGCTCGCTTCCTGCCACATGTAGCTGTAAAAGACTGGCAGTGGCGGCGGCGGCGGCGGCAGGAGGCCTGCACGGGTTTGCGGTGTTTCGTGCGCGTTTGTGTACACGTGTGGGTGGTGCTGGTGAAAGGGTTACTGGGGATTGTCACGAGGATTACACAAATAGCACTTTCCTCCGGTGTCATCTGTGATAAATGAGTTTCAGAACAGGGCGGAGTGTATATTATATCACCTGTGCTGTGTATTAACCACTGAGACCATAACTCTGCTTTTTTACACCGGAGCGCGGCATTGTATATTTCCCCTCCTGACATGTTTACGAGCCCTCCCAGTTGAATAAACGCAGTGATTGGTATTTCAAAGCAGCTTGTCAGGCGCAGCTATGAGTCCTGCCAGCTGCCTCAGCTCCTTCAGCAAACAGCAGGAGCGTTTTTAGAGGACAGTGAGACCCAGAGAGTTACTGCCTTTGCAAAGTTGAGTACGTCTTACAAAACCTCTCTGGTGACTCGAAATTTATTGTTTTTCTGCCCGCCGCGGCCGGGCCTCGGTTCAGAACTCTGAAGCAGCAGGAAAAACTTGAGCATTTTTGCAGAAACTCTCGATAAAAAAATGACTTTTTTGTTCCAACACTTGCATTGCGTTCTTTTTATCTCTTTTTATTTTAATGCTTTAATTGTGATAAACTATTACAGACTATAAATCTGGTCCGTCTTAGATGATAGTGTGATGGTTTGCTTTAAAGAATTTCTCCAGTGAAAATCTGTATTTTTTTTTACATATTTTTGTGGATTTTTTCTAATGATAGAGGACAAATACTAGGTACTAAAATGTATTTTTAAGTATTTATCTGTTCAAATTGAATAAAAAAAAATGTCGTTTGAGATACGGCTACATCCATGTTTGTCTATCCAAAAGTTGCTCAATTTTATTCTTACAAATTTCATTTAAATTCTCAGGTTTAAGCAAAAAAACATTGTACTCTCACCTTTCACAGTTATAGTTTTTCATGGATTTTTTGGCACAAGTTTTTCTTGTACACCAGTTTACCTTGCATCCTGATTGGCTGTCCACCATTGTCAATCAATCTTTGTGCTATTCAAGTTTTGCCACATTAGCATAAATCTTTGATAGCATCAGATGTTTGTTTTCATCCTGTAATACTAGATATATTTTCTATGAAGGCTTGAAGATAGAAAAATTTGAATTATATAACCTTTATTTATACAGGTTGGTCGATTGAGAACAATTTCTCATTTACAACGACGACCTGATTAGGCATCAGCAGTAAAAATAGAACAGGGTAAAAAGTTACGTACAGATTAAAATATAAACTTCTGACAACAATATTTTAAATGTTTACAATAAAAGTCTACAGAAGTTAATAATTACAATAAAAGACCCATTAAAGCAATAAAAACAAATTTAAGATGAAAAAAAAAAAACAAACAAAAAAAATATGTAAATGTTAATGTCTATCTGAGAAGAGTCTATCAAGTGTGCAGTGAGGGCTTTTAAAGATTTTATTTATATATATAATTTGTAAAATAGATAGCTACTCTCTAAATTTTACCTACTGCAAACTATTTTTTGAGTGTAACTTACACTAAAATAAAAAAGAAACGACTGTATTTTTAAAAAAAACTCCGTTTAAATTTTGTTTTTTGTAATTTAAATAGTATTTTCCAGCTTTATCCTTTTTTGGGTACCAATTTGACACAATTTTACTATAAACAATTTACTGACAAGTAAACATAAAAAGCAAGTCCAACACTGCTATAAATCAGCTGCATTAGCATAATCACAACGCAAAAAACAAAAGTTACTGTAAACAAAGTTAACTTCCAACTTTGTCAGTAACATGTTAAAAGACAACCGTCCGACACTGCTATACGTTAGCCGCGTTAGCATATTCGCGAAATATGTGAAACTCGTAACCTTGCTTGAAACATAAATGAAATGGACTCAAATTGATGAAACAAACGTTACAGTAACAAAGCTAACTCCCTACTTTGTCAGTAACTTGTTAAAAATAAAAGTCCAACACCGCTATACGATAGCCGCATTAGCATGTTCACAATATATTGATAACTCCTTAACTTGTTAGCAACAGAAATAAAATAGACTAATATCGCTAAAACAAACGTTACACTAACTGCTGACTTCTAACTTCATCAGTAACACATAAAAGAATCCAGTCCCAAACAGCTACACGTTAGCGTATTCACAATACGTGTAGATCCTAACTTTATTTGCAATCCAAATAAACAGACTGATATCGCTAAAACAAACATCACTGTAGCAACCCTAACTCCCAACTTTTTTTAATAACATATCTAAAAACCAGCCCCAAACCGCTACACGTTAGCCAAATTAGCGTAGTCACAATGCGTATAACTCCTAACCTTGTTTACAATACATATAAAACAAACTGATAGCGAAAACAAGCATTACCGCAACAATGCTAACTCCCAATTTTGTCGGTAACACGTAAAAATAACAGTCCAACATCGCTACATGTTAGCCGCATTAGCATATTTGAAATTTGTGTAACTCCTAACCTTGTCTGTAACACAGATAAAACAGACTGATAATGCTAAAACAAATATTACTGGAACAACGCTAACTCCCAACTCTTTTAATAAGATGTAAAGAACAGTCAAACACAGATACACGTTAGCTGCATTAGCATAGTCACAGTACGTTAACTCCTCCCCTTTTTTTGCAAAAACAAACAAAATGCACTGATATTACAAAATTTACAGTAATACCGTTAACTTCCAGTTTTGTTAGTAACAAGTAAAATAAAAAGTCAGACGCCGCTACATGTTAGCCACATTATTCAGCCACACACAATATTCACGATATGTGTAACTCCTAATCTTTTTTACAGCACAATTAAAAAAGACTTATTTGCTAAAACAAACATTTCTAAAACAATGCTGACCTCACACCTTGTTAATAACAAGTAAAAACAGCCAGAAAATGCTACACGTTAGCATATACACAACATGTGTATCTCCTAACCTTGTTTGCAGCACAAATAAAACAAGCTGACATTAATAAAACAAATGTTACTATAACAATGCTAAATTCAAACTTTGTTAGTAACACAAAAAAACAGTTATACCACTACACGTTTGCCGCGTTAGCATATTCACTATATGTGTAGCTAATAACCTTGTTTGCAACACAAATAAAACAGACTGATAGTAGCTAAAACAACCATTAGTGTAACAACGCTAAACTCCAAACTTTGCCAGTAACACATGAAAAAAAGACAGACAATGCTTAACGTTAGCCACGTTAGCATATTCGCGAAATGTGTAACACCTAACCTTGTTTGCAACACAAAAAAAACACTGATATTTCTTAAACAAACATTACTATAACAACACTAACTACCAACTTTGTCAGTAACATATTAAAAAAAGTCAGTTACCGCTACATGTTAGCCACATTAGCATATTCACAATATGTGCAACTACTAACCTTGTTAACAACACAATTAAAACAGAATGATGTCGCTAAAACAAACTTCACTGTAGTGATAACTTTCGACTTTGTCAGTAACATAAAAAAAAACCCCAGCCTCAAATCGCTACATGTTAGCCACGTTAGCATATTCACAAAACGTGTAACTCCTAATTGTGTATGCAACGCAAACTAAAAAAGGGTATCTCTAAAACAAACGTTACTTTAACAATGCTAACTCCCTATTTTGTCAGTATGATGTAAAAAAACTGTCCAGCTAAACATGTAGCTAGCAAATGCTAACACTAAACGTTAGCATTTGTTAACATATTGACAATATGTGCAACTCTTAACCTAGCCTGTAATACGACTTATCAGTAATACGTAAAAAACAGTGTAACACCCTACACGTGAATATCATTAGCATGTAACACGTTAGCCGTGTTAGCGTATTAGCAGTCAACCTTGTTTGTAATTCATAAAAAAAGCCAGATATTTACTATGATAGATCTTTATAACATTGAAAAAAAAATATTTTTTTATTGTAAAGAAAATACGGTAAACTTGTTCTCTTTTGTCTCCCATATAAAATTTCGATTTTATATTTTTTTCTAGATTAGATTAAATTTTTTTTTAGCATTTTCTGCTCCGAAGAGTCTGTTGTTTTTGGCCCGTTCACTCGCTGTCAGTCCAGATGTTACAGTTATTCTGGAACGTCATGTAAATGGCTGCAATCACCGAACAACGTTTTTAAATTAGGCTGCCACCCAGAGCTCTCAGAGGAATATTATTTTGACACTTAGTCAACCTCCAGGGGAAATAGACCTTTTTGATGTGCAATCCGCCAAGGCTCACATCGGCTGGCAGATTTTATCAACAAACAAGACAGCCGAGCAGAGCGCAGATTAAATAAAAGGGGGGTGCGTGATAAAAATGTCAAGGATTATCTTCACTTTGCGGGGCGCTGTGATGTCGTATCAAAACGGATTTGGTGGAAATGATTTGGCAGTGGGAGAACAGATGATGGGAGGAGGGTGGGGGCAGACAAGATACAACAAGAGAGATTTAAGCTGCGAGGGGTTGTGTGCGCCGCTCTTCAAATGGTTCAGTTCCTCCTTTTCTGCCGACACAATCGCAGTTTTGACGAACAAAATACATTTTACAGAACAATCAAAAATAAAGCTATTCAGTCTGCATTGTGTGGATGTAAATAAGCAGACAAAAGCCCCGTCGGAGGCTTGTCTGCATTACCACAAACCGTAACCAGCAACCTTTAATGCCGGTTTTGACCCCTCAGCTTGTGCGTTTAAATTCTGCCAAACTTTACGAGCTGCGAGGAAATCAAAGGCACCTCTCTGCTCATCCCTCAAACGGCGGCGGGATTTGTTCCAGACTGCTCCATCCAGGGATCCGGCGTGCTTTTATACCCCCACCAGCTCCGTCTCTCTGACAGATGACAGATGAGAGTGTTGCCCCTGGCACTCTGGCTCGTGTGGAGACGACACAAGGTATGAGGGTGCTGTTGACTCCTGCTTTGCTGGAATTTTATGGGACTTATCATTCCCAGTTTACTGGCTTTTCCAGGAAATTAGTTTTGGTCGAGCGAGGGCCGCGTTGAGCCTTCGGAGTATGAAGGTGAAGTATGAAAGCAAAAGTCGCATATGGACGGAAGCGAAAATGGCAAATTTAGTTTATTTAAAAGCTATTATTCAGTTGTTATAAGCAGTTATTTCACAACTGTGTCCAAACAGGAAGTACCCGCTGGCGCCAAGAAGCCAAAATCCCGTAGACTTCTATAGAGAAATAAACATTCTATTTGTCAGATTAACCAAAAGTTCTTTCCTTTATGACAATTTTTCTTTATTGCAAGTTTTTTGAATTCTAAACTGACCAATAAAAGTAGGCGATACCTATCAAACGACCAAAACGTTTGACAGATTACATGTAGTCTACTTTTAAGTGCTAGGGGCGTGGCCTTCCAACAAGCTCCCTCCTGATTGATGAATAGTTGGAAAAGACGTTCCTGACTCCAACATGAAACTTCCATACCGTTAAAAAAAAATAAATAAAAGGCAGCAGAACTGACTTAAGTAAAATATTTTCTGTGGATGATGTCACACTCACTCGGTCCGGTTCTCACAGTCAGACATGATTAGATAAGATAGATGTCTTTAATAATCCCTTAGGAAATTTCAATTTGGTCATCTGCTGATAATCATAAAACAAACAATATGAGTCGGTGGGTTAAAAAATTCAAAGATTAAAAAATAAATTAAAAGATTACAGGAATAAATTAGTTAAATATCAATGGATTAAATAGATCAAAAATGCTACTCGTGGACTAAACAAGCTTCAGGTGCCAACGAAATAGGATATCGCCCGATTTCGCCATTTTTGCCACCAAACACTAAAATATACTTGACCTGTGACCTATGAGAAGGACGCCATCTACAGTCAAAATGGAAATCCTTGAATGATCACATGAACCCAAACATGCAGACGTGGTTATTGAAGTTAACTCTTCACATGCAGCGATCAGGCTAACAAAGTAATATTTGAATATATTATAGTTTTTATGGGTTCAGCTAATTCATGGAATCTTGAATTTTAGTGATGAGTTTCATTGACAGTAAAGGTTATAGGCTGATATTTGAATCTTTTTTATTCCTTAAACCTAAAAGGCGTTGGTGGTCAAACACAAAATCTTTAAATCTTAACAGTTGAAAAATTACCGTAAATCAAAGAACATAAACACTTTAAGGGTTAAATCGTTTAAATGTTAAAAATATTTAAAAAATAATTAGTTTTAAATTTTCATCAGCATATTTTTTTTTTCCCTTGAAAACTTTAATATTTTGTATACGCACGCATACGTTTTACCGAAGAGTTTTTTTTGTAGCTATTGTTTTGAAGTGCCGTCAGTTTACCGTCATCCTCCTTTTCTCTCGCTCTTCCCATCCATCATCTCATCACAGGCGAGGGATAAAGCCACAGAGATTTATGGACATTCTTCGGAGTTTACAGCAGCTGTGAGACAGATTTACTTGTCTTCACTCATGGCCTGAATTTCTCTCTAAGTTCCAAAGCGGAGCCTGAGGCGAGTGGAAAGGTTTTGGGAAAAGTCTGCCAGCGTGTGTCAGTGTGCCACTCCAACCTTGTCATCTACGCTCGGCTGACTGCCTGTGGATCACCAAAGCCCTCACCTGAAAGGAATGCAGCCCGCTCTGTCATCTGGGGAAGGAAATTCAAATAAAAAGCAGAATTTATGATTTTTTTTTCGGTTTATTTGATTTTAAGTTACCGTGAATTTCTGATTTAACCATGAACCCCCATTATGGAGCAAGCCCATTGATGTTAAATAGTCGTATGTTCACTCAGCAGGACGAGCGCACGCTTTCATTCTGTTTACACGGATTGAAAAGACATTTGGTGGAGCGGGTCTCGTTTTGCTGGAGCTGATGTGAAAGACTGAAGCCAAATATTTACCTGCTCTTTTTCAGGAGCATCAAACAGAATCGCAGAAAGATGTGATGAGATGGAGGTTTGGACAGCTGAAAAGCACACAGAAAAGGAAGCTGTCAAAATATTTCCACATGTTAATTCACTTCTCTGACAGAAATTATGTCATCTAAAGTTATGCTTCTATATCATTTTGTATTTAATTTTGGATCATTTTGAACATTTGTTTTAACCAAAACACTTAAAGTAAAATTTAGATTTTTCCAATGTATTTGTTTTTTCTATGATCCTGAAGGAAGTTTTATTTTGGAAAACTGATGGATTTTGAACACAATGTCCGTCTTGGTCACGTGACCTAAAGCGGCTAGCTGGATTGCTAGCTGAAAAGCTAAAAAACAAATAAAAAAACATATTTGGAAAGTTTCTTCATGCCAAAAAGAGTCAGTGAGGAAACCAAATAAAGCTACTATGTACAGACAGAACCAGGAATCTTCCTTTATATTTGTAATTATTGAGACAGTTTTTCTCACGTAGCATGTAGCAATGTCTTATAGGCAACGACTAACTCTTTTTTTTATTTTATTGAAAAACTAGACATTACATCAACAAAACATGGCTTGAAATGATTAGAACAGAAGTTTAACATTATTACCATCAAACAGACAGCATTAAACAATAAAAAGTCAAAATTAATAAAGTGGGCAAACAATAAAAAAAAATCACATGTGCGACGACTGTTGTACATTATATTTAGAAAATACCAGTTTTATGACGATTGCGTCTTTTCATTTTGTTTTATTTTTCCATCACACCTTAAAAGTTGTTCCGGTTGTTAGCCTCCACTTTGACGTTAAAAGAGAAATCTTCATAACAAAGTTCAAACATTTTATAGAGAATGAAGATTCTATTAGATAAAGTTGATTATTTGTGGAAACTTGTAAAAGAGACATTTGAGAATTTTCCTAGATAAATTTGGTTCAGAAACTTTGGCAGAGAACATGTTTCTGAAAATATACCCAATGAATGAGGATTTTACTAAATTTCTCGTAGTAGCATTTTATTTTGGCAATAGATTTTCCAAAACAGGAAACTTAAATATGTCAACTTTCGCCTGAACCATCAAATTATTGTCTCATTTAAACTGGTCCTGAAAAAGGCTGCATAAATAACATCAGGACAACTTTTTAAACAACAAAACAAACCCAAAACTTCATTTTTTTTTTATTTTTTTCCCTGAAAAAACATAATTTTGTGAGATTTCTTTATGCCTATCATCCGCTGAGACAACCGGAAGTTCTTGACCGGAACCATATTTCTTGGAAAAAAAACTTTTTTTACCAGCTAACCATACAGTAAATGTTTTTCCTTTTTTAAATCTGTAATACATCGTTTTATTTTTTACTATTCTGAAAGCGTTTTGGTTGGGTTAGTTGTCTAGTTTCAACTTCTGGATGATGTCGTCAGGCGCCATCTTGTCTGCAGCCAGGTCCATCTCAAACTAAGACAAAAAGAGGCAAACCTTGCAGTTCCTCAAATGGCCACTAGAGGCAGGCTGCCAAAGGAAGAAATTTCCTATTGGTTCTCATGTCTAAAAGTATTATTTTTATATAAAAGCTAAATGTTCAGTTCAGTTCAAAATCCTGTTGGATGTTATACTTTTTTATCTTTTAATGAAATGGATTCTGACTGGTAAAAAAGAAACCTGAAGAGGGTCAAGAATACAGGATACTTTGGTCAGAATTTAGAAAACATGAAATATATTCTTTTTTTTTTAAGTATAACTTGCATATATCAAGTATTTCCTAAGTCAGAGTCCTTTTTTTACTCTTTTTTTCCCCACACTGCCCTGCTGTCCAGGCAGCACTTCAATAAACAAAGAGCAGGCAGCAAAATACTTTTGAATGGATGCGTCCTGCTGACAGGATCTAAGCGGACTGTTTATAGAGGGGCTTGTCAGCTGTTACCACTGGGATGTTGCAGCATGTGGAAACAGTGGGGAGAATCGGCCTTTGATGCGTCCCCCACTCGGTTCCCCCTCTCTGCTCCTCTGTTCTCGCTTTGATGGGGCTCTGTGAAGTGTTTGTCAGCAACAGGAGGCCGAGCTGCAGACACCCACACAGGAGAGGACCAGCGCATATGGGCTGAAGCACATTTCAGAGCACACCTGCAGAGCTCGGACGGCTTTGCCTTAAAATGATGGAGCCATTAAAAATCTCCAAGATGACTAGAAATTTGTTCAGGATGTAGCCTGTGCGCAGGAATTGATCAGTCACAAGACTAAAATAATGCAGATGGAGAAAATGAAAAAGGTAAATAGTGAGACTATAAATGGTAAATTGGGTGAAGGTCTAAAGTGGTCAGCAGTACCATTCATACGCTGATGCCGAACACTGGCGCCAACTTATAACCACCAGGACAAAGTGGGGTTTTCCCAAAGACACCTGACTAATGGGAGGCGGGAACCAAACCTGCGATCTTCCAATCAGAGGCTGAACGCTCTACCTCTGCACCACCGACGCTCAAAAATGTTCAAAATAATGATAGCATTTGTGTAGATTATATTTTCGCTTTTTTTTTTTTTTCACTTCGAAGAAATGTAACAAATACTTGTTTGTTGGCGTGTAGCTCAAGTTGATAATACTTTTAATCATACCTATTCTTGCTAAGTGTTGGGTGAATGGCGAACTAAACTGGAGACCAGTTTGAGGAAAAGGTGCAGTTGATCAGAAAACCACTTCATTGGTTCCTGATTGAGGTACTCGGGCGGACTCTCTCCACTCCTGGTGGCCTTACCACCGAGGAGCTCGCGGTCTACCTCAGTGACCTCAGCTTTAGTATCCAAAAGTCATCAACCTCTGCTTCCTCAAGGGAAAGGGTGTCAGCAGGATTGGGGAGATCCTTGTAGCATGCCTTCCAATGGTTCACAATGTCCAAGTCGAAGTCAGCAGATCCCCTTTTGCATTGGAAACGGTGAAAGCTGGTTTCCCCTCCTGAGGCGCCGGATGGTTTGCCAGAATCTTTTCGAGGCCAACCGATAGTCCTTCTCCATGGCCTTACTGAACTCCTCCCAGGACTGAGATTTTGCCCCAAAGCAACCCGGCCACGGCTCGCTTAGACTGCCAGTACCTGTCAACTGTCTCTGGAGTCCCACAAGTCACTTGATAAGACTCCTTCTTCAGCTTGACGACACCTCCCGTGTCTACCACCGGGTCAGGGGGTTGCCACCATGACAGGCACCAGAGATCTTGTGACCACAGCTCTGGAGAGCAGCAGAGACGATGGAGGTGGAGAACATGGTAAACTTGGACCAACTTCCCTCGGTACTTATTCGAAGTTCTCCCAGATGTTAAAGACATTCCCGACAGAAGGCTCAGCCAGACGATCCCAGCAGACCCTCACAGTACGTTTAGGTCTGCCGAGTCTTTCAGGCCTTAACCCGAGTGTCAAATACACATATACTGAAACGGCTAAAAAGCCGATCATCGATCTTCTGCCTACGATGTCCTGATGGACACCTTTGTGTTCGAAAATGGTATTCGTTATGGACAAACTATGACCTGCACAGAAGTCCAACAGTAAAACACAGCTCGGGTTTGGGTCAAGGAGGCATTCCTACCAATCACGCCCCTCCAGGTGCCACTGTTTGCATTGCCTTCGCTGGCATTGAAGTACCCCAGGAGGAGGATGGAGCCCACCATTGAGGCACTGACAGAGTTGTACATATATTTATCAAATATTTGCTCTGAGTGTTTCTAACTGCTCTGCTTTAATCTCCCTGCCTTTACTTCTTGAGGTCATGTACATCTTGCGTATCAACATAACAGGAGCCAACCCAAAGGTTGTGAGAAAACTGAGATACAGAACTTGAAGAACCATCATCAACCATCACAAATTTATGTCAGTGATCGATATGTAGACTTCATGAGATTAGGGGATGCCCTGATCTGGACTTTGACGAATGGCCTTCAGAGCAGAGTGGAGACTGGTTTGAACATTCTCTGTCTGTTCTCCTTGTGCAAGTAAAATCTGATTCAAGAACTGATCCCTCTCTTGTCTTCCTTTTAGAGAAATGTTTCAGGTTGTTTAAACCTAACAGGCACTTTCCAGTACCTCTCCGAGACACAGCAAGAAGGCCGGGTACTCCGAACTGCTGTATGGTCCAAAAGCCAAAACCACAGTCAGAGATCTGTCCCTAACCCGAAGATGAAGGGACACGACCCTCTCGTCCACCTACGTGAACTCCAACACTTGGCGGCTGAGCTGGGGGCTCACGAGTAAGCCCACCCCGGCCGCCGTCTCTCAACATGGGCATCCCCAGAATGGTAGAGAGTCCAACTTCTCTTAAAGGACTGAGTTTCAGAGTCCAGGCTGAGCGTAGAGGTGACATTCCATGTCACAAAATCCAAATTCCATCACCAGGGTTTGGGTCGCCGAGGTACTCGCCTTTGACTGCCACCCAAACCACATTGGCCCGTTCTGAGCCCTCCTGCAGGTGGTGGGCCCACTGGAGAGCAATCCCAAGTCACTCCTTCAGGCTTGACCCGACTGGGGCCCGTGAAAGGAGCCAATCCAGGTTACATAATGTCATCTTGAATGGCGCTTCTCACAAAAGGGTTCTGAACTGCTCTTTGGACCTGTACACCATCTTCAATTTTTTTTAGTCTAATCTACCAAACAAGAACCAGAAGATTTGTCAAATTTTTTATCGGGTTCAACCCCCTAAAAGTTTAAAACGCCTTAAACGATAAAAGACATCCTGAAAAACTGCAGTTTGTGAGTCGTTCTCTGCTGTGGAAAAGTGCAAAGAGAAACACTTTTCTCAAAGAGGTTAATGCTGTGCTGTCAACTGCACTAACTCTATACATTAATGCAACCTGCTGGCACCAACTCCTCAGGTCAGCAGAGCTGCCACGTGTTCTCACTGTTGTCAGACTCTCTAACTTCATCCCTGCTCATGAATATTTAAGTGGAGCGACTCGGTTTAAAAACTACAGATCCATCAAGTGTTTTCAGATTTATTTTTGTTAAACTTCCATTTGCACTGATCAAAACAAAAATCCTAAATGTGCTCACAATTTAAGAAAATCTTTATGTTTATATTTTTCAAGGAAGAAAAAGTTAGGATTTATTTTATTCATCTTTTACTACATTATTCAAAAAACTTTCTTAAGTAGAAAATACTTTTTATTTACTTTATTGCCAAAGCCATTAATATGCAAATTATTTTTATTGCTTGAGCTTGAAAAGAAACATTAGTCATTATTATAACAGTGGTTAGTTACATTAAGCCAAATGAATCTACTTTTACTCCTTTTCTCCCTACAAAAATCATATTTTTAACATGTACTTGTAGCATTTTTCTCACAATAGAGGACATATGTATAAAAAAATTAAGATTAAAATTGAGTTTCTGAGTATTTTTTAATTCAAATTGTGTTTGATCAGGAGCGCATGAAAACCAGTGGTTTGAAAAAGATCAGGTTTTTTGACATAGCAACTGTAATGGGCGGGGCCAAGCTTTACTCATTAGCTGATTTTTAAGGTGAATGCAAAGACACCAGATTCCTTTTATTTGTATTTTATTTATGATTGATATAACAGAGATAATCTTAAAAGTAAATTTTTTTCAATTCTATTCCAAAAACTAAACTTTCTTTTTACTTTTTTTTAAAACATGTCTAAAAATGGATCAAACATTGACAAATGTATCTTTAAATTTGTTTCCCTTCTCAAAACTAATTAAAATATGTTTATTTTTGAGAAAGCAGCACTATTAAAGTTATAAATTACCTGAAATGTGTTTTATAGATGATGGAAATATTTAAAACATACTGAGAAAATGCAGAATCTACTTAGAATTTGAAGTTCAAACAGTTAAAACTTTAATTTAAAATAAGAGTAAATTCAATAAAGCGTCTGAAGCTTTGAAGTAAAGGGAAGACGGCCGCCGCAGCTCCTGCACAGGCATGTTTCTGAAATGCGGGCTAATGAAGCTCAGGTACCGCCGCGTTCCCACGTGGATTTATGACACTTTGGAAAATGAACTTTTCACCCAGAGAGGAGCTCAGCTCAGATCCTCCCAGAATAGCTGCACCATCTGGCAGACAAGCTCAAGCAAACTCATGGTTTACATTAGAGAAGCGATGTGTGAAACGGCTTAAATCTGAACACGTTTGACTTTGGCTGCTGTCATGAGCTTCCAAGGACACAAATTGAAACCAGAGGAGTTCTGAAGTGGTGAAGCGCTGCCTCTACCAACTGTCATCGTGGACGTTTTTCTTCATGGGGAGCAGAGAGTAGGATTACTACCCAAAAACAAACTCCGATAACTAAATAAATATTCACTTTTAATGAAGTTGTGGTTGGAAACCTCAGCAAACCAACATATAAACTTGATTTAAAGTCAATAAAAATGTACTTTTTTGCATATCTATACTAGAGGATTCCCAACGCTAACTGTAATCCGGTTTATGGAAGCCCAGAGAAAAACGTTGGTCGAACTTCGATCGAGCCGATGAGGCATCGGCGCCATCTTGGAGCCATGTTGTCGTCTCTGGCCAGATCCTCTTGCTTAAAAGTTGCCAATTTTTTTTTTTGACAATTTAAAAATGGACTTGTTTGATTGCTGAAATTATAGTCTAAAACCGTCTCTGTGCTGCCCCCTACAGGAAGGATGTCAAACTCAATCGCACAAGAGGCCAAAATCCAAAACACACCTTAAAAACAGGATCAATATTTATTGAACGCTCTTAAACTAAACTATTAAACTATGAATTAAAAGCAGGCAGGAATATTATTCCAGAATAAATCAACTTAAACCTTAAATAACTTTCAATGTTTACTTAGGGCTGGGTTAAAAAAAAAAGATTTATTCATTTGAAATGATTTGAGCTTAATAGATAAAGAATCGATTCACAAAAGACATAAATCGATTTAGCTTGATGCTAACGTTTAATGTAATTCCTCATAGGACGGCAAATGCTAACACTTGGTCGGCCTAAAAATACAGTACTGACTAAATGAAAAATCTTTATAAACTCACAGGCATGACATTTCCAAACTCTTAAAATATTTTTAAAAGAGAAAATTTGTGGTCCCTTATACTGTCTTCTTCTTCTTGAATAAGGTGTAATGCTATAGCGCAATCGCCATCTAGTGGCCAAACTGAAACGCCCTATAGAATTATAATAATAATAATAATGCATTTTATTTGAATGCGCCTTTCAAAACACTCAATGACACTGTACAAAGTAAAATATATGTATATATATATAAAAACACAATAACATCACTTAAAAATAAATTAAAAACACAATAAATAAGTTAACATCATAATAAAATCAGATTAAAAATGAAGGAGCGTCATGAATTTGGGAAAGCAGATTTGAACAGAAGAAGCAGAATAATGTTTACAATATTAATGATCTGAACCTTTTAGTTAAAACTTCTCCTTTTGAGAATCCATGTAACACTCAATGTTATTAACAATCTCAGTATTTCACTAATACATCTTACAATATGTGAACTGCATCAGATTGATATAAATATGTTCAAATTATATAGTCGATTATTAATGTATTTCTAAACAAATGTGTAAACTCAAAATTGTAATTCAATAAAACTGAAGAATTGAAAAAAATCGGAATCGAATCGTTTCTGGAAATTACAATCGATACCCAGCCCTAATTTTACTCTCCGTAAAAATATACTTTGTTAAAATTATACAAGTTAGAAAGTAAGATAACATCGGGCCATTAATACCGATAAAATAAAATGATCTGTAGGGCCGGATAGAATTACCCGGAGGGCCGGATCTGGCCCCCGGGCCTTGACTTCACACGAGTTGGTAAAGTTGAATTTAGAGATTCGTTAAAGTCCCACAGAATTTCAGAATTTTCACATCATGCTCCAGTATAAAAGCCCCGCCCCTCTTTGAAGGGTCAGTTTTGTTATCCTTTATTATCAGAGATATTAAAAATAACTAACTCTCTCTGACATAACGTAACTCTTTGATCGCAATTAACAAACTCTGATGCGGAGAAAAGAATCTTTATAACCTTTATTACTATAAGATATCATATAGATGCAAAAGTCGCTCTTCTCTTCATAACAATCGGTTGATTTTATAAACACTTTGCTACGACAAAGTGTTGCACATTAACGCATGGCTGCTTTTGTAATGGGTCAAAGAGTTGCTGATATTCAGAAAACGACAACACTGCAGCTCCAAAGACTTAAAGAGTTAAAAACATGAATAAACTTTTCAGGTTGGACAAAAAGAACACAACCTTTTAACACCTAAATAACAAACAAACTTTGACATACCTGCAGCTCTTTGACGATTTACAATATAAACCTAAATATAACAGATTCTGAAGCTACAAAAGAGTAAATTTGCCACTTTTCTGCTTTTTTAAATCTTATTATTAAAATCAAGAAATTGCCAATTAGTATTTATGCTTAAAAAATATATCTTCATAGTGTAAGAGAAAGAATTGAAAACAGTCATTTATTTTTCTCCCATTAGTTTCTCCACCACAGCTTTCATTAAACTCTCATTAACATTAATATTTGTGCAAATTAGAAGATCCAACAACGTGTGCATTTTCTAGTTTTATTTTTTACCAGTTTTAAGACTGCTTGTAGGCTCTTTAAGGTTGTGTTAACACTTGTGGCTGACACACAACAGCAAACCACGGCTCCCGGTGGGACCCACCGAGTCTTGGCAGCACAAAAATTCAGAGTTGTTGGTTTCAGAGCAAGAATTCCATGAGAAGCTTTTCAGAATAATAACATTCCGGTACCAGAGATCTGTAACCTTTAATGCTAAAGGAGCCATTTGGTCCAGATTCTAATGGAACACAATCCACCGTAGCGTTTAGACAAATATACTTTGTTTTTGTTTCTGTGGCCGCTAAGTTGGTCATTTGCAAAGCTTTGAAATAATTACAAAAAAGTGAAACACAACAGTGTTTTATTTAGACAATTTTAACTTGTTTAAGCTTTTGGCACGCTCAAGTTCCTTTCAAAATAAAAGTCAATCTGTGTTAGATCAGATCCTCCTGCTGCAACAATAGAGTCAAATCGTGACTTTGGTGCTTTTTCTCCAATAACTATTAATCATAAACAACACAACAGTTGTGTATAATTTGTGCATTAAAAAAGCAATAAACTATATTTTGATCTATCTTCAAAGCATTCCCAGTAGTCTTAATTACATTTTACCATTTTTAGCTAAAATTTAAATTCCGTGTCATTTACTAGGACTGAGTTTCGGACGTAGCAAGCCTGCCCCTACTTCCCAACATCTTCCTAACATGCTAGCTCACACCCCCGACCTAACATTACCAGCGCAAGTAGAGTTTGGATCCAGATTCCAGCTCGGACGAGAAAAACCAAGACGTTCATGGATCTATTTGTCTGCAAGTGGGGTTCCTCCACCCAATCCTGACAGCAGGGAGCTTGTGGCCCCGCAGCGTGAGTCTGCGTTTCTTCACAATAAGATGGAGTTTCGTTAATTGCGTCAACTATTGAAGAGTTTTCATAACCAAAAGAATGTAAACACTAGAGCTAAAGCTGCGATGTTAAAGCTAAAAAATTTTTCTGAAGTTTTTTCAGAAAACGGAACTTCAGTCTCGGTTTCTGAACGGAAAAAAGCTCATGCTAGTTTTACTTTGAAAACCGGAAGTTCACCGTCACAAAGATATGTTTACTTCCAGTGGCGGTACCGGCGCTTTGTTTGAGTTCATACGCTTAAAATACAACATTAATCTGCATTTCAGAGCACAAATGCATCGTCACCGAATCATATTTTGATTAAATTTTTGCTACAATTAACTATATTTATAAAGATCGCGAATCAGCGATCTTTGACGTCGCGAATATTCGTACTCTTAATTTCGGGAGCAGATCGCGAATAGTCGTTACAGCCCTACTATTTACATCCCATAATGCCCGGCCACGGTGGCTGTTTTTGTTCCACTTCGAGTGTGGAGCCTATTCAGACTCAGGAAACTAACAGAGACCCCCTCGAACGACGGGTTCAAGGCCGGATCAGTGAGTATCCCGGATCATCGGGGTAAATGAACTCTGGTTCACTTTAAGCGTGCCCAGTCTGAACACACCCTTAAATTCATGACAACTTTATTAGCTCTGGCTAACTCATCAGGACGGCGCTGCTCTGGATTCTCCTCGAAGCGTTGTGTGATGAGAGCTCGACACCTGACGGAGGGCGAGACGGATGATTTACCGCCCGTTGAACAACAGACGCATTGTTCTCTCATCTTCCCGCCTCCTTTCTTTCACCCCGTTTATCCCCCGCAGCGAATCGTCGATGCCATTCATGCCCTGAAATGCTACGCCGTCACGATTTTCTCCTTTGTTTCTGCGCTTGCTTCCTTCTTTTCTTTTTTTTCTCCACTACCCCAAGCATTCCGAAGGCGCTCTTCTTAAGTTTTTCTTTCCGCTCAGATTAAGTGTGACAGATTGGCAAAAAGAACACATGACAAGAGTTCAGATGGCAGACAAGAATAAGATCAGACATGTGATGCGATATTAAGAGGTCACAAGAGCTGACGCACACACATTTTCAGACAAACCCTCTCTGATTTTAACCATATGATCCACAGCCTCACTATCAAAGCATGCGCCCTCCCATGCACCATCTCCCTCAGATCCTATCTGCGCTCCGTCGCAACGCAAAAGCGGCGGCGGCGAGAAATCTGAAGTGAAGGTTTGACGTTGGCTTTAACTTGATTAGACTTGGGTGACGTTCTTTCACACGATGGGGAGTGAAGAACGGCATCTGCTACTGCCAAACGCATTAACTCCTGCAAACTCGCAGACAGGAAGAGTGAAGTATTGTTTGAATCTACTTTCTTTCCATTTGGTCAAACTACAGGCATTTTAATACTTTCAAGACGCCGATGACAGCTCCGCGCAAGATTTATGGCGCTGAGGAATTGTGAACACATGTAACTGAGGAGGGTTAGATAATATTGCCCAGAGGAGAGAAAAATGGAAAACAAAAACCTTTAATATTGAGGAGGGGATTTTCCTGCGAGCGTGGATTGAGTTTTGGGGTGGCAGCTATGAAAGAATGACGAAACGAGGCGAGGAAGGAGAAAAAAAAATGCAGGAGGAGGGAGAGAATATGGCAGCGGGGGCCAAAAGGAAACGCAATAAAAAGTCTTCAAAAGGTCCGGCCTTGACATTGAAAAATAGCAAAATTATAAAATACAGCAGGGTAACGAAAGAGAGGAGTTATTGTGTTTGGCACAGGATGGGGAACTGAGAGCCCAGGGCCGCCACGTCAAATGAGCCGGCACTGACGGAGGGAGTTAGGCCTTGTGGTGATTAAATGTGGGCCTCTAACCTGCTGGCTGCCAGGCATTCGGGCAGGCGGAGATGTTTGTGCGCAGGCAGCAAAACCAACGCAAAGACACAGAAAACCAGGCCCGACGTATCTAAACTAAAGCTCTCCAGCTGTGTGGAAAGCAAAGAGAACCTGGCCCGGTCGCAGATGGACGAAACCAGAGTCGGAACTTTGAAGTGAACGCCATCCATTTGTCTGTGATGGCTTGTTTGTGCCACCTTAAAGGATTGTGACTTTTATCCTGCCGGTCCGTTTTCATCTTTGCTGAAGCTGTTTCCAGTAAAATTCAATCAGTCCAGAAGGAAATGCACCAGAACATCTCTATATTTCTGTAGATTGTCCTGATATTTCAGAGACTTTAGTTCATAAATTTAAGTAGAAAGCGAACAGATATATTAGGAGGGTACTAAAATATCGATATTGCGATATATATCGCGATATTAAGTCTTAAGATTGATTCTCGATGGGTTCTCAACAAGAATCAATCTTTTATTTTCGTCTGAAGAGACTGTAAGACCTTATTTGTCATCCTTTGAGATGTTCTTTTGGGGGTAGATAGGGGGCGGGGTCTGTCTGTCGTGAGCGCCAACATGTCTGGCAGCTACTTGAATTATTTAATTTTTGTTCTGTTGCTTTCAAACTATTTTGCACAAAGTATTGGCACGGCTGTTCATTATTACTATTGTTAACGCTGAATTTGACAGATAATTCAAATTCAGTTGGATTGTCAAAGACATAGTATCACTAATTTAAAGTGTGTATTAATTGTTATACACAATTAGACACAAGTTGTTTATTATGATTGTGTTCAAGCTAGAAAATAAATGGAGATATATTTTCCCAAAAAATGTGTGTTCTTCTATATAATGTGATTTATTAGACGATTCTTACAAATTATCGCAATATCATCAATATCGTGAGCCATGTATCGCATTGTATTGGGAGGTACCCAGTGATTCTCAGCCCTAAAATACATTAAGCTTAAACAGCAAAGATGCTAGCAACCAGATTGCAGCTTAGCTAATTTCCATCTGCAGTCCTTTAACAAAACAATACGGCGAAACATTATAAACACGTTTACCAAAGGAAGAACAAAAAAACAATTCAATAATAAACATGTTTACAATTTAAAATTAAATAATTACACCAATGTTCTGGTTTTCTGATAGCCATCAACTTTTGACATGAATATCAATGGAGACCGCAACCCCTCCCCTTTTGTGTTCAAAACAGGAAGTACCCACTGGTTACAAGAAGGCCAAAGTCCCATAGACTTCCATTGAGAAATAGACCGTTATTTCTCAGTCATTTAATTTGTCAGAGTAATCATTCTTGCTCTGATCCTTCCTTCTTAACATCTTCTTTCTAATCCTAATTTTTTTTAAAGATATTCATCTTTATCGTCAGTTATTCAAGTTATAAACTGACCAATCAGATGCTTCGTAAAAGCATGTTGGCCCCGCCTCAAACATTTGATCGACAGATTCTCCCGATCCACTTTCAGTGGGAGGGGTTTAGACTTCGAACAAGCCAGAGCAAGCTCACTCGTGATTGGCTGACTGTACTTCCTCTAAAAACGTGATTCAAACTAACTTGGACCAATCGCTGTCGAGGGGCGGCAATCGGTTGCAACATGGCGGTAGACGTAGCGGGAAGTGACGGCGAAGGCTCTGGCCTGATTTCGCAAAGGCCAAAGGTATTGCATTTCCTATAGGGGGACCTCAACATATGCTATGTCCAGTTACTATTAATGGTTTATGTCAGGGGGCGGCAACCTTTAACAGTAAAAGAGACATTTGGGCTCGTTTTCTAGAAGGAGCCGCATTGGCTTACGTTAGCCTTTAAGAAAATTGGATTTGAATTCATAACTTTCTTATATTTTTTTAAAAAAATATGAATGTCTACTGTTTTCACAAACAAAAGCAAAAAATATATATAAAAAGAAACTAGAATCTCTCAAAAAGAGAATTTTTAAAAAAGTTTTTAACTTTAGTAGCAAAAAAGCTAGCTTGTTGCTTAACTTCTAAACTTCAAATTAGCATAAAATTTCTCTGTAAATTAAATCAGCCAAAATTTTAGCATGTTGCTGAAATAAAAGCTAAACTCAAAATTAGCCTAAAACTCCAGTAGATAACAAATTAGCTAAAAACGTTAGCATATTGCTAAAATATTAGCTAAACTCCAAATTAGAATTAATAAACTAATTAGAGGCCAAATCTGCCAAAAAAAAAAAAAAGAAATCTCGCTTGTTGCTTAATTACTAGCTGAACTCCAAAATTGCCAAAAATTCCTCAGTAAATTAACTTGTTAGCATGTTGCTAAAATAGATGATAAATTATCCAAAAAAAATTTCAGTAGATAAAAAAAATACCTGAAAAATTTAGCATTTTACTAAAATATTAGCTAAACTCCAAATTAGCATAAAATTCCTCAGTAAACTAGATTAGTCAAAAACGTTAGCATGTTGCTAAAATAGAAACTGAAACTCTAAATTAAAGCCGCAAGCGGCGTTGGATGGCCCGCAGTCACTACCCGGCCTCACCCTTGCCCCCCTTCTCCCTCGCAGCCCTCCCTCTCCCTCGCTGCACCCACCGCCGCCGCACCAACGCCGCCGCACGCGCCGCACGCACGCGCCGCCGCACGCACGCGCCGCCGCACACACGCGCCTCCGCACGGGCTGAAGCCGCCCTTGACGGTGACCTTTGACCCCGAACTCACTTGCTTAGCACTCACTGTTGAACCCTAAGTCCCTCCCTATGCTTTCTGTATAGCTGGTCTGAGATGAATGTGAGAAATTGATCAAAAAAGCACTTTTTTCAAAATGGCGGCTTTTCTGTTGGTTTTATCTCCATAGCAACCATTTTATGTTTTGTTCGTCTGAGGTCACCGAGCAGTTTGACGTCAAGATCATAAGGATCGGAGAAAGTACACTTTGGATTACCTTAACAACGGGGGGTTATTCGCTAACCACGCCCACATTCCCTATATGGTCATATTCTATGATATTATGCCTGTTATAGCTTAAGCCTGGGATCAACATATCAAAGTCCCATAGGAATACATTGAAATATGAGCGTGTATTAAGACTACGCCACTTTGCGAGCTCGCCACGCCCACGCCGTTCAAAATCTATAGCTTGCAATACCATTTTTCTTTAGCCAATGACTTCCCATTTATGCTAAAAGCGTTAGAAAACGATTAATAAAAATCCCTACAAGTGATATGTGATTGAAGCTAATGCTAACGCTCGTTTTTTTGTAAATTCAAGATGTCGGCCACTTCCCAAGGTCAAAGGTCAACGAAACTTTAGGGGTTGTTGAAGACTCGTGCTAGCGGCATGTGGGTCAAATTTCGTGACAATCAGACAAACTAAACGTTCGTTTCACCTCTCTGAAATCCCAAATTTTCAGATTTCGAAACAAAATGGCCGCCAAACGGTAGGTCGTGGAGCCATCCCATAATAATGTAAAAAATAGCCATGGTTATATCCAACAAAGTTATGTTGGTTTCGTTTGCGAAATGCGAAATAAAAAATTGAAATTGCTGAGTCAGCACTTTTTTACGCGACGGTTTTTTGCGTACCAGAGGCGCATTGTACGCATCTCAGTTTCGTAAGTGATGTCATTTCGTTCAGCTTGGGCCTCCGGACGCGCGAATACCACTTTTATGCAAATCGGGCAAAATATGTTTGACCTAGCTAAAACCGTGTCGGTCGCGACCTCGCAACATGCACGCCATTTCATATTCTACAACTTCTAATTGCAACATTTTTCCCCCAGTAGGTTCCCATTATTGCCCAACTAAGTTACAAAACAGTCGATAAAACCCCCTAGGTGGTATTTCTTTTTGTAGCTCGTAGCAAACGTGCTTTTTTCGTTAATTTCAAGATGGCGGCAACTTCCCAAGGTCAAAGGTCAATCAAACTTCTTGAGTGTTTGTAGTCTCCGGCTATGAACATGCTTGTGAAGTTTCGCGAAAATCGGACAAACAAAAGTGCTGGTTTCCCATATTGTTGAAAAACGTGAAAAACGCCATTTTTCTGTTTTCGCCGCCAGATTGGCGCCAAGGCGTGGGTCGTGTGGCCATCCCATAATGATTTCAAATGTTCCAGGGCTTATCCCCGACACGTGTCATTGGCCGTTTTTTGCGTTTTCCGAAATATTGTTTTTGTCGTCCCATAAGCGAAAATCGGCCCATTCATTTTTTTGGCGAGAACGCTCGCCGTGATGTCATCGTTTTGGGCGGGGTAACGCGCACTATGCCAAAAATTCATTTTCAATTTTCCCTAGGTGTGGTCCGATTTTGAGGTACTTTTCGTTCATGTGGCGGGGGTGTAATTTTCGTTCAAAGGCGCAGAAATTTTACGTTTTTTGACTCTAAGCAAAAACAATATGGTCCTTGCAGTCAGTAGACTGCTGCTGCGGGCCATAATTATTCTAAAAACCCCAGTAGGTAACACATTAGCCAAAAACGTTAGCATGTTGCTAAAATTGAAGCGGAAACTCTAAATTATCCTAAAACTCCCACTAGAAAAAAAATTAGCCAAAAACGTTAGCATGTTGCTAAAATAGATGATAAATTATCAAAAAAAAATTCAGTAGATAAAAAAATACCTGAAAACATTAGCATTTTACTAAAATATTAGCTAAACTCCAAATTAGCATAAAATTCCTCAGTAAACTAGATTAGTCAAAAACGTTAGCATGTTGCTAAAATAATAGCTAATCTTCAGCCAGAGAGTCACCATGGCGAGATAAAAGAGCCACATGTGGTCTATGCCGTCAACTACTATACACAAGGGCAACATTTGATGGAGAAATACCCGTCTGTTAGTGTCTATGCGTGCAGGACTGATGCTCAGAACCGATTTTTGGCAGACAGTGAAAACTGCAAAAGTCTGGGATGTTCTTGAGATTCCCTGGAAGTCCATACTGTTCTTTGACAGCTCTATAGAATAAGGCCAAACCGAGAGACTTTTATAAAAACGTCAAAAATGTCCACTAACGGCAACTTTATTCATCGTGATAACCAGAACTCCACAGATGTCAGTGATTCGAAGCAGAAAACCAGGATTTCACCGAAAAAGTCCCACTCCTACCATATCTTTTTTTAATCATGAAATCGTTCCCGGTGATCTTTTAATTACGCAGTTTTTAGCCCAAATCAAAAAGCCTTTGTCGTTTTAAAGACATTTAATCCTGAAGTGGAAAAGATGTTTCTAGTTCGAGTAAACTCACAAGGAAGAAAAGCGTTTTTTTGAACCTGCTTAAAAGTAAAATGCTGTTGAAGATGAACGAGTCAGAAGTGACAGCATGATGACTCTTGTGAAAACACAATTAGAATTTCAAATTTCAAAGTCAAATGAGACAAAGAGCAGCTCCAGACTGTCACCATCAATCTTCCCGCGTTCTGCTGGTCTTTCTTGACGTGGTGTCAAAGCCGGCGCTCATCCAGAGGTTTGAACTCGCGGGATGTCGCTCCGAGCAACGCGGCTAACGTTTCAGCGCCGCTCAGGAACCCGACAAGGGACGGCGTTGACAAGACTCAAATTTGAGATTTTTGTGCTTGACACTGAAGATGATGTCTTCCTTATTTCACCACTTCTGATATGAAAATACTAGCTGAAGCTCGGCAGATGTTTCCAGGCGGTGAAACGGGGATAGACGGGCAACGCAGAGACGTACACGAAATCTGCCACGCCGACGGTTTGAGTTCATCGCTCAGAGCTAACGGATGACAGCGGCAGCATGAGTGTTGGGCTAATCTTTGAGAATGACAAGAGCGACGGAAGGCAAAGAAGCAGAGAAGTGAAGAAGCCTTTTGTACTTTGAAAGCCTCTTTCATGGCAAACCTCTGTCATCAAAGCTCCTCAGATCTATTTCATCTTCTCGTCACTCTGATTCCTGCCTTGGAATCTCAACCGATAACCTTTGAAGAGGAGCTCCTGCCGAGAACAACAAGGAGGAACATCTCTCTGTCAGCACCAGTGTGACATGAAAGGCACTAAGCTATCCAGAGTTTGAGAGATTCCTGTAGTGTAATTAATTCAGAGTCTGCTTATCTGCTGGAATATAAAAACGTCGAGCGCAGACGGGGATGGTGCTGTCAGCGTCTCTGCGGCGTGTCTGGGCCAGCTTGTCTATCCGCCTGTCTGAGGCGCTGAACCGTGTTTGTTTGGCTGATTTGAGCCAGATGATCCTCATTGTCACACCCTAAACCGAATCCTCGCATGAACATGGCCCGAGGGCGCGGGAGCAATCCCAAAGACTGTGGCCTGTCTCTCAACTCCACATGATGACAGCAGACAAAAATGTCAGAGAGGAAGGCTCAGCGGAGGCGCTGGCGGTCTAACACTTGCTAAACGAGAGCAGTTCAATCAGATTAAAGGGATCTCATGCAGTGAGTTTGGTTTATTTTTGATAAAGAGGTAAACAAGATTTTGGCAGCTTTGATCGTGTCGTTTTAGTGGAGACCAGGTGTTGCACATGACTCCTCAAACCTCCTCCCAACAATAAGACTCCTTTAAGAAGTGCCAACAGGACAGCAGCGACCTACAGAGGACACGAGCGCTTTTAGGAATTGTCATGGCTCCTAATCTAATTAAGAAAGCCGAGTTAACCAAAAGAATGGAGGTCAAGTTGAGGTTCGGAAAACCAAGAAAACTTTCCAAGAAAATTGTCTGTAAAAGGAAAAAAAGGCCGGTCTGGATGTAAACTTCCTGTAGGGAGACCAAAACTGCTGCTTCTGCAAAAACGAGGCTGACGCAGAAACAATTCCAAATATGTTAATATTTCTATAGTTTTCTTACTAAAACTGCACAGATTGGTAAAAGTACTTTGATCAAGTGAACCAAAACACTTTTAAAGCTTAAAATTCTGCAATATTTAGGCTAAATTAGCAAATATGGTGTAACTAACTTCCTGGTTCTTTTATTTTGGAAGTTGTGTGGCCCTTCTGGCTTCCTGTAGAAGCAGGAAAGAGACATATACAAAGACGTTTAAAAAAGCGTAACATACAACCAAACATTGATGGTATCTGAGAACCGGAGTGAGTGAGTGTGATGTCATCCATAGAAAACGGTTTACCTCCAGCTCACAATCAAATGAAGTCAATTCAGATACATTTTTTTTTCTTTCGGCAATACTGACGACATCATGTAGGAACCAGATTTCATTAAGTGATTGTCTTAGTTTCTATGGCAACCACTCTCACCAATCGGGGTGAGGCCACACCATTATCGCTTAAAAGCAGGCTACATGAGATTAGTTAAACGTTTCACGTGTTGGATGCGGAGGCCGGTAGGCTCCACCCACTTTGAGTCTGAACGGTTGCTTCTGTTAAGTTGGGCTGCCATGATTAGTCGACTAATCGACAACTAATCGACTATTAATATAGTCGACGACAAATTTAATAGTCGATTAGTCGTTACTTTATATTATATGGAGTCAGAGTGTTGTAAAGTTGAAAGTTATAATGGCCTTTTTGGACTATTTTGGCATCTATTAAAGGTTTTTTAGGCTATATTGAAGTTTAGCTAAAATTTCAGCTACACGCTAGCTATTTTGGCTTACATGGGCTTTTAAAAAAAAAAAATTTTAGGCTAATTTAGCATTTAACAAATATTTTAGTTGGCTTTCAGCTTCAGCATTTTCAGCTATTAGCTTCAGTGATTTCCGCTATCAACTTCAGTGCTTTTAGGCTATTAATTTTAGCATTTTCAGCTATCAGTATTAGCATTTCTTGCGGCCAAATTCAGCTTACAACATTCACACTAGCATTATCTACTTTTTACTTAGTTTAAAGCTAACGATGTTTGAGAGAGGTTGACACAAATAGTGACTATGTCGACCATAAACTAATGAAGGAAAGAAGCTGCACGACTCATTAAAGGTTTAATAAACTAACGTCTTTATTTTTAGTTAGCATAAAGCTTCAACACTTCAAACTTAACGCCAATGATGGTTAAGATGTGAGCTTTACATCCAGTTTGTGCATGACCCGATTAGTAGTTTAATCGATTAGTCGACTATTAAAATAATCGTTTGTGTTTAAATCCATTAATTTATGATAATGCACACTTTGAAGGGCATTATCCCTCATATACCTTGGTCACTTACATAAGTAAGAAATATTCAATAGATTTTTAGTAGTTTATTCTTGCCATTTTTTCCATTTAGATCACAAAAAGTGGAGTATTTCATACATGATGCGGCGTGTTGTCATGGTAACATAACAAAACACCGCTGGACTGGCTCCGACCTCGATTGCAGCAGCAAAGGAAATCAATATACTGTACATATCGTCATGATACTGTAGGTTAAATAAAACATCAGTACAGAGAAACAGTTCTTGTCTTGTTTTTGTCCTGAAGATGAAGAAAATTTTGTTTTAAAGAAGCCAGCACAGTTATATTTAACTTTTTGTTTATGTGACCGGAACTTCTTTTTCAGTGTGCATTATCACTGTGGATGATCACTTTTTAAATTCACAACCAGCAGCCAATCAGAATCGATTATTCACCCTGACCATGGTATAAGGTCATTTAAAACTAAGCTCTGATGTTAAAGGATTAACTATTTAAGTTCATTTCTGTTCCTCAGAGGAGGTGATTTAGTAACGACTAATTTATCAAAATGAGGTCAATCATATTAGGTTTCACTAAAATAACTGAAAAAAGGTCTAACTTGTGCGCAGGATCCTTAAACAAATTAAAAGTAGTTGGAAAAGGGAGCGAACATGAGAAAGCGTAACCAAACTTTTGGTTTTGCTTCACTGCTTTTGTTTTTATTGGAGTTTTAATGTGTTGTTTGTAAAATATCAAATGACTCCTGGAGCTAGCATCCCAGCATGCAAAGCACACCTGGTTACACGAGCCATTTGACTCACGCATGCAAAGCTTGTACTCGGTTGGGTCGGATAAACTTCCGTCCAGCCGCAAATGAAATGTTTGTTTGGACCCAGGCTGCTCCCTACAGGAGAGGCTCCGGCTGAGGAGGTTCTGGGTTTGAGAGTCTAGATTTTAACTTCAAATTAAAAACCTTAAAAAAAAAAAAGAGGAACAATTCTTTGACAATATCCAGTGATTTTGAAAACAATGGCTTTGAACATTTTCCAGAGTTTAGTTCATCTAAGCTATGGGTGTCAAACTGAATCGCACAGGGGGCCAAAATCAAAAACACACCTCAGGTCACGGGCTGGACAGGATAAACATTTATTGAACACTGTAAAACTACATTTTTAAACTTTAAAACATAATTTTTTAACATAATTATGAACTAGACTTATAGAATTACCTGCTATAATGCTAGTGTGAATGCAGTAAGCTGAATTTGTCCACTGAAGACCCTGAAATTGATGGCTAAAAACGCTGAAGCTGATGGCCAGCTAAAATATTAGCTAAATGCCAAATTAGTCTAAAAAACAAAAAAAATAATGTATCTGAAAAAATAGCAAAAATGTAAAATTTCCTAAAAAATAAAAAAAACCTAAATTAGCCAAAATGGCTACCATGTAGCTGGAAAAAAAAGCTAAACTTCAGATGATCCTAAAAATTTTTAAAAAACCTATAGCCAAAACAGCTAGCGTGTAAATGTTAGCCTAACTCCAAAAAAGCCTAATAAACTTAAAAATAAAAGCCTAAATTAGATAAAACAGCTAGCATGTAGCTGAAATATTAGCTAAACAACAAAATACTCTAGTAAATTCAAAATTATTCCAGAAATCTAGCTGAATGCCAATTTGTAAAACTTTAAAACCATAACTTTTTTAACATAATTTTGAACTAAATATATAACACTACTTGCAATGCTGGTAGTCTTAAAGCTGTTAAGAGAATTTGGCCACTGAAGATGCTGAAATTGATAGCTATAAACGCTGAAGCTGATGGCCAGCTAAAATTTTAGCTAAATGTCAAATTAGGCTAAAAAAACTAAAAAAAGAAAAACTTAAGGTAGCAAAAACAGTGAGCATGTAGCTGAAAAAATAGCTAAACTTTAAAATTTCCTAAAAAAAAAAAAAAAAAAAAAAAAAACCTAAATTAGCCAAAACGGCTAGCATGTAGCTGAAATATTAGTTAAACAAAAAAACAGCAAAAAAAAAAATCTTGGTAAATGCCAAATTAGTCCAAAAAGCTAGCAGAATGCCAGCTTTTTTTTACTTCAAAACCATAACTTTTTAACATAATCATGAACTAGATATATATAACATTACCTGGGATAATGCTCGTGTGAATGCTGTAAGCTGAATTTGGCCGCTGAAGATGCTATTGCTGATAGCTGAAGATGATGAAATTGATAGCTAAAAACGCTGAAGTTAATCGCTAGCTAAAATATTAGCCTAAATTAGCTTAGAAAAAACAAAACATAAAAGTAAATAAAACTTAGGTTAGCCAAAACAACAAGTATGTAGCTGACAAAACAGCTAAACTTCCAAAAAAAAACCTAAAAAACTGAAAAAAATAAAGCCTAAATTATCCAAAACAGCTAGCGTGTAAATATTAGCCTAACTCCATAGCAGCCTAAAAAAACGTAAAAATCCGGACCCTGGGCCTTGACTTTGACACGCGGGATCTAAGTTAAGCAAAGATCTAGTATGAACACAAGAGCTGCTCTGCTTTACTTTACTTTAATCAGCTCATGGTCTTCAAGGCAGATCGCAATAAATTACAGTTTATAAAAGCTGCGCGCCAGTCGTAAATCATTCAGTGTTGCAAAAGACCCCTGACAAAGGAACGGTTAACGCCGTTTATCACAGTTCTTTCAGCTGCTGGAAGGTGGGAGGAAATCCAGGCAGCCTCGCAGGCAGCCAGCAGGTGTTGAGTCAGAGCAGCAGAAACAGATGTGGAGCCTTCAGTTTTCACCTCATCCACGTCTGCGAGGATTAAAACCGGGAAGAACCGACTCCGTCTTCTTTAAAACTCCAATTCTTCTCAAAGCAGATGTGTTTCGGTCGTCCTCTCGTCGGGGTGGTCTCGGCTGCAACCGTATTCGTCTCTGAGCGTCTCGGCTGCAGACCGAAAAAGTCCTCGTTAAGTTTCTGCGGCTGCTGGTATCTTCGAGTTTCTCTCAGGTAATTTATAGCTTTCAGCCCTGCAGACTTCCAAGCAGAATGCGTGAACTCTGCAGGAATCCAGTCCAAAGCCACACGCTCCTGCAGCAAGTGTTTCAAAGGCGTAAATGGGGAAATCTTCCACCTCAAACGCTCAGAAACTATTTTTTAAAGCCTTTATTTCCTGTCTAACCATAAATAATTATAGATACAGACAAGCTTGTGGAGAGCTCCCCGCTCGGAGATGACAGCTGCATTGAAACCATGTGTTTCCACTCTCCGCTTTGACCTAGGGAGGTCTCCCAAAATCCCTCGCACAATCCCCAAGCGGCTGCCACCAAGCGTAGAATCAACAGCTCGCTCGGCGGCCAGCTTCAAACCAGATTTTCTACTTCCACTGCCAAGCTGCTGCCATATCCCATTTCTCATCAGACCTTTATGAACCTAATGTGGGAATCCATTATGACACTCTTTCTTCGCCCCTACCGGCTGTCATGGATCCGCGGCCCATGCCTCCGGGGCCCCCGAGCTTTGGTTCTGAGTCTGCGCCGGCCCGGCCCCGGGTCATCCTCCGCTTTAGTCCCGTTCACCCTTGTCAAAAGACATTCTCGTAGTGTCGGCGCACAGAAGAAGAGACAGTAGGTTCAATGTAATGCGCCGCAATGGAAATAAAAGAAGTTCTGTTGAATGGCCACACTTGATTTTTGAAGGTTTTGAATAGATGTGCTTGTGCTGCTGCGGGTTGACCTTTCTGTGCCCAAATCGGAACAATCCCGCTTGTGTTTTGCAAATTGCCGAGCTCTCATATGCCTCCGTTGCTGTAGCTAAAGAGTTTCACCACTGTACAAAAATGTACCCAGGAACAGTAAATCTAAGTGCTGCTGTGTGTGTCTAGTCTTTGTCTTCTTCTCACACGGACTTAGCCTCCGTGAACTTTTCACCCCAGCTGCCACCAGAAGGCTGTCACGCTAAATTATACCTGTGTTGGTTTTTGGCAGGCTCTCCCATCAATTGACAGGCAGGCGGTGAGTTCAGAGATACAGATTAACTTGCTGTTCAAAGTTTTTCCTTCCACACTTTACAATCAGATTACAGCTCAAGGCTTCAGAGAAGCTGAACAACATAAAAAAAAAAAAAAGAGTTCAGCACCGCCCCAGAACATCTGGTAAGGCACTGGGTGTATAAATGAATTTGGACTTTAACTTGAATCCATCTTTAATGTGTTTACGATGTCAAAATGGAAGCAGGTTGAGACTTCTGTTTCTGCTCCAGAGTGAGCTTTAAAGCTTTAATTACGGGTCAAAAAGTTGCCGTAAGGTTCAACTCCACAGAAAACGCGTTTCCCACATGTCGAAAAGCTTTGACGAGTCAAGACATATTTTGCTGATATAGTTTTTTTAAAGTACAAGAACATTTTATGAAAGTTAGGATGAGTTAACTGAGAGTGTTTGAACTTGATCGAGCCTTTGGGTGCGTCCACACCGGACGCCATTGGCCCAGTTGAGTTTTAATGTTACGTCAATGTGAGTCAAGAGGTAAATTTCCGTGTTGGAACCAATCAGGGACTCAGCTTTGGGCATGTGCCGTTTTCAGTGACACGATCAAAGGGTAGAAAAAAAAGATTCAAGATGGCCGCTCGACGTGAGGATTTTTGTCCTGAAATTCCATCCATTTTCTGAGGTCACGTGGTGTCAGAGACTGTTGGGAGAAGGTGGGATACACCCTGGAAAAGCCGCCAGCCACACAGAACCCATGGAGCTGGAGCCATCGATCTTACTACGCTAGCCAACCAACTGCTAGCAGCTTCTGTAGAACTCTCCAAAGCATATAATCTAAGTTACTCGCTTAACATTTTTCATGTTTTCCATGATGTCAGAGCGAATGAAGTCCAGGGAAAACATTGGCGGTTTCTCTGCATCCGTGGCGTCAAACGGTAAAGTTGACGAGCATCAAAAGAGAGGCGGGAGATCGCGTATTATGCTACAGTCACAAGTACAACAGTTCCCATGCAATGGTGAGAAATCTTCAAGATTTTATGCCGCCACCCATTTTTGGGGGGGGGGGTGGGCGCTATTGCTGCGGTGCCTGTTCTCTTTGGGGCGGCTGGGGTCCAGCTCGGTAGAGCGGGTCCTGCGCTGCCCCGTGCTGGGCGGGCGATGCGGCGATGCCCCCTGTGGTCAGGCGGGGTCTTGAATAAAGGGCTCCTCGTAATATCGTTTCTACACAGTCGTACCAAGCCAGATTGTTTCCTTAGATCTGAGATCTGCAGTTTTTACTCTTTGTTCCGTTCTATTGACAAGGGTCCTATTGGGGGGACTTGGGGCGTGGGGGGACTGGGGAGAGAGGGACGTTCATTTTGTGTTTTTCAGTACATTTGTTTTTTAAACACTGTGTTTTTAATATGTATTTTATTTGCTTTTATTTTAAGCGCCTTGTGCTTCGGCCGAAGAAAAGGCGTTAAACATATAAATAAAGTTTGAGCTTGAATGTAAATGTGCAGAATGGCCCAGTTTTTATATACCCCCCAAGCTACTGGGCAGTTGGCGGTACTTGATATGGACGGCCACTGTCCAGAGACGTCTACACATTGTCAAGAAAGAGTAGTTGAGGCCTTCAATCTGGGTCCAGCACCCAGTGGCTGCCAGATTTCGTAATGGTGTCATCCAACCTTAAAATGTACCTGGTTGGCTGCTGACCGATGTCAACTTTTAGAGAACAATTGTCCAGTTGCCATAAAGTTTAGACTTTGTTTTAAGAATTACAATTAGAATACTTTGGCTATCCCAGGGGAAAATTCTTCCTGGAATAGATACTGAAGTACTATAGTACTACAGTATACGGGTCTATGTGGTTGGTGTGTTTTTTTGGGTTGTCTTGGCTTGTGGAGGATTGTAGAGAGAAGCGGCGCTTCTTTAAGGGAGCTCAGGTGTGTCTTGCAGTTCCCTTGAGGCTCGTACAGCCACTTTACAGAATGTTGTGAAATGGATTGTACCATTGTGAAGTATTTGCAAGGCTAATGGAAGTTGCACTTGTGGGGTAGGGGTGGTACCGTCATACGCTGCCCTTACACAAGGCAATAGCTGTTAAATCAGAGGTAGAGTGGTAGAGGGGTAGTAAGGTGTGAGTACTGGGCTTCATTGACACTCATTTTCGTCACAACACAGACAGCACCAGGGGTGATCATGGGACCCCTACCCCATCTGTTGCAGGAGAGGCCAGTAGCTGGTGCTTAACTAGTAGTATTAACTCATTCGACATGGTTAGTGATGGCAACAATTGTATATCTGAATTGAACTGAGTGAGTTTTCCTCTATGCCTCTATGTTGGAGCCAAACAGTGACTAATCCAAGTCACTCTGAGTCAACGTTTCTATGGCAACCACTCTTGCCAATCAGGAGTGAGCTAGGAGTGGTAGGGCCACACCCTACCACTACCAATCAAACAACTCAAACCTTTGACGCGTGGGCCAGCTGGCACCACGTGCTTTTATTGAGGCTTCTGATTGGTCCGTTTATAACTTGAACAACTTGGGAAAGAAAAATGAGAATTAGCAAGAACAGGTTAAAAAGTGGTTATTCTGACCAATAGCAGGATTGAGTAACAGCTATTTATTTGTCTATAGAAGTCTATGGGATTTTGGCTTCTTGGAGCCAGCGGGTAATTTGTGTTTGGATTGCCAGGGGGGAGGGGTCACTCAATCCAGTTCTCAAATACAGTCAAAATAAATTGTGTTTTTAAGATCAAAACAAAAAAAAGTATTATAAAATGATTGTTAAAGCTTTGTTTGGACACTGAAGCCAAAACTTACATTTCACAGTATGAATGAAGACACTTTTAATCATCTTACACAACTGTGTGAATAGGAACAAGTTATACTGACTTTTAAGTGCAATATTACTTCATTTATTAGTTATATATGTATAACTGGGTTAGCCCAACTTGTTTTTGCTATTATATGACTTCAAGAATGTTTCTTTGGTATTTGTTTCTCGATCCTGCTGTTTGTGTGTTTTTTGGACTCAGAATCAATAGATTCTGAGGACCGTGCCCTCGAGTATTTACAAACACTTGTAGAAAATAAGATCCAGGTGGACTAAAAGACTTTTTTTTTATCTCTTGCTGCTCCGAGCAGGAGCCTCTTGGGAGTCGGCGAGGTGAAAACGCGGCCGCGCACACAACCGCACGACAAAAGTGAAAAAACACTGACCTTTGACTGTGTTTGCGGTCTACACCCAGGCGTGAACCTGCAGCCTGAGGGCATGCTGGGAGTTAAACCAGGGGGACGGGGTCATTCAGAAGGAGCGAGGTGAGAAAGAGTTGAAAGTATGAGATCTGGGGAACTCTTTGGAATGAATCGTTTTTAGTTTGTAATTAGGTCAAATTCTTCTGTTTGTGTTTTCACTGTAAGTCACATTGATTGCAGTCACACTTCTGATGGACTTTAGTGATATATCAGAGACAATTTGAAAAATTGGGCTTAATTTGGAGCATTTTTGAAACCTTCGTCGTGGCTCTACATAAGTGTCACGTGGACCACTCTAGGGGTCAGGAGTCGGGCTTAACTTTGGTTATGGCGAGGTCTGAGAGGGTCAGGTACGGCCCAAAGGCATGAAGAATGTACTTAAGACAATGACACGAGGTCAAAACATGGAGCACAGATACAGATGTGGACTGCTTTTAGGCTACGAGTCTTTGCTAACCAGGATAGACCGGTTACATGGATGGGTTCAGGAGAAATGAAGCAATTCAGAACTGAGGTGGTCAGGTGTTAAAGGGGTTCACCACTGATTGGACAAAAAACTGCACAAACAAGTAAAACCTTCAGTTTTGGAATAAAGCTAGACAACTATGGCAGTAAAAGTATGTTGCATGAAATTGTGTATATTGGTTGTGCAACGCTCACAGACCAGAAACTTTGCATTCTCAACATTGTTTTGTTATTTATCAGCTTTTTGGCAGCTCACTTAAAAATTGTTTGACATTTCTGGTACTTTCTGACTCAACTAATAAATCCTGGTAAATGGCATTTACTATTATAGCACTTTACTACCTACTTAAAGGACCACTGTAACAAAATGTATTTAAAAAATAACTAATTCACTGCAAAAACAAAAACTATTTTACAAAAGACTTTACAGTCAAATGTAACAATTTACTTTTTAATTTATCCAATTTTTTTTGTTGTTTAATCTTAAAAATGTCTCTTTTATATGTTATTTAATGAATACAATTTTTAACTTTACATAATTTTTAAGTTTAATTTGAGAACGGGGAATATTCTTGTTTCGAGAAGCGGACTTTGTTAATTTGGGAAAACTTTATTTGACTTATTTGACTATACACGCAGGTCTTTGAGACAAATTTATCATCAAATTTGTAATTCTAATCTTCCTTAAATTGTTTTGGTAAAAAATAAATAAATAAGCTGGAAAAAATAGAAAAAATAAAATTAATATAACAGGAATCAAATTTGACCCTGTGGCTTATAGGATTAAATATATAATTTTAGTCTCACTATAAGATAATTTAGGAAAAAACAAACAAACAGATAACTAAATAAATAGATAAAACCTAGATTTTTACCCACATTTGCCCCTGGGTTCAAGTGTTTGATGGCAGTTTTAATCCGAAAGGATTTGTGTAAATAAGTAAAAAAAAATAAAATAAAAAAACAAACACATTGTTAAGAGAAGTAAATATGAAAGCTGGACTGTTTTAGCTCTTTAAACAGATTATATTTGGGGGAAAAATTCTGAATTTTTTGATCAAACTTGTTTTAGTCAGGCAATGTAAACACAAGATTTTTATATTTTCTAGATGTAATTTTGTCTTAAAAAGGCAGGAAATAATGTATTTCAAAAAATCTAAAATCTAAAAAGAATTTTACTAGTTCCTTTGCCAGATTTATTTATTTATTTATTTATTTGACCATAAACATGGGAAAAGCATCTTTTGTTCCATTAATTTATGTATTTTTAAGAACATTGTACAAAAATGTGTCTTTTTTCTGTTAATTATCTATTGCAACAGTTTAAATGTTCAAAATTCCCAAATTTCACAAGAAAAAACTAAACATTTTTTAAGATTTGATAAAGGCTAACACTTATATGGTATAAACCTATAATGAAAATAGTTACGTTACTTAATTTTTAGCTTTTTATCCACATTTAGAACATTTCCATCTACTTAGACTTATTTTTTTTCTTCAATTTTTGCTGTTTCGCTGGCGTCTGCAGTCCGGTCCAGCTGTCTTCTGGCCTTCCAGACCCCGTGAGCATGAGATGAGTCAATACACAGACCCAACACGGTCCACGCTGCACACCTCTATAAATCCAATTTATGACAGATTAGAGAGAGCAATGGCTTTTCCACCGGTTTCCCCATAAATACAGCAACACGCTCAGCTGGTTTATGCCTCTCCCTCCTCACATGATGGAACGGGTGAGCTGATGTTTATAGATGTCATGGACGCGCAGTGAAAACGTCTCCCACTGGCCGCACTTCAAAGCATTAATAAAATAAAGCTGCTCCGCGATAAAAAGCCCAAACAGCTGTGTGTGATGTGATTCCGCTTTGTTCCTCTCAGAATTCGTTTTGTTCGGGGGAAAAAAAAAGCTAAACTTTAGGGGAAAAAAAAAAAAAATATATCCCGCTGAATGATGGAGGGGTAAAATTTCCCACGACGGTTTTTAGGAGGACACATTTAAAATGTTTTGGAAATGTAAAAATATGGCACGGGGCCCTCCTCGCCTTTTGAGCCAGAGAACAGGTTGGAAAGGGGGGGGCCAGGCGAGCCATCAGATTTGATGTAGGCGTTTTCTCCTGACAGCTGTAATTCTCCAGCCTACGGAATTTCATCAACAGCAGTTGCATTTAAGCTGTGCCGCAGGGCAGCAGCCCTTTTAAGTCTCCCTCCTCTGACAGGTAGATTTATTAGTCCTGAAATTTGTACAGATCAGGCGTCACTCATGGCAGCCTGTCAGCGTGTCAGATGGGCCTTCTGGCTTTTTTAGAGAGAAAAAAAAAAACCCAGAAACTTCACCCGTCTCCTCCTTTTTTTTCTCTCCTAACCCCGCACCTCCAGCTTCAAGCACTCAAATATTTGGGGGAAAAAAGCAGCCGTTTGTCTTTTTTTCAAAGTGTAGATTAACATGAAAGATGAGCGACGCTGTCAGGAAAACAGACAGTCGGACTGATAAGGAGGAAAACTGAAGGTTGCCTAAATACTCTGCTGAGAACGACTATCCATCAATCAGCGGAGCGGCAGCTGTCACGGTGGAAACCTAAATAGCTACTCAGCAAATATTAGCACGCGAACAGGACGCAAACTGAGGCTTTCTCTTTATCTTAACGTCGAGTGAAACTCTTGATTCTGAGCAGGATGTTGATGTGGAAAAAAAATCTGGGAAGTTCAGGATGAAAGGGGAGGGCTGTTGTAACAAGGACTTTTACTCCAATCCACTAAAGATGGCGTTCTGAACGTTTAGGTCACTGCGATCTGGGGCATTGCGCCGAGAGTTTTGAGAGGGGAATTGAGAGTTTAAAAAGTCTGAACTCTGGTGAGTTGACGTATCACATCAGTGACTCAGAGACTCAACTTTGATGTTTTCAGTGACTCGATCTTCAGGTGGAAAAAACAAATCCAATATGGCCGATCGACGCGAGGGTTCTCCTCCTGAGCTACCATCCATTTTCCTAACCCGCTGGAGATCGTCCTGGCTACTGTTGAGCGAAGGTGGGATACGCCTTGTCGTAGGGCCCATGGGGCTGATGGGATCTCATTCATAATTCTGTCACCAGGGCGGCAGAGCTCACCACGCCAAACAGCAGAACGAGTTCCAATGTACGACAGTATCACCTACTAACGAATGCTTTATGAGGCAATTACCACATGGTATGTTCACAACAATGGTACGTTCCATTTTCATGAGGTGGTTGTACAAGACTGAAGGGTATGTCAAGACACACTACCTGTGCTCCGCAAGATGCGGCCATTCTTCTCTACGATGCTCAATGGAAGAGAGGTCTCACGGTTTCCAACAGTTCCACAGATTATCTTGTAAATCTTTAGTTCTGAAGAGTTCCAAATGTTCTGTTGCACATTTTAGATGCTGAACAGTTCCGCAGATTCTTCTGTATTTTCTTTGTTCTGAAGAGTTCCATGGATTCTACTGTAGACTGTTGTCATGATCACGTCCACAGATTCAACTATGGATCTTGTGTTCTGCAGAGTTTCACCGACTCTACTGGCGGATCTTTGGTTCTGAACAGTTGTGGGCAGTTCCACCAATTCTACTATAGATACTTGGTTCTAGATGATTCCAAGGATTCTACTGCGGATCTTTGGTTCTTAGTTTTTCCACTCTTTCTACTGTGGATCTTTGATTGTGGGTGGCCAAACAATACCTAGAATTCTACTGTAAATCTTTAGTTTTGGGTAGTTCCAATGATTCTACTGTAGATCTTTAGTTTTGGGTAGTTCCAAGGATTCTACTGTAGATCTTTGGTTCTGGGTAGTTCCAATTATTCTACTGTAGATCTTTGGTTCTTGGTAGTTCCAATTATTCTACTGTAGATCTTTAGTTCTGGGTAGTTCCAAGGATTCTACTGTAGATCTTTAGTTTTGGGTAGTTCCAAGGATTCTACTGTAGATCTTTAGTTTTGGGTAGTTCCAATGATTCTACTGTAGATCTTTGGTTATGAACAGTTCCACTCTTTCTATTGTAGATCTTTGGTTGTGGGTGGTTCAAATGACCCTATGGTCAATCATTAGTTCTAAGCAGTTCCTGCAGTAGATCCTTTGGCCTTAACAATACCTAGGATTCTACTGTAGATCTTAGTACTGGGTAGTTCCAAGGATTCTACTGTTGATCTTTGGTTCTGGATGGTTTCAAGGATTTTAATGTTGATATTAGGTTCTGAGTGGTTCCACTCTTTCTACTATAGATCTTTGGTTCTGGGTGGTTCCAAGCACACTACTGTCAATCATTGGTTCTACGCAGTTCCAGTTGTAGATCATTGGCCCTAAAAAATACCTAGGATTATATTGTCTACTATCTTAAGTTCTGGGTAGTTCTAAGAATTCTACTGTTGATCTTTGGTTCTGAGCCGTTCCTACAGTAGTTTTTTTGTCCTAAAACATCCCATTTTCTACTGCAGAACTTTAGTTCCAGGTGGGTCCGATGATGTTCAGTTTGTAGACCTTTGGTTTTGCACAGCTCCACTAATTCTACTGTTAATCTTTGGTTCTGAAAAATTCCTCTGATTCCAATGTAGATCTTGGGTTCTGAACAGTTCTACGGATGTTAAAAAACAAAAAAATCAAGGAAATATAAAACTCTTGAAGTTTCATATTTTGTGGCTATTTTTATCATGAGTTAAAAAAAGTGTAGGAACCATGAAAAATGTCTTTCATTCCTGCTATTTAGTTACAATCGCGATAAACTATAAGGGGTGTTTCACTTAAAAACTTGTGTTATCCGTTGTAATGATGTACGTAACAAACTGTGACTGTGGAAAAAAAGAAAAGTATTCCTTCAAGGCAAAAACGTTTACTTGAACTGCCGTTAAAAATCAAAACCATCAACTGTGTCGATTTGCTGATTCAGTCTGTAAAACATTTGCATTCCCCCTAAAACACCCTGTCATATTATCAGCAGAATTATGGCATGTGTTCAGTGTTGAAAAAAAGTCTTGGAAAAAAAAGCAACAGTTAGAAAAATGAAAGAGTCAGGTTGAGCAAGAGAAAAAGCACTCTGGGGTCTGTCTTTTAGTTCCACATCTGGCCCTGATATTTCAGAGTTAATTAGTCATGCAGGGCTTGTGTGTAGATAAATCTATCATCCCGCGCTACACAAACCATTTGAGAAATGAAAGGAAGTGAGGAGATATACACAGGCCGGGCTCCTTCATAAATCACAGACCCAGATTAAAAACAGACACTGGCGTGATGGGAGCGAGGGATCAGGACGAGGCCGGCCCTGGACTCCTTCACACAAAACCACACTCCCATGCATGCGCTTACTGTAAAGGATATACTGCACTGTGGTCACGCTCGCTTTACTGCAGATGGAAGGCGGATGAGGAGCAGATGATCTTCACTCAAAAATGTATTTTAATGACGTTTCAGGATTTACCTGCAGTTTGTCCTTAGAAATATGATTTGATAAACCACTTCAGGTTTGTACGAAATGTTTCACTTTTTACACATGAAACTGTATTAATATTAATTGGTGTCTAATCAGATATTGTAAAGTTACTATTTATTTAAATAAAGCTTGCATAAACTCTATGTTAGACTTTAAACGATGTTGTTTATTAGACAGATTTTGTTAGTTTACTAGCATTTTTATTTTAAAATCTATAAAAAATAAGCTTAAAATTGCAACAATTATTTTTATTAATAATAAAATATTAGTGCGCTGAGTACCAATACAGTTACAAATGCACCACAATGGGGGCAAAAAGTTCAAACCAGGCTGTGAATGTTTTTACTTTCAGTGAAAATCCACCGAGAATTAATGAGATGAACCGCACCTTCCTTTGTTTTTTAACTTTTTAAGATTCAAGCTAATATTTGAGCTAACCCTCTATGGTCACAGGGGTCCAGTTAATGTGGGATCTCCATGCATGGATACCAAGTATTAAGAAATTAATGGTGTTTTTGGCATGTTTTTGTGACATTTCTCTTATAATGGGTGATATATGTAAAGAAATTAAGTTAAAACTGCGGTTTGAGTATTTTTTTATCAAATTGTTGTGAATCAGGAGCAGTTTTAAGAAAAAGTAGTTTGAAAACAATCATTTGTGAGGTAGAAAATACACTGGGTGGGGCTCAAGCTTACTGCTACCCCCCCATTCTGGTGCATTCACCTGCAGAAAACTGAGCTGAAATCTGGATGTAAACTGTACGGTTTGATGGCTCTGATTTTGCTCGCCATTTTTGTTGCATCCGTAGTGTTAGGTTGAGGGTGTGAGGGGCTGTAAGCTAGCAGGAGACAAAGTGAATAAAGGGATGATGGGAAATGAGGAAACGGTCCCCGCCCACAACTCAGAGGTGAATTTCTAGTAAACTTCTGCCGCTCTGATAACGAAATACGAAAAATCACAAGTTTGTGTTTATTTGATTCTTACTCCAGACAATTTAATAAGCGTGACCGTAAAATTGCTAACATAGACTCCAGAGTATTTTATTTCTTGGTTTTTTTATTTTTTGCACTGTCACTTGTTGGTATCCCTTGGACAGAGGTTTAAACCACCAGTTTAGTACAGTTGTCCTTAGTTTGCTCTCTAATTCCAAAGGTGCCAAAATGTATCAAATCCAGATTGTGACTGTTTTTATCTATGGAAATAAGGTTCTAAACTGACTTACTTCAGTTATAAGATGACTAGATTTAATTGGGTAAACTGCATTTTTTTTTTTTTTTTTTTTTTTAAAGAATTTGGAAGTCAATGGGTTTTATATTTGTCATCTTTACTATATTCAGTTGCATCGTCATCAGCCGTTTTCCTTAGTTTGCTCTCAAGCCAAGAAGAGGCAAAGAATGACTGAAAGCAGACTGTAAATGTCTTCTGTGGAGACCAACAATAACAAACAATACAATAAACTGACAAAGAAAGACAAAACATGGAGAAAAAATGCTTATGTATAAAAGAAAAGGAAAAGAAATAAAATAATAATAAAGTGTACCAAATCAATGAATGAACATTTTAAAGGGGCCATTCTATGAAAACTGAACTTTTTGAGTTTTTAAGTGTATTATACTTTTCATTCCTCAAAGCGGTAATTTTAATCCGTTCATGAATTTAAGAGTAATCCTCTAAAAACCTGCACTGTCTGCAACAGCCCCTCCCATACCCATGAAAACGAGCGGGTCCTCACGATCTGATGTCACAGAGTGAGACCGCCCCTTCCAGGAAGAGTCTGCTCTGACAGCTCCGCCCCCAGTCTAACTCCGACACTCAATTTCTCCACTTCATTTTAGATGCTGGATATCTTCCAATTGCGTCCTGTCTTGAATAAATTCCACCTAAAACGAGTGTTTGTTACTTTAGACGCGGAGCTCCTTTAATCTCAATCTGGAAGGGATTTGACTTTATTAGAGAAAGTTAGCCACATGGATGCAAAACGTTGTGACCAGACTGTAAATGTTTTTTTTTTATCTGTGGAAACCAATTTGTAAACTGACTTACTTTAGTAACAATAAGTCACTTAGCTGCACCTTAACTTTAAATAGTTATATCTGTAAAGTTGTTGAAAGGAGGGCCTGGATTCTGCGTTTAGTAAGTAAGAAATGTAAATGTTTCTTTCTAAAGCACATTTCCCAGAAGAAAAAAAATCATGAAGTGCTTCACAAAAATAAAAACACATAAAATTGCAATGAGTCATACAGATATTGCAAACAAACACAATAAAAACCAGTAAAAACACAAAAATAGATGAGCTAGAAGCTCTTCTGAGTAAAAACGTCTCAGTCTAACTTTTAAAGCAAGTGTTTAACCAATAATGTTTGACCATTTTTCTTGTATTTTCAGGAGTTTTACACAATTATCACATAATAATTGGCTAACGTTGTCTCTCCGTACCTGCTCTTTGTTGTGTAGGACCCCTTCCGTCCACATACGTGCCTGAACAGAAATATGCATCACAAAATTATTTTTTGTGTTGTTGACTTCTTGGCCAAAAAAGATTTTGATCTCACTGATTTTTTTAAATAAAAAATATAATAAATAAAACTAGCATAAATCGGGTAAACGTGACCATTTTTGCTTCAGCTTTACTAGAAACATTTTAAAAGATGCAGACAAAAGTTTGATATAAACCGAGCTTTATCCTGATGTCATGCGCTCGTGTTGCGTGTTAAAAGCCCAGCTTTATCTCCACACATGTACGAGCTCATCAGTCATTTCTCTTGTTTTTTTTTGCGTTCATCTTTAACCTCCTGTCCTCGTCTCTCAGCTCCCTCCTGTTGTTCCTTCCCTCCCACTCCTTCCTCTGCTGAGTGAGCCTCATCGGGACGGCCAGCCGACGCCGCCACGAGTTTATCTGCAGTGAAAACATTCGCCGCTTCTCCCGCCATCAGAAGAGTCGGGCGCGACTTTCGGAGCGTTCTTCAAACGTCCTTGCGCCCGGTTGCATAATTAAAGACTAGAAACTCAGCTGCTTTGACTAATAGCGCCATTAGATGCAAAAACAAAGCAGCGATGGGAAGGAATGTGATTCATTACTTTAATTTGAAGTCTACCAAATTTGTGTCTTTAATCTGGGAGCGTTTGTGAGTCAGAGCGGCCGCGCTCGCTGGTTACCAGCGTTTTCATGTTGTTTCTTTCAGGTCAGTTTCTGCGGCGTGGCTAAACAAATATGCGGCGTGCCAGCCCAGATCTGCAGCAGTTCATAACCCAGGCAGTAATTACATCCCTGACATAAACAAGCTCCGAAGCTTTACGCTTTTTTATCAAGGAAGGCAAAGCAAAAATAATATTTAGGCAGGACTGATGAGAAATCCAGCGCTCGCTTGTTCCGTTCTACTGTTACGTCCTTCGTTTGAACCGAGTTTATCCACTAAACTCACAATATCTGACTTCTTCTTTTGATTTCCGCAATGAAAACAAACTATACGACAACCTGGAGTGTTTATATTTATAGATGAGTGTCGAAAAGATCCGGTAAACCTCGGTTAGCTGTGTTTAGGTCTTCTGTAAAACAGGGTTTTGTCTACAGAAAAATGTTTAAGATTATTGTTCGGGGCTCAGATTTATCAACAGATAAGAAGAATGGTGATTAGGATGCAGACGGTCATTATGTTAGTGAAGGAAAATGAAAATAAAACAAGTAGGAAATGTTATAAACTCCATGAAATATGAGAGAAACTGTTGTTTTATGTACTTTAGGCATTTTTTCAATCTAAAAATCAGTGGATTTTTGACAAAAAGGCCAATTTGTCCTCAGTTTATGGTTTATTTTAAACATTTTGTTGGTTTTTCATGTAACAAAAAGGGCATGAAATGTTTGTTATGGTTTCAGTTTAAATACATTTTCTCATTTCCTGTTATTTTTTCAAATAAAAGGCTGGCTCAAAACATACATTTTGTTTCGTTTTTATGTTAATTTCAGTGGAGTTTGACAAAAAAAAAAATTAAACTTTAAATTTAAACTCTTTTTGTTTCAGTTCTTCTCGATATTTTTCTTATTTTCATCAAGGAAATCTAAAAAAAAAAAATAATAATAATAATCTTGTTTTTATTTTTTCCCTTTCAGGTTAAGGTTAAGTTTTTAAAATCGATCAGAGAGACGCAGAAAGACACAGCTCTCGCTGGTTAACAATGTTTTGTAGAGCTTCTTAAGCTAGATAAACATGCTCTCTCAACATCATCTGTGTCTTCCATGCATTATAATGAGATTCACATTTATACAGAGACACTGCTCCATGCAGCAGTTAGGCTAAAAACATTAGCTGGTAGCTCCTCCCACATGCGGCTGGGCCATAGAGCTTAAAGTCCTCCAATGAAAATTATGTTTTTAGAGTTTTTAACATGTCTGTGTGTCATTTTTCTTCTGAAAGAGAACAAATGTCATAAGAAATCTTTTTGTTTTTTGCATTTCCGAGTCCCTGTCACAATCAGACAGGGGGATCAGTGTGGGGCTCCAAAAGCCACGCCCCCTAAGAGGAGATTCTGGAAACTTCGGATTTCAGAACATGAAAAATAGTTTAATACATTTAGGTTGCAGAATTTTTGTTTAAAAACTCCATAACAGAACATTTTCATAAACAGACAGCGAGCAGTAAATTCACTGTGTGGCGAAAGAGGTGCGACCGACCCGAATTTGTTGAAATCGAGTTTGATGTGAACGCAGCTTAAAGCCACCATTGACTTTGAAAAGACGACAAGATCCGCCAAACTTTCACTCCTCTGAGAGTAAACTCACTCAGATCTTCCTAAAATATGTTCTAGAAGTTCTCCTTTATTAGCTGACAGTAATACTTGACTTGTAAAAAGTCACATCCTTGTCTCTGATGCTGCATAGCTCCCATATTGTTAGCTGTTAGCGAATAACTATAAGCTAGCGAGAGAAAGTGTAAAGGAGAAGTTGATGGGAAATTAGCCGAGGCTAACTTCAGCAGGCGTGAGCATTACTTTTAAACAGAAAATCTATCTTAAAAACAACTTTATTTAAAAATTTTGGATAAAAACTGCAAAATCATAATTAAAAAGACTAATGAGGATGATTTAATGATAGATTAGATAAAATAGTTGGAGTGGGAATTTAAAAAAACTTGTCTTAGTGACTAAAAAATTAAAATAAGAATTCTTGGTTTTATCACTTTTCTTCTTGCAGATTGATTTGATTATTCAAAGAAAATCTCCAACTGGGGAAAGAATTTTTGATTTATCCCTGTTTATCCAGTGTAGTTTCAGCTTTCTGTAAATTCATTTTTTTATACGGTTTTAATGATTACTCCTTTAATATATTTTTTAAATGTTTCTTTTCATGTAAAAACATTAGTACATAAACTGTACTGTACAAATACCTCAAAGGAAAAAAAAATGTTTTCTAGCAAAACGTTCACATTGCAAATGTAAAAGTCCGACGGCTGCAGAGCTGAACTCTGAATCACCTTTGCTTTTAATTTTAGAGCGCTTTAGGATTTATAGGTTTAAAGAATTACGGCAGGGTGAGGGTTGGGTTGAGGGTGAAGGTTAGGGAAGGGGCAAGGTCAGAGGTCAAGGCAGGGAAAGTGCTGAGTGTTAACAGGAACATGTGTGTCAAAGACTGGCAGTAAAAGGTGGATGAGATAGTTTTAGCTTCTAAAGAGTTGTTGGAAATCATTAGTATGAAGGGAAATTTGGTGAAGTAAAGGCTAAGTCAGTTTTAGGAAAAAATAAAAACATTTACGAGGTTTTCTTTAGCTTGCCCACGCCACTTCTTTCTGTTCCAGCGTCCTGCAGGACCAGAGCGGACATGTAAGGCGGCCGATAGCCATCTGACCAGGAAGCTCTAAATCACAGATGAAACAGCAGGGCGGAAAGTGTAAATCACACGTTACAAAGAACCCGCTGAAAGCGCAGCAACGCCACTCTGCCATGAGATCGTCCCTCATTCGCCGCCTTCAAAGCCCGCTCAGGCAGGAAGCAGTCATTCCCATTTCCTGCCTGCGCCGCCCGCGGGGGACGACGGCCCAACTGAGGTGTGAAGGAAAAATCCAGCGTTTTTCACGCTTTGATATATTCTTCTCGTCAAGGACACGCGATTGTGTTGAGATTTCGCTCACGAGCGTTTGTGTGAGCTGATGAAAAGAGATTACAATGTCACCGGAATCACATTTGTATGAAGGTGAACTCTGGCCGTGATCAGGCTGTTGTCGTGGAAACACTGATGATGGGTTTGTTGGTGTCACGGTTGGTTTGGTTGAAAGTTGAACAATGAAGACAAAAGTCTTTCCGAGTCTTTAAATACTTGCACATCTGTGGGTCTTAAAAATATATATATATATATATATTTTGAAGACCTAAGAACGTGTCATGACAGATGTTCAAAAGAAAGTTCATCACATTTATTGTCAAAAACATCAAATCCAATGAGTTTGTTTGGTCAACCATTAAAGCTAATGTGTTAATATTTGGCTAGACTCTAAGAAAATATATATATATTTCTAAAAATACACAAAATTATAACTTCTGTTTTGTTAAAACACAAATCTCTGCGCCAAAAACTCATATTTGTCATTACTGGTTGTTCAATTAAGTGATGTACTTCACAGCGAGGATGATGACTGGCTGACAACAGATGTTTGAAGCGTGATTCACCTTCCGTGATCACAGCACCCTGTGTTCTGTGTCCTGATTGGCTCTAGACCAGGGGTCCCCAAACTTTTCTTCTGATGGCCACATAACTGTTTTCTTGATTGACGTGGGCTTGGTTTGTAAACTAACAGAAAAAGTGTAGCTATCACAGCCTAAATAAAGTTAAATAAAAAATAATGCTAAAATATTTTTCAAAACTAGATATATAGCATTACCTGATTAACAGCTGAGGATGCTTAAATTGATAGCTGAAAACACTGAAGCTGAAAATGCTGAAGCTGAAAGCTTGCTAAAATACTAGTGAAGTGCCAAATTAGTTTAAATCCTCAATCGTGTCAAACCAAACCCTTCCCGTTACACACTCATCATTACGGGCTTGAATAGGGCGTGGCCATGACTACAGCTCACCACTCCCCCAGGGGAAGGGTCGAATTCAGACGTCAAATTTCACAACTAATGGGATTTTAACTTCAATTTAGAGCTGAAGCATGCTAGCTGCTAACTTCTTGAGCTGATTTCAAGACAGCACTATTGATTTTTGAGCTACTCTGTTTAAGTTAAAGTCATAAAAGTATCTACAGGGGTCTCCACTTGGGAGGGCCACATTTCTTCTTTGATGGAGGGCCGAGGTCGGTTTGTAGGCTAACAGAAAAAGTTAAGCAATCGCAGACTAAACGTAAACGATTTACACTTTCTCAGAAAGCCACACATAGCCAAATTTTAAATAATTAATTAATTTGATCTTGACAGAAAAAATGCTAAAACATTTTAAGAACTAGATATATAGCATACTTGCGATAAATTAATGGCTGAAGATGCTTAAACTGATAGATAAAACACCTAACATTAATAGCTGACAACGCTGAAGCTGATAGCTTGCTAGCTGGTAAGACAAAGCAGCTAGTATGTAGTTGAAATTTTAGCTAAATCGTAAATTAGCCTAAAAACTTAAAGAAGCCTAAATTAGACAAAACAGCTATCATGTAGTTGAAATATTAGCGAAATTCTTAATTAGTCTAAAAAAACCTGAAAAAGCCTAAACTAGACAAAAACAGCTAGCATGAAGTTGAAATATTAGCTAAATGCTAAATTTTCCTAAAAACTGAAAAAAATCATAAATTAACCAAAACAGCTAGCATGTAGCTGAAATATTAGCTACATGCCAAATTAGTCGGAAAAAAAAATCTGGTCACCTACATTAGCCTACATTAGACAAAGCAGTTAGCATGTAGCTGAAATATTAGCTAAATGCCAAATTAGCTTTAAAAACTGAAAGAAAAGCCTAAGATAGCCAAAACAGCTAGCATGTAGTTGAAATATTACATAAATGCCAAATTAGCCAAAAAAAACTGAAAGAAGCCTAAATTAGGCAAAACAGTTAGCATGTAGCTGAAATATTAGCTAAATGCCAAATTAGCTTTAAAAACTGAAAGAAAAGCCTAAGATAGCCAAAACAGCTAGCATGTAGTTGAAATATTACATAAATGCAGAATTAGCCTAAAAAAACTGAAAGGAGCTTAAATTAGCCAAAACAGCTAGCATGTAGTTGAAATATTACATAAATGCAGAATTAGCCTAAAAAAACTGAAAGGAGCTTAAATTAGACAAAACAGCTAGCATGTAGTTGAAATATTACATAAATGCAGAATTAGCCTAAAAAAAACTGAAAGGAGCTTAAATTAGACAAAACAGCTAGCATGTAGGTGAAATATTACTTAAATGCCAAATTAGTTGGAAAAAAAAAATCTGGTCACCTACATTAGCCTACATTAGACAAAGCAGTTAGCATGTAGCTGAAATATTAGCTAAATGCCAAATTAGCTTTAAAAACTGAAAAAAGCTTAAGATAGCCAAAACAGCTAGCATGTAGTTGAAATATTACATAAATGCCAAATTAGCCAAAAAAAAAAAAAAAAAACTGAAAGAAGCCTAAATTACACAAAACAGTTAGCATGTAGGTGAAGCATTAGCTAAATGCCAAAATAGCCTAAAAAAACTGAAAAAAAAAGTCTAAATTTGACTAAATGTCTAGCATGTAGCTGAAATATTAGCTGAACGCCAGATTAACCTAAAAAATTGAAAAAAAATACCCTCTAATTTAGTCACAACAGTATGGGGGGCTGGCCCAAATGTGGAGGAGGGCCGGATCCAGCCCGCGGTCCGTAGTTTTACAAGGAGTCTGTTCCTGAGATTAAATCAAATGTTTTCTTCCAATGTGGCTCCTTTGGATGCTCTGTTGTCAGGTGGAAGACTTTAAAGCTGGTTTTGGGTCAGTTCACCCATCAGAGGGTGGTGTAGTGAGGAGCTTCTTCCACAAATGTGACCAGATTTTTGTTTATTTGTCCATTTGAAATGATTATTTAACAAATGTCGCCAGCCTGCCATCACCATCAGCTTTACGTTGAACTTGCCGCCCCACTGTGTCGGCGCGGCAGGCCTCGTGTTGATCCGCTGCGGCGCCACGCTGCGTTTATGGCTGCGATGATGACGACGACAGCGCTCATTTGGGTGCGTTTGATTTGTCATGCTGCCAGGATGCCGTTTGTGAACGTGAACCTCATTAGCCCTGGATCACCAGACTTGTTAGCAGCAACACTGTCTGCGATAATTTACAACCCTTTCATCTTGAGAGAATGTGTTTCTTGTAGAGTGTAATGGAAGCAATCCATTCTCCCTGTCAGCGCCTGGAAAACACTTTGTTTTCAGGAGAAATTGTTTGGGTGGAAGATGCTCATTGGGGTGATGATGGAGGAACAGCGGCAGGAAACTCTGCCATCGGCATGTCCCGTGTCTTCCAGTTTGAAAACAATTAATAGAATGAAGGACTGGTTGAGTCCAAATATGGAAAATCTAGGTCATTTTATATAAAGAAAAACAGAAAAAGGTTTTTTTAACTTAAAGAAAAAATATTACAATCATGACTAAAAAGCCGTACAGACAATCTTTAAATGATCTCAACTGTTTTTTGTATATCACTCCATTTTGACTCTTATTTCTATTATGGCCTTTTATCTTTAGATTGTGGATGTTTTATGTCAACATTCTGGCTATTTTATGTCTTCATTATGACTATTTTATCTCTCTATTGCAGATCTTTAATTTCTCCACTGCAGCACTTTGATCTCTCCATTTTGAATCTTATCTCTCCTTTTTGGTTCTTTTATCTCTCCATTTTGATTCTTATTTCTACATTGTGGTTATTTTATCACTCTTTGTGGTTCTTCTATCTCTACATTGCGGCTCTCTTATCTCTCTAATATGTAAATATTACATTGGTCCAATAAAGGGCATTTTTAAAATCAAAATCTATCATCTCTCTATTACAGCTCTTTAATCTCTCCTTTGTGGCTCTTTTATTTCTGTTTTGTTTCTCTTTTATCTCTCTATCGTGTCCTTTTTATCTCTCAATTTTGACTCTTCTCTCTCTATCGTGGATTTTTTGTCTCTCCATTATGACTTTTTAATATCTTCACTGTGGCTCTTTTATCTCTCTATTGCAGCTCTTTTATCTCTCCATTTTGACTCTTATCTCTTCTTTGTGGCTCTTTGATCTTTCCATTTTGACTCTTATCTCTTCTTTGTGGTTCTTTTATCTCTCCATTATGGCTCTTTTATCTCTCCTTTTTGATTCTTATCTCTCCATTGTGGTTATTTTATCTCTTCTTTGTGGTTCTTCTATCTCTACATTGCAGCTCTCTTATCTCTTCATTGTGGATCTTTTATCTCTCCATTGCGGCTCTTTCATCTCTCCTTTGTGGCTCTTTTATCTATCCTTTTTGATTCTTATCTCTACATTGCGGCTCTTTTATCTCTTCATTGTGCTTCTTTCATCTCTCTATTTGCAGCTTTTATCTCTCCTTTTGGCTCTTTCATTTATGCATTGTGTCTCTTTTATCTCTCTATCGTGTCCTTTTTATCTCTCAATTTTGACTCTTCTCTCTCTATCGTGGATTTTTTGTCTCTCCATTATGACTTTTTAATATCTTCACTGTGGCTCTTTTATCTCTCTATTGCAGCTCTTTTATCTCTCCATTTTGACTCTTATCTCTTCTTTGTGGCTCTTTTGATCTTTCATTTTGACTCTATCTCTTCTTTGTGGTTCTTTTATCTCTCCATTATGGCTCTTTTATCTCTCCTTTTTGATTCTTATCTCTCCATTGTGGTTATTTTATCTCTTCTTTGTGGTTCTTCTATCTCTACATTGCAGCTCTCTTATCTCTTCATTGTGGATCTTTTATCTCTCCATTGCGGCTCTTTCATCTCTCCTTTGTGGCTCTTTTATCTCTCCTTTTTGATTCTTATCTCTACATTGCGGCTCTTTTATCTCTTCATTGTGCTTCTTTCATCTCTCTATTGCAGCTCTTTTATCTCTCCTTTTGGCTCTTTCATTTATGCATTGTGTCTCTTTTATCTCTCTATCGTGTCCTTTTTATCTCTCAATTTTGACTCTTCTCTCTCTATTGTGGCTTTTTTGTCTCTCCAATGTGACTTTTAAATATCTTCACTATGGCTCTTTTATCTCTATTGCAGCTCTTTTATCTCTCCATCATGTCTCTCATCTCTCCATTTTGGCTTTCTGGTTGAGGAAAATAGATGATTATTAACTCCTGCTAAGTTTTGGATGTGGAGAGACTGACCTAAATGGCTCTTTCAGTAGCTGAGTTTACGATGACACAAGTAATCAGATTAACCCTTGTACTCTCTAATGGGGTCCAGATGACCCCATCCTTCCATTGAGGCGTTAGTCTTTCCATGACAAAGGTGGAGAAGACTTCATGTCTGTCATTGGACACCAGTAAAGATCGACAATCATTGAAACAAAAAAAAGTCCAGCGCACTGTCTTGTGGGGTCCAGATGACCCCACTTTTATGTAAACAAGCCTAGGAGAGCAGAATGGTTAAAAGCCTTATCAGAATAAAAATGCTTCTGACCCAGTCGGACTCATGTTTACAGTTCTATTCTAATCTGATCTTTTATTCAAGACATTTTGCATATTTAAAATCAGCTGGTGTTAAAGATCACAGACTCCTGGCTCTATACAGTCTTAACACAAACCTCTGAGGTTAATGTCTCTATCAGAAATGAAAGTACCATAAATTAATAAAAGGAATTGTTGCTATACAACAAAAAACCCTAAACAGAACCACATTTAGGAACGTTTAATGATTAACTTTCTGTCTTTTTGGAAAACATTTTCACCAATGATGGAAAGCCTCAATAAACAATCCCTCCGGTCGTCCTTCTCCCTTATTTTTAACAATCACTGTTATTCATGATTCCACAGGGTTACGATATTTCATCAGAATTTCATTTTAAGCATTTTCAGCTGCTTAGTTTTCCATTCGTTAAAACCAAAGTGCACCAAATGCAACAATCCATCTCTTCAGCCTGTCTGCTCGCCCCCTCCTCCACCACCTTCATCAACCCACTCTTCCTCATTTCTCTTCTTCTGCATCTTCTCCAGCCCCCACAGTCCCCACAATAAATCCTGGGACAGCAGCGCTTTAATGGATAATTAATTGATACCGCTGCAGCACTGTAATAAGACAATAAATTACGACAGAGACCGGGCTGCTGTGTCAGTGTGTGCTGCTAATGGCCCTTCAGAGTCGGGGCAGGAGGCTAATAAATTAGACAGGTATTAACTGTTGTGTGCTAAGTAGCCTTCCACCACGAGAGAAAAGGAGGCTGCAGAGAGCAAGAGGAGATGTCTCGGCTTTAAAGAGTAGTTTGCCATTTAGTGATTTATGAAACCGATGAACCCGAACTGAATGAGAGGAAGGAGAAAATGAATGAATGGATTTTAACATGTTCAAAGATGGATGGATGATGGATGGATGGATGGATGGATGGATGGATGGATGGATGGATGGATGGATGGACGGATGGACGGACGGACGGACGGATGGGTAAATAGGTTGATGAAGGAGAAAATGAAGGAATGGATTTTAACATGTTCAAAGATGGATGGATGGATGGATGAGTAAATAGGTTGATGATGGATGGATAGATGGATGATATGATGGATGGATGAGTAAGTTGGTTGATGATGGATGGATGGATGGATGAGTAAATAGGTTGATGATGGATGGATGGATGGATGGATGAATGAGTAAGTTGGTTGATGATGGATGGATGGATGGATGAGTAAGTTGGTTGATGATGGATGGATGGATGGATGGATGGATGGATGGATGGATGAATGAGTAAGTTGGTTGATGATTGATGGATGGATGGATGAATGAGTAAGTTGGTTGATGATGGATGGATGGATGGATGGATGGATGGATGAATGAGTAAGTTGGTTGATGATGGATGGATGGATGAATGAGTAAGTTGGTTGATGATTGATGGATGGATGGATGATGAGTAAGTTGGTTGATGATGGATGGATGGATGGATGGATGAGTAAGTTGGTTGATGATGGATGGATGGATGGATGGATGGATGGATGGATGAATGAGTAAGTTGGTTGATGATGAATGGATGGATGGATGGATGAGTAAGTTGGTTGATGATGGATGGATGGATGGATGGATGAGTAAGTCGGTTGATGATGGATGGATGGATGGATGGATGAATGAGTAAGTTGGTTGATGACTGATGGATGGATGGATGGATGAGTAAGTCGGTTGATGATGGATGGATGGATGGATGGATGGATGGAATGGATGGATGGGTAAATAGGTTGACGAGGGAGAAAATGAATGAATGGGTTTTAACATGTTCAAGATGGATGGATGGATGGATGGATGAGCAAATACATTGATAATGAAAGGATAATTGTACATAAAAAAACATTCTCTACCCATCTGTACACATCAAACTAGGATGAGCAACTGAAGCGCCAGAAAGAAGTCAAACTTTTTCCAGTTTTAAATATCTGGATCACAGAGTATCAGAATTTGAGCCAATGATTAAAATAATCATAGTTTTTGTGGTACAAGCAGAATCTTTGCCATGGACGTACCTTAGGATTCCCTTTCAGAAAACCACTTTAGCAACAAGAAAATCCTAGATTTGAGCTAACCTCAAAGTATACTAGAGTATTCTGTAGGTACTCCTCTAGTCTAAAGACAGTATTGTGCAGGAACTTCCCATATTGTTGAGACTGGGGCAAACAAACACTGAATATTTTTGTAACAACGCCATCTTTACAAACGGCTGCCATTTTTAGATTTTTCTTGTGGCTTTTTCTGCTTTTCTGAAAGATGACATCCTAAGATCCACCCATCCTAAATTTATCCTTGTACCACTCAATGCGTATATTCCTTTGATGTGTCATGGTGTTGCAATGTGATCAGCTGATCTGACATTTGCAGCATTGTTGTGTTGAACAGGCGTAACACTCGTGTGTTTTTACCTTAAATTGAATTTACAAAGGCAGCAGAAGTTTCTGAGACGCGGCTGATGCTCTAAACTCAGGTTTTCCCCATCATTACTTCTAGTTTTTTACTTTTGACATGCATTCAATCCTGTTTCCCAGACAACTAAGAGGCTAAAAAACACTAACGAAAACCGCAAAAGGCACATCATCCGTCCAACACGTATAATAACCAGAAACACGGTTCCTTAATATCCTATAAATGTAAATAGATGCGACCATAAAATGTTTCTTTCTGCTCAAACTGGTACAAATCAGAGCTTCAAAGATTACTCGTCAAAGAATTTCACCTTAAAGGACTTTTATGTTTTGGACACCGTTTGCACAAAAGACGGCTTTACTATTTTATGCTTACTGTATGGAAACTATAGACACACTGGAATTCTCAACGTCAAATTTGAGGATTGCGTTGCCTCCCGAAGAGGAAAAGCTCAGATTAGTAAACAAGGACAACACATTCCGCTTGGGAATGTGGAATTTGAGCAGAGAGTTCCTAATCCCATTTTAATGGTTGTCTGATTAAGCAGAGGGAAGGACGGGGATAAGCATCCGTGTGCAGTGTGTGTAAAATGTACCTTAAACTATATTTGCTTATTAGATTAAAAAAATACTAATAAAGAAAAAAAAAAAAGAACAGAAATCAGACGACAGCGGGAAAAGAAAAATGTCTTTTCGGTCACGCTGTTCCAATTAAAAACGCGACAAATCTCTCATCTCCCACCGTTAGTCCTAACGAGCCCGAGTAGTGGCAGTTATGTAGATAAAAACTCTTTCTGATTGATTCCAATTGCCCATTGAAATTTGTTTCACTCCACCTTATTGATCGCACCCGCCGGTTGAAAACGGCTAATTAATAATGATAATAAAAGTGCCACAGCTCATTAAAATCAGCCACACGAGGCTGCGCTTTTATGTCCTGCGCTGCTTTCCTCTTTTTTTTTTCCTCCACGTTTGTGCAGCGCTTCACTCCTGCGAAAACGCCCTCTTTCAGCATCCGCCGTGACATCTGAAATGTTGCATGAACAGATATTAACTGCACACTTGCTGTGAGACTTCTTGCCATCGCTGCAAATTGAAAGCGATCCTGGCAGATGAATGTCCTCCCCCCTCGCGCTCCCACCACCCTAATGATAATGTGTTTGCTCTTCTCTGCCCACAATCACTCCAGTGAAGTTTAGCTTTCTGTCTGATTGGCATTACACACAACACTGTCACTTGAAGCACACTCTGTTTTTGTAGGAGCTTCTTTAGGACGAGAATGTTTGGTCTGGAGCAGATCGTTCCATGAAGGTTTGTGAAAGTTTGACATGGACGAAAAATGTAAATGTCTAAATGGGTTCTTAAAGTCTAAGTACCATTGCACCTGTACGGGAGTCTTGAAGTTCCCTTAAGGCTCGTACAGACGTCATAAAAAAATGGAACAGCTAGCATGTAGCTGAAATATTAGCTGAACTCCAAAATAACCTAAAAAAAACCTCAATAAATATCTAAACAGTCAAAAAAAACTATAACTTTCAACTTTGTTTTTATTGTATCATCCATTTTTATCTTATGTAAATAATGTTTACTTTAATATCTTCTGTATATCTTTAATGCTGCAACAGCCAAATTTTCCAGGTAGGATGAATAAAGTATTTCTATTCTATTCTAACTTTACTACAATCGGACTCTATATATTATAATAAGTAATCGACTAATAAATTAGTCGTCGATTAGTCGACTAATCTTGTGTTCCGAGTATTGCTAATTTGTTTTTGTTGCTTCGGTTATCCGTTTAGGCCAGAGCAGTGATATTGAACATTTGTGACCGGAACTTCCTTTTGCATCATCGGTTTTTAATCCACACTCTGCAGTAGGGCTGCCACGATTAGTCGACTAATCGACGACTAATCGACTATTGAAATAGTCGACGACTATTTTAATAGTCGATTAGTCGTTACTTTATATTACATGAAGTCAGATTGATAGTAAAGTTGAAAGTGATGATAGCATTCTGCTAGCTTTTTGGAATATTTTGGCATGTTTTAAGGTTTTTGCTACATGCTAGCTGTTATGGTTAACTTAAGCCTTTTTTTAATTTTTTTTAGGAAATTTCCCTTTTTGATCTTATATTTCAGCTATATACTTGTTGTTTTGGCTAATTTAGGATTTTTCCGTTTAGTTTAGCTAATATTTCAGCAGCATGCTAGCTATTTTTGGCTAACTTTGGCTCTTTTTATTTTTTGGCTAATTTGGCATTTAACTAATATTTTAGCTGGTTATCAACTTCAGCATCTTAACATCCAATTTGCCAATGAACCGATTAGTCGAATAATCTGGAAAAATAATCGGGGATTAGTCGACTATTAAAATAATCGTTTGTGGCAGCACTACTCTGCAGCCAATCAGAATCGAGTATTCATCTAAACCAGGGGTCCCCACACTTTTTCTTGTGAGCGGTTTTTTTTCTCTGATGCAGGGCCGGGGTCGGTTTGTAAGCTAACGGAATCGCTGGATGCATCTAAACTCAAACGTTTAAAGTTTTAAAGAAAGCCTGACATGACCGGATAGGAGTCAAACTATGCGGGTGTCCATCGCATGGCCAGACTGAATGAAAAAAAAGATCATGCATTTGGAGGAGTTTGGGCCGTGGTTTAGGGACCACTAACGTAGACCGAAGTGTCCAGACTCAGTCCTCGAGGGCCGGCCTCCTGCTTTTTCTGCAGCTGATTACCTGGATCACGTGTGTTTAGCCAATAGGGAGCTTTAATTGCAGGTTGGTTGGAAAGCATATAGAGCGCTGGCCCTCGAGGACTTGATTTGATCCCATTGCCCAAGACCCATGATTAGAAACAATGGTGTTTATAGACCATACAGGGAGAACTTATACTGGATTGTTACGATTGGGCAGTAGGGAGGAAACCCAGTTGCAGGGAAGAATCACATGAAGAACATGAAGGCATAGTCCAAGGCCTTCAATATACATTAGCCAAAGTTCATAGGACCAAGACAACAGGCCTGGAAGCAAAACAAGCTGACACTGAGGACTGCAGCAGAGTGTCATAAATACACAAAGCCTGATTGCTGAAGTGCAGACAGCTGTGACTGCTTAGCAGGAACCACAGGAGAATGGGCGGAGTCAGAGCAGCCTGCACAAAAGCAAAAAAAGAAAACAACCAAACCAGAACATGACACTGGATGGGTTTTTTTCAAATCCTGCAAAATATTTTGCAAACTTGAAGCCACTCATAAAATACTAAATGTTGCAGTTTCTTAAAAGACCACTAGGGGTGGTTTATAAGAAGCCATTTCCTAATAACTCTCATAATTATAAAGTCAAACTTTTTTTTAGAATTGAACATATGTACTCCATGATGCAAGGTTTTTTCTTATATCCAATTCTTTCCTTTTTTTTTAGCTACGTCAAAAAAGTTTTTTGTTTTTTATTCTGAAATGGTAGGTGGACGGATCCAACAAAATACCCTTTTACCCTTTTCCAGTCCAATCTAATTAAATCCAATCCAATTAAAGGTTCAGTTCTTAGGTTGCCCGTTTATGTGTCGACGTGTCCTTAGACAACACGCTGAAACTCACATCGATGCTGGTGGTTATAAGTTGGCGCCAGAGTTTAGCATTGGAACGACCATCAGTGTTTGAATGCGTGTTTTACTCGAACTTGGTAATTCCTAAAGTATTAACTGGTATTAATCCAGAGTAGAAACTTCTTTGTTGGAATCAGTCGGTAAACAGTAACTAATGACCTCTCGATTGTTAAAAAAACATTTTGTCACCAAAAGTATATTATTTTCTTGGCCAGGGGTGCGACTTATACTCAGGAACGACTTATTTTTGATATTTTAAAATCATAAGTAGGCTAATGTATTGGTTATTTTTCCACGTACAACCAGTTGCCTTTTAGCGGTTGTTTCCCACCAACAACCACTAGAGGGGGGTGTAGGTTTGTGTATCAGTATTTGCTACTAACAGAAACGCAGAAGAAGAAGTGACGTTCAAAACAAACATTGCTCAGATTTAGAACGTTTTCCACATGGAAGTTATGATGTTTTCCCCATTTTTATCAAGACATTATTATTTTTGTTTTTATTTTTGTTTTTATTTTTCTCTTCTGGGACTAATGTGGGACAGAAAGCCATCAAACTGGTTCACAAGCAGACGGAAGAGCAGCTAAAAACGGTCATTCAGATGCAGCTCCTGCAGGCTAGAAGGAAACCATCAAAAAGACTGAAAAAGAGACATGAATATAGATGCTTTTGTGGAGTTCTTTAAAAGAAATAACCAAACCTCTCGATCTCATCAGTATCTTATGTGTATTTTAAACGAGAAATACAATCAAAGCCTTCATTATGTAGCGATGAGGCTAAATGATAGCTTCTCCACACGCAATAGTTTATGAACACATTTTTGGACGAGTATTTACGTTTAAATGTAAATCATGTCAAAAGAGGCGGCGGACTCAAATTTGGCGTTCATGTGAAATGCAACGTTACTTCGGGCTTATTGAGTTTGTTCATGAACGTTGGACTTTTCTCTTAAAAGTACGACATATATGTTTTTTCTTCTTCGTTGTGCACTTTTTTAGCTCCTGCGACTTATACTCAGGAGCGACTTATAGTCCGGAAAATACGATAAATGAGGTAAAATTCTGAAATGCTGCTGGTTTGTTCAAATTATTACACTTTTAGATCATAATAACAAATATTCGACTCCTTCTTTGATGTCAGAAGTGGATGTTTTGGTAACTCTTTCATCAATAGACTCAACTGCTCCTCCGTGACCCCGTTTGTTCCTGCCACTAGGGGGCTTTCTGAGCATAAACATGAAGCTGGTGGAATTTTGGCTGCCATTGAAAACAAACAGCTCGTCTGTTGCAGGTTTCCTGGCCTTCAGCCTCCCTGCGTGACGTACATCCTGCACTACGGGCACAACGGAAGTGCAAACGGCGACCCCCTTTTTCTGTCGTCTCTTTGTTCAGAGCATCAGCGAAACGACCGAGTGAGGCGAAGGTGGACGAGGGCATCTGGGGTGGAGCGGCGGCGGCGGCAGACTGTGGACGGTGATAAAGCTGTTGGGCTGGGTCATAAGCAGCGCCGCTCTGCAGAGAAGTGGAGCCCTCCATATATTACGGGCGGACATAACTGACACCGCCAAAAGACGGAGTACCCAGTGCAGAGCTTTCGCAGCCTGGGACCTGAAACATTCCGCCATATTTTTCGCCAGCTGTCAGGTCGTCTAATAAAGCAGAGCAGGATGGAGGGACGGTGCCGAAGCTGTGGGTGGATGAAGTATCTAGCACCGATGTAATATGGCTTATAAATCTAATTTAATTACCCTGTGTGGGGACGGGCTGAAGAAGCCATGACTGGATTTATTGTGTCTTAACTTGGCATCTTAACGACTTTGTGCTTTTAATATCATTACCTTGTAATTTATTCCTTTTTGTGCTCGTGCATTCACACTGTGTAATCGCAGCAGCCCAGCACCTACAGTGCAGTCATAATCTTTTTAAGCAGGCAGCTTTACAGATCACAGGACACCTGAGCAGTGACAGCAATTGATCCATAAACTCCCACTTTGCCGCGTCCCGGGGTGTCCTCAGCGGTGTCATCGGGGTGACAAAGCTGGTGTAGCGGCTTCATCGGGGACCCGCGTGACATTTTAGCTCAATCCATTGTATTTTTATATCCATCTACCAAAGAAGCTTAAAAGATATGCAGCCTTTGAGGCCTAATATGGAGTCGACAGCTCCAAAATAACCGGCAGCAGTTAATACGGGTGTTACGCCAAATACAAGAGAGGTTTGAATAGAACAAATGTTAAAATGAAGACTTGAGGTTGAAGCAAAAGTTCATGTTTCATCCTCACCAAGACAGGAAGTCAATACAGGTATAAAACTGGAGTTGGGTGAAATAGTAGTTGTGTGGAGCTATTTTGGGGACGTTTTCGGTGTTTGTAACACAATAAGATGGCGATTTGATTTGCTAAAACAGCGGTTTGTACGCGATAAAACTCTGCTTTTTACACCCGTCCTGGGCTAACTTTAGACTATATCACAAAACAGCCATTTTCTGACAGTAATTATGACAGTTCTCAGAGTCAGTGAATGCACCGGGACTAAAGTTACCACCCTCGTCAGTTTTGATTGGTCCTTCGTGTTAGCCCCGCCCCAAAGCGCCATTACGGGGCCAAAAGTATTGAAACTGAAATTTTCCGATTCAAAACAAAAAAAAAAAGAGTTGAAAGTGAAAAGAATATTAGAAACTGAAAAAAAAAAATTTGAAATTGAAATTTTGAGTTTTGAAACCTAAAATACAGAACATTTGAAGCTGAAAATGATTAAGTTCATTTTATAACAGCAAAAAGTTTTGGACATTTATCTTCTTTTTATTTTGGCCAAACACTTATATATTCTTTTCAATTTGTTTTATTTAGGTTTGAAATAATATTAGCTCAAAGATAGCTCCATATAGTTGGTTTTGGTTAACAGTAGCTTAATTGTTTCATTTAAAATTTAAATTTAAAGTCTTTTAGATCTTTAGATGAAGTTATGGACTGAGTGATACTCCCACACTAAATTTTAGCAGCATATTTATAGTTTGTTAACAATTCCTTTATCATATCTTAAAAATAGAAACACAAATTAAAAATATAACATAAATATAACATAAAAATAAAAAGGCAGGTCCCTCAAAAATCACGTTTGCTACATTTTTTGTGGTAGAAAAGGTTTAAGCTGCAACAAGTTCCTTAGAAATTGAAATGTTTTTCTTTAACAGTTTTTAACAAAAAGCATACAAAGTTGTTCCTCACTTAAAGGGTTCATTCTGTGAAATTCTACTTTTTGAGGTTTTAAGTGCATCATTCCTCTCTATAAAGAACCCCAAAGCGGAATTCACGCATTTCTGAATAATCCTCTAAAAACATGAGCTATCTGCAGCAGCCCCTCCCATATCCACGAAAACGAGCGGGTCCTCACGATCTGATGTCACAGAGTGATACAACCCCTTTCAGGAAGAGTCTGCTCTGCCAGCACCGCCCCCAGTCTAACACTTTCCACGGAGCTAGCGGTGATCAGCAGAAAACTTTCATTTTAAATGCAGAATATCGTATATCTTCCAATTGTGTCCCGTCTTTGATAAATTCCAGCTCAAACAGGTGTTTGTTACTTTAGACGCGGGGCTCCTTTAAGACCCCCCCGTCGGGCACAGTCATGCAGACGCCGACTGTATTCGTGTTGTGAAGCAGTGTTGCGATGGATGGGCCCTTAAGGTCAGATATAGGGTATGTGCATCCATCTTTGAAGAAACAAAGAAAGAAAGACTCTAGGATGACGTCATATAATGGGCGGCAGCCACACACAGCGGTAGGCGGAGCTTCCAGGTAGGAAAAAAATTACGAAAATTAACTTTATTTACTGTATTTTACCAAAAGTAATATATGATCATAAATATGGATATAATTCACTCTGAAAGGCTTAAGAAAATCATGGTATGGCCCATTGAATCAATGTCAACACTGGAGCTAATGCGCTAGTTTTAGAGGGTAAAATGATATGGTTCAGCCTCTTAATTTGATTGGTGGAGACAGAGTGAGTGGCCAAAATCACACTGATTGGACAAAATTCCCATGTCAAGAACCAGTTCTAGGAATCGCGACGTTGCACAATGGTGGAGGATATACATGTAATTTATAGAAGCTAAAGGCATCCTACAATGGAGGAGGACCGACTCCAGCATGATGCAGCAGACATCATCCTTACAGAAGGTCATTTAAAACCTCAAAGCTTTTTTTTCTGTTGTTGTGATTTGGATCACAGAGCGACCTACATCTGACCAGGCTTTAGACTTCCCCGTCTGCCTCCTGGCTACACTAAAGAAGCCTGGGACTTCAAGCTAGCGTCACCCTTCCATCATCGAGCCTGACAGACGGTATGAGGAATTTCAGCTCAAATGTTAGATTACCAAACATAGCAGCGGTCATTAAGCTCAACCAACTCCACTTTGGTCTCCAGAGGACGTTGCTCCAGACGAGATGTTCGGTTGCAGTTTTCTGAGCCGCAGTTGTGCTTTTTCTTGACAGTAAATGTTCAGTCTTCGTTTTAATTGAAAGGTCATGAACTTTCCGAAAACTGACTGAAGACTGTTAGATAGTAAATTTTCACTGAAGACCATTCTTGGAAATCCTTGTAAAATTATTCTACTTGTAAAATATATATTTTTTTCTCTTTATATGTTTAATTTTGACAGTGCAGCCCTTTAAAGACCGTTGCTGACATCTTTCCAGAATCCTCCAGAGCCTAAAAGTGACTGTTCTTCTGATTTATAGACTTTTGCCTCCATGTTTATGATCAGTTCATAAAAATTAAAGATTAGCCAGATTTAGAGGCTTTAAAAAGACTCTCAGTGTTGACTTCATGGGTTTTGGGTTTCAATTTCTGTTTTTTTTTTTTTTCTAAGGCTGAGTTTACAATCACAGCTTATATTATTCTACTATAAATTTTACAACACGCCTGCACAAAAACAGGATGAAAGAAACGGGTTTTTTTGCACGAGGCTGTACCTTTCAAAGTAAAAGGATTCGATTTTTAGTGGTGTTTTAGTAGTGTTTTAATTATGATTATGATTTTTTTAACCAAAATCCCAAAACCTAAATGTCTTAAAAAGCCATTTTTCGTGTTGATCTGAAGCCTCAGCTGTAGAGCGAGCTTCTAAACCTTGCCAAAACACACGAGCTTGCACATGCGTTCTTGACCCCGGGCGTTGTGACATCAGAACGGTTCGTTAATTCAAACAGAGCGTCGATGCAACAGTTTGACTTCCTTCCATTAACTCTGAAAAACTTGAATGGATCTCGTCGTATTCTCCCTTTCAGGGAATCAATTAAGAAATAAAATACTTGTTCTCGTCCGTGGCCTTATTTTTAATGACATATCGCGTGAGTTGGTTTGTGCTTTACTTTATCGCAAAATTATGATTGAATGTAAACTGTGTAGTTTTCTGTTTTTTTCTAAATTCCAAGAATTTCTATAAAGTTTTTGCGCAAATGTGTAACGGAAACGCAGCTACTGACATCAATTTAAAAGAAAACATACTTAAAAATGCAAAAACGAAATGATTTCTTATTACATTTGTTCTCAGTCATAAGAGAAATGCCATACGAACATGTCAAAAACTAAAAAAAAAATGATTTCTATCAGAGGGGGACTTTAAATTTACAATGTTAGATCAAAATTTTTAAAAAAGTGTTTTTAACATATTCAGCCTTTTCTTCTCTTTTATAAACTTACTAAAATATCAAGCTAACATGTGAATATTCATAATGAATGTGTTCGTAAGCAGTTTTTATGCTATTATTTATCTATTATCTCATTTCATCTATCTCTTCCCTTCTTTCATTCGCACTCTCCCACCAGCAATCCCACGCCCTTCACGCCCTGTCAGCTTAGATCAAAAAAAGACAAAAAGGTGGAAAAATAGGAAGAATTAAGAGACGAAAATGAACAAATGCCTCCCTCAACCTCCCACCACGTCGAGAAAATACTTTCCAGAGGCCCTTCTCTGCATTAGCTTAGCTTGCTATTCAGATGAGCCACTGACTTAATGCAATCTTCTAAATGCCTTCTCCGTGCCCTCACTGACAGTGACATATTTGTTTTGCAGCTTTCTGCAATCTGATGTCTGCCAGTGTACTAAAGGATTTGATTAATGCCTCTCCTTTTGAGGCTTGTAATTGGCTGCGACCCGACGAGCAAACAGTCACAAAGTCTCTGCTGGCTGGCACCGCGTTGGAAAACTGGTGAACCGGGAGCGCCGTGCAGCTGCTGGGAGCAGAGTTTGACAACAAACAAACAGTCAGTCAGAGACCGCTTGGTGCACAATCCACTGGCGGATTTGATTTGTTCCAGATAACGGTTTCCCTTTAATGACTCCAAAAGATAATAAAGATACACTTTGTTTACATTCTTAAACCCAGGTATTCCAAAGAGAATCCCATCTGTGGATGTTAAAAACCATCATCTGCAGCCGAAAGTGAAACTAGAATAACCTTTGTGCCCTGAGCTGCTCCTCTGTTTAACCCTTTAACACCAGAGCTTTACATACAGCGATGAAATTCTCTCGACAACCGTAACTCTTCACTCGTTTTTGCAATTAACATAATTTAAGGGAATTTTGAAGCGAAGCGTCAGAATCAGGTAATTTACATTGTTTGCGTAACGGTCAAAAAGAGTGTTTGTTCTCTAGGTGTCGCCTAAATAACAAATACTAATATTAGACTTGATCTTAAAAAAGTGCCATTAACCAGCCAGCAAGGCGAAGTGGGGCGCATTTGATTAGAAAGTGGGCAGAAAATGTGGGACTCCACTTGGTTTGTCCACAGTTTTTGTGATGGTCCCATCTGTGTTTTCTCACCTTAACCCTTTCCGCTCTGCACAGTGGGTCATCTGGACCCCACGAGACAGGGCACTGAACTTTTTTTTATCTTTGATTTTTGAGTTTGATTACTGTCCATGGAAGACATAAAATCATGTCCACCTTTGTCCACATTTGTCATGGAAGGAATCACACATCAATACATGGTTGGAGTCATCTGGACCCTAAAGATAGAGGAAGGGTTAGGCAGGAACTCAGTGGATTGGCTAATAGCATACTAGCCAGCTTCGCTGCAGAGAGCTAGCAAGCTCTAATGTTTTTTTTTTTTTTTTTTTTTAGCAAGCTCTAATGTAGAGAGCTAGCGAGCTCTGCTGAAAGGAGCTAGCAAACTCCAGTGTATTTAGCTAGCAAGTTCTGGTGTAGAGCGCTTGCGCACTCTGCTGGATTGAGCTAGCGAGCTCCGATGTATTGAGCTAGCGAGCTCCGCTGTATTGAGCTAGCGAGCTCCGATGTATTGAGCTAGCGAGCTCCGATGTATTGAGCTAGCGAGCTCCGCTGTATTGAGCTTGCGCACTCTGCTGTATTGAGCTAGCGAGCTCTGGTGTATTGAGCTAGCAAACTCTGGTGTATTGAGCTAGCGAGATTCGCCTTTATTGAGCTAGCGAGCTCTGCTGTATTGAGCTAGCGAGCTCTGGTGTATTGCGCTAGCGAGCTCCGCTGTTTTGAGCTAGCAAGTTCTGGTGTAGAGCGCTTGCGCACTCTGCTGGATTGAGCTAGCGAGCTCCGATGTATTGAGCTAGCGAGCTCCGCTGTATTGAGCTTGCGCACTCTGCTGTATTGAGCTAGCGAGCGCCACTGTATTGAGCTAGCGAGCTCTGGTGTATTGAGCTAGCAAGCTCTGGTGTACTGAGCTAGCAAACTCTGGTGTATTGAGCTAGCGAGCTCCGCCTTTATTGAGCTAGCGAGCTCCGCTGTATTGAGCTAGCGAGCTCTGCTGTATTGAACTAGCGAGCTCTGGTGTATTGCGCTAGCGAGCTCCGCTGTTTTGTGCTAGCGAGCTCTGGTGTATTGCGCTAGCGAGCTCCGCTGTATTGAGCTAGCGAGCTCTGGTGTATTGAGCTAGCGAGCTCTGCTGTATTGAGCTAGCGAGCTCCGCTGTGTTGAGCTAGCGAGCTCCGCTGTATTGAGCTAGCGAGCTCTGCTGTATTGAGCTAGCGAGCTTTGGTGTATTGCGCTAGCGAGCTCCGCTGTTTTGAGCTAGCGAGCTCTGGTGTATTGCGCTAGCGAGCTCCGCTGTATTGAGCTAGCGAGCTCTGGTGTATTGAGCTAGTGAGCTCTGGTGTATTGAGCTAGTGAGCTCTGGTGTATTGAGCTAGCGAGCTCCGCTGTATTGAGCTAGCGAGCTCTGGTGTTTTGAGCTAGCGAGCTCTGGTGTATTGCGCTAGCGAGCTCCGCTGTATTGAGCTAGCGAGCTCTGGTGTATTGAGCTAGTGAGCTCTGGTGTATTGAGCTAGCGAGCTCCGCTGTATTGAGCTAGCGAGCTCTGGTGTATTGAGCTAGCGAGCTCCGCTGTATTGAGCTAGCGAGCTCCGCTGTATTGAGCTAGCGAGCTCCGCTGTATTGAGCTAGTGAGCTCCGCTGTATTGAGCTAGCGAGCTCCGCTGTATTGAGCTAGCGAGCTCCGCTGTATTGAGCTAGTGAGCTCCGCTGTATTGAGCTAGCGAGCTCCGCTGTATTGAGCTAGCGAGCTCCGCTGTATTGAGCTAGCGAGCTCTGCTGTATTGAGCTAGCGAGCTTTGCTGTAGTGAAGTTTGCTAATGAGAGTTCCACTGTTGCTAGTAGCTCTGCCATATCGGGCTAGAGAGCTAAACTTTAGTGAGCTAGTGAGCTCCAATGTACATCCGTTGTATTGTGCTCCGTTCTTGCTAACTCTGTTGTATCGAGGTAGCAAGCTCCACTTTTGTAAGCTAGCGAGCTATGGTGTCCACTGAGTGACTGGCGAGCGTAGCGAGCAAACCCACTGAGTACTAACTTAAACTAACTTAACACAAGTGGTGCCACCACAGAAACTGAGGACAAACTGGGGTCCACATTTTCAGCCCACTTTTACACCGTATGGGGCCCATCTGGCCGTCCTGGTTGGGTACGCATGTCTAATTTTTGACTGCTGTAGTTGAAAGTTTCCGAGACCACGTTTTTCCCACAAATGTGTCTTTTTAATCGAGAAGTTCTTCATTCTTGGGTGTGTTTGTTATTTTCTTTTCTGTTTTGAGTATTTTTTTCTGTTTCTTTAACGTCTTTTTTTGGAAAAGCAAACAATGATATTAAATGTAAAACAAGCAGAAAACCATTTAAAGAAGCCAAATGTCACATTTTCCAAAGATGTGAGATCATCCCCATTTAAAACTTTTAATACAATATTTAAACATCATGTTTACACAATTAATCAAAATATCTGTGGTTCTTTAAAATGCATCCATTGTGTTCACTTTTAGAAGTCCAGCAAATATAGATCACATGAAACTGAACTTCTGAGGCTCTTTGAGGTCTAATGGCCCTCAGGTCCAAACAGGGTTTAGTGGTCTTGTGCTTTCGTTCTTTTATTCTTTTTTTACTTTAATTACGGAAAATAAAGTTTAATTTTGCAGCTTTTTAAGCTACATACAGCCAGAACACAATGTCCTTCAGTGTTTTTGGTTGCAGATGTGATTCCCGTACAGTCGTCTGCTTTGTTTTCTGTGGTGAAACAAAAAAAAAAAAAACCTTACTGAAAACAGTAAATGAGTGGCATCAGCAGGTTTATTTTAGAATCATTAATTCCACCATTCTTTTGCCAGTTTAATCAAATTCCTCGGCTTAAAAAGCCAAAAACCAGACGTGACGATGTCTTGATCCCCCCATACAGGAAGGAGGTTTCATTCCATGACTAACATCCACGGAGTTTAATTAATTATCTCTTCAAGTTCGGCCTTTAATAATCACTGAAATAACAAAGTGGTCGTTCCCCGCTGAAAACACGAGGCCAGCTCCTCCCTGACCTGCTCAGTTTGCGGCTCGCTGTCAAAACACGGCGTTTGTGTGAGCCAAGGGGGTCAGGGCCGGCCGAGAAGGAACCGGCGCTCCGCAGAGTCGCGGGGCGGAGGAAATCTGGAGCTCTGTGACTGACAGAACCCACACGGCGCGAGTGGATCGGTCAAAGCTGCCAGCCGCCGCCGCAGAGAGACGGACAGGAAGAGCGACGACCGCCGGCGAAGTATTACTGGAGTCTGAGCGGAAAATCTAAAACATTCCAACATGACAGAAATAGTGCTATGAAAACAGCGGAGCAAGAGTCCATTACTTTGGTAAAACCACCAATGAAACTGTAAAAATAAGTCCTTCAAAATCCGACCTAAAAACGAAATACAGAGAACTGAAACGGTCATTTTTTTAAGATTAGATTTCACTTTTGTCAGTAAATTGAAACACACTGGATCTTTTTCTGTTACACATTTCTTTGTACTATAAATGGTTCAGGAAGGTTTTGACCGTTTAAGTTCCATGGTTTCATTATATGTTTGTGTTGTTTCAAAAATCAATAAAAGCTCCAAAATGATTAAAAAAAATCATAAATGTGTGAATTTTATTTTCTATTTATGCAATATTTTGTATTTCTGCTTTGAAAAGTTATTGTTTACTGCGAATATGAATTAATTTATAATGCAACATCTGCTTTAGTTTAATTCAAAATCCTGGCTGCTTAAAAAACTTGTTTCTAAAACTGTTTTTTGAAGGAAAAAGTGTAAAATATTGAAATATTTGCAGCCATTCAAGATTCAGATTGTACATTTGGAATGGAAAAAGGTTTATTTCAAGCAATCATAGCAATAATAATGTAATAACAAGTTATTCATAATAAAACATTTCAAAATAAGATAAATAGGCATACAATTGATTGGAAAAAAGTAATTAATACAATTATCACTCCTACTTGTAAATAAACACACTTGTTCTTTTGGATATTGAACACGACCCAATGAAAATATTATCTCAAGATTTTTTGTCAGTAGAAGTTCAATAGATTGTTCGAAAGGGAGCGAGAGGAAGCGAACTTAAGTCTTTTTGATTTAGATAAAAACCCTCGAAACAACTATTAGGACACATTAAAGTGTAAAACCGTACTTTAGCGCACTAGAAATCGTACTTTTGAGAGAAATGTATTTAACAGAATACAGAAATGTTTTATTTTTTTATTTTAAAGCTTTTTCTTTTTCTTGTTGTATCGCTTTGGTCAGCATTCACAATAAAGTGAACCGCACCAGAGTTCATTTGCAACAGAACAGCAGACTCGCGTTCAGGAGAGCTTTCATAACTGCCTAACAAGTTCAACCCTCCATGACACTATTACTATAAAACTGTATTTAATCAAGTTTAATTAACCTGGTGCACTCTTAGGGGGTCCAGATGACCCCACTTTTAATGTAAACACACCAAGGATAGCACAAGGGTTAAACACTAACCTTCTAATACTAATACTCTAGAACAAATGAGATCCTCAATACAGAGTTCTAATCTCAGAGTTTATAACATCTGACAAACCGTTCTCGATCAGATCAAATGTACAAATGTAAACTTTATGGAGGTCCTCCTTTTAGCATTTTTATTTTATTTTCTATTTTCTGGTGTAGTTACTGGGGGGTTGGGGGGTTATGCTTTAAATAGTTCACATTATAGTGATTCTGTTTCCTATTATTTATTTTTCTTCGTACATTTTTTGAATCACACTGGTATCAAAATGCTCAGCTCATTAAGGACATTATCAACTGTATTTTTTGTTTTCGTAAATTTTACGATTTTTAAGATATTACATAATTTACGCGATTTTTTTCAGCCCCACTGACGTGAATGGGAATTTTTTTTCCCAATGTATGCAATTAAAACATCCAGCATGTTCAGGAAATTCATGCTTGTACTTTTGATAGTGTTAGATTTTACACAATTACTGAAACTTAACTACATTTTATGCAATTTTTTACGATTTCACACATTTTTTGCTTTTTTCTCACAAAATTAATCAAAATATTTGAGCACTTAAAAACCTATGCAATATTGGTATCAAAATGTTCAGCGTGTTAAGGATATTAATGCTACTGACATTTAAAGTAAAAGGATAATTCTGAGTTAAGCTAATATTTTAGCAACGTGCTAGCTTTTTTGGCCAATATCACATCTACTAAGGATTTTTGAGCTAATTGGGAGTCGAGCTAGTATTTTAGCAACTTGTTTGCTTTTTTTGTGGCTATTTTGGCAGATACAGAGGTTTTTAAGGTGAATTCTAAGTTAAGCTAGTATCTTGGAATGTGTTAACTTTTTGGGAGGGCTATTTTGGAATATATTGAGGATTTTTAAGCAAATTAAGAGTTAAGCTTGTATCATAGCAACGTGCTATTTTATTTGTATTTTTTGGTTAATTTAGCACCTAGGATTTTTGGGCTTTTTTGGAGTTAAGCTAAAATTTTAGCAAAATACTCACTTTTTTGTTTTTTTTTTCTGTTTTTTGCTAACTTAAAGTTTGTCCTAATTCTGAGTTCATACTTTAAATATTTATTAATATTATTCTTTAAATATTTCGTAATCAAAAAAATGTTTTTAAGGAACTCTACAGAATCTTTCCGCAACTTTAGCAAAAAAAGTTAACATTTTCAGCAAATCCCTTCAGCAAGTACAGTAAATTTTTTCAGCATTTTCAGCGACTACTTTAAAGGGTAACCAAACACTAAAATAACTATTCTTGGCTGTTGATCTCTATAAATGGGGCTTTGAAAGTGCTGTCTGTTGGTCACAGCCAAATTTTTAACAAATTGAACTTAAACTGTTTAATTCTTCAAAATATAGTCAAAAACCTCCTGTGTGCTGCCCCCTACAGGTTGAAACGAGGATTTACAGTTGAATTTTGTGATTGGTCAAACCATGTAAGTCTCAGAAGTCTGACGTCATGATCTGCAGCTCCAGTAATGAGAACAGTCCTGTCCCCAAGCCCCACCCCTCTGATTGGATTTTCAAATTTCGGCAGTGGGTTGAGTCAGCCTCCAACTTCCTGGTTTGGTTACCCTTTAAGCATAAAACATTTACACTTGCATTATTGCAGGTAATGCAACGTTTCAAGGTGTTTGTTGTTGTTTATTATATGTAAAAATTAATAAAAAGAATATATAAAAATACTGATAATTGTAAATAAAATTAAGATGACCACTTCAAGGATTTCATCAAGGATGCAGATTATTTTTGTAAAACTGCACACCCTTCGTTTTACTACCGATGCTGATAGAAAATATTTTTCAGCGTAAAATGTTCATAAACAGTTGAGTATAAAGTAGAAGAAAACTGCAAAAGTTCCTCAGAGTCGGGCCTACAGACAGAAAAACAACCAGATGGCCGGAGAGAAAAGGAGTATCCAGCCTGGCCAAAATAAGCTGTAGGAGATGTGTTTTCTGTGCACGTGGAGATCTGTGCATGTGAGGCCATGAATGTGTTTCACTGTGTGTGTGAGTGTGTGCGCCGCCAAGTGATTTATGGGGCCTGTCTTCCTCTGCCAGCAGTTTGTCTCTTGTAGCATGGAGGATGAATGGCCCACTGTCAGCCCTGCCTCAACCTCCTCTGCTCTCTCTCAAATTACCTTTCTTCTTCTTCGTCCTCCCCTCCTCGTTACGTCCGCGCTATCTTATCTCCCCACATGCTCTTCCTCCGCATGCAGCTTGTCATCCTCACTTCCTTCCACCTCGGCCCGTCCTCTCCCCTGCCCACTTAGCTGATTTGATCCTCCTCCCCGTCGTTGGGCGACCCTGCCTCTGCGCCGCTCCCCCTCATCTGTCAAAGCAAACAGGCGTCCCCGCGGATCCGGGATGTGATTTGACCAAATCCTGACCTCTAATCTGATCTCTGATTTCAGGGACACTTCATTCAGAAAGTGCTGCATCCATTTCAGTGAGTCTGTTCTTTCATATCGCATCTGATGCTTCACAGTCTGCTCCTCGGGTTTGCTTTGAGGAAAGCGACTCAGGAGGGAAGCAGCGGATGTGGAGTTTACTACAAGTACAAGCACTGAGGGAGGTTTTACAGAAAAACCTCTTATGTCTTATTTTTGGGCCGTACATTAAAATGTAAGTCAGTTCTTCTCATTTTATCCTTTATTTCTTGTAATATTAGCTATTTTTCCCATGAATCCCTTTTCTCCAGATATAAAAGTGATTTTAAAAATCGGATTAGAATCTATTTTTTAACTCACGTATGGCCAACTCCTGCCCTTGAGGGCAACATTCCTGCATGTTTCTCAACATGCTTTGCTCTGGCATGTTCTAATTAGGTGGACACACCTGAACCAGGTAATCAGACATGAGTGGATATGTGGAAATCATGCAGACAGTGCAGCCCTGGGGGCCTGCAGCAGCTGAGCAAACAGATCAGAGTTTTGGGGTTATGGATCTTCAGACACAGATGGTGTATATTTGTATAAACCCCTTTTGTACTTAAGGGTAAACTGTAACTGTATTATATTTGCATAGATTTCTTAAGATTTTTCTTTTTTAAATTGATGGATTAAACACTTCTTAGGTTAGGAAATCAAAATCGTTGTTCAGATTAAAAATAGATGTTTTAATTTATTATTAAAACAGTGAGTGGCATTGTATAGCCCCCCCCAACTACCACCTTAAATCCCGCCCTTACTGCTTGACTCGCTGCTTCAAGCCCTTCCCTCTCTACCTCTGCTAGCCTGGTCAGAGCTATAATTAAAGCAAATTCATTAAATTTACAATGGTGGATTTTCTGTTAGTTTTATCTCCATAGCAACCATTTTAGTTTTTGGTCGCCTAGGTGTGACACACGGGTTTATGCACTTTTTAGAAGAGTCTGCAAAAGTAAATTTTTGGATTTCCATGGCAACAGAGGTTTGCGACATGCACATTTCTAAGATGGTGATACCGTATGTCATTTCATTCTTATGTGTGAAATTTCAAAATTTTCTCCTATATTGAGGAAAAATGTTAAAATCGCTACGTTTTACACTTTGCCACATAATGGCCCTCAAATATGTAGGTCCTTTGGCCATCCCATAATGATTTTAAAACTTCCTTTAGATATCCCGACACGTTCCTTTTAAATTATGTTGGTGGATTTTGGCATTGTTTGGAGCCCCAGAAGAGATTTTGACCCCATTAATTTTTTTTGCCAGTTTCTTGCCCTTTGATGTCTTTTTTGGGTTGGTGGGGGGTGCACTATGGCCAGAATTCATTTTCACCAAGGACAAGGTGTGTGCAAATTTTGGTGAGTTTTTGAGTACGAGGCAGGGGTGAGATGTTTGCCCAATGGTGCAGTTAGAACCAAAAATTGCCAAAACAAAACAGTCCTTGCAGTTCAGGAATGATGAAGGACAGAATTCAAGTTTTTAGGAATTGATGATGTCATTCGGATTATAAAAGTACATACTGTAATAAGTGTGAAATAAAACTTCAGGTGTTGGGAGGAGAGGGGAAACATCTTCTTCTCCCTTATCCTTTCCATTGAAAGGAACTTTGTTGATCCAACAACTGGGAAATGTATTAACCATTGTTCAGCACTTGATTGACCAATAGTCAATTGATTGACCATTTGCTGGTTAGAGTTCATTTACCACCCCAAAGGGAGCAGCTGATAGAATTGCAGGTGGTTTGGTCCGAGTCGCTCCTTGATTTGTCACAAAGAACGTCGAGCGTGAACACAAACCAAACCAGGTGGAGAAATGTATTAGAATTCTGCAGCTAAATGAGTTGATTCTACAGAACTATCCTGATGTAAAAGGAACCCAGATACTCTGGTTCTAAAGAGTCCCTGTAGACCAGTGCTTTCATTACAGACAGTGTCCTGTGTGCCATAAGAGTATAAACGCCTTAAGACAGGGGTCAGCAAGCTGCGGCTCCAGGGTCTTTTATCTCTCCATCGTGACTCTCTGGCTGAAGAAAAATCAAATGATAGTAAATTTTTAAAAAAATTAGAGATTAGCTATTATTTTAGCAACATACTAACGTTTTTGGCTAATGCGTTACCTACTGGAGTTTTAAGGCTAATTTAGAATTTTTGCTTCAAGTTTAGCAAGATGCTAACGTTTTTGGCTAAGTTTTCTGAGAAATGTTATGCTAATTTGGAGTTTATTAAAATACTAATGTTTTCAGCTAATTTGTTATCTACTGAAATTTTGTTTGGATAATTTGGAATTTAGCTTCTATTTTAGCAACATGCTAACGTTTTTGACTAAGTTAGGAGTGAGGAATTTTAGTCTATTTTGGAGTTCGGCTAGTAATTAAGCAACAAGCTAGCTTTTTTTTTTGGCAGATTTGGCCTCTAATTAGTTGTTTCTGCTAATTTGGAGTTTAGCTACTGTTTTAGCAATATGCTAACATTTTTAGCTAATTTGTTATCTACTGGGAGTTTTAAGCTAATTTTCAGCTTAGCTTTTATTTCAGCAACATGCAAACATTTTTTGGCTGATTTAATTTACAGAGAAATGTTATGCTAATTTGAAGTTTATCTAGTAATTAAGCAACGAGCTAGCTTTTTCTACTAAAACTAAAAAATACCTTTTGAAAAGATTTCTAGTTCTTTATATTATTTTTTGCTTTTGTTTGTGCCAAAAATAGACATTATTCACATTTATAAAAAACAAAACAAAAAGAAGGTTATGAATGCAAATCTAACTTTCTTAAAGGCTAAGGTAGGCCAATGCGGCTCCTTCTAGGTTTGGAAACGTTGCCGACCTCTGCCTTAAGAGGATTACAATAAAAGTTTTACATTTTTTTTCCACAAATTATGTTTAAATCTCCAAGAACTGTGTTTTAACACGTGAATTAATAAAAGATACCCCAATACTGTCCAAACGCTAACACTGTTAAAATAGTTTCTCTACACAAAAGTATCGTTAAATCTGGCTCTTAATTCTTAAAGGGATTAGCTGGGAGAAAGCAGGAAGTTCAGGCGGACAGAAATCCACATTGTGCACCTTAAACAACGTGAAGTCCCTGCACATCATCGACCCACTAACAGCTGAAGAATAATGTCTCCCGCTGCCATTAACTGCGCTGTCATAATTTAACATCCCGCTCTGCCCTCTCCATCTTTATCACTGCCGATACAGTAGCCATTAATCAGACTTGGGGGAGAAGAGGGGGAGGGAGGCGACCAGGCAGACAAATTAAATCAAAAAATGACCTCTCTATCAATCCCACTTTCAACACATTAGAAAGGAAACACTCTTTCTTCCACTCCGCTCTTCCCTTTAGCACTCAGCCGTCCTGTGCTAATGGTAGATATACAGTGACATGGTAATGATCCGGCCACGGCTGCAGAGCACAGGCGGTATTGATCCTCTTCTGATGTATTGCAGGTTACAGCTGATTATTGGGCCATTAATCAGTCTGGGATTACCCTATCAATAAAAGTGCTTACGTTTGTTTGTAAAGTGCTTGGCGGGGCGTAGGAGAGGCCGGAGTATGACCCAGCTCCAGAAACACACACAGCTCAACAACCGGCTTGGTTGAACAGAGATCGCCACGTTTACGAATCTTCAAACCAACCAGGAAGACTCAAACTAAACCGAAAGAACAATAATGGGTAATAAAAATCGTAATTGGCTGTAATTGTAATGATGTAAATGGGCTTTCTTCAAAAACAGTCTTGGTACTCAAGATCCTTTGTTGGGTTGACCTACAATGACAAAGGGCTTCGCCATAGGCTGTAGCCTATCTGTTGGTGGTTTTCCATTGCTAAAGCAAAAAAAAAGTGTTTATCTTGGTGATAAATACAAAAGTTTTGTCGAGATACCGGCAACATTTCAGTAAAGAGACAAAAACGAAGGAAATGTGTCCAAATAAGATGATGTACATCCACATCTCCTGCATGTGTTTATGACGAATTAAGGCATCCAAGAAGTGACAAGAAGCATGTCGTCAATGAAATATGTAAACTGCCATTATTACTCTCAATGTTCCAGTCATTGCTGTTGGTTTTTGAGTACACCCAGAATATCACAATTCAGTCTCACATTCACATTTGTCTCAGATTAAAAAAAAAAAAAAACTGACAGCATCTCGAAAACAAGTACAGGACATCCACTTCTTTGACAGTTTTCGGAATAGATCTGCGTATTTTTAAGGCTCCTATTACACATGAGCTGGTTATGTGACCGCCCCCTCACTCCTGTATGCAAAGTGCTCACTCACAGTATGGTAACAACATTTAACTAAAACCACACTACAAACACGGCAAACACTCAAATAAGTGATTTCATAATGCATCCCAACAACCGATTCCCCTGTAGGGTCATTGCAAAAATAAAATTTAAAGCTAAATATTGGCAACACAGATTTTCTCCACTGCAAAAGACAATTAAATGTACTCTTCCAATTGAATTTGGTTCAGCAGAAAAAGCCTTTCAAATACTGAAAACCCATCACTGTATACAAGTAAGGGGTTGCCATTCTTGAATGTCATCTCTTCTGAAAAAAGTACTAGGACATTCTGAAAACATTCTATAATTACTCACAATCTGAGATATAAGCCATGACTCTTAAAGAAGACTGATCCACTGGAGAGATCATTTTAGTCTCTTTCCTCATCCTCACCATGTTAGCCTGGTCTCTGGGATTTGCCTGCTCTGACTGGGAACTTGACACGCTTGGGACTGGAATAACGACTTATCCCGGGCTCACACCGCTAGCCTTACAGCTCTGATGCGAGCGCCACAGTCTTTACGTAACTTTAAAAGTGCGTTAGGAAATCCCACTGCAGGCGTTCACGTCCTGCGTCTGTGGTCAGACCTCAGCGTCGCTGCAAATCCGTTTCATTTGGTTCAAATTTTCACCGGACGATGCAGCTGAACCACAGCAAACAAAAGGGGGATTAGCTTGTTAGCTAATATGAGCCATCGGCTGTAGCTAGAGCACCCCTGCATCGCACCTGAGCTGTAACGCTAGCTGTGTGAGTTACCCGCTTTAACTTGGGACTTGCCTGATCTAGCTTTGGACTTGACTCTGGAGTTACCTACTTTGACTGGGTACTTGACTCAGGATTTGCCTGCTTTGACTTAGGACTTGCCCGCTTTGACTTGGGATTTAACTCAGGACTTGCCTATTTTGGCTTGGGATTGATGTGGAACTAACCTGCTTTGACTTAGTACTTAATTTTCTTGGGATCTGACTCGGGACTTGTCTGCTTTGACTTGGGACTAACCTGCTTTGACTTAGTACTTAATTTTCTTGGGATCTGACTCGGGACTTGTCTGCTTTGACTTGGGACTAACCTGCTTTGACTTGGTACTTGATTTGCTAGATACTTGACTTGGTTGGGACTTGCCTGCTTTAACATAGGAACTGACTCATAAGTTGCCTGCTCTGACTTAGGACTTGCCTGCTTTGACTTGGGACTTGACTTGGGACTAACCTACTCTGACTTAGGACTTGATTTAGAACTTGCCTGCTTTGACTGGGGATTTGACTCACTTGGGACTTGACTCAAGACTTGCCTGTTTTGACTTGTGTTTTGACTCAGGACTTGTCTGCATTGACTTGGGACTGGACTTGGGACTAGCCTGATCTGACTTGGAACTTGATTTGGGAATTGCTTGCTTTGACTTGCAATTTGACTCACTTGGGACTTGACTCAAGCTTTCCATGCTTTGACTTGAGACTAGCCTGCTCTGACTTTGGACTTGACTCGAGCCTTGCCTACTTTGACTTGACAATTGACTTGCTTGGGACTTAACTCAGGTCTTACCTGCTCTGACTTGGGACTTGACTCAGGTCTTATCTGCTTTGACTTGGGTTTTACACTTAGGACGTGCCTGCTTTGACTTAGGACCTGACTCTGAAGTTGCCTGCTCTGACTTAGGACTTGTCTGCTTTGACTTGGTACTTGACTCGCTTGGTACTTGGCTCAGGACTTGCCTGCTTTGACTTGGGTTTTGACTCAGGACTTGCCTGCATTGACTTGGGACTTGACTTGGGACTAGTCTGATCTGACTTGGGACTTGATTTGGGAATTGGCTGCATTGACTTGAGAATTTAACTCACTTGAGACTTGACTCAAGACTTGCCTACTTTGACTTGACAATTGACTCGCTTGGGACTTGACTCAGGTCTTGTCAGCTCTGACTTGGGACTTGACTCAGGACTTAAGGATAAAGACTTGAGACTTACTTGTGACTTGTAAAACAATGACTTGGTTTCACGTGCCTCAAACCCTTCGTCTTCATCAACAAATACAAAGAAACCCTGCCACAAGTGTAATTCACAACCTCAACCCCCCCTCTTTAAATTAGCAGGCGGATAAAAAGATACTGCTGCTGTCGACCCGCCAACAGCTTTACAGCGCGCCGTAAAACAGGAGGAGGAGAAGGAGGGTTGGTGTTGCTTAAATCCCACCAGAACCTACAGCCTCAGCCTGGGACACACTTTTACAACAGCCAGCAAATTGAGAGTAGTGATTTTCCTATAAAAGCCTTCAAGAACAGGAGAGCCTGGAACCTGGAGAGTTTAATGAGAAGGTTTGATGGCTACCCCTGTCAAACAGACCGACTTCCCTGCCAAACACCCCCCCCATTTTATTTGTGAGTGTGTTCGAGTAACTGATTAAACATCCCAGGACCGCTTGGATGTGCTGCCAGCGGTCCCCTTGCTGCCTCCTGGTACCGCGGTTGTAAAACCTGACTTGACAGCGGCCTCGTAAAGCAGACATAATGCTGTCGTAAACATGTCACGACACCTGTCATAAACATTAATGACTGTTTATGAATGAAGATGATGAATCGGAGCGCTCTGCTGCAGGTTTGAGAGTCCACGCTGTGATCTGTATTTTAGCTCCAAACGGCTCAGCTCAGCAGGGAAACATTCAGGACAGCGAGCTCTTCGCAGGATATTAAAACCTTCAATCCGTTAGGCTCTTAATAAAACACTAAACTCATTTTTCTAGCTCGTAAAAACAATTTTGCATTGGGTTCTTTGCAGCTCCTGATAGAAACATGTTCTGCAGAGTTGCTGGCTTGGCGCTGAGCTCAGGAACGGTTAGCTTTAATCCTATTTTCCCATCAGGTGGGCCGGTGGGCCTGCCTGCGGTTCTTGGAGATAAACATCAGCGTGCACTCTGCGTGACCCCGCACACACCTGCTGAGGCGCACTCACATGCATGCAGGTGCCAGGACAGCAAAGACTGCTTTATGCGCTTTGTCAAAGTATGAGTTATGGATCTCGGCATGACAGGCTGTATTTAAGTGATGTCAGCAGATCCAATAAGGCTATAAGGAACAGATGTATGTGAGCTTTATAAACTTTATGTGCTGCGCTGTCAGACATCCCTAAGGGGACAGTCTAAGACAAATGTGTTGGTAATTTAGAAGTGTGCTTAAACACCCATTATTCTTTCCTCTGCACGCTCTCCGGAGATCTGCTGCACTCATTTATCATCAGCGGCGCGGCGGCATGCGCCCATAGAAAAGCAGGAAGAAAAATGACGGAATGTCGCTTTGGAGATTCCGTCAGACCGGAAGTTTTTAAGGATTGTTCTGATTTTTCTGACTTTTGCGTTACTTTATAAGGTTTTCATCACTACGGCAGTTGGCAATGTACAACTTCAAAGTCCTACTACAATCTGTTTTCAATGCTTTCCCAGTAATCTTTTAATTATAAGTATGTTATTATTAGCCAGAATAAAAAAAAAGAACAATTGCTAAAATAGAAGCTAAACTCTGAATTAGTCTATAAAACCTCAGTAGATCACAAATTAACAAAATTGTTAGCATGTTGCTAAAACGTCAGCTAAACTCCAAATTAGCATAAAAACCTCAGTGGATGAAAAATTAGCCAAAAAAGCTAGCACATTGCTTAAATATTAGCAAAACTCCAAAATAGCCTAAAATTTCTCAGTAAACTAAATAAGTCAAAACGTTAGCATGTTGGTAAAATAAAAGCTAAACTTTAAATTAGCCTAAAAATCCCCACTAGACAACGAATTAGCTAAAACCTTAGCATGTTACTAAAATATTAGGTAAACTCCAAAATAGCTTAAGATTCCTCAGTAAACTACATTAGTCAAAAAAGTTAGCATATTGCTAAAATAGAAGCTAAACTTTAAATTAGCCTAAAAAACCCCAGTAGATAACAAATTAGCCAAAAGGGTTAGCATGTAGCTAATATAGATGCTAAACTTTAAATTAGCCTTAAAAAACCAAGTAGATAACAAATTAGCCAAAAATGTTAGCATATTGCTAAAATAAAAGCTAAACTTTAAATTAGCCAAAAAATCCTCAGTAAATAACAAATTAGCTAAAAACATTAGCTTGTTGCTAATAATATTTGATAAACTCCAAAAGAGCCTAAGATTTCTCAGTAAACTAAATTAGTATAAACGTTAGCATTTTGCTAAAATAGAAGCTTAACTTTAAACTAGCCTAAAAAAAACCCAGTAGAAAACAAATTAGCCAAAAATGTTAGCATATTGCTAAAATAAAAGCTAAACTTTAAATTAGCCAAAAATCCTCAGTAGATAACAAATTAGCTAAAAACATTAGCATGTTGTTAAAATATAAGGTAAACTCCAAAATAGCTTAAGATTCCTCAGTAAACTAAATTAGTCAAAACGTTAGCATTTTGCTAAAATAGAAGCTAAACTTTAAATTAGCCTAAAAAAAACCCAGTAGAAAACAAATTAGCCAAAAATTTTAGCATATTGCTAAAATAGAAGCTAAACTTTAAATTAGCCTAAAAAAAACAATAGACAATAAATTGGCCAAAAATGTTAGCATATTGCTAAAACAGAAGCTAAACTTTAAATTTGCGTAAAAATCCCCGTTGATAACAAATTAGCTAAAAACATTAGCATGTTGCTAACATATTAGGTAAACTCCAAAATAGCCTAAGATTCCTCAGTAAACTACATTAGTCAAAACATTAGCATTTTGCTAAAATAGAAGCCAAACTTTAAATTAGCCATAAAACCCCAGTAGATAACAAATTAGCCAAAAAGTTAGTATTTTGCTAAACAGAAGCTAAACTTTAAATTGGCCTAAAAAACCAGTAGATAATAAATTAGCCAAAAATGTTAGCATATTGCTAAAAATAAAAGCTAAAATTTAAATTAGCCGAAAAATCCCCCGTAGATAACAAATTGGCTAAAATTAGCACGTTGATAAAATATTAGGTAAACTCCAGAATAGCCTAGGATAACACTACATTAGTCAAAACGTTAGCATTTTGCTAAAATAGAAGCTAAACTTTTAAAATGTAACAAATTCTAGAACTTTTGTTAATTGAGTCGACGTTTCACTTTTTACAGTGTACATCACAACAATTCGAATAAAGAAGTTCTCAGAAAATAAAATGTAAGTTTATTTTTCTTTATACACATGTCCTCAATTTTCAGAAAAATATTACAAAAACATTTTAAAAACAACAAAAAACACTAAATTTTATTGGTCAAGGACACAGAAAAGTTACATTAAAAGTTTAAAGACGCGTTGATCTTAACTTCCCAGCAGCACTTGGGGTGATATAAGGTCATACCGGAGATATGGATTTTAGAAAGTATTAAAGAACACAAGACGTGTGTATGAGTAGCTGTTTCAGTTTGAAGTGTTAAAAACATTAAAAAATGTCTTTTCCTGGTTTTATAGCCTCCACTGTCAGGCCCCCCCCCACCCAACAAACATCCCTTGAGGTATTCAAAGCTCTTGAAATTGTGCACCAAGCAAAATGAAACGTGTTATGGTGTGAAAATGTAGCAGCACATAATCCTAGCGGGTGCATCTATCACGGCACGCAGACACCGAGGATGACACTGTTCATTGCAAGGTTACAGTAAATCATGCTGTGACGGTTTAATCCCGCCGATTGTTTACAGGAAGAGAGGGAATTCAATTTCCTAGCAGGCGCGGGTAAAGGTATGCAAATGCCGTCCAGGCGAGGGGACGGCGAGAGTCGCGGCGGCGGGGGGAGGGGGGGTGTTTTCTCTGGGGTCTCACACCTTTCTTGCTGCTCGGACAGATTACATTTCAAAAAAACGCCACAGACGAGACAGACAGGATAATCAATCACGTGCGTTTAAAAACACACGCGAACGCGTGCGGCGCTGTAACGTCTGCTGGCTGTGTCTGTTTGCCGGAGTCATAAATCAATGCGGAGCTGTCAGAGCGTCCAACATGAGCCGGAGAGAAAAATAGAGCGGCGGTCCCGTCTGCCGCACGCTCTGCTACACTCTCTTCAGTTTTGTACGGGGACAAGGCCGAGTGACAGAGCACAGATAATGCTGATGATCCACCCGCCGTGTGTGTGTGTGTCCTTGTAGCTGGCCAGTGTGGCAGACAGCAACCTAATTAATGAAACACAGCAGAACTGGCTCACAGGTGACCTCATTATTCTCCCCTCCAATCTCGCGGATAACAAAGTGTTGCCTGCATCACCCACACCTGAGTGTCTGTCTCCTGCTTCCACAGCCATGAATCAGCGCCGCAGACCGGGCCTCACACTGTTTTGATAGCAGCTCTCCTGTTTACCTCAGTAATTATAACACCCAGGCTCGGATTGCTCCAGTAAATCTCCCGGAAAAAAAAAAAAAAAAAAAAAAATCCCGCAACGGGAAAACACAGGTAAACAAGGGCTGGCGGGATGCGGAACACGACGATTGTTGTTATTACGATTATTATCATATCATCTCCCCGTGTTCGGAATTTCCCGACCAGTTAACAGAACCAGAATGAAAGGGAACACGGGATCACGGGGAGGGACAAATATGTAGGAAATGTTGGAAAATATTTGACCAAACAGGTGTCAAAACAACAACACAAAGACAGGAACCCCGATTCGGATCCATGAGGGACTCCCAGTCACATTCAAGAGAAATTCCATCAGGCTGGAAGTTCTAAAGAACCATTTCCTCACAACTCTTTTAAACTTTTTATCTGTTAAAAAACATTAATTAACGTACATTTTAATTTAGCAAAGTTAGTTGGTCAGTAAGTTTGTCACTTCAGGGTCCAAACCAAAACTACATTTTTGGGTCTTAAATCCCCCTCCCTTACAAATTCCTGACCTTCCAATCCTTCAGTATTAAGAAAGAAAAATATCAACTACAAGAAACAACTAAAGCAAATAGAATACATATTTGACAAGTTAAAGGGTAAACAAAAACAAAATCAACTTTTTTTGGTTGTCTGTTTATTGTTTAGTAAAAATAAAGTTCATGAAAGAGAAAATCTTCCCTAACTCATGAACAAGACCCCAAGATATCTAAACTCCTCCACCTGAGGCAGGAGCTCCCCACTATCTTTAATTACGTAACCGTTAAATTCCAAATTTGATGCAGGTCTTCGTGTGCCAGGTCCAAGTTAGGTCCCATGCCACTGATCACAAGCCCAAATCAAGTTTCAAGTCATTAAGGACCAAGTCAAACTCTAAAATAAGCCTTGAGTCTGTGTGCGGTACTCATATGTCTAAGACTAAAGCTTTTCGAGGGCAAGTTCAAGAGCAGGTCTAGTCACAAGTCCAAGGAAAAGCTACAGGTCCTAAAGCAGAATGCTCATTAAAGTTCAGCTTTAGTCCCACAGCCCTACAACCAAAAGTTCAAGTCAGGTCACAATTTATAAGTGGAATATTTAAGCCAAGTCTTACATAATCGTCTCTAGTCCTAGAACTGATGGGAAAATGAAATCAAGTCTCACACAAATAGCTTAAAGCTCAAGTGAACTCCCAAGTACCCAAGTTTTCTATTTTCATTTAAAGAATAGAAAATGTGAGTGTCTGATTGGCAAGTCCAAGTCAAGTTCCATGTGTCTAGTCACAAGTCCCAGTGCGGTTAGTCTGAACGGTAAGTTCTGGACAAGAGATCAGGTTCAACTGACAACGTTCACGCCCAGTCCCCAACCCCTAGTCACGAGTTCAGGAAGTTTTCGAGTCTTTGAAGAGTAAATGAAACCAAGTCGTACGCCGCTGCTCTCTGATGTAACGTGAGACGCTCGAGTGCAGAGAGGATTGAGCGTTCGGAGATTAAGAGTTTATGATGTATGTGAACGACAACAATGCGCAGCGCTCTTAAAAAAACTGCAATGAATAATTGAATAAAATGAAAGTTTGTAAAGTTAGAGCTGCAAAAAGCAGATTCATGAATAAAATGTGTTGCATTTAGGCAAACAATTGCACACAAATCTAGAGAAGCTAAACTCATGGCTTCAAGGGATTTTTTTTTTTTTTTGGTAATTTGAGCGAACTGTCTTTTGAATAGCAAAACAGAGCTTTTATATGCAAAACCTCCAAGTGCAGAAGCTGTCTGGGTAAGTACACGTTTGGCCCGTCAGGGCTGAGATGTGCACAGCTGAGAGCTGCTGTAAGGAGATCTGCTGCTGCTGATGGTGGTGATGATAGTGCAGCTTATTGGCCTGTAACTCTGCTGCCTGCTGTAATAGCTGCACTGACAGATACAGACCACCCACTTTCCTCAGGCCACAAGACATTCATCATACTCCCAACGGTTTTTCCCCTCCAGTCCAGCATGTCAACCCGAGGCAAGAGAAGCATATACAAAACACACAATCTGCACATTACACTTTTCCAAGCACGTAATGCTGTAAGTGTGCAGATTGCCAGAATGACAAGGTATCATGATCGGAACTTTCTGCTTCCAATTGGGGAGTCGACCACAATGGATCGGGCCAAAAGTGTGGGCTTTGCCATCACGCTTTCCCCTCATCTATCCATCCTATTTTCCTTTTAATTCACAAAAACTGACATTAAAACCCTTCCGCTCTCTTTGGGGTCCAGATGACTCCAACCGTAAACTGATGTGTGATTCCTTCCATGAGAAATGTAGACAGGATTTTAACTAAAAAAATCAAAGATAAAAAAAAAAGTTCAGTCTTGTGGGGTCCAGATGACCCCATTTTTAATGTAAACAAGCGGAATGGTTACGCAGCCATTTTACTTAAAGACGAAAATGTGCAACGGACTTCCTTTCAAAATAGGAACGCAGGAAGTTCATATTAACTTCCAGCTAAAGTGTCAGTTTAAGTGAGATTCAACCATTGACTGTACGAGAACTGGACTTACCGAGAGTGACGTCACCCATAGAAAATGGTTTACATTCGGCTCCAATGAAATTAAGTCAATTCAGTTTTCTTTGGGATATGGACACCACCCTGTTGGAGCCAGAAGTCAGTGAGCAGCGATTAGTTTGAGCCAGTCTGAGTATCTATGGCGACCGCGCTCACCAATCAGGTGTGAGCTTGTTGGAAGGGCTGTAAACTTAGATACTCGTAATCAGCTCACAAAAATTCAAATATGAATATTCAATCAGAGATTTGCAATCTTTATAAATATAGTACAGTGCAATAAAAGTACAATTTGGGAAAGATGGATTTATTGGAGAATAACGTTGGATTTTGGAAGTTTTTAAACTAGAAATAAACCGAGTGTGCAACACCGGAAGTAAACAAATCTTCAAAATAAAGCGTCAGTGAAGCCTTCTATTTTCAAAGTAAAGTATAGTTGAAATATATAGGACTAAAGTTTTCTTCACTGACATGAGTTCTGAAAAAACAAATATCCTTTAACAGCGGAACTTAAGCTCCAATTCTTTTATTTTGGTAACTCTTAACTGGTTTATGCAATCGACGTAATTCCACCAGATTGTGCAGCAGATAAAAAGTGTCAGGACTCAGGCTGCCATGTCCCCTTTTGGCCACCAGAGGGAGTCATCACCTGAGTATTGACTCTTTCTGTGCTCCTTCACACTCAAATTCCCATCAGCCCCTGTTCCTTCTTCCCAGGCTCTCCCAGCTGTTCTTCATCATGTCATCACTACAAACAGTATTTAGACAGTCACTGAGCTCTTCTCAATGCGAGGTCTTGTTTTGGCTCTGCATTCAATCCAAGCGTTTAATCTAAATTAATTGTTATATATGGAGTCAGAGTGTACTAAAGTTAAAAGTTATAATGACATTCTGCTAGCTTTTTAGACTATTTGGGCATTTATTAAGAGTTTTCAGGCTATTTATGAGTTTAGCTAATATTTGAGCTTCATGCTAGCTATTTTGGCTAATTTAGGCTTTTTCAGTTTTTTTTAAGGCTAATTTGAAATTAAGATAATATTTCAGATACATATTAGCTATTTTGGCTAATTTAGGATTTTTTAAAGTTTTTTAGGCTAATTTCGAGTTTGGCTAATATTTCAGCTACATATCAGCAAGCTAATTCTCAATGTTTACAGCTTTTAAGGCTAATTTGGAGTTTAGCTAATATTTCAGCTACATGCTAGCTTTTTTGGCTAATTTAGAATTTTTTATTTTTTAAGCTAATGATGTTTAAGATTTTCTTTACAACCAGTTTATGCATGATCCGATTAGTCGACTATTAAAATATAATCGACTATTAAAATAATCGTTTGTGGCTGCACTAGCTGGCTCTACCGATCTCCTAACCCAAACTGAGATCAAGTGAGTTTAAAAAGTGGATTACTAAATAAATTCTAAGAATCTTGTGCACAAAACTATCAAGTTTTCAGTCCAAGCATTTATCTATTATCTGATCCTGTGTGCCTTGACTTCTGCCTGTTTTGACCACGTCTTGCCTTGCCCCTGCCTGTTTGTGCATATGGATCCAAAGGCCTCCGCCTGTTCGTTACAAAAAGTGTCTTTTCAGACGGACTTTGTACCGATATGCAATGATTTAGAACGTAAAATGTTGAAGAATTTCAGATGTTTAGGTTTTGCTTACTGCTGAAGTTAACCAAAAAGTTGATGGAAAAAAAAACTTGTGACAAACACTATTTCTATCTGTCTAAATCTTAATGTTTTTTTCAGTTTTGTTGATTCTGATCGCCTGTTCTAAATAAAAGTATAAATTATGATTTAATCCATGTCATTTTAACTTAATAAACACAATATATTACTTGAAAAAAATATCAGGAGACAAAAACTAAGATTATCAAAAACACTTAAAAGTATCAGAACAAGAATGTTTATTTTGACCAATAGAATGACTAAGTAATAGATATTTATCTCTCTAAAGAAATCTATGAGATTTTGGCTTTGTGGAAGTAAGCACTTCCTGTTTGGAACGCCGGTCAATGGTACCGTACAGTCAATGGTTTCAACACTGCCCACATTTGATATCCGAAGTAAATGTGTTTTTCCTGCCAGCAGACTTCACCGTGCCAGCTGCTGTCAATCAACCAGATCTCACAGTCAGTCAATATTTTTTCACTTAAGCTTCATCGAAACTCCTGATATATCACGACTGACATGCATACCACGAGGTTTAGTAATATAACCTCTGAGGTCTTCAGCATCGGCTGTTGTACAACAACCCAATAGAAACTTAGCAAAGTTTGGCTCAATTAACCACGACTACAAAATCTTACCTTAACCCTCGTGCTCTCTTAAGGGGTCCAGATGACCCCACCCTGTTATTGGTGTCTGTCATTGGACACCAGTAAAGATCGACAATCATTGGGAAAAAAAAAGTTCTTGTTGGGTCCACTTTTATGTAAACAAGCCTAGGAGAGCGGAAGGGTTACAAAAAAAATAATAGGGCTGTGAATGTTAATGCATACGATTACTTAAGGAGAATTAACGTGTTAATATTTATTAATGCGAATTAATTTTGGCTGACAGAACAGGAGGCCTCAGAAGTTTTTAGTACTTTAATCTTGTTATTTTTTTGGGTTTAAATCACTTTATAACAAAAAGTGGACTATTTGATCCGTGGTCCGGCTTGTCAGAGTAACACGACACGTCGCTGAGCCTCGACTATCTTGGAGACTTGAAAGTCTTTAGAGTTCTGCTCATCTTACTGTTGATGTGTTTTGTACACAAATTACATTTCTGGGTCAGCGCTTGATTAATTTAAACATTTCAGACAATAAAACTGAAGGAAAAATGTATCTCTGGCCTGTTTTTATTAAAGAGGCCCATATTGTCATAAAATGTACCTAGTAAAACATTGTGACTAATCGTGATTAATCACGATTGACAGCACTAATTAAAAATAAATGCTCTAAATCAGGGGTGGGCAAACTTTTTGATTTGTGGGCCAGAAAGGGTTCTAAAATTTGGCATAAGGGCCGGACAAGGAGCAGATGGAAGGAGAGATTTGGTAATGAACCTCATAAAACTAAAAAGATAATATGGAATTTAGAGAAAAAACATGCTTTAATTTGGATAAAAATTCACATATATTCATTTAAAAACAGAAAATTTGGGGAATTTTAATTTTCTAAATTTGATTTTTTTTCTCTTTTTGGTGATCCAATGGATTGATGTTCTTCAGAGGAAAATGCGAACTCAAAGAAATGTGAAAAATCACCTTCTGACTCAGAAAAAAAACACACACGAACGCCAGAGAAACAACTCCATTCATGAGAAGAAACCAGAAATACAATGAAAATAAAACAATAATTAGGATTTTTGATTCAATGTATTTTAATTTGGAGGGCCAGATTAAGTATCTTAGCGGGCCGCATGTGGGCCCCGGGCCGTAGTTTGCCCACCCCTGCTCTAAATGAACAGTTATGTGTGATTTCATTTTGTGATTATTATCAGATTAATGGTTGCAAAATAATGTAACAAAAAATTGCAATTAATGCGATTAATTAGTTAATTTTTTTTATCGATTCCCAGCCTTAAAAAAACAAACTAAGATAAAAATAAATTTTTCAGCTAGTGTTCATGTCGCAGACACGCAAAGACATGATTAGCTATCATAAACCGCACATACGTCCAAAGCTGTAAATATTTACAGTGGAGGCACAAAATGTTTATTAGTTAATTAGAGATAGCTAAGGATCTATCATCTTTACACAGCAGACTGGTTGCTTTTATTTTCAAGAAACAGGAAGTAAACATAAGGCTTTTTATGCTACCCTAAAAAGTAACATTTAAAAACAAATCAAACTTTGATAACTGCAGTGATACTGTCACTGTGTTGTGTGCACACGTCTCTAATCATCAAAGGAAATCATCCAATAACAATAAAGAACATTTCACCTTTGACAAAAGAGCAACAATTGTTCATTTTCCACAAATTTGAACAAAAAGTAACTTCACTTTACTCCAAAGGAACTTAAGGGAAAAGTTACAATTATTCTAATCATTTTCTCTTAATGAGTTGGTCATCTGCATATGTACAAATCTGCATTAAAGAGAGGGTTTGGTGCTGTTAGTGAGAAGATTTGATGTACTCTGTGTGTAAAAGGGGAACAGCCCCATAAATGGTGTTGGAGAACATATTTGCTGAGAGACTGTTAAAAATTTATAGACCGATTTCCAAAGAGTTGATTGTTTTTCTTTTTTTTTCCACGAGCGGAAACTCTTTGAGAAGTTCCCAGCTTGTGCAGCACATTTCCCATAAAGCAGTTCTGACTGTTCAACACTTGGTTAAAAGACAAAGAGAACTTTGATGTCGGCTTCTATGAGCTGTTTACAAACTACGATGAGAGGAATCAACATTTTAAAGAGGAATTGATGAAATACGTCCAGTCTGATGTAGGAAACAGAATCAAACAGAGGATATACAAATCTTTAAATCACTGAGGTAAAAGTAGGAGTTTTATTTTTTTAGTAAATGAAAATCATGTCTTCTAATAGTGACCAGTCTCCTTTAAAACACTAGTTGTTGTTGCCAAGTTGGGTTAAAAAAAACCGGCCCAATTGGAACAAAATCTGACAACACCGGGTGTCTGTGTGTTTGTTGAATTTAACGTTTAAACTTCAGGAGGTGGCATACATCAAAGAGCAATCTGGTGAGGAATCTTTGAGGTGGATCAGAGAATGGCCCAAGCAGAAGAAAGGAAACCAATTTCCTTCTTTAGGTACAAGGAGAATTTGAAGAACAGATTTGAACATGGATTACTGACGGAAAGGTGCGCGTGTCTTTGCTTTTGATACCAATAGACGCCTATCTTTAATAAATGCCGGGGCTACTATTAGGAGATATACGGTATTGTATCAACAGTTGAAGAGTTACGGTAATTGAAAGAATGTCAGGACTGAAGCCAAACCTCTGATTTCAAAGGTTAAGGGTTACACTGTGGTGTAGTGATTAGCACTTTTGGCTCACAGGAAATTTTCCTAGTTTGAATCCCGGGATCTTCCTGTTTAGAGTTTGGATTGGTTTTTTCTCCAAGAACTTCGGTTTCTTCCCACAGTCCAAAAACATCCTCCATATGATTCTAAATTGTCCCTTAAGTGAGAATGTGAGTATTTGTGTGTTAACTGTCTCATTTACTTCTCTTCTCCTCTATTATTTATTATTTGATTTATTTATGCTTCTGTTTGGTGCAGTGCAATTCACGTGTTGTTTCTCACTCCCACGCTCCTGGTCTTGGCCGTGGACCTCACCTCTGGCTTGGGACTTTTTCCTTACTGGGAAGGAGGGTCTAGGGGCATGGATAACCACTTTATTTTAGTTAGTCTAGCAATCAGCTAATGATTATAGTTTATGACCGACTTTCTGCTTTTGTAGAATTACCGGCATGAAGTCCAATGATGCGATTGTTTCGCGATATTGGGCTATTTATATAAAATTGAATTGGACCCCGCCTTCACCCAATAGTAGCTGGGTTGGCTCTAGGGCTGCCACGATTAGTCGACTAATCGACTATTAAAATAGTCGATTAGTCGTTACTTTACTATATATGGAGTCAGACTGCACTAAAGTTAAAAGTTATAATGACATTCTGCTAGCTTTTTAGACTATTTGGGAATTTAATAAGGTTTAATAAAGTTTAGCTAATATTTGAGCTTCATGCTAGCTATTTTGGCTAATTTCGGCTTTTTCAGTTTTTTAGGTTAATTTGGAATTAAGATAATATTTCAGATACATATTAGCTATTTTGGCTAATTTATGATTTTTTTTAGTTTTTTAGGCTGATTTCGAGTTTGGCTAATATTTCAGCTACATGCTAGCTATTTTGGCTGATTTGGGATTTTTACAGTTTTTTAGGCTAATTTGGAGTTTAGCTAATATTTCAGCTATATGCTAGCTATTTTGGCTAATTTAGAATTTTTTAGTTTTTAAGCTAATGATGTTTAAGATTTTCCTCACAACCAGTTTGTACATGACCCGATTAGTCGACTAATCGGAAAAAATAATCGATAATTAGTCAACTATTAAAATAATCGTTTGTGGTAGCACTAGCTGGCTCTAGCGACCTCCTAACCCTAACTGAGATCAAGTGAGTTTAGAAAGTGGATTATTAGATAAATGTTAAGAATGTTGTTGCAAAACTATCAGGTTTTCAGAACACAATAGCTGAAGTAGCCATGCTGTAGCTGAGGCTAACCGCTAACCCTATAGTCACTTGTGGCCTTATGCTTTTATATGACCTGTTTCCAGCACAAAATGATCCTTTTGGGAAGGTAAGATGTCAAAAGTTTGGATTTTGGCTATAATTCAGTTTAAAACAATATGCTGCTGCAACATTTTGGCCTTGCAGCAAAGTGAATGTCAAAGCAAGGTGTGATAAGAAGCTTCCCCCCCCAGTGGAATATTTTTATGGTCCATAACTCGGCTGTCTTTATGATATATTATGAGATATTCTGAGCCTTTGGGAGCTGCTGGACTGGCAGTAATTCAATGCACAATCCATACTCCGCTCTGATTGTGATGCATTTGCCCGACTCTTCTGCCAGTGTGCCTGCGCTCGACTCTGAAGTCCGGCAGGAAGTGACGTCACAGACGTGCCCCAACAACAAAGCGCAGGCCGCTGAATGGGCTGATTCATCTGAAAAGAGATTCCCGTCATGTCTGCTGCGCTCCGGCTCTCGCGTCTTTCATCCTCCATCTTTCTCCGTGGTGACAGAGATTAATGACCCTCAGCTGTCGCGTGCTTCCTCCCTGACACTCCCATTCTTCTGCCGCTCCTCTTTGCACTCACAAGAAGAAAAAGAATGAAGCCCAAACTAGATTGATGCCACATGTTCTTAGACGGTGGAGAAGAAAAGTGGAAAAGGCTGATGCCGGTCACAGAGCCAGAAGAAAAGAATCAAGGATGCATTTAAAATGGAGTGTTTGTGACCCTCCCTCCATCCAGAGGAATGTCCCCGATTTGTGTTCAGGCTGTGTGAAGATCAGCAGGTCAAGCAGAGTCACCGAGGCGGAGCGACACCCGGCAGCAGGAGTCAGGAGAAAGTCACTGACAGGAGAATGCTAATCGAATATGCTCAGATCAATGGCATTCTTTCAACAGGTTTTTATTAAAGGAGTTTTTCATTTAATTCAGTTTCCTTTACTGTCCAAGCCAAAATAATGGGAAGGTGCCTCAAAAAAAAGAATAAATCATGCATGGTTGACAGAATAAGTTATTTGATACACACATTTCGGAGATCTCCATCCAAACTTTCCCTAAAAACCTGTTTCTTACCCTGTAGTTCACCGTCATTCCACTAGGGGCAGTAGAAGGACTTCTCCTGCTCATTCAAAATAAAACACTTTTGATGAGAAAATGTTTGTTCATTCTCTAAACTTTATGCTGAGAAAAACTCATCTATTGTTTCTCATTTTATTTTAAAAAAAAGAAGAATACTAAAAGAATGCAAAGTTTATTGATAATTAATTCTTTATAATACAGATACATCCTGTTAAACATGTGGATCAAATCTGAGACAGGTGTTTTTTTTCCTGAACACTAATATCAATACAATACTATCATTATTGTGAAGTAAAACTGACCAAACCATCCAATATATCACAATTGATATTATCTATCTCTCATTTTTAAATAGTAATATTGCTATTTTTGTGGATATTATCAATGAATTTAGAAAGTTTATTCCAGAAAATCTGAATTTCTGCGATTTAGTTTATTTACATAATTTTTCAAAAGGACTATTAAATATATCAGGAAAAAAAATTAGTTTTTTATGAGCATGCTCTAAACCACAGTGAGGTGAAAAGACGTCTCTAACAAGAACAAAGATTTATGTTAGCATTTCTCTATAACCGAAATGTGTTCATCTTTAAATCATTTTAATTTTGCTTGAACTTCTCAAGTTGTATTTATTCGATAAATATGTTGGATAGGGGTGGAAGGGGTGTGGACTTGAACATTACTCATGATTGGCCACAGTAGTTGCCTTAGGACCAATCACCGTGGACTGGCTCCAAATGTAAAAATATTGATGTCTTGTTGGAGCCGGAGGTAAATCATCGTGATGTCACACTCGATATATCCAGTACTCTATATACAGTAAATAAGTAAACTATAGTACTTTAATATAATGAAGAGAAAAAGAGAGAGTATTAGGTGTTAATACTGAACAATGTTGAAGGTTATTGTTAATAAAGGTTTATCTGTTGTGTTGCTCTCTCAGCAAAAGGCTGATATTGTAGAAAAAATATGACATAAACGACACAGTTCACTAGAAAAACTTCCCATCAACCTCTCTAACAAATCTCCTCCCTAGAAGTACATGTAGGTATTATGGGTACTGCAGTTCAATGTGTTTTAATTGGGTTTTTACTTGATAAAAGTAAAAATAAAAAATTTAAGTGCAGCTTTATCTTTGAATTTTTTAATATTTAGGCTCCAACTGATTAATTAAAACTGAATTGTTTTTTTTTAAAATCTATACAGTGATTTTCCTCTTTAGAGAGGCTGAACAATAACAGAGCAGAAACCAAACCTCTCCTTTTTACAGGTAACGAGGCGGCCTTGACTTGTGTTTCACCGGCTCAATCCCAGCTGACTGACAGCCTTCACTCCTCTCACCTTCAGCGTCTAACACGTCCGCTCTCAAACCAGAGGCCTCCGTTGGTCTTCGGTGTCACGTCCCGATCCTCCGTCTCTCCTTCCCGCTGATGGGTCCGCCCGCACCTGATCCCCAGGTGTCAGAGCCGAGCGGCGCCCTCACTCAGCGTCCTGACAGCTGGCAGACAGCCGAGGGCAGCCGGCTGACACAGCTGATGCTTCCCTCTCTGTGTCTCCATCATTTGTTCTTTGTTTTTCTATAAAGAGTGACAGAGCCATGACAGTCTACCGGTCCAGCTGGTTCTAAAACATTAATTCCTTTAAACGTAAAACTAAATCGATAAGATTTGTCTTTAACAATATGGTGGAGAGAACAACAAACATAACCATATGAAGAAATAACTTCTAGTCGACTGATGGGAGAAAACATGAAATTAGGAAACGGTTTGATGAGAAAATGCTGAGTTTACAACAAATTTGTGCAACAAATTTGCACTCTTGATTTGATAAATCATAAACCTGTTGGTCCCGCCTTCTGTAGGAGGAGCTACTGTCAATGGTTTTTAAACTCAATGCAGAATTCTGCAAAGGAGTCTGTAAACTATTTACTTATTATTTGTTATTGTCTTGATAAAAATGAGAAAAATATTCTTAAGTTCAAGAGGAAAACAAACACAGATGATCGGTTTCTCCTCCGTTTCGATTACATCATCAACACACCAAAGCTGTTTGTGATTGGTTGATGGGATTTGAATTCTTTAGATATTTGAACTCTGGAAATGTCCACATTTTTATACTGCCACTATAGAATCAAACCACGCCCGACGGTGGAAATGCATCACAGCTCTGAACCCTTGACTGTATACAAGAACTGGACTGAGTGACCCCTCCTCCCTTTGCGTACCAAACGGAAGGACCTGCTGGCTCCAGAAAATCCCAAGACTTTTATTCAGCTTCATTTATCATTTAACAATTTTTTGCTCTGAAATCTTTTTAATCACATTCTTGATAAAACTTATTTAATTTCTTATTTGAAGGTATTCAGGTTATAAAGTGACCAATCAGATCGAACCCTCCAAACTCGAACGATTGAAATGCTTGAAATATTCTCCAAAGCAGAAGGGGTGTGGCCTCTGAACAAATTTACTCGTGATTGGCTACAGTAGTTGATTGGAAACGACGACTCGGACCAATCACGGCACACTAACCACAAGTGGCTCCAAATCCCGTTAAAATGGCGACTGAAATGGCTTCAATACACTGGAGCCAGAAATAAGTTATTTTATATGGAAGATGTCACATTCACTCAATCCAGTTCTCACATACAGTCAGTGCTTGAAACTCACTAGTGTTTGTCAATCATTGTTACAATGAGAAAAGAATGACAACAACCACCCACACAATAGACACTATAAACTGAAGGTTTTGAACATTTCTTTAGTTTTGACATTTTTGGTAAACTACAAGAGTTATGACACACAAATGTGAAAACACTTAAAATTCTTATAATATTGAAGAGTTTGATCAAACTTCTATGATGGAGTATTAGGGCCACTTTATAAAGAAAAAAATATTTTTTAAATTATGACTTTAAATCTCGTAAATTTACGAAAGAAAAAACCTTGTAATATTACTTTTTTTTTTTTTGTGGCACTAATACTCCGTGGTAAACTTCTCCTGGTTTTGAGATATTTTTTTTTATCTTTTCTTAATTTTTGGATTTTTACATTTTTATTTTGTCTTTACATGTTTGTCCGAAATACAAAAACTGATCTCATTGAAGTAAAAATTTTACATTTACAATTCAGAATTGAACTTTTTTACCTAATTTCATTGTGTATTAATCTGTGAAATTATTAACATTTTTGTAAAAAAAAAAAAAGAAGAAGAAGAAGCTGGAGTTGTACAACAAGGATAAATATCAAGTATTGCCAAAAAAAAAAATTATTAAATTCTTAGAAGAGAAAATAGTGAAGTAGTAAAAAAAAAGCATTAAAAAAAGGCCTCGTGGTACTAAAGCTACCACCTTCAGTTCCAATGAAGAGTCTAAATAAAAGCACATACATGTACATGCGTGTTTCAGACTTCTGCTTTCAAAGCTCTTGTATTCACAGGCATCCAGACAAGTTTTTATGGTTGTTTTTGGGCTCCAAGTATAAACACAAGTTGGAAATCAAACTTTGATAATCAGGGACTCAGGTTTAATAATGACATGTGGATTGGGTTTATCTGGTGAACTCAAACATGGTAACAAACCTGATTACATCGTTTGTTCTTCAGCTAAAGATAAACTCAGACCACTCTCCTGACATGACGGTCATACAAATCCGCCTCTGCAAGGAACCATTTCCACCTAAATCACAAGATTTAGGGAGGAACGCTTTGGCACCTCTTCCAGCTGTACAGAAGAGAAGAAGCCCCCCCTCGCTTGTCCAGTGTGAACATCGAAACCTCTCAACTGCTCCATGATTTAAACTTCTTTTTGAAAAAGTTAAAGCAGGTGTCAAATAAAATCCAGGGACGAGTGGTGAGTGTGCCGTATATCTTTCTCCACATCAGTCCCTGCGCGTGTCATAAATAAGAAAGAAGAGCCGGGGTTCAGATGCGAGCACCTGCCTGCCGTTGAAAGAGCCAAATCCTGAATAAATTACAGAGATAAGGCAGCTGAAACAGACACGAGCTCTGACCTTGAGATTATCTCAGACCTCAAAACTCCCAATCACTAGGAGCTGTTTTCTGAAGAAATGAGTCCCGAGGAGATTAACCTCCACTCCCCCGGCGTGTATTCAGAGACAGCCTCACACTGTCGGCCTTTTATTTTCCCTTTTCAACGACTAAACGCTGAAGTCAGAACTGCCAGAACAGATCAAGATGTCCCGATTTGTTTCCGGGCCCTCCCTGTTGTCTCCATGACTGCGTTCGTACTCTCAGCTGTTCAAACACAACACTTCTATTTATATGCATTAGGCAGAGAATACATTTACTGGGGTCCAGTGGAGCAGTCCGTCCCTGAAGAGCGTCGCTTTAGCCCGTCAAATTACCGTGTGACCGGCCTGCGCCGCCTGATAACGACAGATAATTGAGCTGCTGGCAGGTTGGCCCGCTTCCTTTAATGTGGAGATCCGAGTCCTCGGTGGGGTCTCTGGGGGTCACGCTGGTTTACTTTGAATGTGTGTCAGCAGGGTTCAGCTGGATGTGATTTAGGTTTCCTATATGCTACTGTTAGCTTAAAGAGCTCCGCACTGCGGTGTTCTCAGACAATTGTGGAAAGAAAAAGTTTGCTTACAGGATAAATGATTCACCTTCAGGGCAAATCGTGTTTTTCTCCAACACAAAAGGGTCAGCAATTAAACATGAGAGATTCTATGGACGATAAAAACTTGGTAAACATGCAATCGTAGTGTTGATGTACCATGACATAAATAGAATGTATTTGTTCTGGAAAAGATTTTGAATCAATTTTAGAAAATATTAGCAGAAGCACTAGCATACAAGTTACATGAAGTATACAAGCTACAGAAAGCTTTCCACGTACGGGAATTTTACTAGCTACAGAAAGTATTCTACTTACGGGATGTATACTAGCCACAGAAAGTACTCTACCTACGGGATGCATACTAGCTACAGAAAGTACTCTACCTACGGGAAATATACTAGCCACAGAAAGTACTCTACCTACGGGAAGTATACTAGCTACAGAAAGTACTCTACCTATGGGAAGTATACTAGCTACAGAAAGTACTCTACCTACGGGAAGTATACTAGCTACAGAAAGTACTCTACCTACGGGAAGTATACTAGCTACAGAAAGTACTCTACCTACGGGAAGTATACTAGCCACAGAAAGTACTCTACCTACGGGATGTATACTAGCTACAGAAAGTACTCTACCTACGGGAAGTATAATAGTTACAGAAAGTACTCTACCTATGGGAAGTATACTAGCTACAGAAAGTACTCTACCTACGGGAAGTATACTATCTACAGAAAGTACTCTACCTACGGGAAGTATACTATCTACAGAAAGTACTCTACCTACGGGAAGTATACTATCTACAGAAAGTACTCTCCCTACGGGAAGTATACTAGCCACAGAAAGTACTCTACCTACGGGAAGTATACTAGCTACAGAAAGTACTCTACCTATGGGAAATATACTAGCCACAGAAAGTACTCTACCTACGGGAAGTATACTATCTACAGAAAGTACTCTACCTACGGGAAGTATACTAGATAAAGAAAGTACTCTACCTACGGGAAGTATACTAGATACAGAAAGTACTCTACCTACGGGAAGTATACTAGCTACAGAAAGTACTCTACCTACGGGAAAGTATGCTATCTAAAAGAAGTATACTAGCTACAGAAAGTACTCTCCCTACGGGAAGTATACTAGATACAGAAAGTACTCTACCTACGGGAAGTATACTGGCTACAGAAAGTATGCTATCTAAAAGAAGTATACTAGCTACAGAAAGTATTCCACCAACAGAAAGTATACTAGCTATAGGAGATCAGATGGTTCAGTTGGATGGAAGTACTGCGATAAACAAGTTACCACTGCAATGACCTTCATCTGGGCTGACCTTCTCGTACTCACTGTCCAAGGTACTTTACCTCTTGTAATTGTTTTTGCTTAGTCGCATTGCTTTTGTTAATTCATACTGTAACCATCTGCACTGAGATTCATTTGCAAGTACATACAGTTCATATACAGTAATTTAAAAATATCTATACATCAATAATCAATTTATTAGGTTGTGAACCTATAATATTTTATTCATAAATATTGCTGATGACTTTTCTAGACATCAAAACAAATTACATAGATGAACTGGATCAAACTGTATTAATGTTATGCTTCGTTGAGAATGTTTCATCAATCTTCCAAATCAGCTTAATCCATATTAAGATCATTGGTGTTGCTGGAGGGTATCCCAGCTAATGTTGAGCGAAAGTGAGTACACCCTGGACAGGTCACCAGTCTGTTGCTGGGGCGTTAGAAAAATGAGTCCAAAGAAAAGACGGCAAAGACAGGTGTCAAGTTTAAAATTAAAGGACCAGAAGCCGAAACGGGATTTCATTGGTGAGACATTCGGTCAAAAACTTGTTTTTCTGTTGCCTCTGAAAGACTTTCTTTGTTTGCTGGCACTGAGGTTTCATTCTGCTCGCCGAAGAACAAACCAAAAGCTGAAGTGTTTCATATCCTAAACCAAGACATACAACACCGCTGAGCCAAAAACATGCAAAACGTCACTTCCAATGTGCTTAAAACCTTAGAAATCAGCCACAAGCGCTTGAAGCGTCTCAGTGGTGAAAGAAAAACTGGACTTTTTCAGGCACAGAATTCAGGAGTAAATCCTGAGGAGAACTAGAACATGGAGGTGGCTTTGTGAGGCTCCAGGGGTTAGCTGAACTAGAAAACCAACGATTGGAGTTCCAAGAAGGATTTGAGGGTTTTTTTATTGCTAAAGGTTTCTGTTTTTAAGCTGAAAAATGTTTTTATCATTTAAATCAATCATTGATTTTGAGAAAGTCATCTCATCTTTGACTCTAATGCAGCTAGTTTGCAATCGTTGCTGCATTATTTGCGACACCTCCCATCTCTTCGCCTCCACCGGCGAAGCCAACAAAGGCCAATTCGTGGTTAGTTTGCTCATATATCCAGCGTAATTTAATTCATTGCCGAGAGCCTGCGAAAAAGTTTAATGAGGGTAAAGAATTAGCCATACCGAAGGAAATTAGGGAGGCATTAGGATCTGGGACGCTCGGTCGCGGTGCTTAACGACTCCTCTGGCCTGAGAAAATCCGTTTTCCTAAGCAGGGCTGCTCTCAGCAGAATTATGGCCACTGTTAGCCTCCCCTTATTGCCTGCCCCCATTAAATGGGCTTTACCTGAGGAGGGAAACGGTGGAATAACACCATCAATTCTGACCAGACTAACAAGTTGCTCCCTGGAAATAAAAGGTTCCCATGCAATAAAATAATTGCCCCGGTGGTTTCGGCGGGATGTTCTTTTTCCGTGTCTGCTGGGAGAACGCTGTCAGCGGGGATCAGCTGCTCGGACCACCAATGAGCTCCCGGCTAAAATATCTCATTTATTACAGGGTGGAGCGTCACACGATTGTGTGCAAAATAAACCTGTTAAAGAAAAGCAAAGGCAAAACCCGAATCCTGTTTCTTTTTGGTGCAACCGCAAGCATTTCATTGAAGCGTTTTTAACCCAAACTCAGACCTTTATGTGTCACTTTTATGGTTTGATCAATACTTAAGAGTTTGTTAGAAATACTGGTAAAACACCAGAAAACTGCAGCAAAATCGAAAGCTTGTATGAGCCAAAGTAGCAATTAGTCACTGATTAACCCAAGCAATCATATTCTAAACTCAGTGAATTCCTTTAGGGTCATTGGGTTGCTGGAGCCTGTCCCAGCTGCCGGACACATACAACCACATCATCCCACATTAACAACTCAGCAAAACCAAAATCTAAATTCTAGACAATCTAGACCACGTGTTAAAGTGAAGGCCCTCCTGATCTTTTTATTTTATTGATAATGACGGCCTGATGTTATCTTAAGCTTATTTCTATTAATATAATTTTGACAAAATATAATTTTATGGAGAGTAAAATATTTAAAGTTATTTAAAGTTTAAGTTTATTTTATTTTTAATTTTTTCCTGCCTTTTTATTATTCATAATTGTGTTAAAAAGTTACAGTTTTAAAATGTGGCATTCTGCTAGCTTTATGGACTATTCCTAATATATTTTAGACTATTTTGGAGTTAAAGTAATAACTAAGCTACATGCTAGCTGTTTTGGCTAATTTAGGCTTTTTTAAGTTTTTTCAGGCTATTGTGAAGCTTAGCTATTTTTTTTCAGCTACATGATAGTTGTTTTGGCTAACCTAGATTTTTTATTTTTTCGCTAATATTTTAGCTGGCTATCAACTTTTCAGCTTCAGTGTTTTCAGCTATCAATTTCAGCATCTTCAGATTCTTAAGCGGCCAAATCCGGCTTACAGCATTCACAAGTAATGCTTTATTTATAAATTCATAATTATGTTAAAAGTTACTGTTTTAAAAATTGAGTTTTAGTGTGCTGAATAAATGTTTGTCTGACTCGGCCCGTGACCTAAGGTGTGTTTTGGATTTTGGCCCCTTGTGCGATTGAGTCTAGAGTCACCAGTTGACCAAGCCATCCATTTTCTGAACCCGTTAATCCCTTTTGAGGTCATAGGTTGCTGGAGCCTATCCCATCTACTGTTAGGTGACGGCGGGGTATACTCAGGACAGGTTTCAAGTCCTTTGCAGGGCCACAAAACCACACTAAAGGAGAATTTAGAGTCACCAATCAACCCATGAAGCATGTCGTTGGACTGCGGAGGGACACTGGAGTGCCTTGAGAAAACCCAGACAAGGATAGCAGGCAAACTACACACAGAAATGTCTAGAACGGAATTCAAACCACAGCCCTGTTGCTGAGTGTTTACTACTACACCAATGTGAAAAAAAATGCCAAAAAAAAAGAAAAGAGTTTGCCATTTCCCTTAGTTTTCTTTTTTTTCATCAAACTTTTTTAAATACAGCTTTGTCTTGATTGAACAGTTCCAAGTCAGCCAAGATCGGGGACCACCGACGGGAGCCCCCGGCAGGGGAGATCCACGAGAAGGGCCGCACCACAAACATAGAAATATAAATGACGCAACTGAAGCATGTATTAATACATGAACATTCAGAGCAAACAAAGGAAAAACTAAACAGGGAGAGGTTTGATACTAAAATACAAATCTCAGTTTGTTAAACTACAAAAAAAAATAACCTCAAAGATATGTCGCTTGTTTTTTTTTATTTAGTTAATTTAAATTCTTAAACTGCACTTTTGACTCATTTTAAATTCCTGTAGTTTCCATAAACTGGACTGAAACTACTTTAGATTATTTTAGAAATTCACCTCCGAGTTGTAGGCGGGACTTCACTAATTTCCCATCAGTGGAAGAAACAAAAACCTGATATAACCAAATATACAGTTTAGAGCTCAGACGAGGAAAATGAAGACGTTGATGGATCTATTTGTCTGAAAGTGGATTTAGAATCGTAGTGGAGCAGGGAGACCCGCCCAGTGCAGTTGCTGCATCACAAACTCGAGCTTTAAGAAATACTCAAAAATTCAGTTTTAATTTTAAATAATTATTATATCTCCTCTATTAATGCTACAAGAGCATGTTAAAAACGAGATTTTACGATTACGAACAATCAGACTTTTTCTTAAAGAGTGAAACTCAACCTGAAGATCAAAATCTAAGTTACTTTTGTTTTCAAACAGTAAATGCAAATGACATATATTACGCTAAGAATTGTGGGTAGAATAGAAAAAGTCTCCTTCAGTGTATTTAATAATGCTCGTTGCTTTCTTTCGGGCGGCTAACCGGACCTCTTCAGCACAGAGGAATGAAAGGAGTCCAGAAAAAACTCCACTGGAGATGGAGGAGCAGGAGGAGGAAGGGGAAGATGTGGTGAAAGAGGAGCAGAGGGGAGAAGGAGGGGCAGAGGGGAAGGGCTCGTATTGATCATCCGCCAGGTGTGATGGATAGCGCAATAAGTGGCAGCGGCCAGCGGAGAAGAGGAGAGAGTGATTTCTGCTTTTCAAAGTCCTGATGAATGGGAGTGTCAGAGGGAGGCCGGCGTCCAGAGGCCAGCGCATGATGGACTGCTGTGTCAGGAGGAGAGAAATTGAAGGAGAAAAGAGAGTGGAGGGAAAACGGAGGGCAGACGGAGAGAAATAGAGAGATGAGGGGAAGCAACGGGAGATTTTAAGAAGAGGGTCAATAAAGCAGAGAGAGGAAGGAGACGCAGATAGAAAGATGAGAGCAGGAGGTGACAGCGGAGTGAGTTCATCTTTATTAATGGCCAAAGAGCAGAGAGGGAGTTATTAAAAAGGAAAAAAAGATGAATGAAAGAATGAGTGAGAACGAGGGGAGGGGTGAGGAAGTGAGATGTGATATATGCTCCCTCCCAGCTCTCTGAAATCCAATAATAACGCTGAGGAATGGGCCAGCTGCTGGACGGAGGGGAGGAGAAGTGAGGAGCAGCTCAGCCAGGGGGCAGCAGAGAGTCTTCACTGAGGAACCTCCAGTCCCTTTTTCCGTCTGTAGTTTAGAACTTCTATAAGTAAATTGAACATAACGGATTACAGTATTACATGTAAAAAAACACAGGCCACACCCCCTACCCCTCAACTGCTGCCAGAAGATTTTAGAGGATGAACAACTTTGATTAATTGTGTTTGAAAGTTGAAAAGAAAAGGTTAACCCTTAAACTGTAAAAATAAAACATGTTATTTGGCTGCTGTAATGGGAGACACCTGTGGGTGTCGCTGTCCCCGCGGCGCAGAGGGTATAAAAAGGAAGTTGGGTGCCAGGTGCTAACTTCCTGTTGTGGGACTGACGAAACTGCGTTTTTAGACTGTTTTTATTGTCACGGTGGCAAATGTTTTTAAATTAGTGCTTGATTTTATTTGATTTTTTAGCAACGTCACGGCAGTTGTCTGCCACGCTCATGTTTTTATGAATGACAGCAGAAGTTTACTCTAAATAAAGATTAAATGAATTTTTATGAAAAATATTTTTTCTGCTTTTAGTGTTGGGAGTACTGTGCCCTGCTGTCCTGTTATTAAGTTTATGGTTATGTATTTTTGTTTGTCCGCTCTCAGCGTGGTCGATAAATTTTGTTGGTTTAAGTCACTTCCTTTAGTTCATACTCCTGAACTTTGTTTTGTTTGTTTGGTCCGTGTCTGACTTAAAGTGTGCATTCCATCACATGAATGTTATTGTTGAATGTATTTTTCCTGCACGTTTTGAAGTGGTGACATTCGGCACGGTAGCAGGGAATCAGACACGAGTCACAGAGAAAAGAGCCTGAGAACATTTTGTTATTGTATTAATAAAACTCTGTAACCTGCTCTACTGTCTCCTCATTATCTCGGTGCAACATTGATTACACAATTGACTGTATTTAGAGAACTGGACTGAGTGACTCCTCCCCTCTGGCATTCCAAATTGGAAGCCAAAATCTCATAGACTCTAATGTAAGGGATAATGCCCAAAGAAATGTTCATTAACAGAAATTAATGCACGACATGGAAGCCTGAACCGCCCGGCACAAAGCCTGTTCATTTCTGATAATGCACACCTTATCTCGCTTTTACCATGTTCACTTACTAAATTATTAATTATTCAATCAATTTTTAGAACTTTATTCGTATTATTCATTCGGTTTAAATCCCTTTTTCACAAACACAGACTATATGATGCATGGTATCAAAGGAAAGCAACATATATGCTGGTCTTCATGATTGGTTGAATAAAGCATCAGTTCAGAGAGAGAGTTTACCTCTTACCAGAAGATGGAGAAAAAGTGATTTAGACTATTTGGGTAATGTGACCGGAACTTCTTTTTTAGCTGTACATTATCACGGTGGATTATCACATTTTAATCCAAACCCAGCAGCCAATCAACAGGAGTATTCAACTGGACTATGGTAAATCATAAGAAATAAACAGCTATTATTCATCAGGATAACCATTCTTGATCGGATACATTTTTCTTAACATATTCTTGCTGGTCCTAATTTAATTCTGTATCATTTAAGTTATAAACTGACCAATCAGATGCCTCATTAGAAGCATGTGGCGCCCGCTGGCCCCACCTCAAACATTCGATTGACAGATTCCCCTGAGCCCGGTTTCAGTGGAAGGAGTGTGGACTTCGAACAAGCTCACTCTCGATTGGTGACAGTAGTTGCTATAGAAACGTTGACTCACACAGACTTCGACCAATCACTGTCATGTGGCTCCAACACGGCAGAAAAATTGCGACTGAATTGGCTTAATTTGGCTGGAAATAGATTTTTTTCAATGCTAGAGTTTGTAAATTGAGGAAAATGTTAAGCTCTTCTGCAAGAGTTCATATGTTTGTAAATCTGACTGAACCTCGCTGAATTCCGGCATCAAGCTTCATTTCAAAATAGCCTCAATTCATAACAAAAAGATCAATATAACATAAAAGTTTGTCCTGATTGTACCGACAGTCACGAATGAGGCGACCGTAGTGCAGCGGCAGGGCGCTCGACCTCTGATCCGAAGACTGCTGGTACATGAAAATATGAAGTTATTATTTCTGAAAAACCAAAATCCAAACAGTTCAAGAGAGCTTCTCTTTGTTTTTGTTTTAATCTGACACCGACTTCCTGCAGATAACAAACGAGAATGAACAAATGACAAGTACCAGACCTCAAATCTCAGGTCTCTGCATGCAAGACTCAAGTCTCCATCTCTGACATAACCCACACCATTAAAAAAAAAAAAAAAAAAAAAGCACTTAGAATGTTGCTTTACTGAAAGACTGAGCAGGACAAAAGACAGATCCACAGAATGAGGAAAAAAACAACATCCTTTTCCTAAATTAGGCCTGGACTTTATGGTGATTGATGGCTTTACTAAGCAGCAAAAAAATGAATGGAAATCAGTGCTGCTACATTTTGAAGTTCTTTTTTACCAGCAGGTAGAACATTTTAGTTCTGGAATTTAAATAAAGAGTAAATAATGATGAGTTAAAAAAAAAAAAAAAAGCAAGCAAAACATTACAGATACTTTCCTAAAAAGACAATCACATTGTGTTGACATTGCCACTATAAGCTATATTCGGGAGCCGTGTGTATTCTATTAATACCTCTAATGGTTTTAAGCTTAAACAGATTCTAAATTTTTGAACTGTGCACTTTGATTTTTCAAACAAAACTATTAATAAGCTTGAAATACTTTCTATTTATCTACGAGAAAGAGATTTGTAAATATAGCTTCACAAGGACGCCGTGTCATTTAATTAGAGTGGTATAAGCCGCACCCCCCCCCAAAAGCAATTGGTGCCCTCCGTACAGCGGCGCTGATAGAAAGGCTTATCATAAGTGAATTTAGAGTTAACTGAGCTCCAGAAACATAAACAGTACAGCAGGATTAACAGTGTAGATGGATTGTTGTGTAATCAACAAGAAGAATGGCAGACATTTACAGGCCTTCATGCACGGTTGATGGCTTTAATGGAGATAAATGCACCAATAAATATCAAAATGGTTCCTGGAAAAGCGATTCCAATATCCGACACTCGTCTTTTTTTAAGCAGCCGAGTGGTGCCAAACATTTCCTTCAAGTCTGTCTGTTCTGCAGTGGGAAAACTGAGACTCAGAGGGCTGGAGGTCTTTGTGTATTCATAAATGGGTGGATATGGGGTGTTTGAAGGTGAAAAATGGAGAAACTGGTACAGAACACGCATATACAAAATATCAAGGTGGTAGACCACTCGGTAAGTCCATAGAACACAAATGTTTAAGTGTTTATTCATCGTTTGGACGCCACACGAAAGGGTAGGTAAGGGTGAAGTGGGTGTGTCATATGAATTTCTCCTTTTTTCAAGCATTTCAAATCCTGAAAACTGTGATAGGGGCTTGTGAGTGCTGTTATAAATGAAGAAATTTGGACAATCTGAGCGTATCTCTAGTGGGTGTCCAACGGACAATTACGTGTGTCGTCCAATAGTTGACGCCGGTTTCCAATAGCCGCCAGGTCCAATAAGAGGTGGACACTAGGGATGTCCCGATCCGATCACGTGATCGGAAATCGGGGCCGATTACACGGTGGATGACTCGATCAGGATCGGATATTTTATGTATTCTTATTATAATCAGCGCTTTATATTTCAATCTTATTATTCCAGATAAATACTCCACTACATGTCAGCATGTCATTAACAGCAGAATTCAGCAGTTTAAACCAGATGCTAACATAAACAAGCTAGCGATGTGGTCACAGATTCAGACTTCCGGCATCAATGACGCTTTTAAAACTGACAACAAGTGTCTCTATTAGTTTGTCTTAACATAAACAACCACCTATAAAGGCATTTCAACAGAAGAGTTTTTGTTTCTTTTTTATGCTAAGCCCTTCGCGCTGCAGAGCAGCTGCTAACTGTGCTAAGCTAAGTGCTAGCTCCTTGATTTAACTCCTCAGGACCCGAGCTGTTCTTTGATATGCCTGCTTCATTTATCTGACAGAAATAAAAGTTCAAATTAAAATGACTACTTGGGTAATAAAACCAAAAATGTGATGTTTAAGCGCGTCAAAAACTAATCACATAATCCAAAAATTAAAAAACTCTAATAACTATTTCTAATTATATGAGCTAGTCATGAACACTCATCATCAAATTCATGCCAAAAAAAATGCATCATTCATTTTTAAGAATTTTAAATGAGGACAGGAATCACATTTGATTAAAAATGTTCCACAGCTCTAAAGATTTTAAAGCTTAAGTCACTAAACTTATTCATATGACTAATTATCAATTATGTAACAATAGTTATTTTTTTTATATTTGCTCTATTTTTACTTGTTTATTAAAGCTACTTCCCTGAAGTGTCCTATTTAACTTTTTAATGTTAATGAAATATAAATAAGGGACAACACAAATCTGTTTATCCTATTTGTTCATGTTTTAAATGTGTTACAAAAGTATCGGATCGGGACTCAGTATCGGCAGATACACAAAATCGAATGACTCGAAATCGGATCGAGCCCAAAAAAACCTGATTGGACAAGCATCAAGGTAAGTGCAAGATCCACCTCTTTACCAGCCCCCACGGACCCGAACAACCAAAAAATCTGCAGAACCCGTCCGGGTTTCATGTTCCTCACGATTCCTGCTGGACTCAACTGACACCAGAGTGCGACAGTAACCTCCATCCCAGCCATTTTTACTACCAGCTTACCGACAAACGCGCTCAGCCGGACCGAGCTAGAACCAGATGTTCCTCAAGAATTCATTAGAAAGAGCTTTAAGCCACAGAAAACCTGTTTAACTTCCCTTAAATCCATTCACTTGTAACATGAGCCGTGGTTATATTTTGTGTGGCGGGTTCTCCTTTGTGGCTAAAGCCATTGTTCTCCCCGCGGAGATCTTTACACAGCTGCAGAGAGTAAACACAACCTCAGAGTTTCAAATGCATCAAGTCTGTGTGGAGTTCACAAAAGACTCCTGCTTTACACAATAATCCTCTCCTGTCACTCCACTTTACTTCAAACTGAGTCACATGGACAGGTGAATAAAGGTGTGTTCCGTCCAGGATTATTGGGTAAAGTCTGCTTTAGGGAGGATTAGGCCTGACAAATATGGTGGCAAATATTGGGTCTTGGATGTCATAAAATGGATTAAATGGATTTAATGTGAAGGGGCTCTTGGTAGATAATGACCTTTGTTGCTAAAAGGAAAAATCTGTACAGAAAAAGCTCAAATGCCTGTTAAGGTTCTCCCGTATTACGCAAATATTAGCAGGTGGTTGATTCTCGCAAACAGCAGGTGGTATTCAAGTTCCATATTTTCCAAATAAAATGTTGCATATTTCCCCCCCATAATGAAACAGAACTAAAATGTATTTTTTTTTACATGAAAAGTTGTTTAAAAGCAATACATTGTGGTCTATATTCACCAATTTAGTGAGCATCGAAGCACACTGAGACTTCCTATTCATTTCTAGGGTGCTGGATTTGGGAATTGTAGATTCCTACAGCTTTATAAAATGGACTAAAGAGCATTAAGTAATAATATCTAGTATCTTGTGTGCCCTGGTGTCTTGTGGCATTTCCTCCCAGATCTGTGTGAGGGCATCCCTGAGCTGTTGTACAGTCTGAGGAGCAACCTGGCGGTGCCTAATGGACCCAAACATAATGTCCCAGAGATGTTCTATTGGGTTTAAGTCAGGGGATGGTGAAGGCCATTCAATTGTTTCAGTTCCTTCATCCTCCAGGTACTGCCTGCAGACTCTTGCCACGTGAGGCCGGGCATTGTGGTGCATTAGGAGGAAACCAGGACCTACTGCACCAGCGTAAGGTCTGACAATGGGTTGAAGGATTTCATCTGGATACCTTATGGCAGTCAGAGCACCATTTCCAAGGCAGTGGAGGTCTGCGCGTCCCTCCATGGATATGCCTCCCCAGACCATCACTGACCCACCACCAAACCTGTCATCTTGAACCACGTTGCAGGCAGCAGAACGTTCTCCTTGTCTTCTCCAGACTCTTTCACGTCTATCACAGGTGCTCAGGGTGAACCTGCTCTGGTCTGTGAAAAGTACAGGGCGCCAGTGGAGGACTTGTCAATTCTGGTGTTCTTGAGCAAATGCCAGTGGAGCTCCACGGTGCTGGGCAGTGAGCACAGGGCCCACTACTGGACATGGGGCCCTCAGGCCACCTTCATGAAGTCTGTTCCTGATTGTTTGGGTAGAGACATTCACACCAGTGGCCCTCTGGAGGTCATTCAGTAGGGCACGAGCAGTGCTCAGCCTGTTCCTCCTTGCACAAAGGAGCAGGTATGGGTCCTGCTGAGGGGTTGAGGACCTTCTACGGCCCTGTCCAGCTCTCCCAGAATAACCAGCAGTCTCCTGAAATCTCCTCCATGTTTTGGAGATTGTGCTGGGAGACACATTAAACCTTCTTGCTGCAGCACGTGTGGATGTGCCATCCTGGAGAAGTTGGACAACCTGTGCAACTTCTGTAGGGTTAAGGAAGGCTCTATCCCGTATTATTCTGAGAGGTGAAAAATAAAAATAAAACTAGAGAATTATTTTCTTGATAAAAAATCTAAAAACATCATAAGCCCCTGAAACTGGACCAATTGTGTCAATTACTACAGCACCCGCGATGGCTTTCCATTTCCCGGGCAGTCCAACCGCTAGGCGGGTGACGGGATCAATCCCTCCACCTCTATGGGGTCTGCAACAGAATGGCGACCTGTCCAGGGTGGATCCCGCCTTTACCCAAGAGTAGCTGGTACAGTCTCCGGCAACCCCAGCGGGTTCAGAGAACAGATGGAAGGTCAGGATGAAAATCCTTGCATTGAGCGGCCATATTGGATTTTTTTTACCTGCTGATCGAATCTCTAAAACAGTGACTTTCCCAAAGCAGTATCACAAGAATATATTCTTGAGTTTCCATCAACGTCCATTTTTGAAGCCAACTGAATTAAGTCATATTAAATCACGTGTTAAAGTCAAGGCCCAGGGGCCGGATCCAGCCCTCGGTGTAATTCTATCCGGCCCTCCAGATCATTTTATTTTATTGTTATAATTGGCCCAATGTCATCTTGCACTTATTTGTATAATTTTGACAAAATATATATTTTATGAAGAGTAAAATATTGAAAGTTATTTAAGGTTTAAGTTGATTTTTTTCTGTAATAATATTCCTGCCTTTTTATTTTTTATAATTATGTTAAAAAGTTATGGTTTTAAAGTTTTAAAAATTGGCATTCTGCTAGCTTTTTGGACAATTTTGGTATTTACTAAGATATTTACTAAGGCTATTTTGGATTTAAGATAATATTTCAGCTATATGCTAGGTGTTGTGGCAAACCTTATTTTTCTTTGTTTTGTTTTTTAGGCTAATTTGGCATTTAGCTAATATTTTAGCTGGATATCAGCTTCAGCATTTTTAGCTATCACTTTCAGCATCTTCAGCCGCCAAATTCAGCTTACAGCATCACACTAGCGTTATCGCAGGTAATGCTATATATCTAGTTCATAATTATATAAAAAAAGTTACGGTTCTAAAGTTTTAAACTGTATTTCTAGTGTTCAATAAATGTTTATCTTGTTTGGCGCTTGACCCAAGGTGTGTTCTATGTTTTCACGTGATGTCAGACAAAATTAAGTTAACTCCAGTTTACAGGTTTAGACCAGTGTTACGGCTTTGGCCGTCTGGGTTTGGCTCCTTTTTCTGTCCTGTCTGTCTCTTTCTTCCAGGCACAGGTGCAGTGCTTCACATCATTTCAGACACGGAATAAAAGCCCCGCCATGGCTCCTCAAGGGGCGGCACCCCTTGGACGTCCTGGGATCTTCTGACATCGCAGAAGATGACAGTGCCCCGCTAGCATGAGCAGCTGCTTCTTAGTACAGACATCCAGCCCCTGTTCCGAGGGGGACTCGATGAAATCCTCAACGACGTCCATGTCTATAAAGTAGCCCAAACAAAAATCGGAACCCTTCTCTGCTGCTTCCTGCTTCCGGTTTCCGCTGCCGCTGCTTCGTCGCCTCCTCCTCTCTCCTGGATGGTTCTTGTTTTGGTCCAGTGGGCGTTTGGTTTTGTGGAACACAGAATAAAAGGTTCTACACGTAAGAAACCGGTGTCGTCTCCCCTTTTCTTTGTTACGGCTTGGAGCCAACCGTAACAACCAGTAAAGCGGTGAAATGAACGCTGTTTAACACTATTTTACGTAACTATTTAAAGGTAACCTTACCAATTGTAATAGAAAATTATACAATATTTATTTCATAACACGTATTGGGGAGAAATTGGCAGAATTTAAGATTCTGATTTAATGTGGCGGTCAGGCAGCCGTCAAGTGTGGAATACGACGTCCTTTTTATTTACCTCCAGGTTACTGGGCGTCTGGCGGTCATGGCACTTAATATGGATGACATCACCCAGCTGTCGCCCGATTTTGTTATTGAGCTGCCACCGTGCGACCTCCAAATGTGCCCGAGTGGCGACTGACCGAAAAATCCTCCGCTCCCTGCAAAACTGGCGATTTTGCTTTAAAATTTGCATTTAGGTCGCCACATGATGGCGTTTTGCAATATGTGACCGTAGCCATTAGCAAATACATGTGCAGTATTCTCCACTGAGCCTTTGAAAAGGCTCTACCTGCTTGCTTAACTTTGGAGTTTACTCCTCCTGACATCCTAAAACGCACCGTTAACCCGCAGCTGCCATTAGCTTTAGCTAAACAGTGTCAGGTGACTGACGGCAGAACAAGTCAAAGGGGAAGGGTTTCCGGACGCTGAGCCGCAAGATTCAAACGGTCAGCTGAACAAGGAAGGAGTGGTGAGCAGAGAAAAAAGGAGAATGAAGGAGGAGGAGGAGGAGCTGGAGCCAGACAAGCTCATTAAGAGGGAGGACAGCAGTGTGACAGATGATGCTCGGAGCTGGCAGCATTGATTTCCCCGCTCAAACCCAGAGTTTCTGGGCAGAGAGATGCATGGGAAAGAGTGTGTGTGAGCAGGACTGAGAAATACTCGAGTACCACGGCTCTAATGGAGAGGCCAGGCCTGGCAGCCCGCTGATAGATGACTTGTCAGGAGGGGTAGAGGAGAAAATTGAAGAGAGGAAGGGAGAATAGCACAGCTAGTGATTAGATAGTTGTACTAATGCTTGACCTCTTCTTAACCAGTGCACGTCCTTCACAGAGGATGAAGACGAGGATGGACAACAGGGGGAAAAAGGCAGGTAGGGGGGAGCGGCAGGAGGGAGAGGACGGATGGATAAGAGAAGAAAGGAGGCAATAAATCTGCACCGACTATCTCAAAGTTTTCAACATAAATGGGTTTACATCCTCGCTAATGTCTAAATGATAAGCATTAATACTCTTTGCTTGAGTGCTAATGCCAAGTATTCATCACTATAAAAGCCGGGCAACTTTAAGTGGACACATTATTATCTTAGAGTAAAGATCCAAAGCAAAAGTTATGCATTCAAGAAGGAACAAAGACAGGACAAAAGAACACTCTCTTTCCATTCTAAGCTTTTACTTTCAGGGACTTAACTTAACCTTCTGACACCAGAGATTTAGCTCTTCAAACTACCGTAACTCTTCAACCGTTTATGCAATAAACGTGACTCCAACTAATTCTGAGGCTGAGAAAACAAGCTTTGCGCTAACGTGGAAAAATCGTGCAGTGTTGCATATCCGCGCAAGCGCTTTGGTTACATGTAGGGATGTCCCGATCAGGTTTTTTGGGGCCCGATCCGATTCCGAGTCATTGGATTTTGTGGATTTGCCGATACCGAGTCCCGATCCGATACTTTTGTAACATATTTAAAACATGAACAAATTGAATAAATACATTTGTCTTGTCCCTTATTTATATTTCATTAACATTATTTTATCATTAGAAACTTAAATAAAACACATCAGTGAAGTAGCTTTAATAAACAAGCAAAAATAGAGCAAATATGAATTAGGAAAAAAAATTATATTTTCTTGTTATATAAGTGATAATTAGTCATGTGAGAAAGTTTAGTGACTTTAACTTTAATGTATTTAGTTATTGAACATTTTTGACCAAATGTGATTCCTGTCCTAGGATTCCTGTCCTGTCCATAATCTTAAAAATAAATTATATGTGTTTTAGCATGAATTTGATGAGTGTTTATGACTAGCTCATATCATTAATAATTTTAATTTATTTGTTTTTTTGTTTGTTTGTTTTTTAAATTATGTGCTTCTTTTTAAGTTCTTAAGACATCACATTTTTGGTTTTATTAGAGTAGTTCATTTTTTTAACTTTTATTCCTCTTTCAGATAAATAAAACAGGCATATCAAAGGACAGCTCGGGTCTCAAGGAGTTAAATCACGGAGCTAGCATGTAGCAGTTAGCATCTGCTGTTTAACCATCTCTCTGCTGCACGAAGAGCTGAATCCGTGATCGGCTAGCTAGCTAACTTTGCATGAGTCTTCTGCTTGAACTGTTCTGCTGCGTTTTCCGGGAATAACATTTTGTGATCTGTTCATGACATGCAGACTTCTAGTGGAGTATTTATCCGGAATAATAAGATTGAAATATAAAGCGCTGATCATAATAAGAATAAATGAAATATCTGATCCTGATCGGACAACGGAGCCCGATTCCGATCGAGTCTTCAAACACGTGATCGGGCCCGATTTCCGATCACGTGATCGGATCGGGACATCCCTAGTTACGTGCACCCATGAAGAGGTTGGCTTGTACGGGTGCTTTGGGTTTTTAAGGGTGTCCGGGCATACAAGTGCCCGTAAGACGGCCATAGAATGTCCACACAAACTACACTCTATGACTGTCTAATTTTCTTTTAGGCTGCAAGTATGAAGCCCACAACGGGTGCGCATATATCGATTAAACAGCACTAACAGCCCCTTGTGCAAAGCATAGGGTTCTGGGGGGATAGACAGGTGAAAAATCTGAACAACCTTACATGTTGTTTAATTATTCTCTACAACCTGCAGCACACCCATAGAAAAAAACCTTATGAATATTTTTGCTCTACTGGAGAGGTGTCAAACTAAACCACACAGGGGGAACAAAATCCAAAACACACCTTGGGTTGCGGGTCAAACTGGATAAACATTCATTGAACACTGTAAAATTAAGTTTTAAAACGTTAAAACCGTAACTTTTTTACATAATTATGAACTAGATACAGTATATAGCAATACCTGCGATAATGCTAGTGTGAATGCTGTTAGCTGAATTTGGCCGCTGAAGATATCGATATCTGCAATTGTTAAAGCTGAAAGCCAGCTAAAATATTAGTTAAATGCCAAATTAGCCTAAAAAACAAACAAAAAAAAACTTAGGTTACCCAAAACAGCTCGCATGTAGTATAAAGTGCAAAATAGCCAAAAATATCTTAGTAAAAATTGTCCAAAAAGCTAGACGAATGCTAATTTTTTTAACTTTAAAACTGCAACTTTTTAACATAAATATGGAAAATAGAAAGGCAGGAATACTATTTAAGAAAAAATCAACTCAAACCTTAAATAACTTTCAATATTTTTCTCTCCAAAAAAATATATTTTGTCAAAATTATACAAATGAGTGCATGATAACATCGGGCCATTAATAATAATAAAATAAAATTATCTACATCAGGGGTCCCCAAAACTTTTTCTTGTGAGGGCCACATAACAGTTTTCTTCTCTGATGGGGGGCCGGCGTCGTTTTGTAAACTAACAGAAAAAGTGAAACAATCTAAACATTTGTCTAAACGTGAAAAACTGGGTTTTTCCAGGAAGCTACACTCAACCAATATTTTAACAATCCCTTTCTATAATCTTCACAGAGAAAATAAATCTAAAACAGTCCAAAAATTAAACCACTCCATAGGGAAAAAATACAATTTACACATGCACAAATTAAAATTATAACAGTTTGAAACTAATTACACACAAAAATCTTTAAAAGAATGCTCACAAATCACCTTCTTTCGCACACACAACTTATCAGTTACGCACAAATCAATCGTGAGACTTTTCACGTTCCACAAATTCATCTGTGAGGGATGCGTTCAGGTACTACTAGAATACTTCGTTCACCATAGTTCTCTTGGCAGCCATTTTAAACTTCAATTGTGAATAATATCCGGTAAAACTTGACGTTTTCCACTTTCTCATTCATTCATTCATCTTCTTGGCCGCTTTGTCCTTTTCGGGGTTGCAGGGATGCTGGAGCCTAACCCGGTTACCTTGGACAGGTCGCCAGTCTGTCGCAGGGCCTCAATCACACACACTTTCACTCTCACATTCATACCTAGGGGCAATTTAGAGTAACCAATTAAGCTATGAAGCATGTTTTCGGATGGTGGGAGGAACCCGGAATACCCGGTGAGAACCCACACAGAAAGGTCCCAGTTGGTGTTTCTGATCCCCCAGGCTGTTTTGAAGCTTAGCTATTTTTTTCAGCTACATGCTATTTGTTTGGGCTAACCTCAAATTTTTTTTCTTGTTTTTTGGGTTAATTTGGCAATTAGCTAATATTTTAGCAGGCTGTAAGCTTCAGTGTTTTCAGTTATTAGCTTCAGAGTTTTTAGCTATCAGCGTCCAAATTCAGCACTCGCGCTAGCATTTTCGTAGGTAATGCTATATATCTAGTTCATAACTATGTTAAAAATTTTTAAAAATGTAATTTTAGAGTGTTTCATAAATGTTTATCGTGTTGACCCATGATTTTGGCCCCTTTTGCGATGGAGTTTGAAAGATAATAACTATTTGTTGAAATATCACAAGGATATTTGGATAACTGAGAATTCAGTTCTATTTTAGCATTTCTTTTCACAAGAAAACAAAACTGATGGGTTGAAACAATAAGAGTTTCTTGCTGCCCGCCTTTCTGTTCTCCTGTAATCAATCACAAGTAGATCGCTTGAAAGGGAGTGGAAGGAAGCGAACTTATATAATCCCACCCCGACTCGACCATTTTCTCTACATGAATAATTAATATCCGGTTCAGGACTTAATATCAAATTTTAATAAAGTTTCAGGTTATAAAAGATCATTAATATTAGTGATTTAATAGATTTAAAAAAAAAAACATCCATAGACAAATCATTTATGTTAATATTAATTAATATAATATTAATCACAATTTGTGCAGATCGTAATCCTCAAAAAATGATTATAATAATTCAAAAAGTATTAAGTAGTAATACTTAATACTTGATTTCAGTTTGTACAGTCTCAACAGATAGGTCAGGTGGAAATGTATTTGGAAATAAATGTGGAAAAGTGTAGAATGATCAGTTTGTAAACTAAAATCATTTGATCATCAAAAACTAGTGACTTCAGTAAAAAAAAAAAAAAAACTGAATGGAAGTATTTGAACAGCACCAATAGAATAACTCCAAAAGACGTAAAGATAAAAGGAAACGGCACAAAAAAGAAAAAGTGGGCTTGTTGCAGTGCAGCCAAGCTCGCTCGGACTATCATTACCATACATCAGAACAATAAATGAGGCTTTCAGCAAGCGGTAATAAGAATTTGATAAATCATGAGCCGAGAATTAACTAGATGTCAAAACAATAAGAGCACCCTGATAGATGGAGAGAGGATGATGGCATCAATTAGTCAAAGCTGGGGAGACAGAGAGGGCTGAAGGGAGTCTTCAGGGTCAGGTGAGATCTAAGAGACGAGGAAGGAGAGAAAAACTGCAGGAAAAAAGGCTAATGGAAGAAGAAGGGAGAGGTTAGGAAGAGCAACGTCGGGAGGTCCACGACTAGGACAGAAACTAATGAGCAGACCAGAAGATTTCACTGCAGAATATAGAGCAACTTCATCTATCTACAAATGTTTGGTTTCATGTACGTTAGTTTAAATGCAGTTTAGTTTATGTTTAAACCACCAAGGTCATGTTAAAGAGAAAATGCAAAAAAACCATCAAAACTGTTTTTCTCGACTGTTAAAATCTAATTTATATCAAATAATTCCAATATTTTGTAATCTCATCCAGATTTTTTTCAACACAATCAATTTGTCAAATAAGGACCAACCAACAGATTATCTAGAAAAGTTTTGTGTGAAATTACACCGTCACAGAATGGTCAATATACCATATGTAAGGCATGCCGAACTAAGGGAAACAAAAAGTCAGAGATAAATCTATCAGTGAATCAAGCTTCATTATTCGTTAACGTTAGTTTGCTGCTTTAGCGTATTAACAGTAGCTGTAACTTCCAACCTTTTTTGTGTTTAAAACACAAAAAAAAGACTGAAACCGCCATAACAAACGTTACTCCCAATCTTGTTCAGAAACACGTAAAAAAAAAATGCACAGTCCGACACCACAACATGCTAGCTGTCATGGTTCCACCCTCTGTTACCACCCCTGACCACCAGAGGGAGCCCTTGCCAGAGATTTAACCCTGTTGTCAACTTACTACAACTCCCATCAGCCACTGCCATGCCTTCCTGTTCCATCTTCATCAGAACCATCTAGCATTTAAACTCACCTCAGCCACTTCTTCAGTGCGAAGTCTTGTTTTTGCCTTGCAGACAGTCTGAGCATTTTAACTTGGTGTTTGACTCTTGCCTGGTTTCCTCATTATCCTGCCTTGCTCCTCGGTTTTGACTTTAGCCTGATTTTGACTCCGCCTCTTTCTTTTTCCATGCCTTCAAAATCTATGTTTGCACATGGATCCAACTGCCTCTGCTTCTTCGTCACACTAGCTGCATTAGCGTATTCTCAACATCTAACCAAACTTTCTAACAGAGCACCTTGTGCCTCTAAAACTCAATTTGACATAATCTAAAAGAACCAGAATTATTCTGTGCATAAGGCGATTATAAGACACACTGTTGTTTTGTTATTTATTTTAAATAAAGGTTTTTAGGTAGACCTTATAGTACATAAAATACAATAACTGATGAAAGGCTCCCTGTAAATAAATACATTTAAGACTTTGTAAAAATGACCATGTAAAGTCTTCATTGTCACCTTTACAAAGTCTACAGATGCAAGATCTGGATATATTGTTATTAACTCAAGTTTAAACAATATTTTTAAATCAAATATAATTCCGTCTTATGGTTTAGTGTGTCTAAATGAAGGAGGTAGCTGGTTAGTCGACTGACCACAAAGGCTGAAACAATCTACCTCTATGCTACAGTGGATCAGAACATGAAAGCACAGCAACAAGTAAGACCTTTTTGTCTTTGCTCTCTGGCTGTTTTGTGTCTACATTTGGATGTTAGTGCCACCCTGGTGCCATTACTCCTCCTTTGAATCGCACTCTATTTCATGAAAGTCTAATTTTCTGAACATTACATTAGAGCAAAGCTGCTGATGGCCACACAATAGCCATGTAAATGAGATGTGAGAGAGGCCCATCAGTCATCGTGCCAGATGCGTTTTCCCATTATTATTTATGGCCATAATTGGCTCGTGTTTCCTCAGGCAATGACTCTGCAATGACAGTTCTCATGATGACTGATCAGCCCCAACCGACAGGAAGCAGCAGGAAGTTGGGCAAGAGCAAAAAGTTTGCATACGAAGTGCTGGAGATCCATGTATCATTGAATGATTAAGACCGGAGCAGAAGAGAAGCTACATCAGGATGAAAGTCAGAGCAAAGAAACTTGTTCGTCCACTTGTAAGTCTACAACATTAGTGGCTAATGATCTTGAAGGACTTTCATAGTTTTCACCTTCTGTACCTAGAAGTATCCTGGACTTGGAAGTATTAATTACTGCAGTTCATCCAATGAACACTGGAGGCTGGTTTCAGACCACTGACTGTATAAAGAAAACTGGACACAGCTAGGTGGGTCATTGCCCATATCTTACCTCCAGTGAAATTAAACCAATTCAGTCGCCATTCATGGGTGAGTTCAAAGTCAACATTCCTGCCACTGAATGTGGTTCGAGGTGGGGGCCAGTGGGCGCCACGTGCTTTTACAGAGGCACCTGATTGGTCAGTTTATAATTATCGTTTCTTGACATGCTTCCAATTAACTCAGGGGTCTCCAACCTCAGGATGTGGACCGCACCGCAATCCTAACCCTAAACCGGTACCAGACAGTGCGTACCAGATGAGGACCAGGCATGGATTAGGGTACCGGTACTGGCCACGGACCAAACTTTGGAACGTATTAAAAAGATAGGTTTTTCAAGTTTTAAAGATGTAGCTTTAGTGTGTTCAATAAATGTTTATCCTGTTTAACCTATGGTGTGCAATTGAGTTTGACACCCCTGGGCAATATAAACAAAACTTAAATGAATTAGGGCACAGGGCTACCCCTTATGTCAACTGGAGCCCTGTCCTCTCGTTCACCGTCGTCTGGCCCGGTCGGGGGCCCCTGTCTATCATTTGGTGTCTGCCTTCCCCACTGGTTGGCCGGTCTTAGCCTCTTACATCTGTCTGTCTTGGTGGGGGCCCTGGGTGGCTCTAGCTCGCTTGTGGGGGTGGTGGCAGGAGGCTTAGGACCGCCCGGCTGTGGCGTTACTCTTGGGTAGTTGGAGGTTTGCCCTTCGGCCAGGGGGCCAAGGTGCCATGACCTCCCGCTCCTTTCCAAGGTGAGGGTCTAGAATGCAAGTGATTGTTTGCTTGTGGGCATTTGTTGGGTGGGGGTCCTTGGTCCTTGTCCCACCTTCAACTCCTCTATCACACCTACAGAACATCTCACCACCATCGTCCAGCTCTCCATGTCCTGAACAACTCCAACATTCTTCTCTGTAACTCCAGACTTTCTCATCCAAACCACAGCTTCTCTTGTTTGCAAACCAAAATCAAGATAATGATTTATATAAAAAAATAAAAGTCCAGAATTTTGTATTTCTGTTTTAGACATTGGTAATTCATGTTTTTACACATTGTTTTACTTAAAAGTTTATGTTATATAGAATAGTTACCAAAAGGTTTGGTAAAAACATGGACAAAGTGCCAATAATATCTGAAATAAATCTCCAAAGTAAAATCAAAACAAAAACACCTAATTTAGTACATAAGTATTTCCTTTCAGAAAATATTTTGCTGTTGATCAAATGTGGTCAGTAGAGAATTGTACAATTGTGTCTTTTTGTATGCATCAGTTAGTAAGTTATGCTCCAACAGTTGTGTACTTTTGTCCATTTATAATGCAAATCAGTCGGTTGTGGACACAATCGGCTCGCTCCACGTCTCCATCCATCATTACGGTTTAATGCTCCCGATCCCTGGGCCCTCTCCATGTCGGGAGGAGGGAACGGAAGACGTAGCTACGTCTCGGGGCGGACGGTGGATTTGGTTGGTTGAACCAACGATTGACAAGACGGAGCTCAGAGGTCACCGAGGAGGTTCTCCTAATGGATTTGTACTGCGAGTGGAGGTTTAATCCAAGCGGTGTTTGTTGTTGGTCCTTGCGGGTGTGATGACTGGTTCAGTCGGCCTGTTCTCGCCTCCCTGTGTTGACACTTGTTGGCAGCTCTGCTTCTCACTTCATATTGGTGCATGTGGAGAATTGACTAAAATCCCAGCAATCCGTGTTTGTGATTTCCCAAAGGTTTCTCCTTTTTGAACAATGTTTGGATTCACAGATTTGGAGGTCAAGTATTATGTTTCTGCATCCTCGTGGAAGTTTGAGTCACATGATGACAGCCCTAGAGTTGCTGCAACAAGCAGCTATAGGGAGAACAGTCCTGCAGAAGTAGATTTGGAGGCTGAAAAGTAAGTTAGTTGTTTGATGTTAACAACTCCAAACTAGAGCTGCAACAAATGATTATTTTAATAGTCGACTAATCACTGATAATTTTTTCAGATTAGTCGACTAGTCGGGTCATGAGCAAAGCGGATGTAAAGCAAACATCTTAACCATCGTTCGTTTTAAATTACCGTATTTTCTGGACTATAAGCCGCTACTTTTTTCCTAGGTTTTGAACCGTGCGGCTTATACAAAGGTGCGGCTATTGAGTTGACTTTTCTTCCACCACTAGGGGCGCTCTAACTGGAATTAGAATAAAAATTAGAAAAATTCGAATTAAAAATGAATTCAAATAAATGTAGCCTACCCTACTTTTTCTTTAGCAGATAAAACACGCAAGACAAATTACTAACTGGTAATTATTTTCAAATCCTGGTCCTTTCATCATGGAAACCACCAGAAGTTTGTATGATGCAATGTTTAAGTTGAAGGCCATCGAGCTTGCTAAGCTGCACGCAAGCTTAGCATCAATGAATCCATGGTGAGACGCTGAAGGTGACAGGTATATTCATGTACAAAATCGTTCTGTACATGCAGTAAATATCAAATTTTTCAACATAGATATCTGCGGCTTGTATTTCTTTTTTTACTTTAATTTTTTTTTTAATTGAGCGGATGCGGCTTATACACAGGTGCGCTCTATAGTCCAGGAAATATGGTAACTAAAAACTAGATATAGCATTAGCTGCGATAATGCTAGTGTGAATGCTGTAAGCTGAATTTGGCTGCTGAACGTGCTAGAGTGCTGAGAGCTAAAAACTGCTTAAGATAAAAGCTGAAAACCCTAAAAATATTAGTTAAATGCTAAATTAGCCTAAAAAAACTGAAAAAAGCCTAAGTTAGGTAAAATAGCTAGCATGCAACTGAAAAATATATTTTCTTTCTTAAATCCTAAATTAGCCAGAGAATACCATAATCACTTTCAACTTTCCTACACTCCGACTCCATTTCATATAAAGTAACGACAAATCGACTATTAAATTAGTCGTCGACTATTTTAACAGTATTTTAATAGTCGATTAGTCGTTGACTAATCGTGGCAGCCGAACTCCAAACCAAAGCTTGTGATGAATCCATTTCTGTTCCACTACAGAACCTAATTGGTGTTGATCTAAAGTTTCCGTGTTCTCGTTTCTCTGGGGACTCCGGCTTCCTCCCAATAAATTGTTCCTAGTTGTGAATGAGAGTGTGTGTGATTGTGAAAGTTTGGTGACCTGTCCAGGGTGTACCCCGCCTTCGCATACAAGTGACCGGGTTAGGCTTGGGCACCCCCCGTGACCCCGAAAAAGACAAAAACGTGTTAGAAAACGGATGAATGGATGATAGAAGACGGTTTTCTTTAAGATTGTGGATGAAGGAGTCATGGACCGTCATCATGATTGTTGGGGACTTCTTTTATTGAATGAGGTTTTGTGGAACCTTCCAGAAAGTTCCACAAAGAATGTGTCCAGATGCTTTTTATCAAATATATCAGCAGTGTCTTTCTCCTTGAAGTCTCCCATGGATCCATATTTGTCCAGAAATGACTGCAGAGTCGTGAATCTCAACTGAATCCAGGCCTGCTCTTCTTTCCATCTTGTTCTGCTTCTTTGTGATCTTGGATGCATTTTTTTGGCTCTCCACTATATTTTTATCTTAAAGATAGTGGCACATACTGTGGGTTCTCAAGAATCTCAAAGCTTTTCTTAGTAACTTTCCTCTGGTCCATTTTGGTGCTAAATTTCTTCAGTTTATTTTACAATCTTGCAGTAGTTTCACTTAGTTAGAGAACCTTTAAAAACCATTTATTTTCATAAAAAATCTTTCTTTGTAATGGTCTGTCAACCTGTCCCAGGTGAACCCCGAGCCTTCACCCAATAGTACCTTGGATAGGCTATAGCACCCGGCCCCTAAAAAGGATTTAGCGGGTTTGGAACATGGATGGATATAAATGATCTGATTTGGAATCATCTTTTTGGCCATCCAAAAACGTGTTTATTTGCAGCTGATGAATGGATTAGTAGAATTTTGATTTGTCGAATCATTAGGCTGTAGAATAGCGTACGGCACTTTGGCAAGAAGGCCCCGGTTTGAATCCCGGCTTGGCTCTTTCTATGTGGAGTTTGAATGGTCTGGGGTTTATTTCCATCTACTTCTCCTCTCCACTATTCATCATTCATTTAGTTCTCCTTGCTTCCGTTTGATGCAGTGCAACTCATTTGTTGTTGTTCTTTCGAGAGATTAAATTCCTGGTGGCTCCTCTGTGCTCCTGTTCTTGGTGATGGACCTCGCCTCTGGCTCAACTCAGCTGTCCCCCAGTTCCATCTGGATGAATCATATTTGTTACACTTTTCAAACTTGTGCTTGTAGAGTTATATAAGCAAATTCTTCTTCAACAGTCCTGGTACATCGCAGAGAAGATCCCTCCTTCTTGAGGACATCCCTGAGGTTTTCTCTTTTTTTTCGTCCCTGAATTGTTTTTTTTTAGTAGTTTTTTCTTACCGAGGGCTGGGATGCCCAGTTTAGTTTTGCAATCAGCTAATGTTTCTATTTGTGACTGATTTTATATTTTTGGACAATTACTGGTGTGAAGCCCGCTGAGACAACTGTATTTGTAACTGGGCTATATGAATCAAACTGAACTGAATTCTCTTTGGATACGCTTGAGTTTTCTCTCCAAAAAAAGTTTCATGGGTTAATTGGCGACATTTAGTTTCTCATGTCTGAGAATGCGATTGTGTGACACTGTCATGGACCACAACCTGTTCAGTTTGCTCCCCACCTACTCCCAGTGGGAGCTGGGATAGGCTCCAGCAACCCTGTGACACTGATGAGGATTCAGAGAGGTGCATCAAGCTGGGCTCAATAGCTCATTTCTCAGATGGATTAATTTTTAAAAAGACTGTATTTTGTTTTAATATTAGTAATTTCTGAGTAATATGACCTTTTTTCATGATCTAAATTATTTTGGTCTGCGTTCTGGCTTGCTCTCTTCCCCTCCTCTCAGGCCAATTCTGTCGGTTTCGGGGATGGAGGATGTCTCTTTGGCACGGCGTGCTTTCCAATCCTTCCTGGAGAGGATTGATTCATCCTCCATCACTGTGACTGACAGGCTACATAAACAGATAAATGCAGGGCTCGGAGCTGTCTGGCAGCTGGGCCTCGTGTGCAGGCAGAGGCTGTACTTGAACTCGTGTCCCGGGGGCCCGCGCAGGAAGACGAGGCTCCGTACTGGCACGGTTCTTCCACGCCTACATCCCAGATATCGATAAGTGCTATTCTGAGCAGCACGTAGATTTGGCGCCATGCTCTCATGGTATTAACTTGTAATCTTAATTAATTCAAGAACATTTGGACAACAATTTTGGAAGGCTGTGCTGTGATTTACGTCGTCTTTTTAGCAAACGGTTCGTTTGTGATGTGTCGTTACTGGGCAGCGGCAGCTCCAGAGAGCATGAAAGTGGAGGGAAACGCAAAACTTTTCATTAAATTAAATATTTCTTCTTCTTTCTTAGTTATTTTTAATAATAAAATCTCTTTTTTATGCATCCCAATACATTCTGTTGGAATATTTTCCATTTTTCTGCTTAGAATGCACAGGAACATTCATCATTTGACAGTTTTGAAGCCTCTTTCTCACAAATCTCTTCACTGATCAACAAATATCGTCTTTCATAAGAAAAAAAAATGTCTATAAATTAGAGTTTTATTTCACTTCCATTTCTTTTGCTTGGTTAAACATCTTTTTGTTATTCAAATTCACAAATCGATAAATGTGTTTGTTTCTCAAAATTGTCAAAACATGATAAACTGACTGATTAAACTGTCTTTTCACAGATTTTTTTTTCATAGCTGTAAATGTCACACTTTAACATCGACTCAGATCTCTGGGTTTGATTGACAGAATGTTTGTATGCATCTGTATCTGTTTGTATCTATAATTTGTACTTCTTTTTAATTTATGTTAATAAAGAAAGGATAGACAGGCGGATAAAACTCTTCTAACACAACTCTTCAAAAGTATAGATAGTTTTTTTTTTAGTATCAGGCATATTATTCACTTTATAATGTGTCACTTTATGTCTACTTCAGGTTTCCTGTGGCTCCAGTACGTGAAAAGAGAGCGTCTGCTTCCATCTGCTGGTGAATGTTAACATCTGAACATTAAAGGGTTGGTTGAACAAAAGTATGGAAAAAAAACTTTTAACCCCAAAGAACTTAAAAACAATTTTATTTTGGGGCTTTTAAAGTTAATTTCACCTTTTTTTTGTTTTGTTTATTATGAGTACCACCAATGAACAAAAATAAAAATGGTTAAAGAGTGTTAAAAGCTGGAGACACGTTTTGAATGAATAAAAATTATTCAGTCTTATTTTAAGACTTTTTTAATAAGTTCTTGTTTTGTTTTCATAATAATATGTTTATTGTTGTAAACTTTCTAGTTGTTCTAAAGTCAAATTGATAGATTTAGTCTCACAAAAACAATTGTTTTTAACTAAGAGTTGTTTCCAAAAGCTTGGAATTTAACCCAAAAACAGAGTCCTTACAGCGTTTGTGGTTTGTTTTATCTTTTTTGGGAGATTTTTGCTGCAGTATTTAAATTATTTGACCTTAGCTGTGAATGAACTCCACATACGTAAACTATTTTTTCCTCCAAAGTTGCATCTTTCTAGATTTATTTTGTTTGTTTTTAGATTTTGACCATCACAACAACAATTTTAATAAATAAAATGAATAACCGGGGTGGTATAGAATATATTATCCATCACATCTGGATCATGTTGAAGATGAAATCATCAAACTCATCAGTTGTTTGGTGTTCTGGTTCATTTGTATTTAGTGACATCTAGTGGTAAACAAACACCATGACATTTGTGCAATATGGATTTATTGGCTCAAAGTACAAAAATATTGACTGATTTGAAATTTCTTCTGGGCATTGAATGATTTTTTTAAGTGATAGATGGGATCATTTTACAATCACAGACGACATTTTGTGAAATCAAGTTAATCTGTCAGTAGGAATTGCAGATTTTGTTCTGCTAAATCCAAAATACTAGCATGTACTTTGTTATCTTCAGGTTAGTGCAACAGCAAAAAGTCAGCTACATTTTTGTGCAGATATGATATACAGATAAATATTAAATACTTAAATACATATTGGGTTTCTAGTCACTGAGCTCCAAAATTATTAATGGAGTTTTTAAAATCTCTTCAATAGTTTGCACAGAACTAGTAAAAAGTCCCTAAAACTCTGTAAATAAATAATCCCAATCCTCACAAGAAACTCAAACATCCTTTAAATTGTTCTTCGTTTAGTTTCCACCACAAAAGTGCAAAAAAATACACTGCTCTTTATACTTGGCCATTTACCTAATAAATGCAAAATAAAGAGCAAATACAGATTATATATATAATATTAGTAATTGCTAGAAAAATGATAACACTTAATTGGAAAAATATTAAACCACCAACAATAAATAACTGGAAAAACAAAGTAAGACAAGTATATGTGATGGAAAAAATGACAGCTTCTCTTCAAATGAAAACAGACATATTTAATGAGAAATGGAAAATACTATTTAAATATTTAAATTAAATTAATATCCCTATATATAATCAAATGTACACACCTATGAAGATATAGTTAAATATAAGTACTCAAGGTTGATTTGAAACAATACCTATACAGGTGAACTCCTAGTCTCACATACTCATTTTTAAGAATGTAATTATTTCCTTTTTTTTTCTGAAGAATTGATGGTGTGATTTATCTAATTGACGTATGTTTTGTTCTGTTGTGCTATGTCTCTGTTATGTATCAACTGGGGTGAAAACTAAAAAAAAAAGTACAACAAAATGAAAGAACTTCGATGGGTTGGTAATCTGTGACTGATTGGAGACAGAAATGAGAATTTGACATTTGAGCTCCATGAAACTCCAGCAACATGAGTTTGCATTCAAATGCATTTGAACAACTCGTCAAATCGCTTCAATTCAATCTCGTGATTCTCTTTCAACACCAAGTATGACATCATTTTGTCAACATGTAGACGGAGCACTAAACAAATGAGGCCGTGTTTCTCTGTTTGGATGGAGCAGAAAAAGGAAAACCCACAAGATGAAAAATGAAAGGAGTTTAACCTTTATTGTTAAAGGTGGAGGAGATACAGGAAGTTCTGATCTTAGAATGAAAGAACACCTTTGGATTCCAGATTCAGTTGAGAAGTGGCAGATGAAGAGTGGAGCAGAATAGAAACCAAGTTGAACAGGTGTTCATTCTTCTATTTATGTATTTTATTACAGACAAAATAAACAGAAAAATCAGACTGGAAGACAGAGCAGAGCAGGTGACCAAGAGGACAGCTCTGAGGAAGACAGAACATCTGCAGCACAGGAGGAGTTCCGGCAAAGGTTCGGCATCTTTGCGTTGGAACACGAAGGACGTTTTTCCAAATCGTCTGGTTTTACACCCTCAGAATAACACCTCCACAGCAGGGGAAGCTGCAGATGTCTCCTGAAGAACTGCTGATGGATTCAGGAGATGTTCTACTGACAATAACATCCAACAACCCATTCAAAACCTCTGAAAATGTTTGGCTCTTTTTCTTGGGAGAAATATTATTGGGAAAAAACAATGATGAGATAATGAGCTACGTAAGATTAAACTTGACGTTCAGCACCAAAATTGAAACAAGGATATCGGTTTATTGATATTAAGAATTTGGAAAAGCTCTGCTTTGCAAGAGTCAATTTGGTGCAGCTCCAGATGAAAATTGTCATAACTTTGCATATTTTTCTGCGATTCTGTGTGAAAAGTTACAAGAAAAGTCCATTAAAACTGAACTTTTTGCCACTGAAAATCTCAGTCAACAACACAGATGTAGAGCCACGGTCTCAGCGGCTCTCCTTCTGATACAAACTTTGCTAAACTTGCCAGATGATTCTGATTAAATCCAAATTAAATCAGAATAAAGTTAGAAGCTCTTTTTATTATTGTCTTGATACTAATAAGAAAAATATTAAAAAGTTTGGACGGACAACAAACTTCAATCAGCTTTTTTTCCGTCACACTGATCACATCGCTGCCAAAGCGGAGTTCCTGATTGGTTGATGCCAAAATTCAAATATTTGAACTCTGAAAACTATGAAGAAATTGCGACACAAGTCAGAATTTTTTATACGGTTGGTGTGCTGCCACATCCTGGAGTAGGTCTGTCTGAGATCCTGCAGGCGGACACAGCGCTGCACTGGTCAAAATTTTGCAGTGCATGTTGGGTAGTTTGGGTAGATGTCACATGTCAATCATAAAAATATCTGGCGGAAGAGGCGAGAGAAACTGGAAATTTGGCACTCTGCAAGCCGTTTTTGGATCTATCAAGCAATGCATTGTGGGTATGGTGTCCTGACAGGTCTTGTATCAAAAATGACAGATGCTAAATGAAGGAAATACGAGTGTTTTCTAACTCTTTCCAGTAGATACTGAAAAGCTAATGTAAAATTGAACAAGATTTCAAATTATTTGCCGTTTAAAAAGTTCATTTTCATTTAAATTTTATTTATTTTTCTCTTTAACATTATAGTAAAACAGCAGCTAATTTTCATCTGTTGTCGGCAGACGGATGTTAAAATTAATATAAAAGACATGATAGAACAGATTCTCGTCGTATTAAATGTAATTAGATGTTAAGGACGACCATGACTTCCTGTTCTCGTTCGTCTCGCTGCAGCTCAGCGTTCGCCTTCATCTCAGGCGCCGTTCCTAAATCTCGTCTGGTAATGATTGAATTTTGTTAAGCAAATGAATAAATATAGTCTAAAGGAGGTCCTGGTGGAGGTGTTCTCCCAGCTTTTTGATCAGTGGTTGTCTGTGGAGGCGAGTGACGTGAGGACGGACTGGACGACCGTTAAACTACCTGCAGGATTTCGGCGGCGGCCTGTTTGCCGTTGGCTTGGTTAAAGTCCGGCTTGCCGCCCCCTTTCTCCGCCGTCCCCTTTCTGTCGCCGTGATCCGGCTGGCCGCTCTGCTGGTGACCGAATTCGAAGCCGATCCGCAGCTCCCCCATCCGGCAGCGCGGCAGGACGTCGGGGATCCACTCGATCACGAACGGACTGGCCTCTTTCTGTTCGGCCGGTCCTGGTGGACACGACGGCGTGAGTTCGGCCGAGCGGCCGGCGGGAGGGAGGGGAGGGGAGGGGACGCCGACTCACCGACTTTGAGGAAGGTGCGCAGCTCCATGGGCCTGATGGCCTGGGGGCGGTCCGCTCTGGATCTGTCGGGTGGCTCCTGCTTGGGCTGCGGGTCGGGGCATCGGAAGCGCGAGTACGAGCCGTCGGCGTTCTTCACGAAACTCTGAGTGATCTCCAGCGGCAGCTGCAGGACGTACGGAGGGGCAAAAGCTAGATCATAGATACCCCCTCACTCACCAGAAATGACCTCAGGAGGGAAATTTTACCTCTGGGGTGTCAAAGATGCGTTTGACCTGCTGCAGATTCGTAATGTGCCACGTGTATTTGGAGAAAGAACCCGCGGGAGCGCCGTCGGTTCTCAGAAAGGCTGAACAAGATGAACAGAAGAGAGAAACAGTCAGGGATGCGTTTATTTCAGAAAAAAACTACAATAAACCTATTTGAATGTTTTGCTATTTAAATTGTACTGAATTAAAGAAAAAAAATGACAAATATTTGTAGTTTTTGGAAATTTATCTTAATAAATGAGGCGGAAGATGATCAGACGGCGGCATTGTGGACCCGCTGTGGGAGGCGGAGCCATCAGAAATCCAATAACGAGGAAGCAGATTCTTTTATTCTGGATGGGGACCAACAGGACTTTTCAACAACCTGCCTCCCTCTCAAGAAATTGAAAAAGTAACAGACTTTTCAGTCGTTAAGTCAAACTTTTTTCAAAGTTCAGTACGTTTCGCTCCTATAATAATCATCAAGCGTTGCTGCATTTTTCTACGTTTACCAAAGTTCTACTAAAACATTTGGACACATTTTTGAGTGTCGAGTACCACAGTTTATCAACTGGATGTTAGTGAGTTAGGCCTGCCACGATTAGTCGAATAATCGACGACTAATCAACTATTAAACAGTCGACGACTAATTTAATAGTCGATTAGTCGTTACTTTTATATTATATGGAGTCAGAGTGTTGTAAAGTTGAAAGTTATAATGGCATTCTGCTAGATTTTTGGACTATTTTGGAATTTATTAGGGGTTTTTAGGCTGCTTTGGAATTTGGCTAATATTCCAGCTACATGCTAGCTTTTTTTTTTTTCTAACTTAGGTTTATTGTAATTTTTTTTAGGTCATTTTAGCATTTAACCTTCAGTGTTTTTAACTATCAATTTCAGCATCTTCAGCAGCCAAATCCATCTTACAGCTTTCACACTTAGATTTTCACAGGTAATATCTAGTTTTTAAGTTAGTTTAAAGCTAAAGTTTAATGTTTTACATCTACTTTGTGCATGACCCGATTAGTCGACTAATCGAAAAAAATAAAATAATCATTGATTAGTCGACTATTAAAATAATAATTTGTGGCAGCTCTACATTCAGAATTAAAAATTTCAATCAAAAAAATTTTTTTTTAAATCAAGCATTTTAAGCATTTTATTTTACGTTAGCATCAAGCTAGCGGACTTTAGCTTTGTGCGTCATATAGATCGATTATTGATCTATTAAATTATCTATTTTATCAATCCAGCACCAGTGAATACCACATTGAAAAATGACTGAATAAAGTTAGTGCCACATAGATGAAAATTATACCACATAAGCAAGAAAGGTCTTTCAAATGGAAAATAGACAAAAATGAAGATTTAGGCGCTAGGGTTTAAAGAATAAAAAAAAAAACGTAAGTGCACATCTTAGGATGTTTAAGAAAATGAAACTGAAGCAGGAACACTGAAGGTTTTTGACTGACAGCAACAGCTGTACCTGTTGTGAAGTTCGGGAGCCTCCTTTTCTTGGATCCCAGCGACAGTCGCTGCTGCAGAGCGTTGAAGAATTCCTGAGGGATGTGATAGACCAAAGGCTCCGGTCTCCCTGCAGAAAAACACAAAAAAACACTTTCATTCAGATCTCAAAACATCCTGAAACAATTAAGCTACATGCTAAAGGGATAAAGTCACTTTCAGCCTGGTAAGAGCTGAATGCAAAACCAATTTTTTTTTTTTCAAAATTGCGGCTTATCTGTTGATTTAATCTCCATAGCAACCAATTTCTTTTTTTTTTGGTTGCCTGGGGGTGACGAACAAGTCTGTCATTTCTAGAAGAATCGGCTAAAGTACATTTTTGGATTTCCTTGGCAACGGAGGTTTTTGCAAGCCACGCCCACATTCCTAATATGTTCATACCATATATTGTTTAATTCCTCTTGAGCCAAAAACTCATTTAATCCATTTTTAGAATATTCTAGTAAATTATCTGCTGGCTACAGGGGAACGCCACTGTTGCCAACGCTGTTCAAATCTACAAACTTTATATCAACATTTTTTATCAAGTAGATCATCGATGATGTTAGGAGGCAGTAGATTGAAATCCATACGAGTTTGCATTTGAAGAAAGTCCTAAAGGTTATTTTTTTTTATTCAAGATGGCTGGTGGACTGATGCTAGAAAGAGATGACTAAAATGTGTCACCTGATTCTCTGTGCTGCCCCCTTGTGGTCACATAATTATTAGAGAGGGGGAAAAAAAGAACTAAAACCTCCATAAAGTATATCCCTACGAGGACACTGGGACCTGCAGAATATTTCTTTAGGGCGTCGTGGGTTTACCATCAAACTGGTAGTGCATGGTCTGGTGGATCCGCTCCGTCACGCCGGCCAGCCACTGCTGGAAGCTCATGGTCAACGCGCACTCGTCCATAACCTGAGGGCTCCCTGAGGAAACACGGTTAACAGGTTAGCAGGGCAGATTTCAAATTAACATAAGATTCAAATTAACTTATGAAATCATGAACGTGTTGGATTTTATATATTCGGGATTTAACAAAATAAAAGTTTCACCTGTCTTTAAGTGAACTGCTGGTTATTTCAAAACTGATCTTTTATATATAAAAAAAAAAAAAGGATTTTGGAGGAAAATCCATATTATTTTCACAAACTCTGGATAAAAACTGAACAAAATCCTCCTTCTTTTATGAGCTGAAAGTTGTTATAAAAGCAGAAGTGTATTAGATCATGAGAGCCCCAGGATTTGTGCAGCAAGAATGAACAGAAAGTGTAAAAAATGAGACCTGCGGCCTTGACGCCGCCAGCTTTCCTCCCGGCGGCCTTCCTCTGACCGGAGGCCGACGCCCCCTCCTTCCAGACTGCAGGTGGAGCTCTGCCTGAAGAAGAGAGGCGCAAACACAAGACATGGAAAGTTCAACAGGAGACGAGGAGGAGGAGGAGGAGGTGGTGGTTCCTGAGGAGCCCGGCCGACTTACCGGAGGACGATTCGTCCAGACAGATCTTCAAGGCTTTGGGGAGGGGGGGCCGGGTGTCAGGCTGCAGCAGAACTTTCTCGTCTGAGTTTGAAGTGACGGAGGGTTTCAGAGGAACTCCTTAGAGGAGAAAAACAACAAGGAGGCGTACTTGAGAGGAGGAAAAGCGCATGCAAAAACAGATTACAAGAGCATTAGCTTTTTCTACCGTCATACTTTAATAATTTGGATAAAAGCTGTTTTGTTTTTCGACTTATCATTATTTATTTGTTTTGTTGTTTACACAAGTATACAAGAGATTTAAATCGGTGATTTAGAATTTATTTTACTAATGTTTATATTAATATTATTAATATAAATATTAATATTTTTGCTAGATGCTAACTATTTTAGCTAAATTATCTGCTATCTACTTCAGGATTTTCAGCTATATGCTTCAGCGTTTTCAGCTATCAGATTTGGCCTATTCTGCTATATGCTTCAGAGTTTTTAGCTGTCTGCTTCAGCGTTTTCAGCTGTCTGCTTCAGAGTTTTCAGCCGTCAGCTTCTGCGTTTTCAGCGATCAGATTTGACATTTTCAGCCATCAGCTTTGGCTTTTTCTGTTATCTGCTTTAGGGTTTTCAGCTATCTGCTTCAGGGTTTTCAGCTATCTGCTTTGGGATTTTCAGCTATCTGCTTTGGGATTTTCAGCTATCTGCTTCGGGATTTTCAGCTATCTGCTTCGGGATTTTCAGCTATCTGCTTCGGGATTTTCAGCTATCTGCTTCGGGATTTTCAGCTATCTGCTTCGGGATTTTCAGCTATCTGCTTTGGGATTTTCAGCTATCTGCTTCGGGATTTTCAGCTATCTGCTTCGGGATTTTCAGCTATCTGCTTCGGGATTTTCAGCTATCTGCTTCGGGATTTTCAGCTATCTGCTTCGGGATTTTCAGCTATCTGCTTCGGGATGTTCAGCTATCTGCTTTGGGATGTTCAGCTATCTGCTTTGGGATTTTCAGCTATCTGCTTTGGGATTTTCAGCTATCTGCTTTGGGATTTTCAGCTATCTGCTTTGGGATTTTCAGCTATCTGCTTTGGGATTTTCAGCTATCTGCTTCAGCGTTTTCAGCTATCAGCTTTGGCGTTTTCAGCCATCAGCTTTGGCGTTTTCAGCTATCAACTTCAGCTAATTGATTCAGCGTTTTCAGCCATCAGTTTTGGCATTTTCATCTATCAGCTTCTGTGTTTTCAGCTATCAGCTTCAGCGATTTCAGCTATCAACTTCAGCGTTTGCAGCTATCAGCTTCAGTGTTTTTAGCTATACATTTAAGGATCTTCATTTTTCAGCTATCAGCACAAGCATCTTCAGCAATCACATTTAGCTTACAGCATTGATGCTATATATCTACTTAGAATATTTCTTTACTTATGATTTGACTAAAAAAATAGTGAGTGGAGCTGTAATTTCTCAAAGAGGTTTGCATTCATGAAGGATTTTTCATACTATAGAAACGTGTTGCATTCAGTTAAAAAAGAAAGGTCATTTTTTGTATATAGAAAAGCACTGATGATTTTCACTCAAATTTTTCCGGTGGTTTTTGTTGTAATATTTTTAAGAACTACAAACAGGTTAAATTCTGGTTCTTGTGTGGAAAATTCAGTCTCAGCTTCTTAAAACCTCACTACAATCATGTTTTGATCTATTTTCAAAGCGTCTACAGCGTTATTTTAATTATTAATCATGTTATTTTTAGACTAAATCAAAAACCTGCATTTTTTTCCTAGGACATAGTTTCTGCAGAGCAGCAAAGGTTAATTAGAAATTCAGCTTTCATCTTTGGGGGACTTTTGGTGCAGCGCAACTCATAACTGACCATTCAAGGCTCTTCCACTAGCTTACAGCCCCTCATGCAACCAATCCAAAATTTGCGGTGCAAAAAAAAAAAGGTAGAGCAATATTGGAGCTATCCAGCCGTACAGTTTGGATATAGATGCCTGAGTTTATAACATATGTTCTGTCAACAATACAACCTTTTGCAAACTGTATTTTTTGGGGGGGAAATAATAAGTATATAAATTAGAAAAACATGCTCAGAAATTAGAAAAAGAAAGATTGTGTGGAATTAAACTGTGGAGAAGCCTTGAAAAATTAAACAATTTACTTTCAAAATTAAAGATAAAGTCTTCTTAAAGTACTTAAAATTGAACAAAATTAGGAAATATCCAGTAATTTACTGTTGTTAATGTTAATTGTGTAAAAGAGAAAATCTAATTCTATAAATATAATATAAGTCTAACTGAGCCTCTTATTTTCTTTATTTCCCACTGGGAACCGTTTGATAATAGATCAGAAGATGATGGAGTGGCTCTTCAAAGTAACGGGCAGGTCACTGTACCACAGGAGGAGGAGGAGGCGTTGAGGAAGGCTGAGAACTCAGAGGTCAGTTTTTTGCTGCTGGCGAAGGCGCACACACAGGCGTAGAAGTGCAGGCAGGGCTGTGGGGGGGTGGGGCAGGCGGGGTGCTCTCTCGCCGCTCCGTCTGCTCCCGGTTTGCTCCTCCTGGCGCCGACCTGGCAGGCGCAGTGAAAGACGCTCCTTTCGCCTTTGGAGGCCTCCGACGGACACGCCGAGCTGACGCCGAAGTGCAGCAGCCCCAGAGGATGCTGGGAGTCTGTCTGGCACTTCACGACCAGCGTGTCTTTGGAGACCTGCTGCACCAGGGGCCCCGGGGAGAAGATGGCGAGTCTCCACAGCTCTTCCCGCAGCTCCGCCGAGACCTGCAAGCTGTCCAGGACGGAGCTCTTCAGGGTGAGCGGCGTGGCTCGACTCTGGCACTCGATGGCCTGCCGGATGTGGACGCAGAGGCTGTCGGAGGACGGCTTGACTCCCGCCGGCTCCCCCTCCCGCTGGTTCAACCTCTGACCCTGCTTGCAGGAGGGCAGAAAGCAGCGGCCCAGGTTGATGCGCGTCAGCAGCGTGGTGCCGTCCCCCGTGGCGATGGCCGTATCCGTGGGCACCAGCTCCACAAACCCCCAGTGAGTGGCCCCGCCCCCTCTTCCCCTGTGGCACACAGAGAACACCTCCGCTCCTCCGCCCGAGCCGCCCCCCAGGACTCCCCCATCCTCCTGACTTTTGCCCCCTTTGTCCTCGGCGTCCGTGATCAGCCTCACCACCTCCACCGCGCTCTTCTTGCTGCTTTTGGCCGCCCCCGAGGCGTTCCTGAGGGACACCCCGCAGGCCTTGTTCTTGCAGCTGATCCCACGGGTGCCATTGAAGACGCCACACTGGGGGCAGCGGCGGATGCCCCGGAGGGTGGCCTTGCCCAGGTTGGAGAGGAAGGGTGGGGTGGTGGCGGCGGCTCTCCTGCAGTCCCTCTGCTTTGCTGCCAGGCTGACTCTGCTGGTGGATGGAGTCACAGAGGAGGTGATGCAGGAGCTCTCTGCTCCTTCACTGTCCATGTCAGGCCTCCCTCCACACCTGACAAAAAGGATAAAGGAGGAGGAGAATATAGAAATGTCGACTCAAAAAGGGTTAAAAAAACACAGTTATGTCGCACTTTTTAATATTCCAATAAAAACTTGAATAAAAGCTGCCATTTTACTCCGAAACATTTTAAATACTTGTATTATTTGTGTCACGCGAGTGTTTAAAATCTCAACACAAACGATAAATTAAAGAGCATATTTCAGACACAACACCTCAAACCAGTCAGAATCCGCCGCCGTTTGGTTGAATTCAGAGCCTCAAACCTCCAAAAACCGTCTCGACCGTCGCCATTCCTCCTTACATCCAGAGAGCCGCAATGCGCCTGTAACGAAACTCCTGATTGGGCGGCTGAGGTCACGCGGGGGCTGAACTGCTCAGGCCTACAACGCGTTGCATGATGGGAAACGTGGTTAAGATTAAAAACGGAATTTCTTTCTTTTTTAAATTATTAAAACATTTTATATTTTACTTATTGTACAGTGAACGATGCTCTAATTAAATTATATTTTTTTAATTTAACGTTTTCGCAGAAACGTTGGAATGTTAGGACGTTTTTTTACGTCAATTCTTTTATTCTGACAGTCTCAGTTAAAGCTATTTAAACTTATTTTTTCGATCTTAAATTTAGAAAAATAAAGTTATTAATTAAGTAGAATAAATAATTCTACACATATTTTAAAACAAAAAAAAACATAATTTTTTTTTTTTTTTACCAAAATAAAAGTAGCTTCTCTTTGACACATACAAGGTCACAACTAATAATAATGATATTAAGTTGGTCAAAAAGTTCCTTTAATTGTATTCTTTTTTTAAACATGGCACATCAAATAAAATAACTGTCCAAATTCATATACACAAAAAAATTAAAGTATAAATAAAAATAATGTTGACTTTTGTCATTTTTACCTAAAATGAATCTACCAGGTCTAATGGTATTTGCTTAATCTCATTAAAAAATATATTTTAACAGTAAAGGACTAAACGATTCTGCTTTAGCCTGATGATTCTGGCTGGTCATAGTAATTGAATTATAGATAACTTTTGTTTTATTTCAGGAGCACCAAAGTTGTCTTTATATCTGTACATCTAAACATTTAAATATATACTGCTCACAAAAATTAAAGGAGCACTTTAAAGAAACACATTAGATCCATCAGATCTCAACATGAAGTTAGATATCTATACAAATAACAACAGGGCAGTGTCTTAGGAACAAAAGGACGCCAAGTCTTTTAATGGAAATAAAAGTTTTCAGTCTACAGAGGCTCAATTGTGTCGACACCATCAAATCAGAGTGAAATGAAGATGTGGCAGGCTAGTCCATTTCCTCCAAAACTTCATTTCTGCAACTCAAAATGCTTTTCAGTATCTTGTGTGGCCCCCACGAGCTTGTATGCATGCTTGACAACGCCATGATATGCTCCTAATGAGACGATGAATGGTGTCTTGTGGTGTTTCCTCCCAGATCTGTGTGAGGGCATCCCTGAGCTGTTGGACAGTCTGAGGAGCAACCTGGCGGCGCCTAATGGACCCAAACATAATGTCCCAGAGATGTTCTATTGGGTTTAAGTCAGGGGATGGTGAAGGTCATTCAACTGTTTCAATTCCTTCATCCTCCAGGTACTGCCTGCAGACTCTTGCCACTTGAGGCCGGGCATTGTGGTCAGCTGCTTAACCAACAAGAAAATTATCAGACAGGTTTAACTCAATTCATGCCAGGCCCAATAAAAAGTGTTCCTTTCATTTTTGTGAGTAGTATATTAAAGACTCACTGCAATTGATATTATTTTTTTGGTGTTTTTAAAAGTTATTGTGGCATTTTTCTGATAATAGAGGAAATATATAAGGAAAATTACACTTAAAATTGCATTTCTAAGTATAATTTTATAGAGCAGATGAAAAAAAAACAGTTTAAGCACTCAGAAACCTTCATACTTGGCAATTTATCCTTCTATGAAATGTTACCATTTTTTTTGTTAATTGTTCAACCCCTATCCTGTCAGCGGGTCACCACAACGAACCAGAATTGATTATTTCACACAGGTGGTTTAACAAAGTTTTAAGCCAGATGCTCCTCCTGACACAACCCCTTACTTGTACCGTAAGTATGGTGCCCTGGGGTTCTGTCTTCTATCTACTCCACAACTCTTTATTGTTCATTTTTCCATGTAGTTTGTTTGGTGCAGTGCGATTCCTGGGTTGTCCCTCTTTTCCAGATTCCAGGTGACATATCTGTGCTCCTGTCGTTGGTGTTTACCTCGCCTCTGGCTCATCTCACGCTCCCAGCTCCATCTGGATGAAGCCCATCTGCTAAACTATTCAAGTATGTAGTTGTAGAGCAGAGTTTGGCATCTTTTTCTACTGATCAAAACCAGAATGAGCTGCATAGTTTTTGCAGTCAATACCTTATTTTTTATAGTAAAAATGAATGTCTAATTTTTTGTAAGAACAAAAGCAGAAAAGCATCTCTTTTCATTTGACAGAAGCTTAAATTATTTATTTTTTAAAATAAAATATACTCTGTGCTAAATGGGATCATCTCAATACAGCTTTTGACAGCAATTAACCAATGTTATGCAGCATAAGATGATCTTGTATTTGCTTTTAACTCACTTTTTACCAAAGTTTTGCTTTGCATATAAAACATGTGCATCCAGGAGGTAGAATTGAGCAAACAAGGCTTCTTAAGGTCAACATGGATGCAAAAACCTGCAGTATGTCATCTATGTGCATGTCAGCCATCAATTTATACATTTAACTAATCCAAATTAAATAAATGCTAATTAGGCAATCCTTACCATTTATTAAAATATTAAATACTATGTATATCTATTTATTTATTTTTTAGCAAGAGAAGCTCAGGAGTAGCAGGTTGGAGAACCCTGTTGTAGTTATGTAAGCTAATTCTTCTTTACCAGTCCTGGCAGAAGATCCCTCCATCATGTGAACATTCCTGAGGTCTCTTCTTTTTTTTTTCCACAGAATCCGTATTTTATTTTAGGAATTCTACCTTACAGAGAGAGGGAGTCCCAGTTTTCAATCAGGTGTTGTTTATATTTTACGAGTGATTTTATGCTTTTGGACAATTATCTGTGTAAATTAAGGTTGTTGAGACAACCGTGTTGTAAGATTGGGCTGATGTAGGGCTGATATAGGGGGCCAAAGTGTGTGCCAGTCCCTATCCCGGGTTAAAGGGTAACCAAACAGGGAAGTTGGAGGCTGACTCCACCCACAGACGAAATTTGAAAATCCAGTCAGAGGGATGAAGCTGAGGAGCATTACTGGAGCTGATCAGATCATGACTTCAATGGTTTGACCAATCACGAAATTCAACTGTACTACCCTGATTTAACCTGTAGGGGGGCAGCATACTGGTGGTTTTTGGCCATATTTTCAGTAATTAAAGACGTTTATTTGAATTTGTCAAAAAAAAAATTGGCAATAAACAACAGACGGCACTTTTAAAGCCCCATTTATAAATGTCAACAGGCAAAAAAAAAGTTGATTTGGGGTTTAGTTTCCTTTAAATACATGGTTGTCCAGAAGTTTATCCAATGTAAAAACGTCTGCCAGAGCCACCCCTGATGGGATGTGCCCAACAACTATATTGTGCATCCTTAAAATAAGAGGAAAAAAAATTCTAAACTTGATAGAAGTGGTATTTAGAGTAAAATCTTCAGTTTTTCCCATCAAATCTACTGAAGTACAAACTGTAGTAAAGTTGATTTGTCCCTGAATAAATGTTGCGAGTATCCATCTGTCTGAACAAAGACGTCTTTGCTTCGAATGAAGCAGCTGCTCTTTAAAAATGACATGCAGGGAAAATGGGGGCCGTTTCAAACATCAGCGTTTTTTAATGGGACAAAGCAAAAAAAAGAAAAAAAAAAGAAAAAAAAAAAAACACAAACCATGAGAGCGACGCATCAAACAAAACTTCTCTTGCCAAACCTTCGTTGGCTGAAAAACATTCATAGGCACTGCCTAACCCCCTCCCCGGATGACTTTTGGTTAACTTAAAAACTCCCCCAATAAGGCAATACAATGGATTCTCCGACTACAAATCGAGATGACGGTGGCCACAGTGTGAACGTCTGATCCTCTAGTTTCTCTACAGGCCTCACGCCGCGGCGCCGCTCGGACCAGCACTGGGCAGGGACGCTACCGTGTGGAATTCAACCCCCAACCAGTAACAAGCAGGTTTTCTTCATGAACATGTCTTTATACAGATTTAGTACATTGTGACAGACTGCTTGGGTTATTTACATAAGACAGGCTCCCGAGTAAAATCACAAATAAAGTGGAATGCAAAAAAAAAAAAAAAAAGAAGTTTTCGCATTTCAAATTTTGTAAAGACAGCCTTTAGTATATGTGCAACATTTGTCTGCCTCTCGGTTTGATGACTGGCAGTAATCCCTGCAATCGTATTTGAGATATATACGAATTTAAAAAAGAAGAAGTTGGCAGCCTCGTTCACAAACAAACTCGACGCGGTCCAGCATGATTTGATGGAAACGCCAAAGCTCTTTGTACAATTTCAGCATTTTAAGTTGCCCCAAAACAAAAAAAATTAAAACACATGTTCTCATCATATATGTAGCAAAAAAAAAAAAAAAAAGAATGGCATAGTCCTTTTGGATTGAGGAGACGTAGACCAGGACGTCGTCTTGGTGAGTAAAAGCATCAGTTCATGCACACACAGAAGCAAACGCACCCTTTCAATCCACAGATCTCCGTCGGTTCAGTCCGGTTCCGGAGATGACGAGGACACGCCCACTTTTCCCCCCCGCCTCCACAAGGCCCTGAGAACTGGTTGGGACTTGTGTCGCTATGGAAACCAGTGGGGCTGGCGGCTCCGGCGCGGGGGGGGGAAAACAACGGTCGGCGCGTCGCTTCAAACTGTGGACTATCGAGCGGCGAAATCCTCTGCCTCTTCCGTCTGATTGATTGTTAAATATTGGTATAAAATGTTGCCCGTGCTCTTTGGCTCTGAGGGGCTGAAATCAAAGATTTAATTCTTTTTTTTCCTCTTTGAACTGAACTAGAAATCGCTGACACGTCGTCTAATTTACATTTTGGCCAGAAACTAAAGAAACTAAAATGGGCCCAGGAATGCGAGGTGGATTAGCAGTAGCTTTAACAGTGTCAGAGTGAGAATCTTTATCTTTACACTTGCAGAGTCGGGCAGTGGGTGAGACTCGGGGCTGGTAGGATCAGGAGAATGGCGTACCAGCTTCAGTAACAGTAATTTTTGTGATGTGACGGTCCGAGCGCATCTGATGCGCTCCTTCGCCGGCAGAGTATCCTCCTCGTGGCCTTTGGACGCTAACAGGGGGCGGCGGCTGTGATCAGTGGGTGGGGTAGCCGGCGGTGCTCATGCCGGCCTGGTTGGTTAGCACCGTCCCGTTGACGCCCTGCCCGGGCTCCACCATGCCGCCGTTGCTGATGGCGCCCATTCCCGTCCATCCGGCTCCAGCGTGTAAATGACTGCAGGGAAAACAGGTTGGACCATGAAGACGTTTGGTTTTTAGCTAAAGCTTCTGAGACCGATGAAGGCCGAATACTTGGATATATTAAAGATCTGTTGGCAAAACTGTGAGTATGAATAGGGGTGTAATGAATAATCGGTAACACTTTATAATAAGATTCCTTCACAAGCTTTATTAACACATTAACAAACATTATTAATGTGCTTATAGGATGTTTATAAGACATTTATACGCATAATAAGACAAATATAGTTTATTAACATACTTAGTAAGATTTATTATCTAAAATGAGACCATTGTTTATGAAGGCTATATTAATAAACTGTTAACAAGCTTAACAAATGCGTTAACAATCTTTGTCAACGTTACATTTAGTGATTTGCAGCACCTCATCTAAAGTGTTACCGAATAATCCAATCACAATCGACCATAATCCAACAGGATCAATATGTCTGAGAAAAGTTGTGCAAGTCCCACTCCAACTATATATTTTTTATTATAATTACAACATTTTAAGCCAAAATAAAAAAACTTTTGTCAATTTTAATGAATATTTATGCACAGCAACAGTAACTCATTAGAAAAATAATTGTGGGTTGTGGGCGGGACTATTAGCGCAGCGCAACCCACCCCACCCCCCATCCCGCTGCTGAGAACTCTGCGCGCTCAGGCGCAAGCTTATAGACTAAAGCTAACATTAGCTACGCAAAAATAACCAACAATATTAGATCAATCTAGTTGTCCATCCGGAGGAGAGGAGACTTTTGCCCCGCCCAATTCAGTAGCTGCATCATTCGTTTGAGCCTTTTTTAGTATCCGGTTTTCATCTGCTCCTGGTTTGAATCAAGAAATCCTCAAACACAGTTCTTTATTGTTTCTTATATAGATCCTCTATCATTAGTTAAATGCTACAAGAACATGTTAAAACACAAAAGAGACCATTTTCATTGGAGCGGGTCTTTAATCAAAGTGAATTATACCATTAAAAATGGTTTCAAAATGAGATGGATCGAGACACGGAAGGATTATTTTACTGAAAACCAACATCCCAGCAAACAAGAAACGTGATGCAACAAAAATTGATCAACCATCATTCCAGTCCAATGTGTGGAAACACTTTGAATTTAACAAAGACATGTGACCATACAGTGTTGTAGAATGCTCTAATCAATTTGTAATATTTAATGCAGAAAACCAACTAGGGCTGGATATCAATTATACTTTCCAGAAACGATTCGATTCACAAGAGCCTGAATCGATTTAATGCAGATTTTTTCAATTGTTTCAATCCTTCAGTTCAATTTTGAGTTTACACATTTATTTAGAAATACATGAATATTCTACAATCTGATTTGAAGTTAATTATTTTATTCTGATACAGGTCATATATTGTAAAAAGTATTAGAGAAATGATACACTACTAATAGCATAGGGTGTCATATGGATTCTCGAAAGGAGAAGTTCTAACAAACACATTCAGATTATTATCATTGTAAACATTGTTCTGTCTCTCCTGGAGGGCGTTTCAGTTTGGCCACTAGGTGGCGATCGCTCTATAGCAATACACCTCATTCAAGAAGAAGAAAGAAAGAAACAAACTGTTACTTGACATTTAGTCCGTAATGTTTAAGTTGACCGAGCAACAGCATTAGCCGTGCTATGGGAAATTCCATTAAATGTTAGCATCTAGCTAACGGACTTTAGCTTTTTGTGCCACATCAATAGACGTCTTTATGAATTGATTATTGATCTGTTAAGCTTAAATCGGTAATCGATTTTTCAATTTTGTAAACCCAACCCTAAAAAAACAGTAGTCTGACCTTTAGAAACTAAATGATTTAACATGAATTCTTGTTTAGTTGTACACATAATTTACATTTAATTACCTTAAAAAAAACAATAATAATACAAGGAATCAGGAAACTTCACCTGTTCAGTCTCAGGTGTTTCTGAGTCACACTGGTTGAAGTTTTGGCAACAGATGACCTGGATTGATTTTAGGTCATTTATTTACAGACATGCAGCGGCTCTGAAATGTGAGCGTCTGTCCATCAGTCGTATTTTTGGGGTTTGGTGTCGGTATCAAGAATGTACCTCAGAGTTGAGGAACAGTCCTCTGGAAGATCAAAGAAACCTCTGACAGTTTTATACTGTTTAGAGCTATAAACTTTTTAAATAAAAACAACAAATTATTTCTTAAAACCCATTTTTAGCGGGAAAAAACAAGTCTGGTTGTCTGAAGTCCCATTCTGATCAGATTTATGATATTTTCAAATTCTTCTCATAGATTTTTTTAATTATTATGATGTAGTTTTTAGCAAAAATCCAAAAAAAATCTGCATCGTCTTCTAGAATATAGTTTCTGCAGAGCGGCGCGGGTTTATTAGAAATTTACCAGTGAATTTTGGAAACTCTTTAAAGAGACCTCACAGCAGGGAGCTTGAGACCCGCCCCACATATTTTCTACATTATATATATAATCTTTTTCAAATTGTACGTTTTCTTCTGAATTTGAATGCAGAAATATTGAGAAATGCAGTTTTTATCTTAGTTTTCTTCATTTAGTTCCTCCATCATAAGGAAAACAAATATGACAAAAACATGTGAAAAATGACAAGAACACAATTTTTGTTGCAGTTGAGTCTTTAAATGTGAAGATTACTCTAAATTAAAATTACTCTTATTTGTCAAAGATACGCAAGACTTCTATTATCAACTTTTACAAAATAAATCTGATTTACTTCAAGGTTTTTTTTTTTGGTCTAACTAACATCCCTTCGCCCATTTTCTAAACCCATTGAATCACCTGCACAAGGTTGCTGGGGCCTATCCCTGGATGAGCGGCAGGGTCACAAACTCACATTAACATTTTGGAACAATGGAGATTATGGCTGCCACGATTAGTCGACTAATCAACGATTATTAAAATAGTCGACGACTAATTTAATAATCGATTAGTCTTTACTTTATATTATATGGAGTCAGAGTGTTGTAAAACTGAAAATTATAATGGTGTTATGCTAGCTTTTTGGACTATTTTGGCATTTAATTAAGGTTGTTTAGGTTATTTTGAGGTTTAGCTATTCATCTTTTTTTGTTGCTATTTTGGAGTTTAGCTAATATTTCAGCTGCGTGCTAGATGTTTTGTCTAACATGGAATTTTTTTTCAGTTTTTTAGGCTAATTTGGCATTTAAAATTTTAGTTGGCTTTCAGCTTCAGTGATTTTAGCCATCAACTTTTGTGATTTTAGGTATTAATTTTAGCATTTTCAGCTACCAGCATTAGCATCTCTTTCGGCCAAATTCATCGTACCGCATTCACACGAGCATCATTTAGTTTTAGTTAACTTGAAGCTAATGACGGTTAAGATGGGCTGCCACAAATAGTGACCATGTCGACCATAAACTAATGAAGGAAAGAAGCTGCACGATTTATCGAAGGTTTAATAAAATATCGTCTTTATTTTTAGATAGCATAAAGCTGCACGACTTCAAATTTAACACCATTGATGGTTAAGATGTGAGCTTTACATCAAGTTTGCGTGTGACCCGATTAATCGAATATTAAAATAATCGTTTGTGGCAGCACTAATGGAGATTACACAAAAAAAACATAAATTTGTGGTTTTATTTATTTTTGCTATTGTTGTTTACTAACTTTATGTTGTTAGCTGTAGAACAATAAAGCGCAAAATCTATTTTTTATTATAAAATCTAACTATTTTTATTGTTCTGGTGGTTTTTAATTATTTTAACTAGTACTGATAGTGAATCTTACTTCAAGAGTTTAAGGTTTTGTTTTCTTCTTCTGCTTCTTTTCATTTATCAATTGTTATAATTATTATTTTAAGATTATGTATGTTATTAAATGAAAGCAATAAATTAAAAATCAGTTTGTGCTTGAATGTTCTTCTGTTTGTTGGACTCACTTGTAGCCCTGCTGATCCCAGGTCTGTCCGTAGACGCCGTAGCTCGGCACCTGCCACCCGTTGGGCACGTACCCCCCGATCTGCTGCGTGTTGCCGTACCACTGCCCCCACTGGTTGTAGGGCTGCGCGCGAAGCCCAGCGTGTTCTGCTGATGTGAGGCGTATGAAGATCATGGTTACACGGAAGGAACCGCGCCGGTACGACACGCTAATCCTGCGGGACGGCGAGTCGTCGTACCTGTGCCATGGGTACCTGCTGGATGGGGCCCTGGACCATGTCTGTCGTCTCTTTGCCCCAGTAACACTTCACCACGTAGCCCTCTATGGACGTGCCGTTGACGGAAACGATGGCGTGAGCCGCTGCCTCGTGAGAGTTGAATCTGTGCGGAAAAACATCAATAAATACAAACATAAATCTGTGATTTGTGCGTGAGGAGCAGCAGAAACTCAGCTCACCTCACAAACGAGTATCCTTTCTCCGGGAAAACTCGGATTTCCATTATTTGACCGAAAGGCGAAAAGGTCTGACGCATAATTTGTTCTGTGAAGAAATCCAAAAAAATAAATAAATACAGTTTTAACATTCAGCGGGTGGTTGAACGTCAGACTGGGCTTCACCCGTGAGGCCGGTTGTGACCCCCCCGCAGTAGACGGTGCAGTTGCTCGGGCTGGACTGGTTCACCACCTCATCGAAGGACAACTGCTTTGAACTTGAAGCTACAAAAGGAAACACAGATTTGATGAGATTAATTCTTCCCTCTTAGAAGGATTTATGGAAAATCCTTAAAAACAAAAAAAAAAACAAATTGAAAAATTTGGATTTTAAAAATGTGATAACTCTCTTATCTATTCCTGCTCCAGATTACAAACATATGACTAGATTTTTCTTTCAAACACTATAAACAAGAATAGTTTCATTAACAGCAGAGCTGCAAGTGATGCGACTCTGAGGTCAGAGGTCAGAGGTCAGCACAGAAAAACATCTGCAAACGTTCAGTTGTCTCAGAATGATTTGAACCTTTAATATCCATCACACTGAATTTTGGTGCTTATTTTTCTATTTTGATCCGATTCGAATGTTTGCTCACCCTAACCTGTTTTCTATATGAATAAATAAAGTTTGGGGGAAGAAAAATTCTATTTGATCTCGTCAACTAAAAGTCCAGAAACAAGGCGATCAGAAGCGTGGAGATCAGGTTACAGGAGCAGGTCGGTTTCATAAACGCACATTCGTTTGTGGTTTTTGGGGCGGGCTTCCTCGTGGCCCAGTTGGTCCTGATCTGTCGTCCTCCCAGCCACTGTCCTCCCATCTGCTGGATGGCATTTTCTGCATCCTGGAAAGAGCAAAAGCAGATTAACAACCTCTGTGACAACGGATTCAATCTCTTGAATGATTTCCCCAAACAGACGTGCCCAACCCACGTGCTGAGAACCGGTGCCGGCCCATGAGAGCTGGTCTTTTTGATTTATTTACTATTGGATTCTGAAGGAAGTTTTATTTTGAAAAACTACTAGATTCTCCAACACATCTGACTCCTCCTCAGTGCTCAGTCGCGTAATGAAAATCTACGCTACTTTCTTAAAGCTCTGCTAAAATCTCTAAATTGAAACCCCAAAACTAGAAAAGTTAACAAACGTGTTTGGAAAAGTTTCTTTAGCAAAGAGGAAAGAGAAGAAGAGCCTTCCACTTCAAAATAAAAGAAAGCTGCATTTAACAGACAAAACCAGGAGTCTTTCCTCCAAATACGGATTAATTGTGACATTTGTTACCACAGACTGCAATAATAATGCAGAATATTGTAATGTTACGAGGATGCTAATAAAGTTATTCAAATTTTATATTTAGAAAATCCCCGTTTTACTGAAGTTGTCGCTCCATAAAAGTCGAGTCAAGCTGGCGTCTGATTTTTTAGCGTCCGCTGTGACGGTAAAGGTTAAAGGAAATCACATTTTAAGTTTTAGTATAAAAATAAAGTTTAAAGCAGCTGCAGATATTTTAGAAAATATCCTTAAGTTTTTTTGGTCTCCACTTTCCTTAATAGGAACTGGAGACAAAAAAAAAAAAAAAATCCGGTTTGGTTACAAAAAAATGCATGATGCTGACCCGTTCTGCGGCCTAAAAACGGTGGAGACGACTGAAGTAAAACAGGATGAACTTACCCATTTGTTAAAGAAGGAGACAAAGCCGTAACCTTTAGATTTACCCGTGGCCATGTCTTTCACCACCCGACAATCCCTGAACAAAAAACAGCAAATATTAAGAAGGATTTATTGAATATCAGCATGAATAAGACCAATATTTAATGAGCAATTTTCTTAATAAATGTCCCTAAATATATGAATATTTTTTTAAATAAATTACAATTTTACATAGAAGCCTGTAGATTGATCACAAGAAGCTGCAATGATGATTATTCACATAAGCAGATTTTATCTTTGTTTATAATTACAAAAAATGACTTTTTCCCCAACATTAGTTCAAAAACAGAAGAATTTAATGAAACCTTCATGTCGGTTTCATTTTGTTGCCGTTTTATAAATGACTGCGGCAGAAAGAACAAAAACTCACGATATTTTGCCAAACGGAGCAAAAGCGGCTTTTATGTCGTCTGTGGTGATTTCAGGACTGAGGTCTCCCACGAAAACATGGAAGTGACCTAAAGAGAGGAGAAGAATATTAATGTCATTGAAAGAAAGAATCAGTGGTGGTCTCATGGAGACATGGGTTGGGCTGGGGGTCATGGAAGCAGCAGGTCTGTCCCATCTTTACTCTACTTTAGTACCCTTGAGCAAAGCTTTTGACCTCAGTAGCGTAAATATGTTTACAGCGCTCACTCACTTATTTTAAGAATTCGCTTTAAAAAAAATCCACAAAGTACACATTTCTTATACATGTTCTAAGGTTGTAAAACTCCTCACTATACTTTATCCATTTTTCTCAGACGGAAATGAACTTTTCAGACGTTTATCTCTTGATTAAACTCTCAAAGTTCAAAATGTTTTTTAGGATGAAAACAGAAATCTGATAGCCATTAAAGATGTGTGTAGATTTGTAAAGCTAAAACATGTGGATTGACAATAGTTTACAGCCAATCAGGACGCAGAACACAAAGTGATATATTTTTAAAAAATGTAAGTTTGCACAAAAAATTATGCATTAAAAAAAATTTTTATTATCACAGATTTTAACATGAATACTTCTATTTGTTTAGAGGGTTTGGTGGTTAAAACTAACGGTTTTTGCACCAAATCAGCTGTAAAATAATTTAAATTGTATAAACAGAGCAGATCTTATGACTTCAGAAAGTCGCCTGGTAGCAGATTACTGATTTCTAAAGTCTTCCTGAATCATCAGTAATAGTGCTGCCAAAAACGATTATTTTAATAGTCGACTAATCACCGATTATTTTTTCCGATTAGTCGACTAATCGGGTCATGCGCAAACTGGATGTAAAGATGCTGAAGTTGATAACCAGCTGAAATATTAATTAAATGCCAAATTAGCCTAAAAAATAAAAAGAGCCAAAGTTAACCAAAATAGCTAGCATGCTGCTGAAATATTAGCTAAACTCAAAATTAGCCTAAAAAAAACAGAAAAATCCTAAATTAACCAAAATAGCTATGTCGCTGAAATATTAGTTAAACTTAAAAATAGCTTAAAAAACTAAAAAAAGAAACCTTAAATTAGCCAAAACAGCTAGCATGTAGATTAAATATTAGCTAAACTCCATAAAAGGCCAAAGAAACTTATTAAATGCCAAAATAGTCCAAAAAGCTGGCAGAATGCTATTATAACTTTTAACTTTACTACACTCTGACTTCATACAATATAAAGTAACGATTAATCGACTATTAAATTAGTTGTCGACTATTTTAATAGTCGATTAGTCGACTAATCGTGGCAGCCCTAATCAGTAATGACGGGACGTCAGCTGTCGGAGCGACACTCACTGCTCGTGTCTTTCTTCTGGCTCGTCGGCGTCGTGGCCCAGTTGACCTTCACCTCCTGAAAGAAACAAAGACGCAGAAAGGAGGAAGAGGAGGTGAGACGTGAAGGACACTCGTGTTAGACCAGAGGCTTTGTTTTCTGACTTGAGTTTTTCACACACCAGCTTTACTCGGGTCATATTTTGAAGACTTTAATTATTATTATTTTTTTAATAAATGGTCTCTTAAGTCAGACTTCTAAAACCACCAATTGTGATTTGATTAAATACCTCTGCATTAATTAACAGTAAAATACAGGGTAGAACAGAAAGGGACATCAAGGCTTCACCTTTATCATCAGGAACATCTCAGTCTAGTAACAATTTGGAGCAAAATTGTAGGAAGTAAGGTCCAAATAACAAGGGACTTACAAACAAGTGATTTATACGAACTTGCTATACTCCTCAAACGGTCCTTCAATACCTGTTGAGGATAAAATATTTTCAACTGAATGTATTTTTCTGGAAGTTGCTCTTATGTGTTTTCTATGTGGAAATAACTGCAAAAAGAACACAGCAGTAAAGATGCAGGGGTGGACAGAAGAGCATCAGAGTAGATCAGTGTTACATGATGCACGATTACACAGCAGGGCCACGCTCAACTCATTCAGACACAGATGGAGACTCACTCGAGGAAAACTGTCAGAGCAAACCACACGGAGGAGCGTGAAGATCCCAACGACTGCCCGTCTGTCTGCATGCAGCCACCGAACCCGACAATCCCGACACGTTTGTTAAATGATTTATTTCAATAGATCCGCCGAAAACCGAACGACTTTAACCGAACGCAGAAATCAGGTCAAGTTATTACTGGTGAAGGAATTAGTCAAATTGTTTCTACAGAACCGAAAAGTCGTCAACCGTGAGGCTCAGTGATCCGACAAGGTTTGCTTTGAAAAGATGCAAAACAGTCGAGTTACACTCAAACCCGCAGGTGATTTCACCAACTAACTTATTAGTTAGAAAAACAATTCTTTAACCAATTTAGATTTTGCTAACTTGTGTTCTTTCTAAACAGTTTGTACATAAAGTTACAACAAAAAAAATCTAAAACTGTTTTGAATCCCCCAACATGCAACTGAAAGCCCAGATTTCCACTGGTCCATCTGTGGTGCTCCCCGTTGTGTTGCGTGGAAGTCAATTAGCTCACATCGTCTCTGTTGCGTCTACGTTCTGACCTCGTTCCCCCCTGGCGCCAGGAAGAGTGGTTTGTCCCGCCACCCCCATGTTTAGTAGCTCATTCCGCTCTCTTTGCTCATCCGAAATCTAAGCAATCATCCCTCGTGTCCTCTCCTTCCTCACTTAGTAAATGATGTTAGGCTTTTGTACGACAGAGTACTGGGGCCACCAAAGAAAGTCATATTACGAGTTTATTCTTGAGGATTTAAGAGATTAAAAGTTATACATTTAGCCTATGACTTTTAAAGTCATCAATATATGATTTTATTCTCGTAATTTAGCAGTTACAACTCTTTTCTTGTAAATTTAGATTTAAAATAATAATTTTGTTAATAAAGTGGCCCTAATACTCCATTGTACTTTTATACTTCCAAAATTGAAATGTTGTCGTCAAAGTTTAAAATAAACGCCACTTGGGCGTCTCACCTTCACCCCGAAGAATCCAAGAAACTATTTTCTTCTGACCTTTCAAAATTCATTTGAGAATGTCTTTTGTTTGCTCACCAATTACAGTGGCGAATAAAATAAAACTAAAAAGATAGAAGAAATTTAAAAGAAAAAGTATAATAAAAAAAGAAAAATGAAAACAGCGCCAAATTTGACCTACTGGGTTCTCCAGGTTTAAATATAAAATAAAATATTTATATTGAAAGTACAATGGAAGTTTTTATTTTGAAATCTGAACCCGTTTCTCTGGTTTTCTGATGCATCAACAGACTGGAAACAGAACTCCTGAGCTTGAGGTTAGAGCAGATGAACGGACTCCAGATGAAAACGTAATGGAGGCAATGCAGACATTCCAATGAATACATGAAGATTGTATTTTTTTTGTGTCAATGCACAAACGGACCAGTGGAAAAATGAGCCCAGAGTTTTGGTCAAAAGGATTATTTTATAGGTGTATTGGCTTCTTCTGGCCACCAGATGTCACTGTTCTTAGAGGTCCTGCTTTTAGAATGAAGCCTCAGAGCTTCAAATGTTTTCAGTAAAAAATGCAAAAGGTTTCAACTTTTTCTGCGTCACATTTAACTTCTGACTCGCTAAAATTAAACCGCTCCTTCTAAAAGTCTTTAATGTTGCTGCGCAAAGTATCCGAGAACTAACCGGATGTGAAAATATCTCCAACCAAATTAAGTCGATTCAATCGCCAGTATTTTGTGATACGGATGTTGGAACCAGACGAGGTTAGTAAGCAGTGATTGGTCCAAGTTGGTCTAAGTTAATAAGTTACCACTTAAAAAAAGAAGACACAAAATCTGCCAAACATTTTGAAGGTTGAACGCGAGGGTCAGTAGGCACCGCCTACTTTTAATTGAGGCACTTGATTGGCCAGCTTACAATTTGAACTCAATTTTTTTTCTCTAGTCTATGGGATTTGGGCTTCATGAAACCAGGAACTACTTCCTGTTTGGAACGCCAGGGGGTCACTCAGTCCAGTTCTCATATACAGTCAGTGGTACAACTACACTAATGAGTCATAAAAAAAATAACAAAATGAGAAGAAGAAAAACAACCAGATAAATGCTTAATGTTGACATTTTTTTTAAAAATGACCATCCTTTTATGCAATCCAATTATAAAGCTACAACTATAAGAATTAAAATTATTCATAGATTTGAGTAAAAAGAACCATCAACATCAGACTTCCAGGATCAAATACCTTGAAAAAAAAAGAAACCAACCAATATCCAACCAACTAACTACCCTCAAGAGGAGCCCCGTAAAGCCACTACGCACCGACTGTTCGGTCCGTTAAGTTTTGTGGATGGGACGTTAGGAACAGGGGGGGATAAAGTCAACTGGGAAACAGAAACAAAACGGCATCTACGAATGCATCTACAAAATCTCAGAGGAAAACACACAACAATCAAGAAATGTGAGTGATTGTTTTCAGCAAATCCAAGTTCTGATGGTTTGAGTCGATCTCATTCAGAAATGATTGGAGATTATAGCACAATTTGTCATTAATTAGTTAGTAGATAGAGTGCAGACATGAGTAAAATGTCAGAGTGAAGGATTTAATTAAAAATCGTTTGGATCCTGTGAAGGATTTTATATTTAAATTGTCAAAAATACAAAGTTAAAACAATGACTAAAAAAAAATTCACCAAGTTGATAAATAACAGCACTTGATACTATGAGCCGAATGACCTAAAGCATAAAAAATGATTCAGAAACGAAAATCTGTCAGCACTGAAAAACAAGAATGACTAATTCTAAACTCCTCTGACAGGAGATAAGAGAGATCAAGTTCCTCCTTCGGTTATTTACTGAGCACAGCAGAACGATGTGCACAGGGAGGAAAAAACAAATCAAGTGGAGGGGGAGCGGGAAAGTAAGATGAGGTTCCACAAGACACGTTTCTCCAGTTTCTTCATGTCAAAGTCTGCCCTTTTGTGACTCACCGAGAGGTCATGATAGCTTACCTTACCCAATATTTTCCGACCGTTCATGGCTGCAATTGTGGCAGTGGCGTGTCTATGTTCATAGAACTCCACAAAGCAGTACGGGTCGTGACCTGCTGTCTGGAGTGGACAGGAAATGCACATATTAAGTGACTGGAACAGCATCACAAAGCAATAACATTTGAGGCTGAGATACCACTGAACACCAGGAAAACACTCCACGCTTGGAAATCTACCAAGCGGTGAAGGCTGCAAGCAGTTTGTTTTCATTTTCCTGTCATTTCAACGTAAAAACATATGAGAGAGAAGTGTAGAAAAACTCACATCTACAATCATTTTACAGCTTTTGCAGGGTCCGATCTGGCCAAACAACTCCAAGATGAGGGCTTCCGTCACGTCCCGGGACAGATTCCCAACGTACCTGAACAAATAAACAATCTCCAGTTACGATGAGATCCTCCTAATGAATTAAATAAATACCGTTTTGCTTATATAAAAATGTACTTGTTGCAGGTACAGCTTTTAAAAGTAAAAAAAAAAATCTAATTTTCTTAACCTTAAGGTCATTAAATTTTTTGACTCTACATATGTCTAAAAGTATGCAAGAAAGTACAAAAAAAGTATATTTTAGTATAGTTTTTTTGAGATTTGGAAAGATTTCAATCAACATATCCTAAAGACAGTAAATATGTGGATGATCCTCCGATTTCTTGGAATATCTATTAACAAACTTGTACAAGTAAAAAGAACATTTGCAGGCTGCTGAGATCTTCTCAACCAAATAAAAGTAAAATAATCTACAGAGCATGTGGACAAGAAGAAGATACGAGGTACCAAAAGTTCCAGGTTTCGGTTTCTGACATGTTTATAGACCGAGCGGAAACGACTAATCGTGTGTGTCTGCTGTTATGAGGTGAGCGGAACACCAAGAAACAGCAGCATGACATAAAACCAAAATCAAATCAACACTTCTTCCTGGGAAATTGATCCAAATAGTTGCAGTTAAATAAAAAAAAGCTACAGATACTTAGTCAGATGAAATTATGCCACTTTCTTAATGTTTGTTTAATTGTATTTTTTTTTTTACCTCTAAAAAAACCCTTCAGTCTTGGGTAATTTCTTTATAATACTTTAAATGTATCTTTAAGCAAATCTGAATTGTTTACTAATTTTCATACAATTAAAGAGGGAAAAACAATATTACTGCCATCTTCACATATATTTTAATTTTTATTTAGGTGTTAGGTGTCGTTGAATAATCATAAAATGTGTTTTTATAACGAAATGCAGGCAAATTAGTCAATTTTCCCTCAAAATTGTATGAAGATACCCTTCTTGGCCTAAGGAAACCAGCTACAGATCAGATTGAATGTTTAGTATTTTTTTTAGCTCGCAGCAGCACTTCAAAGCGATTTTTTCTTAGTTTTGTGAAACATTTACGGCTTTCCTGAGATAAAACAAAACATTCTCGTGTTCTACATGAACACGAGCTTGTTTAGGACTGTTTTTTATAAGCGTGGAGTCAACCGGAGTCGAGCGAATTTAAGATTTTTCTGGAACCTGCTAGCATGCTAACAAGCTAGCAATTAGCTTCCTATCGATTTCTTGACATCTAATATTAAATCAATACAACGTGACAACTTCTACACAATAAACTACGTTGATTATGTCTTACGGAAGCCTAAAGAAGTAACAAATTAAAGCTATCGCGCGGTAAAATGTCGTAGCGCGGGGCTGCCGCTAAACGTTACGTGACGAGCACAAGCTAACCGCAACGCAGTCGAACACTTACAGGGTTTTGGGCTGCTCGTCGTCCATTGTGTCACACTTGCCGGCCGAAAACAAGCTGCGACCCTGAGAGGAAATCCACGGTTGTCGCGGGCAGCAGTCGGTGACGCCGTGGGTCTGTTTTCAGCAGAAATAGGAGGGATTTTAACACCGCTGTTAGTTTCTGAGTGAACAATGGGGCAGCCGACAAAGATGGCGTAGCGACCGGGGGCCGACTCCAAACACGCATGCGCAAGGGTTCAGCAGAGGGAAGATTACAAAATAAGAGAAAATAAATCACAATGTTTCTGAAAGTTTTTAGGTTTAAAAACAGTCGAACATTTTTTTATGCTTTTATAAAGCATTTTCATCACAGCTGGAGCAAGAATTATATTTCTTTAAACACTAGTTTAATGTTTTAAGGTGAAAACTTTTTATTATCCTTTTAGATTTATTTGATCGGATTCTATTAAAACTGACAAATGTAGCTCATTTGTTCTTTTTCTATTGCTTTTAATCAAAAATAATTTCTAATGTAATGTTCTAATGATTTACTTTATTTTAATAAACATAAAATATGCTTCAAATTAAAAGTATGCTAAAAATGAAGTAAATTATGCAGTCACTTCTAAACTTCATTTGCTAAAATGTTTTAAGTTTCATGTTGTCACATTGTTTTTAGGTACAAACCAATGTCTAATTAATTTTTCATGAAAATTGTGAAATGTATTTAAGTGAAAATTGTGCAAATTTGTCTCCTTTTTTACTTTTTAGACATTTTTTGGTCAATTTTGATCAAAACTTATAGCAAAATTTATGTATTTGTTGGTTTTTATTGCATACATTCAAAAAAATTCTAATTAAAAGCTTTTATCTGTTTGATTTCTGTTTGTTGTCAAGAAAAAGTTGCTTTTTTTATGTTATTAAAGATAAAATAAGATTTATAAATATAAGTATGAATATAAAAAATGATAATACACAGATGAAAAGAATTTCTCAGCTTTAGTTTAAAATTATTTTTTGTGTTTCATGTTCATGCCTTGTTTATAAGTAAAAATAATAATAATTAACTGTTCAGCAATAAAATACAAAAAGGAAATTTGTCAAGTATTCTAAAATTGTACATTTTGGGTTAATATGTAAAGGAGAAACTTGAAATATTTTTACAGCCTCATTAGTTATACTTAAATTGATTGCCAGTAGATTTTTAGGATATAGCGTAAACCTAAACTTATTTAAACAATTAAATTATCTATTTTAAATGAAGCAGCTTATACCCTCAGATCAAAATTACTTAATTTAAATCAAATTCGGTTTTCTATTTTTTGTTGCAGTTTCATGTGACAGTCCTGGTTCTGTAGAAAAAAACAAAAATACAGCTTATGACACATTTCAGCCTATTTGTTTATTTTGAACTTTTACCCTAGTGTCTGTTTTACCTCTTGGTGAATTATTCTAAAAAACAAGTTATGTGTTTCAAAAAATAACTATTTATCAGCTAATATTTGCCAAAAACTATGAAACGATAACTAAGAAAATAAATAAAGTTAACTTATTTGATAAAGCTTTTTTCACTGGAGAACATTTTTAAGTTCTTACATTTATCTCTAAAAAAAACTAGAAGGAATTTTTTGTCCATCAAAGAATATACATCAAATTTTAACCTATTTTTGCTTTAAAAAAAATAGCAATGATATTTTGCAGACTCATGTTTTAGGACTTTCAAAATAAGATTATGGGGAAAATGAAGTAATTTTTCTTTATGATCAGTAGTTTTTTTTTTTTTTAGATGAATCCAGTAAACTTGGAAAATGTCTGATCTGTAATGATGTGTTCAAAGGTAATCAAAGAAAAAAAAACCACCAGATTTTATTTGCATTCCACCAACTTCCCTCATAAATCTTTATTATTCTGATAGTAGCAGCTTTAAAAAAAACTGTACATTTCATTGCTCAATTAAAAAATTAAACCTTTGACATGATGAAATTTCTCCTAATTTTTTGTCAGAGAATGTAACACCAATTTTTAAAATGTAACCCGGGAGAACCCAACGATGATTTTCTTCTGAGCTTTTGAAGTTAATTGACTGTTTATTCTGGTAGCTGCAATTAAAAGTGACCAATAAATAAAAAATTAAAACAGACATAAATAGGAAAAAGGTTTTTAAAAAGGAAAACAAAAACTACAGCAACATTTGACCCAATTGGTTCTCCAGGGTTAAAGAAAATGAAACTAAAATAAATATATTAAAAAAAAAAATTGACCGTTATGAGGAGTAAAACTAGAATACAAAACAATGATCTCTGCTTCATTTTTACGTGAAACTGTTTTGGTTTGGTAGCTTCGTACAAAACATCCAATGAAAGCAGAAAAACGGATTTCCTCTGCAGCCGCTTAAATATACACAGACGAATGTAATCCAACGCAGAAATCCTGTTTGAAAGTGTAAAACTTTTAAAGAAAAAGTGATAAATCTACTACAAAGATTAGTTTATAATTTTCCCTTCAAATGTGTCGTTACAGTTCTTCAAAACTATATGAAACTGGAAATGTTTTACACTAAACTATCAGCAGGAACAAATAACATCCTCTTTATGTAAATGAAATAAATTAGGAAATCCCCTTTAGCGCGTCCGCCTCATCTGGGACAGATGCTGTGGTCGGCGAGCAGCTTCTCCATCCTCTTGATCTTGCGTTTGTTCTTGGGCATGGGCTTGTCGTACATGCCGGTCTTCAGCAGATGCTCCTTGCTGTGATGGATCTGAGCGCCGTGCTGCAGCTGGAAGGAGCACAGGGCTTTCAGCGGCCTCAGCAGAACCTGCGGAGCGGCATCAATATTTCAGCCAGAAAATGAACATGCCGCCACATTAAAGCGGTCACGTTTGCAGCGCTTAAAGGCTCACAGCCATCCACTAAATCCCCTCTGAGGCAGATTGACTTGGATGAGCAGCCAGAAAACGAAGGCGTTACACTGTCGCCGCATCGATTTATACGATTACTCCGTGTAAGTGAAATGACACCAGCATGACCAGCCTTTCATTTCCATTGATTCTTCTTTTTTTCCTCATATTTATTATTTTAATTATTATTTTGCTCTGATTTTAACAATTTTAGCACCTACCGAGTATCATGTTTCTCTTTTTAAATTAATGTATTTATTTTTTTAATTGTGTAAATGTCCAGGTTTTACTTACATGAACCTTCTTTATGTATTATTTATCACTTCAATATTAAGTTTTTTTTTTTACCATGGGTTGATTTGAAGCATGAATGTTGCACTGACCAAGAGCCACTTTTTAATTTCATTGTACCTGAAACAATGACAAATAAAGATATCTATAATCTATTCTTTCAATACTCAACAACTCTGTGTCTCTAGAGCAGGGGTGGGCAAACTACGGCCCGGGGGCCACATGCGGCCCCTTAAGATACTTAATGTGGCCCTCCAAATTAAAATACATTGAATCAAAAATCCTAATTATTGTTTTATTTTCATTGTATTTCTGGTTTCTTCCCATGAATGGTGTTGTTTCTCTGACGTTCGTGTGTGTTCCTTTCTGAGTCAGATGGTGATCTTTCGGATTATTCCTACACCACATAAATGCAGCATTTCTTTGAGTTCACATTTTCCTCTGAAGAACATCAACCCATTGGATCACCCAAAAGACAAACAAAAATCAAAATGTAGAAATTAAAACTCCCAAATTTTCTGTTTTTAAATTAATGTATGTGAATTTGAATCCAAATTAAAGCATGTTTTTCTCTAAATTCCATATTATTTTTTTAGTTTATGAGGTTGATTACCCAATCTCTCCTTCCATCTGCTCCTTGTCCGGCCCTTATGCCAAATTTTAGAACCCTTTGTGGCCCACGAGTCAAAACAATTGCCCACCCCTGATCTAGAGCCAAGAGATCCTGTTTCAGTAAATCAGGGAGAACTTCAATCAAACATCCATCCAATAAATCACAACCTGAGAAAGTTGTTTCTAGGATTTTAAAAGTATGAATCCCACTCTGAGGATTTAAGCGTTTTCAGATAACATATTTTTAAACTGTTGTTTTCAAGGACATAGTTTCTGCAGAATATGCAGTTCCCCACTTCCCATCCTCCACCGTTTTCATTACTGAGGTAAAAAAATATAACGACTCTATTAAAAATTCTGGAAATTTAAAAGCTATTAGAACCTGTATGTTATTTGAAAAAATATGTTCTGGATAATTGGTAAACCATCGGGTCCTACCTTATGTTTTGTGATTTATTCAGCGTGCCCTGAACCCTGATCTTGTCTGTTTTCTCTTTCGCCATTTAATGCTCTTTTTTTATTGGCCCCTTTGTTCCTTTTTTTTTCTTTCTATTTATGTATGTATCATAAGTTTTTTGCTAATAAAGTTAATAAAAAAAAACTTCCCATCCTCCATCTTACAGCCCCTCACACCTCCAACCCCAGCTGCAACAAAAATGTTATTTTTTTCATCCATTTTTTTGTTGATTTGATTGTCAGAATCAAATTTTCACTTTTTTTGATGGTTTCTTGTTTTGAGTCTGATCTAAGCAGGACCTGGTGAGTCGACTAATGCTAGCGGGCTAGTGTGGTGCTGGGGTCCGTTTCGTGTGCTTAAACCCTGAGTTTGTGAACTCAGAGCATAACAAAGTAAATCATGAGTTATGGACCCAACGGGGTTCTTCTGTGAACGTAACCTGGTCTGGAGTAGGTTTCCTTCAGGAAACTCAGAGTTTCCTGCAGTCTCCGCCCCTTCTTAAAGTGAAGGATGATCAAATAGGACTTCCTCGTTAACATTTTTAGAACATTCACATTGGAGACTCAGAGGATCCCGTAGACATGGAGGCTGGATTAATCCAGAGGGAATGTTATTTACGTCGGGAGAGGATTTTGAGGACACGAGTCGATTGACTGGAGTTTCCCGATTCAGTTTTATTTGAGTGATACAGTTTTCCAGGAACTTCATATTAATAAAACTGAGGTTTTCATTTCCTCTTTTTTAACCCTTAAGAATGGAAATAAACACTGGAGATGCCTGACAAAACATCTACGGTGATGTGGATGCTAGAAACAAATGTTAATGATTATTATTTAATTCTTGAGATTTAACATTAAATAGATTATTTTAACATATTCCAGGAAGCTAGAGTGGTTCTTTTTTGCATGCAGTGATATTCGGGGGTGGGGGGGTGTCATTCATGCAATCACGAGGATTACTCCTTAAATCATCGACTGATCAAAAACCATTCTTTACTTAACAAGTACAAGTGATACAATGATATTTCTGATATTTTTTAGTACTTATCCCGAATTGAAATGCTTCAAATGTAGATGTCTGCATTAACTCTGGAAGCTTTTTTGTCCCCACGCTTGTGGGAGAACATCAATTTCTGTCGCTGTAAAGTATGAAGTCCTATTGGTGTTTGTTCCTGTTGCCATGGTGAATCGTAACATCTTTCCTCATTGTTCAGGGCTTTTTATGGTTGAGATGCTCACACCTGACTCTCCAAACTCTGAGTCAGTCAACTCTGAGCTCAGGTTTGAACTCTGAATTTGTTAAACCTGCTTCTTAATCTATTGTTCCCCTTTTATGTATCGACTTGCACATTTGTCATGAGCTGTTATGATTATGTTGCAAGCTACGAGCTACGGAGTGTGACTTGCGTAAACCAAACCCTCATCCACACTTTAGTCAACTGGCTGACACTCTCTGCCTCATCTGCTCTAAACTCAACAAACTGATTGAGGCCATTTTTGTTTTCTTTGTTCAGTTCTCTAAAGCTGCGCTTCCATTAAAATTGCACAAAATGAATTTGCAATAATACATTTATTTACTGAAAACACCCCCATTTCCAAACACTCGGTTTTATCAAATTTGTGCTTTGAGGAGGTGGTTTTTGGTGGTTCTTCCTCAGAAAAATGCCACAAGTACATGTTAAAAAAACCATTTCAATCAGAGTGGGACCCGTAAATCTTCGATCGAGATCAGATCTTTGTTTTCATTCTATAATAATGGACTTATTTTCATATGAAGGTTTGAACTTTGAGAGTTCCAACAAGAGAGAAATGTGTGATTTCACTAATCGCTGGTTATTTTTAGAACATAACTTCTGTAACAAATGTTGTTTATTTAGTCGCACATCTAATCCAGTTGCAGTACTTAGCAACAATAAGTTAAAATCCTCGTCAAATCAATGTGTAATTTGGATTTGATCATTTTCACGTGTGTTAGATATTGATTTCAAAGCTGTGGTCTGGTGGCTCTTCACCTCTTGGATCTCGTCGTTCCGTTCCAGGACCGACAGGGCGACGGCGGCACATTCCAGCGTGGACAGGCAGATGTTGGAGGGTTGGGTGCGGATCACATACTGACTGGAGAGAGTCCTGTTGAGCTGCACCTGGAAAATCAAACCGCAGTCTGACTCAATCTGCACGAGAAGTTCTTCCCTTCAAATCAGAGAAGTTTCAAACTTTTCCTGCCTTTCATCGTCAAACTGTCGGACCTGTTTCGGGAGGTGGAACATGCTGTTCTTCAGGAACATGTTCTTGGCTTGGCTCCAGGTGCCGTCGATGATGATCACGTTGTGATTGATCGAGCCCACGTCTCGACACTGAACCAGCTCCTCCAGGTTCTGGGACTTGGGACCGGGGTAGAGGATGAGCGTTCTGCTGTCATGACAGACGGCGGCGAGCTCCGGGTGCCTGCGTGAAATCGCGTACCAGAAAAACCTAAATATATTTAAGGACATTTGGGTATATCTTTAGTAAAAATAAAATTCCACTTACTTACTTTTCCTCATTGAATCGTCTTCCTACGATGACGTTGCATTTTCCTTGTGGCAAACAGGTGGCAAGAAGAGGAACGGTGCGCAGCACTCTGCTCTCCTGAGAGCAAAACATGACAGAAAAGGTTATTACTCTCATTCAAAATGTGTTTTTAACATGTTTATCTGATGATGGAGGACATAAATGAAGAAAATAAAGCTTAAAATGGTATTTGTGATGACAAAAATATGCTGGGAAAGCCACAAGCTCACTCCCAGCTACTCCACTCCATTCTGATGCTTCCACTTGCAGACAAAGAGATCCGTTAGTGTTTTTGTTTTCCTCGTCTGAGCATTTTTGCTGCGCCGGTAATGTTAGTTTGGAGGTGTGAGAGGTGTGTACACAGATGGATGATGGGAAATGGAGGTAGGGTTACTCTGTGCCAACGGTCCCATTCACAATCCTGAGGTGAAGTTCTTAAAATAAAATTTAAAAAAATGTGTTGCTCTGGAGAAACTGTCTTAGAAAACAATTTTTTTTTTTTTTTGGTTCAAAAACAACTCTTTTTTAAAAACGTAAATAGGCTGATTTAATTTTCATTTCGCAGTTGTTTCCCAGTAACAACCACTAGAGGGCACTGTCGGTGAGAGTATCCGTTTTGGCTAAATGGTAACTGGTAGAAAAACAACAAATAAATGAACTTTTTTAAAACAACGAGGTCCTTCCTGAGTGCAAGTTGCTCCGGAAAATTCAGAACGTCATTTTTAGCCAAAAATAAAACAAAATCCGTCATTTTCTAGAACATATTTTCCGCAGAATAATAGGACTTCATTAGAAATTCACCTCTGAAGTGTCGGTGAAACTATTGACACAGAGTAAGACTGCCTCCTTTTCCCATCATCCATCCGTTTACACTCTCTCCCGCTTGCTTACAGCCCCTCACACCCCCAAACCAACATTAGCAGTGCAACAAAAATGGCGAGCAATATTGGAGCTATCCAGTTATACAGTTTTGATCCAAATACCAGCTCAGACGATTAGGGCTGCCACAAACGATTATTTTAATAGTCGACTAATCACCGATTATTTTTTCCGATTAGTCGACTAATCTGTTCATGGCCAAAGTGGATGTAAAGATGCTGAAGTTGACTAAAATATTAGTTAAATGCCAAATTTACCAAAAAATAAAAAGAGCCAAAGTTAGCCTAAATAGCTAGCATGCTGCTGAAATATTAGCTAAATTCCAAATTAGCCTTAAAAAAACAGAAAAATCCTATATTAGCCAAAACAGCTAGCATATAGCTGAAATATAAGCTAAACTCAAAAATTGCCTAAAAAAACTTAAAAAAGCTTAAGTTAACCAAAATAGCTAGCATGCTGCTGAAATATTTGCTAAACTCCAAATTAGCCTTAAAAAAATAGAAAAATCCTATATTAGCCAAAACAGCTAGCATATAGCTGAAATATAAGTTAAACTCAAAAGTTGCCTAAAAAACGTAAAAAAGCTAAAGTTAGCCGAAATAGCTAGCATGCTGCTGAAATATTAGCTAAACTCCAAAATAGCCTAAAAAACCTTAATAAATGCCAAAATATTCCAAAAAGCTAGCAGAATGCTATTATAACTTTCAACTTTACTACAATCTGACTTCATATAATATAAAGTAACGACTAATCGACTATTAAATTAGTTGTCGATTATTTTAATAGTCGATTAGTCATCGATTAGTCGACTAATCGTGGCAGCCCTACAGACGATGAAAACAAAGTCATATTTGTCTGCAAGTGGATGCATCAGAATGGAGCAGAGCAGCATATTTTGGACGTCGGAAATGTGATCTTCTTAAAAAAGACTTTTTTTCCCCCGTCTGCTTCTGATTCACAGCGATTTGAATAAATAAATATTCAGAAATGCCATTTTAAGCTTATTATGTCATCCATTCTCATTTAAACATATTGGAGTCTAAACAAAAACTCAACCACACAAAGAAAAATACTCACAATTTTAATCTAAACTTCTAATAAATGTACAAAACAAAATGTATTTTATCTGAACAGTCCAGGCAGGTGTAGCTAATATGCAAACATTTAGCTTTAGCCGGTGTTGGCTCACCTCTGCGGGGTGCTGTACCACGTACAGACATGTGGACACCTCCAGCGGTTGCGAAGGAAGAAAAGGACAGAGACACACCTTCTGAGGGCGACTGCATGGAAGACAGTTCAAGCAGTGACATCCCGGTTATTTCTCAGCCTAACGCCTCCATGTCTGTTTCAGCTTTTCTGTAACGACACGAGGGTTTCCGTCCCGTCTGGTCCACAACCTCTTTGCTATCCCGGCTAACTAGCATTAGCTTCACCGTAATTTAGCTCACCGGCACCGCAAACACGTCGGCCTCCTCTCTTCCACTTCCACCGGGAGAGCAGCCAGGTCCCCGAAAGCGTCGACTAAACCGTCGCCTGTGGGATTTATGTCGCAGTTTTCTGGTCCATTTTCAACCGGAGCAACCGTGGAGGAGAACCCACAGTGGACATTGTCCATTGCGGAGTTAGCGTTAAGCTAACTGTTCCGCGTTCACTGCGCCTCAGTAACTTGACTTTTGTTAAACCAAATCAACCACATTTAAATTTTAATCAAATGTAACGACTGAACTATTTCCATGTTTGAATTTAAAACGTCACACATTAAAGAAAAATAATTTTCCTGAGTTTTTTTTTTTCTTTTTTAATCATTGGTTTGAGAAAAGCAACTATGATGTCGGAGTCCCTTTAAATGCACCACAAGTGCCTGAAATACAACGTCAATACCACCGACTTAAATACTGCCACCGACAAATAAATAAATTAGCTATAAACACCCTTTTACATAGTTTTAATCTTGTTATGTTTCTAAACTTTGTAAGTATAATTAAACGGAATGCCTGCAGGTGCACATGGACGAGTTTTTATATTTTTAAACCGATAGTTCGCAGCTGCCACCTACCGGTGACCTGCACAAACTACAGGGATCAGAAAGGTCGAAAATACGGGTTACCTCGGTTTCTACACTAGAGGGCGCCACGTTTCAGCAAACCACACAAAAAATCAGTAGAAGTAAAACAATATTTTTCAAAAAAACAAAAGCAAAACACCTTTTATTCAGCACATCGTTGTTTGTTTGTTTCCTGTACCATATGAACATTTGGATGGGATTGTGTTGTATTTCATGGGAAAGTGCAAAATTTGGCATTTTTTACATTTTCGTACAACATGGTAGAATAAAGCTTTTGATCGAGAAATCTTCACAAAATGACACACATCACCACCATCTTAGTTAGGACCCACAACACATATTTTGTTGACCTTGTGATCAGCCATCTTTTAACTTGTAAAAATTTTTCTCCCTTACAATTTAAACTACTAGAGAAATGATCCTTATAACTATTGGAACATCATTGGGAAGCTACTTGGGGAAAAAAAATATTGGTTTTAAAGTTTGTAGGTTTGCATGGCGAGCTCGCAAAAGAAGTGTGACCATGTTGCCCGCGCATTCTTTAGCCGAATACTGTAAACATTTAACAAACGAATCATTAGCTCAACTGAACTAAATGATAAAACATATGAATATATTAGAAATTGTGGGCGTAAGTAACAAAGAAACCAAGTTGCCAAGGATATCAAAAATTTAATTTTACTGTTTCTTCAAAAAAATTACATAAACTGATTCGTCAGCCCCAGGCGACCAAAAAACAAAATGGTCGCAATGGGGACAAAACCAACAGAAAAGTCCCCATTTTGAATTTTTTTTAAATGAATTTGTCACATGCAACTCTGATCAGGGTGGCAGGGGCAAAAGGGAAGTGTGAGGGGCACATAATAGCAGCCGCTCAGCCAGTGGGGGCGGGTAACACCTGCAGGCCATGCAATACTGCTTGCAGCTTGGATCTTTCTAGATTCTTCTGCAGCCAATTCAAATAAGAGAAAAAAACAGTTACATTATCATTCAGCAAAAACTGGTTTGGTAACAGAGCTCTGGAAAGCCACAACTTTTTAAAACGAGCAGTTATTACAAAATACTCAACGAGAACGGGTGTTGACTCTTATCTGTGACTGTTTACAAGTGGGTGCTGCACACAGACTGTTGATACAAGGTGTCAGGTTAAAGGCCAGAGAGCCTTATTTATAGCAGAAGGCACACCCCGTCGCTTTGTGCTGTCATCCTGGTGACCCAGACTTCTTCCCTCAGTGATTCATGCACTATTGCTGGAGGTTTGAAAAGCATATTCGGTCACACTTTTTAAAGATAAGCACATTTTGTTGTGTATGTGTGAAGCTGGAAGGATTGTCCTCAGATCTGTCACTGAAATGATTGAAGTTTCTAGATTAAAGGATGATGCACTGCCCCTTGTTTTTGGTTGGTGGAGGAGCGGCTGAACTTTCCACCAGCTTCTCTGGGTTAACATCCGTTACAACATCTGTCTCCTTCGGTTCGGCATGTCCCGCCGCTGTGCCCGCCTCACCGCTTGCTTCTCTTTCCTCCGTTTTCACGCCGTTTTCATCAGTTGCCGGTGCGGCGGCGGTTTCGTCACCGTCTTGAACGCCCTCACTCACGGGGATCTCCGTTTTCAGCGCGGCCAGAACGGCCTCGGACAGAACGGCCTCAGAGACCTGCGGCGTCTCACCGCCGTCGACTCCATCCCCCTCGTCTGTCGTCTCTGCTGGCGACGCCGTCTCCTTCTCCTCCTCTCTTTGCTCCTTTCCTCCAGCCTCCTCCTGTTCCTGCGGCGGAACCACGTCGACCGGAGTCAGAGGTGTAAGATCTAGGCTTGCTTTGGGAGCAGAAGTTGTCTTCTTCCTGGGAGGGGCATCTGGTTTGTTCATGGTTCCCTCGTGTTTCCATGACTCCTCGTGTTTAAAGACATCGTCCTCAGCTGTGGGAGGATCGTCCAAACCTCCCCAGTCTGGTTCTTCAAGGGGGAACTCAAAGTTTGAGAGGCTGAGTGGATCCGGTTGGGCTCCTGGGACTTTCTCTTCTGCAATGGAGACAGTTTTTAGTGTCTTTGGTGTTTTCTTAGAGACATTTCCGTGTCGTCGTCTTCTTCCAGAGGTGGAGGAAGACGTTCATCGTCACAAGGGGAAGAGTTGGCGCTGGACCTGAAAAAGTCCGTGATTTCCTCTCCTTGCTGCATCTCCGTGTGTTCGCCTTTGGGCAGAAAGTCTTCAAACTCAAACCCGTTTCCTGTCAGAACTCGCGGTTCTCCCTCTGCTGGTTTTTCCTTGTAGGAATGCTCCACCTCCACCACCGGGGTCTCGTCTATGAGGACAAACTTCTCCAAATACCCCCTGGCCTCCCGGTCCGAGTGTCTGCTGTGGAAGGACTTCTCAGACGTCACGCTCTCTGCGTCCTCCTCTTTTTTCCGGCTGCCCAGCGCCTCCTCGTACAGGTCTGTGTAAAGGAAGGCCATGGCTTTGGGCTCCTCCAGCAAAATTGGGTCAATAATTTTTGGAGGTCCCTCCGGTAGGTAGATTGGAGTCAGGATGTCCTCTTGGCTTCCGAACAGACTGGAGCCACTTGGTTTGGATGGAAGTCTGGATATTGAACCAGCAGCTGCTCTACCACCATGCACTGAATCCAGACCCTTCATTGGATTGCTGTCGGTACCGGCGTAGAAAACTTCATCAAGAAGCTCGCTGGTGATTTCTCCTAAACTGACCGTATCCGACTTGTCTCTGTCCACGTTTGTGTTGACAATGACTTCTTCAGCATTTCTCTGAGTTTCAGAGTTGTTGCTCTCACCGGGAGCCATGGCCTCTGGTTCTACCTGCCCAGGTGAGATCGTGGCAGGACCTCCAGGAGCCTGAGCATCAACCAGGGAGAACGCTTCAAAGTAGTCCAAATTCCCGACAGCTGGTCGTCCTGGAGGCCTGGCCACTGGAGCTCCTGGAGGATCCATCGTACCGTGCAGTCTAACTCTTGAAGATGTCGCTGGTTGATCTAACTTGATTTCAGGTTCACCCAAGATCAGCGTCTCCTCTTGGATCTCCTCGCTGGCTTTAGGAACAGGAACTTCCTCGAGGTACGACAGATTGTCCACCATTTCCCTGCTCTCCTTCTCGTCCACTGTGACTATCTTAGGTGGGACAACAATGTTCAGGATCTCCGAGCCTTCAGACACAATGCTGAACAACCGCTGCATCTTATTTTCCTGATGATCAACCACCTCCTCTTGTTCTTCTTCCTCCACTTTCACATTCGGCTGAGAGACTTCCACCAGCTCCGGTCGTCCTGAGATGTTCTCTGAGCTCAGCTCCAGGACTTCTCGTTGTTTGCTCTTCTGACCGGAAGCTTTGGTTTTCCTCTGTCTTGAAATCATGTCTTCGTCCATCACAAAAATAATCTTCCCAGCCGGGTGGGACCCCGGCGTTGCGGGACGAACCGGAACCGGAGGGGTGAAGTCTCCCGTTTCGGAGGCCCACGGCGTGGCCGAGCGACTGGGGTTCGTCTCCCACGCGATCCCGCTGTCCTCACCCTGCATCGTTACCATGGAGAAGGAGGAATCCATCATCAGGCACTGCATCTTTGGGCGGACGCTGTCGTCGTGGACGGCCTCCCGTAAACTGAGGACAGAGGGACGGCGAGATCAACAAGTGAGCATCATTTTAGATCCATATCTGCTGGGATTTTAGTTTTTCAAGCACAAAGAAACATTCCCTTTGACTGTTTCCTTCATAATCTGTTCCAAAGTGGTTTGATTATTTTGTTTTTTGTTTTTTTAATGCAGATCTGTTTAAATGACTTATTAATGATTCAAACGTATTTTTATCTTTGAAAAAAAAAATCTCATATGTATGGTTGTAAGGGAGCATTTCTTGGAGAACCCAATAAGAAAATGAATTTCTTTTAATTTTTTGTTTTCTTTTTGTTTATTTAGTTAACAGTAACCAAAAAAAAGTAAAAAGTAAAATAAATAAATAAACAAATAAAAAAACAGTGACCCCGTGTGGGGCTCGGTTGGCTCAGAAGGTTCTCACATCTTGTTGGGTTTATGAACTTTTTTGTGAACATGATCACTTGTATTTGAAAAAAAACAGAGTTAAAGTTCAGCCTCTCCAGCTGCAGCTCGTTTGGAATCATCCTTGATTTAGATGTCAAAGTTTGAACTTTTCAGCTGATGTCTTAAGATGATTTCCTCTCATTTTCTTGCACCTATGATGCTTTCTGTTCAGTTACCTGAACGGATCTTTACTGATGCTAAGACAGCCCATATTGTGACACTACCACCGTTGTTATAAATCCCTTATATTTAAAAACTAAACTGCCTAGTTAACGTCTCATTTGAACACAATTAGTGTCTCAAAACCAGTAATTGTCTTCTTTTTAGTGCTGTGATTCCTAAGTCTGTGTCAATTTTTTACTATTTATTTTATTTTATGATGTAATACTCATTTGCATATTGCTTTTGGGGTTACTTGTGTTTTCTAAGAACTGACAATTTTTATGAATTTAAGTCTTTCCTCAACACTTTATTTCTCTTAATGTGCCATTAGTTTAATAAAGTTATCCCAGTTGTATGTTAACATGACCCCATACCATGACACTACCACTGTTTCTCAATTATTGGAGATCTCTAATAGAAGGGAATTTAAGGATAATCTATCTAGTTTTTTGTCTCAATAGAGTGAAGGTAGTGTCTAAAAATTGCAATTGTTTTCCATTTCTCCCATGATTGCATCTGTCCATATTTTACTATGAGGAAAGTAATAAAAAAATGACTACAATTTAAAAAAAAACAAAAAATTTGATTTTGAAATGGTGAGTGTGTATGATCATTTGTATGATTTTATTGTGAAAATAAGAAAAATTGAAAGTTTTGGTCACATTGTATTTTATTGTTTGTATTTGTAAACTGGGAATGTTACAAATACCACCTATGTTAGGTGATAAAGACACAAAGGGATAGGCCTAAATAAGCATTTTCTTCTGCTTATCCCCTTTTCAAACATGTTTTTATTGACTTAAGTTTGTGACTTTTTTTTTTACAAATGGAGAATATATTGTTATTTTTAAATGTCTTTTTTTTAATTTAGTAATGTTTTTTTTACATGTTTGAATTAAAATCTAAAACAAAAACAAACCTTTTTTGTGTTGTGAGACTCATTTGCATATTTCTGTGGGGGTTACTTGTATTTTCTTGAGTAAATCATTACTCCAGGAATGACATTTTCCGTGAATATAAAAGCTTTTTTTTCGCTCAAGGTGCCATTAGTTTAGCAAAGTTAGCACATCTTGTTGCTAGCATGTCCCCATATCATGATACTACAACTGTTTCTCCATTAGGGGGGTCTGTTATAATTGAGTGAAGGTTATATCTCAAAAATTGTAACTGTTTTCCATTTCTTCTGTGATTGTTTATTTTTTACAATAAATCTAGAAGAACGCGTTTTTTGTGTTTGCATAATAATTTGTGTTCATTTGCATAATATTAGGGAAAGAGGGGGTTAAATTTTTTTCTTTTTTTAATAGATCATTACTCAAGGACGGACATCTTTGGGGAATTTTAATCTCTCCTCAACAGCTTTTTTTGCTATCGGTTTAGTAAAGTTAGCACATCTTGATGTTAGCATGTCCCCATATAATGACACTACCACCCTTTCTCCCTCTTTTTTTTTTTTGGAGATCTGTTACAATTTAAGACTAAGACGTTCAGCTTATATCTTATGAGGTTGCAGGCTATGTTTCAAAAGATATGTTTAAAAAAATATTGTCCCTTTTTTGTCTATGAATTTAGAATAATTATTTTGTGTGTTGTGGGGCTTATTTGTGGGAGAGGGGGGACGTTACTTGTGTTTTAACTAAATAAATCATTACCCAAGGACTGACATTTTCCGTGAATCTATGTGCACAACTTCTTTTCCCTTAAGGTCCTGTCAGTTTAGTAAATTGAGGCCACCCTGATGCTAACGAGTCCCATACCATGGCACTACCACCGTTTCCACGTGATCGCTAATCAATGGACAGTTAAGATCAAACTCAGATTTATGTTTAATTAAGCCACATTTCAAATTGTTATGATTTTGTTCCAGTAAGCAAACTTCTCGTCTCCTTGAGATAATTTCTTTGACATTTTATATTTTCAGAACTCTCCTATGAGCTCTCGTGATTATGTTCTTTGTGTATTATTGTTGGAATAAGTAAACTTTTCATGCATTTATAAATCCAATCAGTGATTTATTTAGAAAAAAAAACAGATTAAATCAAGGAATCCTTCCAGTTGCATGAAAATACAATTACTTTAAATTTCCTTTTATTATTTTGGAATTGGCTAATTTTGATATATTTATCAACATTGTCTGACATAAAACTCAAATATTTCTTCTCTTTTCTAGGCTTTGGGGTGCAGCTTCTCGTACAGAAACATCCAGAAAGTACCTCCTCCGTAGGTTTTCCACTTCATCGCCGCCATCAGCGCTCTGCTCTGTGACCTCCCCCGCTGTCAGCATTGTCATCTCGGGGTCGACATCCTGCCGGGAGAAGTCCTCGTTCGCAGCATCCATTGTCAGCAGTCTCCTGATGAAGTCGCTGGCCCTCTCCTCGCTGCTCTGTTGATCTCATTCTGAGCAGGCACGCTCAGGTTTTCATGCTCAGCGTAATCTTGAAATAGAAAACCTGGCTTCCAGTATTTCATCTGAAGCATTTACAACATGTGAAGAAGTGGATGTGTCATCTGTTTGCTGGGTTGGATCCTTTGCTTTTTTTTTCAGAGGAGCTACAGGTTAATGTAGGTTGCACAGACAGGTTTAGTCTGTTTTTCTGGACTGGAACATTTCAGAAAATTGCAGTTAAACTTCTCTTCCGTGTTTCTCCCCCTGCATCTATTTATACATGTGTGCTGGGGGCCTGTATCCAGTGTCAACTCTGTGTTGAATGTTCTCAGTTTGGTTTTTAGTTGCATGTCATGTCAACATTTAAAACAAATAAATAAAACTTAAAACATGAACTAAAACTGACAAGTCTCCTAACTAAAACAGGTGGCCTGATACACAATTATTTGACAACATATTAGAGATTAAAAGTTTGAAAAATTTGACTCCTGATTTTAGTCCTATCGGGCCTGGTTGGCTTGTGGGACTCCAGAGGCAGCTGACGGGTACCGGCAGTCTAAGCGAGCTGCGGCCCGGGTTGTTTTGGAGGCAAAAACTCGGTCCTGGGAGGAGTTTGGTGAGGCCATGGAGAAGGACTATCGGTTGGCCTCAAAGAGATTCTGGCAAACCGTCCGGCGCCTCAGGAGGGGAAGCAGTTTTTCTGCAGGCACCGTTCTTAGTGCAGGTGGGGATCTGCTGACCTCAACTGGGGACATTGTCGGGCGGTGGAAGGAGTACCCTGCTGACACGCCTTCCATTGAGGAAGCAGAGGCTGAGGAAACTGGGGTGGAACTGTCCATCACCCAAGCTGAGGTCACTGAGGTAGTCAAAGAGCTCCTCGGTGGCAGGGCTCCGGGGGTGGATGAGGTTCGCCCTGAGTACCTTAAGTCTCTGGATGCTGTGGGAGTGTCTTGGTTGACACGTCTCTGCAGCATTGCGTGGCAGACAGGAACCGTACCACTGGACTGGCAGACTGGGGTGGTGGTTCCCCTTTTCAAGAAGGGGGACCGGAGGGTGTGTTCCAACTACCGGGGAATCACACTCCTCAGCCTTCCCGGGAAAGTCTATGCCAGGGTACTGGAGAGGAGAGTCCGTCCGATAGTCGAACCTCGGATTCAAGAACAACAGAGCGGTTTCCGTCCTGGCCGTGGAACAGTGGACCAGCTCTATACCCTCTTCAGGGTGCTGGAGGGTTCGTTCGCTCATCCAGTCCATATGTGTTTTGTGGATTTGGAGAAGGCGTTCGACCGCGTTCCCCGTGGTGTCCTGTGGAGGGTGCTCTGGGAGTATGGGGTCCGGGGAGCCTTACTCAGGGCTGTCCGGTCTCTGTACGACCGGAGCAGGAGCTTGGTTCGCATGGCCAGCAGTAAGTCAGACCTGTTCCCGGTGCATGTTGGACTCCGGCAGGGCTGCCCTTTATCACCGGTTCTGTTCATAGTTTTTATGGACAGAATTTCTAGGCGCAGCCAGGGGCCGGAGGGGATCTGGTTTGGGGACCACAGGATTTGCTCTCTGCTCTTTGCAGATGATGTTGTTCTGTTGGCTCCATCAGGCCAGGACCTCCAGCATGCATTGGAGCGGTTTGCAGCCGAGTGTGAAGCGGCTGGGATGAGGGTCAGCACCGCTAAATCTGAGGCCATGGTTCTCGACCGGAGAAAGGTAGTTTGCTCTCTCTCGGTGGGTGGAGTGCTCCTGCCTCAGGTGGAGGAGTTTAAATATCTTGGGGGTCTTGTTCACGAGTGAGGGAAGATCGGAGCGTGAGATTGACAGGCGGATTGGAGCGGCGTCCGCCATTTTGCGGTCGCTGTACCGGTCCGTTGTGGTGAAAAGAGAGCTGAGCCAGAAAGCAAAGCTCTCGATTTACCGGTCGATCTTCGTTCCAGTACTCACCTATGGTCATGAGCTTTGGGTCGTGACCGAAAGAAACGAGATCCCGACTACAAGCGGCTGAAATGAGTTTTCTCCGGAGGGTGGCTGGGCGCTCCCTTAGAGATAGGGTGAGGAGTTCAGTCACCCGGAGAGAGCTCGGAGTAGAGCCGCTTCTCCTCCGCATCGAGAGGAGCCAGTTGAGGTGGCTTGGGCATCTGGTTCGGATGCCTCCTGGACGCCTCCCTGGAGAGGTGTTCCGGGCATGTCCCACTGGGCGGAGGCCCCGGGGAAGACCCAGGACACGTTGGAGAGACTATGTTTCTCGGCTGGCCTGGGAACGCCTCGGGGTCCCCCCAGAGGAGCTGGAGGAAGTGGCCGGGGAGAGGGAAGTCTGGGCATCTTTGCTTAGACTGCTGCCCCCGCGACCCGGTCCCGGATGAAGCGGAAGAAGATGGATGGATGGATGGATGGATGGAAAAATTTGACACTGGATTTCAGGGAAAATGTTCATCTGAGGACCTCCTTGAACCGCCACCTTAACATGGTGGAAGGGTTTGAGTACTCAAGTCATCTCAGGAGCTTTAATGTCGGGGTTTTCTGTCCCATGGCAGACAGGTCCTGGGTGAGGAGCCAGACAAAGAGGGGTTCAGAACCCCTTCATGAGACACAAGAACAGAGATCCTGTTACGTCGCCTGGATTGCCGTCACCGGGGCCCCACCCTGGAGCCAGGCCTGGGGTTGGGGCTTGGAGGTGAGCGCCTGGTGGCCGGGGCTCCTCCCACGGGCCCCAGTCGGGTCCAACCCGAAAGAGCGATGTGGGATCACTTGCCAGTGGGCCCACCACCTGCAGGAGAGATCTGAAGGGGCCGGTGCAATGTGGTTGGGGCGGCAGTCCAAGGCGAGTGCCTCGGCGGCCGAAACTCCAGGCATGGAATTTGGACATGGGACTTCACCTCTCTGGGAGGGAAAGAGCCTAAACTTGAGGTTGAGAGATACCGGCTAGACATAGTTGGGCTCACCTCCACACACTCTGAAACTCAGCCCCTCGAGAGAGGCTGGACTCTCTATCACTCTGGAATTGCCCATGGTGAGAGGCGGCGAGCTGGGGTGGGCTTACTCGTTAGCCCCCAGCTCGGCCGCCAAGTGTTGGAGTTCACATCGTTGGACAAGAGCGTCGTGTCCCTTCGCCTTCGGGTAGGGAACAGGTCTCTGACCGTGGTTTTGGCTTACGGGCCAAACAGCAGTTCGGAGTAACCGATCTTCTTGGTGCCTCTTGAAGGGGTTCTGGAAAGTGCCCCAACGGGGACTCCGTCATCCTCCTGGGGGACTTCAATGCCAGCAAGGGCAATGCCAGTCTCACCTAGTGGGTAGTGTCCCTTCAGGTGGGGGACAGGTCTCTTACTGTAGTTTCGGCTACAGTAAGAGACTTGAAAGAGACAGTAAGAGTACCCGACCTTCTTGGTGTCTCTTGGAGAGGTACTGGAAAGTGCCCCAACAGGGGACTTCGTCATCTTCCTGGAGACTTCAATGCCCATGTGGGCAACAATAGTGGCACCTGCAGGGGCGAAATTGGTAGGAATGGCCTCCCTGTCCTGAACCCGAACCCTGCTTTGTTGTTGGACTTCTGTGCACGTCATAATTTGTCCATAACGAATACCATGTTTGAACACGAAGGTGTCCATCAATACACCTGGCATCAGGATACCCTAGGAAGAAGATCGATGATCAACTTTGTAGTTGTTTCAGGCGACCTCTGGCCGTGTGTTTTGGACACTCGGGTAAAGACAGGGGCAGAGCTGTCCACTGATCACTACCTGGTGGTGAGTTGGATTCGCTGGCGGGGAGGAGGCCAGAAAGACTCGGCAGACCTAAATGTACTGTGAGGTTCTCGACCGGTGAAAGGTAGTTTGTCCTCTTTCGGTGGGTGGAGTCCTCCTGCCTCAGGTGGAGGACTTTAAATATCTTGGGGTCTTGTTCACGAGTGAGGGAAGATCGGAGCATGAGATCGACAGGCGGATTGGAGCGGCGTCCGCCATTTTGGGGTCGCTGCACCGGTCCATTGTGGGGAAAAGAGAGCTGAGCCAGAAAGCAAAGGCTTTTGATTTACTGGTCGATCTTCGTTCTAGTACTCATCTATGGTCGTGAGCTTTGGGTCATGACCGAAAGAACTAGATCCTGACTACAAGCGGCTGAAATTTGTTTTCTCCAGAGGGTGGCTGGCGCTCCCTTAGAGATAGGGTGAAAAGCTTCAGCCACCCGGAGAGGGCTCGGAGTTTTGTTAGAATGTTTTGTTTTGCTTCAAATGACAATTGTATTTTTGGTGTTTTTTAATGTATATTTGTGGATTTTTTTTTTAAGATGGAGGATATGTAAATACATTTAAAATTGTGTTTCTGTACAGAGGTATTTTTGTGTCTTTATTTTTTTTTTTTTCATTCCTTATTTTATTCCATTCATGAAGACAGCATTACATTAACATATTCGGTACACGTTGAAGGTCCACATATCTTCATGACAGGAAAGGAGCAGTAAGTATTTCAAGCTCAACATTCATTGTTTTGAGCGTCAAAGTTTAAAAATGTTTGTGCTCTACATTTTTTTTTTTTTTTGCACTTAAAGCAGAAAAATGGATTTGAAACTCAAGAATTCATGCAATAAAACAAATGTCCAAGATCTACGAAGAAGACAGAAAATTTCGAGAAAAATTCTTTGTCTTCTGCGGTCAAAACAGAACAGAGCACCACGTTAAAAATCTACAACAAAAACCAACCAATCACATCAGAGTTTTGTGTGCACATTTTTTGAAATTCTGAGTTCATATTTTTTATGTGCAAAACATTTTTTTCCGATTTCAAAACAGGTAGTGTTGTGTTCTAAATAATGGAACAAAAATAACAACATATTTCTGAATATATATTTATTCAAATCGTTGTGAATCAAGAGCAGATTAAAAAAAAGGACGTTTGAAAAAGAGCTGATGTGAGACAGAAAATATGCAGAGCAAGCCACAAGCATTCCTTCTTCCAATAGAATGCCTCCACTTGTAGAATAGAATAGAATAAAATATTTGTAATTGTCAGCAACAGTTGAATTGAATTGATGACTAGATCCATGTATGTCTTAATTTTATTGTTGAGACAAGTTTAGTCTCAGTTTAGGCTGTAACAGAGTGCATGAACTTTAAAAGACAGAAAACGATCATTAATTTATCAATCTAGTACTTTTTACCAACAAAATTGTGTTTATATACGTGGTTTTTATGAGATATTGCTGTTGCTTGATCAAGTTTTTGATGTGCATCTATCTTTTACATCCCTAACCCATACTGCTTTATATTTATTTAGGTAATAAATACAAATGTAATGTTTAATTTACGTATTTTAAAAAAGTAATTATTATGTTATCTTTCATACATAATAATAATATAATTATAACACTAATTATATTTATAAATAATTTGTAAATAAATTCTACAACTTTTTTTTAGAGAAAAATAATTATACCCATGTTATAAATAAATAAATAAACATTTAATTTTGAAAATCTTGACAGCTTCACTGTTCTGTGAATGCAGCGTGATGACGTCACGGCCCTGACGCTCCAGCAGGCGCCTCGGCGGATGAAGCTGCCAGTTGTGCTCTTGAGTGAGATGAGGGTCTGACAGAGGGCACAAGGGTGGATGCTAAAGAGGATGCACCGGCCGACGGAGCATCCCCATTTCACTGAACTCGAAACCGGGTTTTGGAGTAAAAATAACTTAAGAATTAAGAAAACAACCCGTTTGTTATTTTCTGGCTTTTAAAGCACATCAGCAGAAGCCCGTATTTTCCCGGGCACCGTCGACGGTGAGGCTGAGCTGCTGTTATCTTGGAGGAGGAGGAGGACGGGACGTGATGATAAAACCTGGAGTGTACATCAAGCGTTTTTATACATTAGAGGCGGAGATGAGGCGGCGTCTGGTAAATAGATGTTTATCATGTCCGAGCGGCTTCAAATGCATCATCTGCGGCGGCAAAACTCTCTAAAATCAATCCGTGGATGAACTGTAGTTTTATTTTTGATACGTTGAGAATCAATTGGCCAAAGGTTGGTCTTAAATCAGTTAATTTGGTTGAAAATCACAAAATAAATAAATTTTTAATTTTTATTATTTAACATTTTTTGTCAAATTTGACTAAAAGTGCGTTTATTTTTGATTACGCTAACATATTCGATGTGCTAGCTTAATTTTTTACTACTTTCCCGGTTAGAAAACATTCCTCTCGGGTTTTTTTTTCTCCCCCCACTTTGGATTTAAAAGCTCGATTTAAACATCTGGATCTTAATTGTGCTGTAAGTCAGTCCCCCTCTGCTGTCAGTCTAGTCCTGAGTTTAGCCCGATAATCCCGCATAACTGATGAGTTGGGGTTTATTTGGCTAACGGTTGTAGCATCTCGCGCGCGCGCCGCTGTTTTTTCTGTCATCATCATGCCTGCACCGACTCGTTTTGTTCCGACGGAGCCGGCCCAAACCATGCACCCGAGGGTATAACCGCACTCCGAGCCATGTCGGACTGAGCCCGCGGAGCGGCTCCGCCGGTCGGGACCTCAGAGCAGCTTTATTTAGAGGGAGAGCGGATCAAGCGGCAGCGGCTAGCCTCCTGCCTGCTCACAGCGACGGGATCGTCTTTCGACTCAACTCCTCGGCACCGGAGTCCGCCAAAATGGGGTACGTAGCCGGCTGTAGTCTCGGTGAAAGCTGGGACTCTTCGTTCCGCTTTTTTGGGTGTGTTTTCTGCGGGTTTGTGGAGTTGAGCGGAGCAGCGTCTCTGCTGTCTGTCCCGCAGCTAGCTGCCCCCTGCTAACGGAAGCGCCTCAGCCCTCCCAGGACATCACAAACTGATTTAGTCCGCCAAATATCACCATATAAATTATAATATTCCTAATTATATCATTAAAAACAACGTTAAATTATTTTTTTTTCTAAAGCTTCTCCCTTGTAGTATCAAATACTTGAGACATATTTCAAAGTAAAATTAACAAGTCACATTAATTTTCAATAATAAATCAGTGTTGATGCACACCGAAATAGGAGTCTAACTATTTGCCTGTCTTATTTTTAACAATAATATTTGTTAATGCAATCATAATTAATAGCTTTGCGACTTCACAAAGTAGAATAAGTAATCTTGACTTCAAAATAATTGTTAAATTAATAAGTATTCATGTACTGATTTACAGAAATGTCTGATTTATGCGCCAGAACTTAATAGTTATTTGGGGGGACCCAAGTCTGGGTCTTCCTGTGCCTGTACCCGGCCCGGACAAAATTCAGGGTTGTGTCACAAAGAGTATCTGGCTTAAAACTATCTGCCAAACCAGTGAAAACTGATGCTATGACAAGTGTGCAGGAACAAAAACACGTCAGATCTTCAAAGTATTAGGCAAAAATTAAAGAATAATATAATGTGCTCATAGTGCTATTTCCAAATAAGAAAATGATAATGAACATCAAAGTTTAAAATATTTTTAACAATAAAAATGTTTAATTATGTGCAAAATTAGTGGTACAAACTAAAAAAACGAATTGAGAACAATTTTTCGTTCTCATGTTAAAATATGGTCTGGGTATATTGTACTTTATGTCAAAAAGTTTCTAAGTAAATGTGACTTTTTTTGATCAAAAATTTCTGCATTTCATTGTAACTATTTCACAATTTTGAAGACAGACTCTGACTGATTATAGCCATTTTACACAAAGTTTCCAGACATTTAGGAGTTATTTCCTTTAAGATTTTAATAATGAACAGATTTTCCTGACAACTTAATAAACTGATCAATATCTGTCATTTTATGAAACTTAAAACCAAATACTATGGATAAAATTGAAAGAAAAAATGTCATACTCTAATACGACTCACTTATTCCATTGTTTTCAAGGTTTTTTTTGGATAATATGTCTATTTATATTGTTTAAATTTAACCATGAGTTCTTATTGATTAATAATTTTTTTCAATTGTCATTAAGGAGCTTTAAACAAAAGTTTTCCAGCATATCCATCATTATTTTGCAGGATTTTCCTAGGCATTCTGTGCAGAAAACATCTCTGAATATCTGAAAACTGCAAATGTGGAAAATTATTGATCAGATTATCTGAACATTCTTTGTTTATTGCAATAATAAAATATCTATAACATTTATATACACTATATTCCCACAAGTATTGTCTCACCCATCCTAATGATCATAATCAGTCAGGCAGCTGTGCAGCAAATCCAGTGGTGAAACGTCCTAAATACACTCAATCAACTGTCAGCTCTATCAGAAAAAAGTGGAGAGTTGGGGAACAACAGCAACTTAGCCACCAAGAGGTCGCCCACGCGAACTGACAGAGAGGGGTCAGCAGATGCGGAATCGGGCCAAAAGGTCGTCGACTGTCTGCACAGTCGGTTATTAGAGAGCTCTACACTTCATGTGACCTTCAGATTAGTCCAAGTACAGCACGCAGAGAGCTTCATGGAATGGGTTTCCATGGCCGAGCAGACACACATCAACAAGTGCAATGCAAAGCGTGGATGCAGTGGTGTAAAGCCCGCCGCCACTGGACTTCTCTGGAGGGATGAATCACGCTTTTCCATCTGGAAATCTGATGGACGTGTCTGGGTTTGGAGGTTTCCAGGAGAACAGGACATTTCAGACTGATTTGGTGGAGGAGGAATGATGGTGTGGGCTTGTTTTTCAGGCCCCTTAGTTCCAGTGAAATGTACTTTGAATGTGTCAGGATGCCAAAACATTTTGGACAATTCCATGTGGGAACAGTTTGGAGCGGCCCCTCCCTCTTGCAACATGACTGTACACCAGAGCACAAAGCATAAAGACATGGAGGACAGGCCTGCACCGAGTCCTGACCTGAACCCCATAGAATGCCTTTGGGATGAATTGGAGCACCAGGCCTTCTTCACCAACAGCGGTGTGTGATCTGACCAATGGTCAGAAATTCCCATAAACACACTCCTCAACCTCCTCAAGCTTCCCAGAAGAGATGAGACTGGAACGGACCCACATCATATATTGAACTCTATGGGTTAAGAATGGGATGTCACTTCAGTTCATGTATGAGTCAAGGCCGCTGAGCCAAAACTTTTGGTAATATAGTGTATATCAAACCAAAAAGACTGAGGTGAAATATATTAAGTTGTTTAAATTTTGAATGGTTTTAGGGTATGGATTTCTATAACAATAAAGTCTATAAATTGATTTATATTTAATTGAATAAAAATAGTTCCACATTTAAAGACTAGAAAATTTTTTTTTAATCCTTTATTGAATTCAAAAAATAGTTTTCTTAAAAAAAACTCCCTTCTGATAAGTTGGAAACAATTTTTTGAAACTAAAAAAGAATCTGCATTTTATTGAATTTTAGAGTCTGAACCAAATTGATTCATAGAACTGACAAGTTTTAAACTTATTAATATTTTAATTTAGCTTACAAAAAGATTGTTATTTTATAACTATATATAATAAGTGGTTTATATTTAGTAAACAAATTAATACATTTGGATAGTTGGTTAGCAAAATAATTAACAGATTAAAAAAAATAGTAGATTTTAAAACACTCTTGGGTTATCCTGTTTAATTTTTAAAAGTATTAAAATGTAATGAATAAATTTAAACTTTTAAAATGAGAACTGTAAATGAGTTAAAGTGAATGTTTTTAGTTACATTTTTAATGCCAAAACAGAGTTTCATCATCTTTATTTTAATCTGTTAGGCATAAATCTATTTTATCTAAGCATTTACTTATTTAAATAATAATAAATATTGAAAGATAAGGCTAAATGTTTATATATTCTGACTTTATCTGTTGTTTTCCGTTTCCCCCCGTCTCTGCGGTCAACATCAGCAGCTGATCATTAGATCCCTCACAGTGTCTGTATTCTGAGTTTTAAGATTACAGATACCCACAGATTAGGTGGTAATGAAGTAGGCTACTGTTGCCGGACTGAAAGCAGCCGGCTGTCCAGCTGACGGACAGACAGACCGCTGCAGAAGCGGGCCTTGTAATTTTGCGCTGCCAGAGATAAGTCTTTTTAAGTCGGCGGGGCTTGGCTGGAGCGCCGCTCGCAGCTGAACCTGCAGATGTATGGAGATTCTCCTGATGAAGACAAGAGCGACCTAGTTTTTACTCCAGATGATGGAGCATGTGATCGGTTTGTTGTCATATTGTGGTTGGAGGAGGAGAAAGAGGAGGAGGGGAGTGAACTGCTAACCTCCTCATCCTCAGTAATTCTCAAGGCCAGTCGTTGGAATCCAGTCAACAATTAATTCCTGAAGCACAGCCGGTGAGCACATCCCAGCCAGGCCGCGTGATCACACCTTCACGAGGTTTCCTTTGTAATGAATGGACTGTAAACAACAAAGCCAGAGTCTTTTGTCTCTGGAAAACTGTTGGCTTTAAACCGTTGACTGTATAAGAGAGAACTGGACATGGTGAGTGTGACACTCACCCATAGAAAATGCCTTACTTTCAGTTCCAACAAAATTAAGTTAATTCAGTCGACATTTTTCCGCGATACGGATGGCGCCATGTTGGAACCAGACAGCGTTAATAGGCAGTGATTGGTCCGAGACTGTCTGAGTCAACATTTCTATGGCAACTAGGGCTGCCACGATTAGTCGACTAATCGACGACTAATCGACTATTAAAATAATCGACGACTAATTTAATAGTCGATTAGTCGTTACTTTATATTGTATGAAGTCAGATTGTAGTAAAGTTGAAAGTTATAATAGCATTCTGCTAGCTTTTTGGAATGTTTCATGTTTAAGGTTTTTTAGGCTATTTTGGAGTTTAGCTAATATTTCAGCAGCATGCTAGCTATTTCGGCTAACTTTAGCTTTTTACGTTTTTTAGGCAACTTTTGAGTTTAACTTATATTTCAGCTATATGCTAGCTGTTTTGGCTAATATAGGATTTTTCCATTTTTTTAAGGCTAATTTGGAGTTTAGCTAATATTTCAGCAGCACGCTAGCTATTTTTGGTTAACTTTGGCTCTTTTTATTTATTATCTAATTTGGCATTTAACTAATATTTTTGCTGATTATCAACTTCAGCGTCTTTACATCCACTTTGCCCATGAACCGATTAGTCGACTAATCGGAAAAAATAATCGGTGATTAGTCGACTATTAAAATAATCGTTTGTGGCAGCCCTAATGGCAACTACTCCGGCTAATCAGGAGTGAGCCTGTTGGAGAGCCACACCCCTTCCTCTGAAAGCAGGCTCAGGAGAATCTGTGGACGCTTTGACTGTTCGAGGTGGGGGCCAGCGGGGGCTCTATATGCTTTTATTGAGGCATCTGATTGGTCAGTTTATAACTTGAATAACTCGCTGTGTATAGCAAACATATCATGAGAAATGAATGTTAAAAAAAAAAGTATCGGAGCGAGAACGATTATTTAATAAAATAGGATAACTGAGTAATAGCTGTTTATTTCTCTATGGAAGTCTATGGGTTTTGGGCTTTTTTTCACTTCCTGTTTGAAACACGTGGGGGAGGGGTCTATCAGTCCAGTTCTCCTTGTACAGTCAGTGGTTTTAACTTAAAAGTAAGCAGATGAATTGAGCCAATAATCTAACCTTTCTTGAAGCAGCAGAACCGTATATCTGCAGAAATGTAACTGTTTCAAAGACTCTCTCCCATCATCTTCTGATCTATTTTAAAATCGCTCCTAGTGGTCTTTTAACTATGATGCTGCTTTTTGTTTTTTTTTAGTCCAAATCAAAAAACCTGTGTCGTTTTCTAATAGTTTCTACAAAGCGGCAAGAGTTAATCAGAAATTCACCTCTGAGTTGTCGCCTCCCCTTCCCCTAGAGTTCTCTGTTGCATGTGCTTACTACCGTCAGTTTACAGCCTACAGTTTACTGCCTTTCAACACCAACATTACCGGTGCAGAGAAAATGGCGAGCAACATCGTAGCTATCTAGATGCCAACTCAAACGAGGAAAACAAAGACATACATGGATCTATTTGTTTACAAGTGGAGTGGAGCCAGGAAGCTTGTGGCCTATCCAACACATTTTCTAGGTCACAAATATGATCTTTTTCAAACTGCATTTTTCGTCCGCTTCTGATTCACAACAATTTGAAAACATAAATACTCAGAAATGCAATTTTAGCTTTAGAAATTAAGCAGAGCGGGGGCTTTGCTCTGCCGGGCGCCGGCTGCCCACCTCTGTGCGCTCGCTCGGACACCGGGATGGGATTGGGCAGCGCAGCACGTGGGGAGGAGAAGGAGAGGATGCTCGCGACTCCTGATCAGCCCTGGGTCACATGGGCTGTTGCCACGGTGACAGCAGCAGCAGCTGCGTTAATAACGTGGCATTCCTTTGCTTTTGGAATGGGAGCTGCTGCCAAAGGATTGGATCCTGGTGTTTTTTAGTCCTTTACTTCTATTAAAAAGATCAATTAAATTAGTTGTTGAAGAGAAAATTAACTAAATTATATAATTGTAGAAGTCATGTAAACTGAGCTGCACTTTTTCAAATGAGTGAACATTTGAAAGTTAAAAATTCAACTGAAAGTTCTGACACAAACGTTTCCTAACAAGTCGTATCCTCTTCATGGCCTGGAGAATTTGAATCTGATATGGAACAGTTTTTCATAGGGCAACAGAGCTTCAGAGAGTTCTGTGGCTCTTTCGCATTAAGCTAATGCTATCTACCGGTACCTCCAAACTCAAGTGCAAATAAAGGACTAGATTTGACTAGATTAACTTGCCTGTGATCCGCACCGTGACGAAAGTTCTTGTCCGATTATTTGCCCCAAGATGTGTGAAATTTGTTCTCCACATTTGACTGACCCATCTAATCCATCCAATAGAATCCCCCAATTCAATCCCGTAATGCTGAGTCTCAAACAGGAAGGCATTGGGTCCCGTTTTTAGAGTCTTTGTAATGACTTGAACGTGGAATTGAACTTTTAACTGTCCAGTCTTGGGTCAGACACTCCATAAGCTGGTCAAAGTAAAATTACTGTTTTTGGTTAACAAGGGGTTCATCTTTAACTTAATCTAGACCATGGGTGCCCAAAGTGGGGCCCGCTAAAGGTTATCTTTTGGCCCGCCAAGTTGTGGCTGCAGAGTGTTTAGTTAAAACCCATTATCTGTTTCCCACTGATTCTCAAAACTCTACGGCTGTAATATACTTTCGGCCTCCAGGTGGCGCTGTTAGCACTTTCTTTGCCTGTGGCTAGGAGTGAAACAACACCCAAGTGAGTCATTCCTGGGCTTTTTTTGTGTGTTAGAAATTCCCAAGAGCCTTCACGGTCACTTCCGATGCTTTTAGCGACTTTTTGTTGCTAGCCGAGACGGAGCGACAACAGCAAACGGATAAAGTCAAAAGAGCAGCTCCACGTCTCTCATCAGGGTCACAGTTTGCTGTTTTCATGGGAAGAAAGTTTTCTTTTAGCTCGCTCTTGTTTTTCAATTAAAAAGGCCAGTGAGGCTTGCTGTTAAAGGTTTTAAAGATAAATGTTACTTATTTTTATTCTTTCTAATGTGTGGTACATAATGAATACATCATCAATATGATTAAATTAAACCATATTCTTTATTTTCTCCTTTTATTTCATGACATGCAAACAAATATTGTATTTAGCCCACTGACCAGGATCCCATCTAGATTTTGGTCTTTTGAGTGAAAAAGTTTGGGCGCCCCTGGACTAGACCATTTACACCTGAGTTTGCTCGATTAAACAGCACAAGAATTCAGGTGATGCTGAGGTGTGTGGCATTATCTCATTACACGATACATACCTCTGTTAGGAAACCTTCAGATTAAATGTTAAAGTAAGCATTAGACTAAAAAACGGTTATTAAATGTGTCAAATAATTTGGAGAATGTAATCATAAGACACTATTATCTGGATTTATTTGAAAAAAGGAAGTTTATTTTGCTTTAAAGCAGATTGTTTTTAGCAACTGATAATCATAAAAAAATTAGAAATGAAATAGAAAATATACAAATGTTTAAATGTGATTTTATAAAATAAAACTTAATTATGACTTTTTTTATTTGTGTTTTTTGATCCAGAGTAAATGAATTCAAATAATCTTATTTGTTTCAGCTTTAATTAAGCTAAAAACAGATTTTTGTTGTGTTGTGGAACAGTACCGTGTTTGTTTGTCCAAAGCGCCAGCGTCTGTGTGGATTGTCTGTGAATGCGTCCGCCGTCTGTACGCGGGGAACTGCTGAGCCGATAACATCTGCGCTCAGATTCCTGTTAAAGCACTTGTCATTGAGACTTGAATGCAACAGTGAGCTTCATTGTGAAGGGGGATTACGGGCCCACAATCGCCACACTCACTCGCTCACAGAGGCGCGCGGCACGTGGCCAGATTTCCATCCAGCAGACGTTTCTCACCTCCCCGTTCTCCATGGAAAACCTGCAAACAGAACATCGTTACCCAGCATGCTCGCTGTTTTTGGAAGTAGGAAGAGCACAGGAGAGGATTCAAAATGTAAACGAGGATGACAAAGAAGTTTAGTAAAAAGGTTCTTATCAATATAACAAAGGTGTATAGATAAAGAAAATAATCTTCAGAAACAGTTCTCATCCAGCTTCTTTCAAAATAAGAGTCAGTGTTAGTTATCTGCTTTAGTCATGAAGTAAATGCAGCTGAAATCTGATTCTTTAATAATCCATACCTCAATCCTATCAACCTGTTTGTGTTCCATTTTAGTCCCTTATTTTTTCCATGTTTATTGTTTTTGAGAAACAATAGCTTGATGACACTCACTACCATTAACAAATATCAAGTCATGTTATTATTAATATATATGTACTGATCTTTTATAAAGTTAAACTTTGCTGTTAGGACATGTTTTATTATTATAGCTGAAAAAGTTTATTTTTTTTTTTTTGCCCTTTCAACAAAAAAAAAAAACCCCAAAACTTCTACTTAAATTATAAAATTCTTGTATCACAGATTATATGGATATGTATGACATTTAAATAATCCCTGATTTTTTTAAGATTGTTGCTACACTTACGTTTTTGTCATCTAATGACCCTGTAGATCATGGGCAACTACGGCCCGGACAAAGCAACTTAATGTGGCCTCCAAATTAAATACATTGAATCAAAAATCTAATTATTGTTTTATTCATTGTATTTCTGGTTTCTTCCATGAATGGTGTTGTTTCTCTGACGTTCGAGTCAGATGGTGATCTTTCGGATATTCACACCACATAAATGCAGCATTTCTTTGAGTTCATGAAGACATCATTAGATCACCCAAAGAGAACATTTTAAATTAAAATTCCCCAATGTTTTTAAATTAATATATGTGAATTTTAATCCAAATTAAAGCATGTTTTTCTCTAAATTCCATATTACTTTTTAGTTTATGAGGTTGATTACCAAATCTCTCCTTCCATCTGCTCCTTGTCCGGCCCTTATGCCAAATTTTAGAACCCTTTCTGGCCCACGAGTCAAAACAATTGCCCACCCCTGTGTAGATCCATGAACGTGTGTTGAGAAGGCCTCCAGGTTTATTTGATTCTTGCGTTCTGTGTCAAAAACTGAGTGAGATGATTGATATTTTAAACAAACTTAAATATGATCTATTTATTTAAAAAATAATAAATTTGCTCCTAATTCATCTCCAAACCACTCATGCTACAAGCCCTTCAAAATAAGAGATTTTTTGTAAAATGTTTTGGGCTCAACTCCTTTAAGACAAGAAGCTCTTCAAATCAGCACCTGAAAAATAACAAAAAAAAGGAAAAAAATCTGGTTAAAGAAATAAACAATAAACACAGACACACTCACTAATACTCCAAAACTTTGTAGTTGAAATGAAACACATGAAAAAGACCTACGGAATACATAAATACAAATACATAAGACCAAAAAAACGAAGCAAAACTTAAAATTCTCTGGTATTTCATGCCTTCATTCCTCTAAATGGGTAAACTACAGTTTAAAAGGGTAGAATAAATCAGCTCCACGTTTCTAAGCAGATTTTTGCTGAAAGGAGCTTTCAGTTTCATAACAGACGTATACAAAGAGGTGCTGGTTCTGTTCTGTTTGGGCTGAGTACAAAAGTCGAAATTGTGAAAGAAAATCTTACTACCTAAAGGAGTTTACTGAGCTTTCATCTGTAGATAACCTCTAAGGCGGGTGGTGCTTATCCTCAAGCAAATGAACAAAATGTTTTTGATCTTCATTTGAAGTGGAAAATTATTTAAAAAAATACAGAACTGAACCTAACGTAAGATGAGGTAAAATGCTATAAACCGGGGGTGTCAGAAGCCAGACTTTAAGGGCCGTTGTCCTACAGGTTTTCCAACCAATCTGCGGTTGAAGCTCCAGGAGTTTGACACCCCTGCAGTGACCCGTCCCGCTTCAGCCTCACCTGTTTTCCATGATATCTCTTCCTGAGCTTCAGCTGGTAGATCATGAGATCTCCAGTAACCAAATCAGGACACATGAAGCAGATCGGCTCCTCAAAGCTCAAAACAACCTTTGTTTCAGGCCTGCGATGTTCCGTCCTCCCGTGTGATTCCACACTCATTAACTAACTGTGTCTTTCCTTAAATAACAGCTGCTCTCCCACATTAATGAAGAAGAAAGAAATTTCTGGAGACGGGAACAAAGGATTCCCAGAGGAGACTTGGGAGCATCAGTCAGAAAATATTCTCTGGAAACCTTTCAGTCCGATCCCAGAACCAAACCAGAACTTTACTCGGGTTCTGGGCCACATTTAGAACAACATTCTGAGGAGATCAATGAAGGAAGCTTCTACTTGGTTTACTACTTTTTAGTTACCAAAGATCCAAAAGTTCCACACGAAACAATTTGAAGCAATGAATAAAAGTTGATTTAAGTGCAAAGCTCGAGAATTCAGCAAAATTTAGGTTTGGACCTAAAAAAAACAGGAACATCTGGGTTCACCAGGAAGGATTTCAGTGATCCATCTTCAAATAGAGCAAAGTGTCACACTTTTTTGCATTTGATAAGATGGTATCTGTGTAAAATTGGCTTATCGCCACGGTAACCAAAGCATCTGTAGACGCCACTCATTTTGTTTATTTGGATCTGAGCTTAACTGATGGATTTGGGTAGTTATCTGGTACATTTGCATTTGAGCCACAAGACCAGGTAGTTTGTCAAAGAACATGAAAAGAGGATCCAGAGGAATCCCTCGACTGAAACTATTCGGAGCTTCCATGCTGATTCCTGTGATCAGTTTTCTTCACCTCCACGTCAGTTCTCTGAAACCATCTGCTGATCTTTGGCATCAGCTCACACTCACACAGAAGAATCTAACGCTCAAGTCATGCAGGCGTGACTCTGTGAGCCGCCGCCGCCGTGTGAGTGACGGGCAGACAGCTGCTGCTGCCAGTCGATGAACCTGAAAGCGCCGGACGCTTCCAGTCAGTCGACCTCTGGTTTCCAGTTTAATCCTCTGTGTGTGTTTGCCCCCTCTGCATGTCTGATTTATCTGAAAAGGATTGAATGCTTACTTCTGGTCAGTATTTTGAAGATGTGCCGACTTCATTGAAAGGTTTTATCTCTGCTCATTCTTCTAATGCAGAACAGTGGAGAGAGCGGCCATGTTGGTCGAGCTGGAGGTATTAGAGATGAAGATGTTGAATCGGGAGCAGATTAAAGCAGAGTCAGATGGTTTGAGAGGAGGATGTTGTTACCATGGATGTAGAGGAGGCCATGATGGTGGTTGGTGTGAACCAGGAGGATGCAGAGGAGAGGGTTACGATTGGCTGTGGAGACCCCTGAAGGGAGCAGCAGAAAGACAAAGAAGACGTCCTGGAACACAGCCTCTATGTGAATTATGGATGGTTTGGGATTTGAGAAATATTTGACCTTCTTCTGTGAAACGTTTTCCTCTGGAATGTTGCCGTTTCATGCTGCTCCTTGTTCTTCTTCAAACAGTTTTTGGTCAGTAGACGTGGGATGCAAAGGAGAGCTTCAGTTTAGTGAACGGGATTAACAAGAAACGGGAAGAACTCATAAAAAGTGACGAAAGACTCAAACGAACATGGAAAGAAAATTTCAGTTGGACTTCTTGTATCTTTCTGCGTGACTGTGGGAGAATGAGTTTCCCAGTTGGTCATCTGATCCTTTTCTGGCGTCTTTGGGAAACCATTTCTCAGTCCCAATCAGAAGTTTTTCCTTTTTATTGTGACGTGCGACTTCTTAAAGTTCTAAAGAAAAGCAATAAAGAATGCAATCTGAATTCAAAGAGAAAACAAACAGGTTGCATTCTGGGTAATCACTATATTTATTATGTTTAAACTTTTTTTTTTTCTTCTGCAGCGGATTGAAAATACCTGCCATGTGTGGTGTGTATAAAAATTAAAAATACCTGGAGCCAGATCAGTTGTTCAAACTGTTCAAACAGAACAATTTGTTTATTTTGTGATTAACCTTAATTAAACAACATTTTTTTGTGGAATATTTTACAGTGAAATTGCACTTTAACAACAGATTATTTTATAATACCTTTTGACTTAAACTCCAAGTCAAACTCTAACATGTAGAACAGGGCTGCTCATTCCTGGTCCTCGAGATCTACCACCCTGACTGTTTTCAAAATCTCCAAGCCTGCCAGCTGTTGATTGGCTCAGTCAGATGTTCTCCACAATCTTGATTGAAAAGAAACCACACCTGGGTCCAGGTTAATCAGCAGGCAAAAAGCAGTACATGGAGAGCTGGAAAACAGGCAGGTTGGTAGATCTTGAGGACCAGTAATGAGCAGCCCTGATGTAGAATCTCAAAATACAGTTAACACTGATTGGTTCTGATTTATTGGGTCATCTGATGTTAGAACATACCACATTTCTCATCATTCCCGTCATTTTGGAAGCTTAGTGGCATAGACGATTATTAGAAAAAAAAATATTTCCTTATCAGACCGTAGGCTTAGATGGAGTTTAAAGGATAACCAAACAGGGAAGTTGGAGGCTGACTCCACCCACAGCCGAAATTTGAAAATCCAGTCATAGGGGTGGGGCTGTGGAACAGGACTGTTATCATTAACTTCTGAAACGTACATGGTTTGACCAATCACAAGATTCTACTGTAATACTGCAATTCAACCTGTAGGGGGCAGCACACTGACGGTTTTTGACTAGAAATAGCACGTTTATTTAAATTTTTCAAAAATTTGGTTGTGATCAACAGACAACGCTTTGAAAGCCCCAATTTCTAGATGTCAACAGACAAAAAAGTTGATTTAGGGTTTGGTTACCCTTTAAAATAAGTGGAAAAAATAGAGCAAAATGTTGCTGAAGAGGCAACTGTCCTGTCTCAAGTTTAGGTTCTTTTTCTGTTTTCGTGTTTCTTTCTTTATAGAAAAATTTTTGTAGAAAATCATAAGTTTGCTTTGATTAACAAAACTGGTCAACGAATGATGGAAAAAGTCTTTAAAGAAAACAATGGTGACAAATTGGCGTCAAAACAGAAAAAAAAAAATCACAGTCAACAAGAATGAACCAGTCCAAGCTGTCCTCAATAACGAGTGCAGGTGAGCGGGCGGTTCTTTTTTCATTTTCAACATGACTATATCAATTCACCAAGAAAAGCTGTTGAAAATAAAGAAAAACATCTTGATAACATTTCTATTTTGAGCCTTTTTTCAAGTATCCTCAGTTTCTTCTCCCGTATCTTTGCAGGGAGCAGCCCATCTTCAGCACCAGGGCGCACGTCTTCCAGATCGATCCAAACACCAAGAAGAACTGGGTTCCCACGAGCAAGCACGCCGTCACCGTCTCCTACTTCTTCGATAGCACCAGGAATGTATATCGGATCATCAGTCTGGACGGATCCAAGGTTGGTGACCGAGCGGTCCGGCTGCTTTTCTTGTCCGTGATAAGACAAATGTTTGGACCTCCTCAACCTGATGAGCAGAACCGGGTTGGTCCTGGTGGGCTGTGGCGGTGCTGACGGGCCTCTCGTCTGCATTCCGCAGTGATTATTTTAGTCCCGAGCGAGTTACGCAACAGCGTCTGTGGGTAACTGGTGCTGCTGTCGGTTCTGTGGCTCTGCTGCGATCCGGCACCAGAAGACGTTATCGCCCTGACAACAGCAGAAAGAGAAAATGCCAGACGATGAATCACTCGGCTTGTTCTTCCCTCTAAATACCAAAGGGAGGAGACTTGTGTCATTTTCAGCTGAAGGAAAGTGTTCCAGGTTAAAACAGAAGTCGAGGAAAACGGTTGACTCTGACTGACCTCGCTCTGCTGTTGAATTCATCAGAACCTGTTCCTGACCAGCAGAGTGACGGCGGATTCCTACAGACACACATTTAGCTGCTGAACAGACTCAATACACTAATAAACTAAAGAAAAGAAAATTACATTAGAAACTGTAAAGAAATAAATCGATTAATAACTTAAAAATCAAATTTCTTTAAAGACTTTTCCCCATAAGCATGTCAAAAATAGTTGAAGTGTTCATAATAACCTAAACAGACTTTCAGAATAAAACAACTTTATATGTATGGAGCTAAATCGGGGCCAATATTATTTGAAACCAAAGAAAAAATATTTGAAAAAAATATGAATGTTTGGCCGAAAAAATAGGTTTCCAAAACTCAAAATTTCAATTTCAAAACAATTTTTTCAGTTTCAAACCATTTTTTTCATTTACGAACCTCCAAGTTTCAATTTCAAAACTTTTGGTCCCGTTGTGGCGCGTTGGGGCGGGGCTAACACGAGGATCAATCAAAATCGATGAGGGTGGTATCTTCAGTTCCGCCCACAATGGGGCCAAAAGTTATGAAACTGAAACTTGGAGATTCGTAAGCGAAAAAAAAGGTTTGAAATTGAAATTCTGAGTTTTGGAAACCTATTTTTTCGGCCAAACATTAATATTTTTTTCAAAATATTTTATTTCGGTTTCAAATAATATTGGCCCCGATTTAGCTCCATATATATACAGCCTGAATCCATGTCACTCCTGAATGCACTTTTTGTTTATAGTCAGTTTGACAGTTTCAATTAAAATCACTCAAACCTAAAAGAACAAACTCCGTCAGCACTTGCTTTGGGGAGTGTCGAAGAATTACTGACCCTCAACCCGTTGCCATGGATCCCACACAAAGTTAAGCTAGTTTTCTTGCTACATCTCTAGTTTTTTGAGAGTTTTTACCCCAAGTTTCAATTAAATACATAAATTGAAAAGACATTTACTTCTGATTACTAGACGAACACATCGACAAACTTCAGCCAGAAACTGAAAACTATGAAAACAGTCTCAGATTTCCTTGTTTGCTCAGATTCAGACCAATCCACAGTCATCAGTTGAAGGTTTTTCCATGCTGAACCTTCATGAGTTTACTCTTTATGTGGCTAAAGCATGAACTGGTCAAAACAGGAATCTTCTGAACCAGGAGGATCCAAGTTAGTCCTCGAGGACCGGCTGGCCTCCTGCTGGTTTTTCAGCCTTATCTGCTGCTGATTACCTGGATCAGGTGTGTTTGGCCAATGAGAAGCTTCAACGGCAGATTGGTTGGAAAACATGTGGGACACCGGCCCTGTTCTAAAAGTACTTTAAGGTGGAATATGTTCTCCGTCATCCACAGGCCATCATCAACAGCACCATCACCCCCAACATGACCTTCACAAAGACGTCGCAGAAGTTCGGGCAGTGGGCCGACAGCCGGGCCAACACCGTGTACGGCCTGGGCTTCTCCTGTGAGAGCCACCTGGTCAAGGTGGGGACGCTTCTGAAGGTTTGATGTGGGTTCAGACTCCTCTGCTTCAGGGTCTGCTGCTGCTGCTCCTCTTTCAGTTTGCAGACAAGTTTGCCGAGTTTAAGGAAGCGGCGCGGTTAGCCAAGGAGAAGTCTCAGGAGAAGACGGAGCTCACCAGCACTCCCTCTCAGGTAAGGTCACCCGGTTACCCGTCTGCACAGACGCTTCCACATTTTCACAGTCGCTCCTCAACTCAACAAAAAATCCAGTTTTCTGTAACAAACTTGCAATAATCACTAAAGGGCTGTACCATGCTGGAAGCCTTTCAGAGTCCAGATTTAGGATCTTAGATTACTTTTGGCACTCTGAAGAACATTTTGTTTAATGAAATGTGAGTTATTTTCTTGAGCTGAAACTGAAATAATGCTTAAATTAGCTTAAATATTAGCTAAACTGCAAAATAGCTTAAATAACTGAAATAATGATTAAATTAGCTAAAATATTAGCTAAACTGCAAAATAGCTTAAATAACTGAAATAATGCTTAAATTAGCTAAAATATTAGCTAAACTGCAAAATAGCTTAAATAACTGAAATAATGCTTAAATTAGCGAAAACAGCTAGCATGTAGCTAAAATATTAGCTAAACTGCAAAATAGCTTAAATTACTGAATAATGCTTAAATTAGCTAAAATATTAGCTAAACTGCAAAATAGCTTAAATAACTGAAATAATGCTTAAATTAGCTAAAACAGCTAGCATGTAGCTAAAATATTAGCTAAACTGCAAAATAGCTTAAATAACTGAAATAATGCTTAAATTAGCTAAAACAGCTAGCATGTAGCTAAAATATTAGCTTAAACTGCAAAATAGCTTAAACTGAAATAATGCTTAAATTAGCAAAAACAGCTAGCATGTAGCTAAAATATTAGCTAAACTGCAAAATAGCTTAAATTACTGAAATAATGCTGAAATTAGCTAAAACAGCAGCATGTAGCTAAAATATTAGCTAAACTGCAAAATAGCTTAAATAAAAAACTGAAATAATGCTTAAATTAGCTAAAACAGCTAGCATGTAGCTAAAATATTAGCTAAACTGCAAAATAGCTTAAAAAACTGAAATAATGCTTAAATTAGCTAAAACAGCTAGCATGTAGCTAAAATATTAGCTAAACTGCAAAATAGCTTAAATAACTGAAATAATGCTTAAATTAGCTAAAATATTAGCTAAACTGCAAAATAGCTTAAATTACTGAAATAATGCTGAAATTAGCTAAAACAGCCAGCATGTAGCTAAAATATTAGCTAAACTGCAAAATAGCTTAAAAAACTGAAATAATGCTTAAATTAGCTAAAACAGCTAGCATGTAGCTAAAATATTAGCTAAACTGCAAAATAGCTTAAATAACTGAAATAATGCTTAAATTAGCTAAAACAGCTAGCATGTAGCTAAAATATTAGCTAAACTGCAAAATAGCTTAAAAAGCTGAAATAATGCTTAAATTAGCTAAAACAGCTAGCATGTAGCTAAAATATTAGCTAAACTGCAAAATAGCTTAAATAACTGAAATAATGCTTAAATTAGCGTAAAACAGCTAGCATGTAGCTAAAATATTAGCTAAACTGTTAAGTAACCCAAAAAACTGAGAACAGGCCTAACTTTGCCAAAACAGCTCAAATGTTATTTTCTTGAGTTTTTTCCTACCCAGAAGTCAGATGTCTCCTCGAGCCTTCCAGAGCCGGCCCGGCAGCGTGCCATTGATGCAGATTTGGGGAACAACTTGTTGTTAGAGTTGATGCTAAAGTAAAAAGCGTTTTTCCTCGGGGAAAGTGGTTGTGTGTGTGCTAGCATGGGGGCGGAGCTGGCAGCACAGACTCTTCCTAGAAGGGGCTGTTCCAGCTTTGTGATGTCACAATGTGAGGATCCACTTGCTGTCGTGAGTTGGAAGGGGCTGGTTTTAGAGGAATCCTCAGAGTGAATGGAGCAAAATACCACTGGGGCTGTTTTTATTGTCAAATTTAACATTAAAATACACCTAAAAGCTCAGAAAAGTTGATTTTTGATATAGAAACGTCCTCACGGCTCCAATACATTTTATATGAGAACTGGACTGACTGTGACGTCAACCATAGAAATATAATTAAAAAAATGAGAACATGTTCAAAAATGGATCAGAGCAAGAATGGTTGATTCTGATCAATTTAGCAACTGATTAATAGTTGTTGATTTCTCTATAGAATTTTGGCTTCTTGGAGCCAGCAAGTACTTCCTGTTCAGAACACGGGGGGGGAGGAGTCACTCACTCCAGTTCTGATAAAATGCTGGTTCCAGGAGTTCCTCCCTGAACTTCAGAGACGTCCTCAGTTTTGTGCTGTTCTTTGTGTCCATTTTTACTGGAACCTTTTGGTCTTCTACTTTGTAAAAGATGTTTTCTTTTGGTTTCATGGCCGTTGTACTCTGTAAATGTTTCTCTTCAGGGCGGTGCTGTTAAAAGAATGTGTTGTCAGTCGGCAAATTCAGTAAAAAGAAGGTAAAATCTCAGACGGTCGTCTTTGTAAAACATTTGAACTCCAGGTCCTTCCTATGTTCAGTGACGATCTCTCCTCAAGTGTCCTCCTGCTGTTGTTTTGTAAAGTTTCTCTTGTTGTGTTTGTTTTTTGTGAAGCTCAGACCCACTTCTACCTTTCTAACGAGTGTTTCGTTCATTTCCTCTGTCCTTTTTAGCCCGAAAAGAATCCAAAAAGTCCTGATGTTTGTAATCTTCCCGTTATTGTAAAACTAAACTCCATCCTGCAGTTTCTGTTAGATCTGAAAAACTGTAAATATATATATATATATATCTCACTGATGTCAAATGTTTGTTCATTTGGAAACTAAAAGACAAACTCCTGCGTTTCTCTGAAGCCGGTTTGTTTTTCAGATCGTGAACTTTTATCTTTTCAATCACATTTTTCAAGAGTCGAACATTCTTGTGGTTCTGATAAAATATGAAATCACTCAGAGATAAACCAGACCTGCTGTTGCATAAAGCAGTTTATTTATTTCAGTTTCCCGCCTCTACATCGGTGGTGTTTTTTTAATTAAATCATCAGTAGGAGGCCCTATATAAAGTGACAAACCTGCTTTATGTTGAAAGTCTAAACTAATAATTACGTACATATGCGCTAAAAAATACTAATTTTTCTAATGTCTCCTTTATTAAGCAACTATTATTAGCTAGCTATCAACAGCTATTTTTCTTTTATTTTAATTTTTATTTGATTTCGTTTATATATATTTATATAATTGTATTTTTTTTTTGTTGTTAACTTCTGCTACCCAAAATAGTCTAATTAACTTTAAAATCCCAGAAGAACATTGTTATTGGTTTCAAACAATCATTTTAAAATTGTTTTTCTTCCCAAGATGCATTTCTGCCACTAGAACCTAAACCAAAAGCAGCTAAACAAATTAAAAATATTAGCTGCTTCTAACTCAGCTGTCCACTGCAAAGACTTCTGGGTATTGTAGTGTTATTAGTGTTTGTAAATAAAAAGCAATTGTTGCATCTTTTTGTTTATCTTTAACTCCTTTGCTATTATGAGACAACCCATAATGAATCATAGTATTAATACGAATCCTAATATAAATTTGGTCTTAAATTAATCAAAAGATGATCAAATCATGACTGTAGTTTCTCTCAATGTTCTGAATCACTGCAGTTCTAAGTCATTTCTGGAGTAAAAACGTCAAAACCTTTTCAGTTTAGTTCACAACAGTTCTGTTTGTGTAATTTCAGATTATGGAGCTAATTAGTGCTGCCACAAACGATTATTTTAATAGTCGACTAATCATCGATTTAATTTTTCCGATTAGTCGACTAATCGGATCATGGACAAAGTGGATGTAAAGAAAATCTGTAATATGATTAGCTTTTAAAACAAAAAAAATCCTAAATAAGCTTAAAATCGCCTAGCATATAGCTGAAATATTAGCTAAACTCCAAATTAGTCTAAAAAACTGTAAAAATTCCAAATTAGCCAAAATAGCTAGCATTTAGCTGAAGAAATAGCAAAACTCCAAATTAGCCTAAAAAACAGTAAAAATCCCAAATTAGCCAAAATAGCTAACATGCAGCTGAAATATTAGCTAAACTCCAAATTAGCCTAAAAAAACTGTAACAAAATCCCAAATTAGCTAAAATAGCTATCATGTAGCTGAAATAATAGCAAAACTCCAAATTAGCCTAATAAACTGTAAACATTTACAATTAGCAAGCTAACATGTAGCTGAAATATTAGCTAAACTCAAAATAGCCTAAAAAAAACTGTAAAAATTCCAAATTAGCCAAAATAGGTAGCATGGAGCTGAAATATTTGAAAAACTTCAAATTAGCCTAAAAAACTGTAAACATTTAGAATTAGCTAGCTAACATGTAAATGAAATATTAGCTAAACTCCAAATTTGCCTACAAAACTGAAAAAATCCTAAATTAGCCAAAAGAGCTAATATGTAGCTGAAATATTATCTTAATTCCAAATTGGCCTAAAAAACTGAAAAAGCCTAAATTAGCCAAAATAGCTAGCATGAAGCTAAAATATTAGCTAAACTCCAAAATAGCCTGAAAACCCTTAATAAATGCCAAAATAGCCTAAAAAGCTAGCAGAATGTCATAACTTTCAACTTTACTACAGCCTGACTCCATATATTATAAAGTAACGACTAATCGACTATTAAATTAGTTGTCGACCATTTTAAGTCGATTAGTCATCGATGAGTCGACTAATCGTGGCAGCCCTAGAGCTAATCTAATCTAATCTATCTAATCTAATCTAATCCGTAACAAAACGCTGCCCTGTTTTCTTGTTTTACCTCAGGAGTCGGCACCAGCCGACCTGCAGTCGCCTCTGACCTCCGAGAGCGTCAACGGTACCGATGATGAGAGACTCGCCACAGACGCCAACCAGCACGCCGACACACGGGTAGAGCCTTCCCAGAATGCACTGCCCTTCTCTCACAGGTGATCCAGCCGTTTTTTTTCTCTGCAAACTGCTGGTGAATTTTATCTTTAAGTTATGTTTCCATGGAGACCGTTTCGCTTCGCCTCTACAGTTCATCCAACATCAACAAACACTGGGAGGCGGAGCTCGCAGCGCTGAAGGGCAACAACGCCAAGCTGACGGCGGCTCTGCTGGAGTCCACGGCCAACGTCAAGCAGTGGAAGCAGCAGCTGGCGGCCTATCAGGAGGAGGCGGAGCGGCTACACAAACGGGTACGGCTCCGCCCCCGCACGCTCCCCGCCGCAGAGCCGTCCGTTTCATCGTTTGTTTCGGTCGTCAGGTGACCGAGCTGGAGTGCGTGAGCGGCCAAACCACGGGGATCAAAACCCAGAAAACGGAGCTGAACAGAACGATAGAGGAGCTGGAGGCGGCTCTGAGGGGCAAGGAGGAGGTACGGAGGAGGCGCGGCGAGGTGAACGGCGCTCGGGGGAAACGACAACGTTCAGGAAGTCTGTCTTTTCAGGAGCTGGAGAGACTGAAAGCAGAGGTGGAGAGTGCCAACGAGTTCCGGTTTCAGAAAGACTCGCTCCTGCAGAGGCTGGAGGTGAGAATGAAGACGTTCGTCCTTCACTGCTGCAGAACTCAGGAACGAGAGTAGAACTGAAGCCGGTTCTAAACGCCTTATAGAAGTCATACGATGGTTTGTTAAACATACATGGAACAGTTGCAGAAAGCCATAACTATGCATTTGCATCTCACAAAATCACACACATTTACGTCACAATTTTAGTCATAATTGTGTAATTAAAATACGCACACACAGAACAGTTCAACAGTTTAGAACAGTTCAAACTCAAAGACCATGCAGCAGAAACCCTCAACGGACATTTGTGCACATTTACGAACGCAAGAAACACTTGAAGACTTGAATTATGTTAAATGATGAATTATGTTGTGAGAGGCGGAGCTTTCTCTGTACACATGCTCAGTAAATTGGGATTTTTTTTTTAAGATAAAAGACAGAGGTGGGCAAACTACGGCCCGGGGGCCAAATGCGGCCCATCAAACTATGTAATCTGGCCCTCCAAACTAGAATAAGTTATAATAAGAATCCTTTTAAAGTTCTATTTCACCTGTAATTCTGTTAGATGATGAACTATAGATCCACTGACATTTATTCCTGTGGTTTGGAACATTTGTTGTTTTTCTGTTTATATTTGTTGGAAATTTTTTCCAATAACTTTCAAGTTCACATGAACGCAGCATTTCTCTACATGTGCATTTTTCCATTATCGACATCAACCCATTGGTAAAATAATGAGAATAAAAACCTCAATTTTGACTCTTAAAGTCCAAACAGAACTACCAAACATTCTGTTTAAAAACAAAATACATTTTATTTTAGGGATGTAACGGATCGAGTCACGGTTTTAGTAAAAAAACAAGATAAAAGCCTAAAATAATTTTTGGAAAAGCTAAAAAAATATTTAATAATGTTATCTCTTTGAGGCCTATTTATTAAAACAAAACATCTTAAAACTTTGAACACAAACAAAAATCTAAAACAAGTAGTTTCTGGTTACATTTACATGTCTTTAGACCAAATCTACTAAAACCGAGAGAAAAGAATTCTTCAAAATAGTGTTAAAAATACCAAATCTATCTGGAGTTCACTTTAAAATGCTGAATAAATCAGTTAAAATGAAACTTAAAATTATTTTTTGGTATTAATTGAAACTATCTCTGGATGTATTTAAGTATTTAATATAGTTGTTATCCGTAAAAAACGGCGCTGCCGTGCCCGCTTTACCTGGTCAATGATCCTCTCGGCTTGCCGTACCATCGTCCCCTGACTGCACACGTCCCGGTTACGGAGCAGCAGCTTTCTCATGTGCGGGACAGCTGCTGCTGTGGCGGATCCTAACTGAACGGAGGCGTGTACCGATGCTTTTAGTCGACTCTTAAAATGAAACAAACCTGACATTTCACCAATCGGGTCCTGCGTGATGAAGTGGAGAAACGTTTTTGACGGGAGCTCCTCCCACAACTTCAGGCTCACACTTTAGGAGAACTGTCAAGCAGACACTGTGTTAAAACTAAGACGTTTGACATAAATTTGGCAGGATTAGCATCTTACCTTTGTTTTGGTCTGGCCCGCTTCAGGACACGGAGGCGAGGAACCAAACTCTGGAGGCGCAGCTGAGCGACCTGGAGCAGCGGCTGGAGAGCATCCAGCTGGAGAGGGAAACCTACCGGAAGAACCTGCGCTCGCTGCTGGAGCTGCTGGACGGCAAGATCTTCGAGCTGACGGAGCTGCGCGACACGCTGGTCAAGCTGATCGAAGCCAGCTAGAAAGACTCCGCCCCCTTCGTCTCGCGGCGCAGCACCCGCGCCGTTCTGCACGCCGGTACCCGCATCACGCCACGACTTGAATTTCTTCATTTCACACGTGTCAGAGTTTACATGCGACCTTCACGCATCAGCGGTACACATGGATCGTTTACAAGCAGCCAAGGGAAGCCCACTCCACCCCGTTCGCATCGCTTTTCGGTTGCCATGGAAACGGCGGATGAAGGAGCCACACTCTGGGGGAGGGGCCGACGACATCCCAGCGACTGCCACATGTCCTACATTCAGTATATGAGCAATACGATAAACAGCATCACTTTGAAACACTTTTCACCTTCAGGTACAAATGACTCCGCCCTCTCAAAAAGAGGAGGAGTTTAATTCAGCCGCTTTTCTTTCTCTACGTTTATTTGAACATTTTGTACTCCACGTGTGTTTGTGGACGATTTTTCTTTTCCTTTTTGTCACGACTTGAATTTCCACGACAGAATCCTTTTTTTTAATAACTTATTTCTCAAATTACAGACGACGGTAAAAGTTAGAAAAAAAAATCAAACTAACTTTATTTATATTTGCTTCTTTTCCGGCAGTCACCTGGAAAATCAGGCGATGTCTTTGGTAGGAAAAGGATGCAGAGAATCTTTTTTCTTTTTTTGCCAAATCGTCTTTTCCTGTACAGATCTCAACTCGTTGCCTTTGGCACAGAGATGCATCTACGGTAGCTAACTAGCGGTACGTTTTTTTTGTGGGAGTAACTGTTGCCAAAAACGAACTTGTATGCTACAGCGTGGACGCCTGAAGAACACTCCTTAAGGGCTCGTTGCTGGTCGGGACTTTTTTCTGCTGAAAAGGGATTCGGTTCAAATGTTGATTCAATCACGCTTCAAAACACAAAATGTAACTTTGATTTATAGTAAAACAAATCGTATCACAGAAGTCAAAGTCTTTTCTTTTTTTGGGTTTTACGTTGGGACGAGTCAGCTGGGAGAGGCGGGTTCACCGGAGTTAACTCCGCCCAACTTTCTGAGAGTGGTCGGCAGCGGGACAAAGTCACATTTAAGAACTAATGATTAAATGTGCTAAAAAAATAAAGCCTTGCTGCATCCATTGACTGTATATGAGAATTGGACAGAGTGACTCCTCCCCCCTGGCTTTCCAAACAGGAAGTACCCGCTGTTTCCAAGAAGCCAAAATCCCGTAGACTTAAATAAAAAAATAAACAGAATAATAATTTTTGTTATTTTATCGTTCTTGATTAACTTTTTTCTGTAATTTCAAGTTATAAACTGACCAATCAGATGCCTCAATAAAAGTATGTCCAAATTTATACCCTAACTCCTACCCTTTCCCTTTCAGACACAGTGCTCATTACTGTTCTTTCGTTTTTCTGAAAGCTGCCTATGACATCACTGATCTTACAAAATTAAATAAACACAAACATTTTACGATTTTTTTGTGACTCCACTGCGTTCTGGTGAGGAAAATGTGGATGTTTTATTTTAAAATATACTTTTTTTTTTTGGCAAAAATTGTTCGACCATGTATTGTGGTCTAATATTGGCTAATCTGGTGAGCATCGATGCATGCTAGTATTGCCACGAAGACTTCTGGGAAATTTCCAGTGGACTCGATTTTGGAATTGTAGACTTTGGAAATATCCTAAAACTCAAACCGACTTGTATAAATCATGGATATACGTTATAAAAATCGGTCGCCATTTTTCCATATTAAGGGGCGTCGCCATCTTGGAGCCAGACGACAGTGATTGGTCTCAGTCACGTTTCTATGGCAACTACAGTCACAGATCAAGAGTGAGCTTGTTGGTTCAGGAGAATCTATCAATCAAACGGTGGAGGTGATGGCCAGTCGGCACCACATGCTTTTACTGAGGCATCTGATTGGTTAGTTTATAACTTGCAATAAAGAAAAAATGTGACCAAAAAAAAAAAATTGGGATTAAAAATAAGATGTAACAGAGCAGGAATGGTTAATCCGATAAACAGAATGAGACACAAGTCTATAGGATTTTTACTTCTTGGAACCAACAGATACAACAGGGGGAGGAGTCACTCTGTCCAGTTCTCAGATTCAGTCACTGGTCTTAACAGTTGAATGAATGAAGCTAAAAAAAAAAAAAAAACAAAACTGCAAGATTTTGAGCTTTTATTTTGAAAGTAAAACCATTATAAATATAAGATATAGAAAGCAAAGAGGAATGTCATGATAGGAAAACAAAGTTTATAATAAAGTACATTTATATTTGTACGCTTTTTAAAAAAAATCTTTAAAATATGAAGTTTTAATAAATACTTCAATACATTTAGGCATGCGGATACATTTTTCATGATTTACATCTCATTACAGTACGATTCCTAAGAATGACTTTTCTTCCATCTTCATTATTGCACGTATGGCGTGACCGTTCCTGTCCGGAACCGGTCACATGCATAAAGTGGAACAACGGAGGAAAATCTGTACGACGCCGGAAGACCCGGAGGCCTTCCGCCTCAGCCCGGTGTGGGCGGGGCTCGGTAAGGGGCGGTGCTACGGTTGGCACAGCTTAGCAGAAAAAGGAGGTGTAAACAGGAAAGAGTTGCAAAGAATCCTGCGACTAATCGTCCTTCAAAATAAAAGCTGAAGGTGATCAGTTTTAGCGAGAAGTATTATAGTTGTAAATAAATCAGTTTTTCTCTCAATTTTCAGAAAAATCTTTGATTTGAACATTTTCAGTGCTTCTCAGTAACGTTCATGTCTGAAGTGCAACAGTTCAGGAAGTAGAAAAAAGGCAATTTCCTGTTTTTTTTTCTTCAGTTTTGTAAAGGAAAAGCTAAAAAAAAAAAAAAAATTAACCTTCTAAAAAAAACCTTTGTTTGTTTCCAGATGAAGATTTTTAACCGAACGTCATAGAAGAACATAATTTTTTTGTTTGGATTTTAAAGCTCTGAGCTAATTAACAAAAATAACCTGCCAGCTTCCACGCGGCGCCAAAACATTTTCCGCTGCAGTGATTATTTCCAATGAATAAAAACTGCTTTTTCTGCTAAGCTGTGCCTCTGATTGGTACATTTTTCAGCTGAACGAGATTCTTTCACTCCTGAATAAACAAACAAGCAAACGCCACAAAGATGTAATGCTTAAAAAAAAAACTCTTTCAAAACCACACACATTTAAAAACAACAAATAACTCCAGAACACCCGCACCAGTGGGAAAGAAAAACAAAAAACAAAGCAGCCTCGACAATAAAACAACAACAAACTAAACAAGCTCCACTAATAAGAAACAACCAAACAATCTCACAATTTAGTCTTTCAAAACTTTCATTTAAAACCAAACTCCAGCACAATGGGAAGCCAAAAAAGGCAGCCAACGACACAACAACAAGCTCACAAAACAAAACATCACATTTAGTCTTTGTGTTTTCAGGCGTAATGGATGGCAGCTGCCAGCAGGGGGCAGTGAAGGTAAAGCAATCCCTTTCTCCATACAGGATTTGTGTTCAGAGCCTTTTCAGATTAAATCCTCTCATTTTTCTACAGAAAACCCAAAACATTCATAGTTTTCCCCTTTATCTCAAAAGTGAAACCTTCAAAAAGTTGACTTTGCTTCAGAAAAACAACCTTTTCATATCCGTCTGAGTGGCTGGTTAATGAAATACTGACCCGGCGTTGGCGGCAAAGATGAGAGTGAAGCGTCTGTTTCCAGTGTGGGAGCCGAAGACCTCGGCTGAACTCTACAGGCACTGATGAAAACGCTGCAGCTCCTCGCCGTACAGTAAATGGTTTCAGTGGAGATCGAGGCGACGGAAAGCTCACTTTGTAAAAACGTGGCGGCGAGCTACAGTACGGCTCTGACGCAGCAGAGGTTGGAGGTTTTCTCCACCACAGAAAGACCGGCGGTCCCTTTTCTAAAAACGCCGGAAATAAAAAAAACAAAAAAACGAAGCGTCTTTGTTCAAATTGCACCAAGGCGACCCCGGTTTCCTTCTCTTCGTTTTGGCTCTGTGAAAGTTTGCGGTCGGACGGCGTCACCTCAGTTTTCCCAGTCGGTGCAGGGCAGGCCTTCGTCCTCGGACTCGGACTCGGGCGACGCCTCCTTGATCCTCCTCAGCGCCTCGTGGATGCTGCGGGTCAGCGCGTCGGCCGAGTGCGGGAAGCTCTTGGGGAGGCGCTGCTGCTGCTCCGGGCGGCTGCGCACCTTCTTCAGCCGGACGCCCTGGCGGATCTGGGCCAGGATGTTGTTGCTGTCGTCGTCCGGGTCGGGGCCCAGGACGCGGAGCTCCGCCTTCCGCAGGTGGAAGCTGCCGCGCTTGAGCGACGCCAGCACCTCGTCCATCGGCGAGCTCGCTGCGGACACAGAGCAGACGGTTAGGAGGCAGAGACGGCGTTCTGAGCGGCGGCGGGGGGGTCTCTGCCGACCTCGTCTCCACTGCGACGAGTCCAGGGAGGCGGTCTTCCTCAGCTTCTTCCTCGCCGTCAGCAGCTGGCTGCTGTCGAAGAAGCGCGGGCAGAAAGGAGCCAGAGGCAGCGGCGCCTCCTCGCACTCGCTCCTCGGCTGACGCGCCGGGCTGCAGGTGGACGCCTCCGAGGGAGGGAGCAGAGGAGGAGGGGGAGGAGGAGGAGGAGGCGGCGGGGGAGGCGGGGAATCCAGCTGGACGACGGATGAAGGAGCGGGAAGAGGGGGCAGCGACAGGAAGGGAGGGGGGGCGTCGCAGCTCCGCAGGTCGACGGGCGGCAGGGAGGCGCAGCCGTCCGCCGGAGGAGCAGAGAGTTCCGGGAGGTCCAAGAAGGAGTCGGTCTGGACGCTGACGGCCTGCGTGCTGGGCGCCGCCGCCGCCGCCGCCGCCACCCGCCTCAGCCGGCTGGACCTCAGCGTGACCTGACCTGGATAACGCTGAGGGGGAGGAGCATATATGACCTTCAATGCTTAGAGAATGTTTTAGGAAACATTTCTGAGCTTCACAGGAGAACCAGCTCTCATCTCCAGCTCAGATTTACCAGTCAATGCTGCATTTAGGTACCAAGTAAAATGTGGGATATTTCAGCCCCGATAAAAAAAAAAGTTTTGAGGTTTTTTTTCTTCACTATAAACAAATAAAGTCTGCAAACAAACACGCCTGTTCCTTCTGTCCTTTGACTCCTCCCACTTAGATCAGCTTAAATAATACCCGGTTGATTCTAAAATCTCTTCATACATTTGCATTTTTGTCGGATCTTCTCTCTTTTCATCAAAGTTACTTCATTCCTGACTGTTGTGATCCGTAGAAGCTTCTCTTTTCTGGATGGATCTGCCTAAAAACTGCAACTTTTTACGCACCTGAAGACTCGATCCAACGAAAATGATGTTTTTAACATGTTTTACGATGAATATTAAGAGAATTAGGCTTAAAATTGCATTTCTGAGTGTTTCTTTATTCAGATTGCTGTGAATCAGGAGCAGATGAGAAAATGCAGAAAACATGTATTTGGAGTTAAGCTAAAAACAGCAGAATCATAATGAAAAGGCCCAAAAGGAACAATTTGGAAATGGATCTACAGATGACATAACCGCAGGTTGGATGAGCGTTCAGAGAGCGTGCTCTTGAACGCACCACCTGTAGGATGAATGAATGCCGAATGTTTTCTTGAGGAAGGACTATAGCGCCTCCAACAGTTCCTGTTGGGCTCTGCAATCCAAATGACTTTGGAGCCGCTAGTTATTACAATCATTTCACATGTCAAAGTCACGGCCCGGGGGCCGGATCCGGCCCTCCAGATCATTTTATTTTATCGTTATTAATGGATGTTATCTTGTTCTTTTTTCTAACTTGTATAATTTTGACAAAATATATTTTTATGGAGAGTAAAATATTGAAAGTTATTTCAGGTTTAAGTTATTCTGGAATAATTTTCCTGCCTTTTTATTATTTCTAATTAGGTTAAAAAGTTACGATTTTAAAGTTTAAAAATTGGCATTTTACTAACTTTTTGGACTATTTTGACCATTTAAGATTTTGTTTAGGCTATTATGGAGTTTAGCTGATTTCAGCTTCATGCTAGCTGTTTTTGCTAATTTAGGCTTTTTTAAAAAAAAGTTTTTAAGCTGTTTTGGAGTTTAGCTAATGTTTACAAGATAGCTTTTTTTGGGCTAATTTAGGTTTTTTTTTCAGTTTTTTTTATAATATTTCAGAGTTTACCTATTTTTTCAGCTACATGTTAGCTGTTTTGGTCAACCTAAGTTTTTTTTTTGTTTGTTTTTTATGCTAATTTGGAATTTAGCTAATATTTTACCTTCAGTATTTTCAGCTATCAGCGTCTTTAGCTATTAATTTCAGCATCTTCAGCGGCCAAATTCAGCTTCCAGCATTAACACTAGCATTATTGCAGGTTATGCTATATATCTAGTTCATAATTCTGTTAAAAAGTTACGGTTTTAAAGTTTTAAAAATGTAGTTTTAGAGTGTTTAATAAATGCTTATCCTGTTCTGTGTTTTGTGGGATTAAGTTTGACACCCCAGATTTAGCGGGTAACTAAATAGGACAGTTGGAGGCAGCTTTAGATTTTAAAAATGCAAAAAAAAAAAAAGTGGGCGGGACTAAGGGGAGGGAGGCTGAGTGTAAGAGGTGTGGTCTGGATGGGATTGACAGTGAGTTTAGCTTGAGGTAACTAAAAGATCTTTTATTATTGTCTGAATGAAAAAAAAAAAAAAATCCAACTTTCAACAATACCTCATTTCAACCAGCAGGGGGCAGCACACAGACAGTTTTAGACCATCATTTCAGGAATTAAATATATGTTATAAATTGTAAAAAAAATTGGCAAATACTAAGAGACAGCACTATTAAAGCCCCGTTTACAACCCAAAAAAGGTTTAGTTACCCTTTAAAATGACCCAAAAACCATATGTCAACAATATCAAAGTAGCGTTGACGATATCTTTAATAGTCGATTATTTGTTGACAGCCTGCAGAGTGCTGAAGAGGATGAGGAGGGTCCAGTTTGTCCCAGAACCTGCCGAGCGCTCACCTGTTTGAGGCTGCGGAGTCTGTCCAGCGTCTTCTGTCTCTCCCGGCTCACTCGTACGTTTCGCTCGACTTCATCCTCCTCCTCTTCCTCCTAAAAGACAGAAAAGCTGCTGAAGAACATCTGATCTCAGCTGGACTGGTTTGTTCCTGCACGAGTCTGACCTGCTGCAGAGATCCGTGGCGCTGCAGCCTCTTCTGCTTGTGTTTGTCGATGCAGATTTCCTGTTGGGGAACAGAACCGCCGTCAGCCGCCGCCGCCGTCTGCGGGACGGCGTCCGCGCCGACGTGCCGGCTCACCTTCTTGTTTTTGAGGTAGACCTTCTTGGCGGTGATGCGTCCTCGGCGCGCCTCCAGCTGCCGCGCCCTCTGCTGGAGCGCGCTCAGCTCTTCTTCTCGTTGATGCGACGGCGGCGGGCCGGGCTCCTCCACGCCCTTCATGGCGTCGGGGCTCTCGAAGGCGTCGTAGTACACCACCTCGTCCTGGTACTCTGCAGACACGTCCCGTCAGAACGCCGTTTCCTCCAGACGTCTCTGAAGGGTGGGGGCGGAGCTTACCGGTCATCTGCCTGCGCAGACTCTGCAGCTGCGCAGTCAGCAGCAGCTCCTCGCAGCGCAGCACCTCGGCCTGAATGTCGTACAGCTGCAGCTGCAGTTCGTAGTAGAGCGCCTCCAGCTGGTCCAGACGCAGCATGGCGTCCTCCCCGCCCTGCAGACTCTGCATCTGGAAAAAAAAACTCTTCATGTTCAGATTGATCGTATATTCGGTTTTATATTTATAAATTTAGATTTTTACTGTAAACTAAAAAGATGAAGGAGCAGAATTCAAACTCAATCATTAAACCGACATAAAGATTAGAAAAATCGTCATCTTGTGATGTTATAAACGTTATAAGATCCGAGTCCGAGTCCTTCATCGCGTCTCGCTACAGAAGAGGAGCGAGTGGAAACAGACTTTAAAACGCCCTGATGGCGCACAGGAAGTCCGGCGAGGCGCGAGCTCGGCTCACCTCCTCCTTCAGGCCGTGCTTCTTCTGCTCCAGGCTGATCTCTTTGGCCCTCATCAGCTGCAGGGTTTCCTTGGAAACGGCGTACTGCAGACGCTCCATGCGCTCCACCGCCGCGGCCCACGCCGACTTCCCAAACTTCCTCTGATCCGCTCGCATTCGCTCGTATAAAGCTACGACAGGAAAAGAATTCTGGAATTCTGGATTTGTCTTAATGCAAATATAAAAACGATCAAATTTACAGCAAAAATAAAGTTTGATCGAGACAGACTTTAGTTTTGAAAACAGTCAGGAGACAGAAAGACTCAACAGGAAGTCCTGTTTACCTTTCAGAGCGCGGGTCGTGGTCTCAAAGAACTTGACCGTCAGGTCTTGAATGGACAGGACGGCGGCGCCCGCCTTCTTCTGCCACTCCTCGTCCTCCTTCCTCAGGCTCTCCACGCGGCGAGGACCCAGACGCTCCGTTTCCAGCGAGATCTGAACGAGAAGCAGAAGCTGGGTGAAGCTCCAGAACCGAATCAGGAATCATCTCGCAGCAGACTGAGCGTCCTGAGGCTCTCATGCAGGAATGTGCACATTCAGCACATCTAAGAAGTGGAATTCTGGATCTGTTTTAATAAAAAACAACTTTAGAAGAACTACCAAAAACACAGCAAAAATAACATTTAAGTATCATGGAAATCTGCCAATCCTGGAATCTGAAGCTAACAAAACAAACCAGTTTTTTCAGATTTAAGTGTTGAAAGCAGTCAGACACACAAAAAGAATTACATTTATTTCTTAATTTAATTCCTCATTTATTTGCATCATAAATAACTACAAGTCAGAGCTTTGTTATTTAAAATCACAATATACATGTTCTTTAGACATCAAATAAATGAAGATATTTTTTAAAATGGTATTTTTAAAAAAGCATTTAATTCTTACGTATTTATTTATAGATATTTGAACATTTTTAAAAACACAGATTTTTTGCAGCTGTAAATTTGGAGGAAATTCACAAAAATTATATTTTATGGTTAGTTTGTGGAAACATCATTAAACCACTGCAAACATTTCATAGCAATCATAATAGTAATTTTGTATTTATAGTAAATAATAGTATAAAGTAAATAGTTATAATATGGTAGTTTTAAAAATGTGAAAAATAAGTGGCCATGTTTAAAAAATTCCAGCTAAACTTTTATTTTTGTAGTTTAATATGTTTGTAGCTTTTTCAAAAATGAGAAAACTTGTATATGTAGTGCGCGTCACACAGTGTACTTTTAATGTTAAAAATGTTTTAAAAAGTCAACAAATCTTAGTTAATTTATTAGATTTTTTTGGCGCAGTGTTTAAAAAAATAAATAAATAAATGTACTAAAATTAATAGATTTTAGATAGAAATTAGATTTTAAATGTGTTTAGTTTGAATATTTTTTAGTCTAATATGAACAATATTTTCATATTTATACAAAGTAAATGACTTCAAAACTCATCATAATATCTAAAAATACAGTTTATAGTGTTTTATTTTGAAGTTTAGCTGCTTCCTGTAATACCAGGATGCTCCAGCAGATGGCAGTGATCGTTAGTGACAGTCAGTCCAAACGGATGAGAACAAAATCATCTGAAATAGACTCAGTTTGTGATTTCTGATCATTTTTACGGGTCAGGTTTAAAGAAAACGGAGAGTCTGGACCCTGAACGCCACATGAAGGAGTCGCACCCCCAACTCCTGCATGAAGAACATAATGTACACAGTCTGGAGTGAAGCTTTGACCCATTACACTCAAAACAAACAGCAGCGCTCACCCTCCAAACCCTCAGAGGTCCTGACGGCGATCAGGCTGAGCGCTCGTGAGCGTGCGCACGTGAGCTGCGAGCGCAGGCTGTGGTTTTTGGGGTTAAACTGGGAGGGAGGGGGCGGAGGCCAAAAAGTCTGGCATGACACAAGATCCAGTCAGGAAGAGAGGGAAAAGCCGTGATGTCAGCGCTCGCTTTTGAATGACGGCGAGCGGCGTGGAGGAAGCGGCGCCGCGTCTTCATCGTCTGCACCTCCGACTGTTTTTATGCAAAGCAGAGCTCCACATAAACAGTTCAACCTGCGTTTCAACAAACTGTTTCCATTTAGTTCACTCTGAGCCCATTTTAGTTTTAGTGCCTACATTTCCCACGATGCATCATGATTCTCTGAGATCTGAAGCTTTTTGTTGCTTTTAATACAATGTAAAACAGCTTAAATAAGCTTTAATTGATGTTTTCTAACATTAGGAAGAGTAAAGGACAAATTGATAAATTTAATTTATTAGATTATTTATATCTGAGTATTCATTTATCCAAGTCATTGTAAATTAGGAGCAAACAAAAAATAAGTTTAAAAAGATCACATTTGTGACGTAGAAAGAATCCTAACACTGCTTGACATTAGATTTGGGGGTGTAAACTAGCAGATTTAATTGCAATACAAAAACCTTCAATGTTTTCTTTATCAAAGACAGACACTTTTGGTCAAATTAAAGCTAAAACCTCCGTCCCACGTTTCCAGAGCGAAGCCTCATCAAACCCTTAAACGCGTCTGAGCTGCTTTGGAAAGAGCGGGATTCATCCAAAGAGGACAGAAATCAAGTTTGATTTACTGAATGAGATAACCTCGTCTCCTCGAGCTGAAAGCCCGTAAGCCTTCAGACCTTAAAGACTGAGCGCTTAAGGAAGAAAGAAATCAAAGTTAGCAGCAGAACGCTGCTTCAGAGCAGCTTTTGAGCCAAGACGCCGCCCTCGTGCCTCTGGGAACAAAAGCATCTGTGTTTCCCCACATTATGCTGAACATTTAAGTCTGGACTGAAGTCCTGGATCTGAGCCGCTCCGAGCCCATCAACAGACTGAACCAGTGAATGGAGATTACAGAGCAAACACTGACACACAGCAGGAACCTGATAGGATCCAGTGATGTAGTGGAAGTTACACGTCCATGCACACATTTAAATGATTTTAGTGAAGGTGAAAATCATGAAGCTCCATTAAGGTCAAGAATTTTAAACTCATTCCTCCTGTGGGCAAAACAATGATGAGTGTGCACAAAGGTACATGCACAGAGGTGTGTGCATAGCAGAGCGTTCACAGAAAAGTTTGTATAAAGTCCTTGTTCAAAGGAGTGAACACTCATGTGGATCCACAGGAGCTTAAGGATTAAAGTAGATCCACTGAGATCTGTTTACTAAAATATGTGCACAGAGGATGATACAATAAGGTAGATATACAGAGAGGAATACACTGTGGTAGATGCACAGAAAAGTGTGCATTAAAGTAGGGACAAAAAAGTGGCGTACACTAAGGTAGATGCAAAAACGAATGTGCACTAGGATAGATGCCGAAGGAACGTACACAAAAGTATAGATACTAAGGAAGGTGCACAGAAGAGCGTACAGTGAATTAGATACACAGAAGAATGTAGACTAAAGTAGATGCACAGAGGAGCGTACATTAAGGTAGATGTAAAGAGAAGCACAAACTAAGGTAGATGTAAAGAGGAGCACACACTAAGGTAGATGCACAGAAGAGTGTGCACTAAGGTAGATGAACAGAGGAGTGTGCACTAAGGTAGATGAACAGAAGAGTGTGCACTAAGGTAGCTGCACAGAGGATTGTAAACTAAGGTAGATGCACAGAGGAGCTTACACTAAGGTAGATGCACTGAAGAGCATATACTAAGGTAGATGCACAGAGTGGCATACACTAAGGTAGATGCACTGAAGAGCATATACTAAGGTAGATGCACAGAGTGGCATACACTAAGGTAGATGCGCAGAAGAGCGTACACTAAGGTAGATGCACAGAGGATTGTAAACTAAGGTAGATGCACAGAGGAGCTTACACTAAGGTAGATGCACAGAAGAGCGTACACTAAGGTAGATGCACAGAGGAGCTTACACTAAGGTAGATGCACAGAGTGGCATACACTAAGGTAGATGCGCAGAAGAGCGTACACTAAGGTAGATGCACAGAGGAGCTTACACTAAGGTAGATGCACAGAAGAGCGTACACTAAGGTAGATGCACAGAGTGGCATACACTAAGGTAGATGCGCAGAGGATTGTAAACTAAGGTAGATGCACAGAGGAGCTTACACTAAGGTAGATGCACAGAAGAGCGTACACTAAGGTAGATGCACAGAGGAGCTTACACTAAGGTAGATGCGCAGAAGAGCATACACTAAGGTAGATGCGCAGAAGAGCATACACTAAGGTAGATGCGCAGAAGAGCGTACACTAAGGTAGATGCACAGAGGATTGTAAACTAAGGTAGATGCACAGAGGAGCTTACACTAAGGTAGATGCACTGAAGAGCATATACTAAGGTAGATACACAGAGTGGCATACACTAAGGTAGATGCACAGAAGAGCGTACACTAAGGTAGATGCACAGAGGAGCTTACACTAAGGTAGATGCGCAGAAGAGCGTACACTAAGGTAGATGCACAGAGGAGCTTACACTAAGGTAGATGCGCAGAAGAGCGTACACTAAGGTAGATGCACAGAGGAGCTTACACTAAGGTAGATGCGCAGAAGAGCATACACTAAGGTAGATGCGCAGAAGAGCTTACACTAAGGTAGATGCACAGAAGAGCGTGCATTAAGGTAGATGCACAGAGGATTGTAAACTAAGGTAGATGAACAGAGGAGAGTACACTAAGGTAGATGCACAGAGGATTGTAAACTAAGGTAGATGAACAGAAGAGCATATGCTAAACTGCTGATCTATCTGAATCGGTTCTGGCCTCTCTCTCTTTTAAAAACAAGTTTGCTCTGATTGATCCTGATTTAACTTCTGGCAGTGCGTTTTTCTTTTTTTTCTATTTCACATAACAACAACTGACACTTGCAGCAACAACACAACTCTCAATCACACAAAGCAACAACGTTTTTGATAAATACTGAGTTATCTGTGTAGAAATGAAGGAGACTCAGCTCCGTCTAACAACTGATGACGAGGAAACACAGACGTAACAAACTCTGCTGGTCAACAGCTGAGATAACACAAACGCCGTCACGCCGCGCCTACCTTTGGAACAAAAAGGAAAGAAGTTTGAGGATCGACAGATTAGCAAACCTGATGGAAACTGACAATTCCTACAATTTCCAGAATAATAAAGAGGTTTTGTCTCTTTAAAAAGTGACCAGAAGAGTCCATCAAACAATAAATATTCACATCTTTTTAAGGTTTGGTCTGCTTTCAAAAAACAAAATTTCTTTTTTGTTTATCTCTAATAAATTGAAGGAGTTTATCCAAACAAACCTCCTGAGTGATCCATCAGGAGTTTAGTTCACTCCTCTTATTACATTTTCTATTTATATGACATTCCAGCTGATTTACTACAGGACAAAAAGGTCTTTAAACACATCACTCAATGTGAAGTAACACAATCCAACAACTCCTTCGTCTTTATTGCAACTTCTTCAAACATTTGTATAATCATTTGCCTGACAGACGGAGTCTGAAGCGGCTCGGGGGTCATTGCGAGAGCCGTTGCCGTGGGAACGCGCCGTCCCTGTGCAACAGTAACCGGATCTTAGCGTGCCACGGCGTCGACATATTTAATTCATGGCTGACCTCTGACCCTGCAGACAACGCGACACCCCGGAGGCCCGTCCCAACGTGAGACGGGGAGACTCAGACGCAGAGCAGAAGAGGGAGGGGCTTAACCATCCGACTTCTTAGGTCATTTATTGTTTTATCACAGCACACCAGGTTTATTACGAGCTTACTGAAAGGTTCCTCTTATTTTTTACCTGCTTATTAGCAAATTTAAAAAATATATTTTTCTGAATTTTAATATTTTTGTTGTAGTTCTATCATCTGAGAATTGAACAGCTCACTTCCAACCAAATAAAGTCAATTCAGCCGTCATTTTACAACAATATGGACGCCGCCATGTTGGAACCAGACAAGATTGGTCCCAGTCGACGTTTCTATGGGAACCGCTCTAGCCAATCAAGAGTGAGCTTGTTGGAAGGCCACACCCCTCTTCCACTTGAGAGCGAGCTCAGGAGAATCTAACACTGAAATGTTTCAATGCCGGAAAAAACACCGCCTACTTTTATTGAGGCATCTGATTGGTCAGTTTACAACTTGAATAACTTTCATTAAAAAAGAATTTCACGAGGAAAAAAAAAAATCAGGATAATCAGGAAAATGTTTAAGTAAAAGCTGTTCGTATCTATATAGAAGTCTACGCCCGGGTCCAAACTCCCTCCCACTCCCTAACTCCAGAACCGTCACGCTCACTATTTTTGAAAAGGCCAAATATGATGTCGTTTTTTAACAAAGTAAAAACCTAATAAAATGTTCTGATGTTGAAAACACAAAAATAGATTTTAAAACATTTTTTCACTCCTCAAAATTGTACTATGGTTTATATTTGCCAATCTAGTGAGAATCGATGGACATGGTTTTTCACTGAGACTTCTGGGAAATTTCTATGACTTTGGATTTGGGATTTGTAGATTGGGACAAGACTATGAAGTGATAAATATAATGAATTAGGTAGTGATCAGTGAAGGAATTTAGACGTAAAACAGGATTTAGGTTTCTATACTTCCTGTTGGAACACCACGAGGGAGGGGTCACTCAGTCCAGTTTTGATATACAGTCAATGCTAGTCTCTAAATACCTTCACAACTCACTACACAGTGCTGTATATTTACCGTTTTATATAATTCCAAAATTCTCTGCCTGAGAAATTTCTCAGTACATAGTTTATAATGGATTGTATATGAACTATTTTAGGGAAAAAAATATTTTAATTATTTTTCAATAAGCCATCCATGTTTTATCATCAGAACAAAATGAATTTATAAATAGTCTTTATAAAATACTCATATTTAATTGTTTTTTACTTTGTGAAATTAGCTAAAAAAAAAAAAAAAGAAACTTTGCACTATATTAATTTTAGTTGTTCTGGAGAAGGGAGGAATTCAGACATAATGGTTAATGTTTGTAATTAAAAAAAAATCATTTGTTGAACCAAAACAAAACCCAAAAGTTGAGGTTTGAACCGAATCGTGGGGGAAGTGAACCGTTGCTCCCTGGTAAACATCTGTAAACATTCAGGCAGTGATGCAACAGAAGCTGCAGGTCAGGAATAAATGACTTGAGATCAGATTTAATGCTACAACATTTCATTTTAGTCTGGCGGGAAACCCGACAGATCCCCTCATTTTCTGTGTTTCATAGACTGCAGAGGTCGGATCGGTTCTGGTGTTCTTCACCCCGCCCACGAGAGGGATGCAAACTGCATGTAAATAAAAAAAAAAAAAAAAAGCACTGTATCCCAAATCCCAACTTCCTCTCCTTCCTGAGTCAGCAGCAGTTCGGCGGCTTCATTTGCATGCAGCTTTGTTTTCAGCCGTTGGATCGCCCTGAAGGCAGCAGGTGGCAGAGCGGGAGGAGTCAAACGGAGTTTATCCTCACACCAGGGAATCATGGGAATATGTTTACAGGTTTGAAGGAAGAGATTGTGAAGATAGCATATATTATTTAAAGGAGGCGTTGGCATTTAGAGAGGACATAAATCTTGTTATTGACAAAGGGAAGCGTGCTGTGGTCACCAGCGGTAAAACTCGCCGTACAGGGAAGCGTTTTAGCTGGGGGTTAATCCAGATTTAGTGCATTAACTAGCACTTCTGGCAGCTGGATGTTTACATGAATCTCTGACTAAAAATAAACTTGGGTGTTTGAGTTCACAGTAACATACCGCACAGTCCAAATGCGTGACGAGGAGATAAAAAAAAATGATGCTTTGGATCACGGAACCGCTCCGCCGGCGTCAAAACGGACGGTTGGAAACGCAACGGAGCAGATGTTTGTGTTGGATGAGGGACGCGGTTTACAGACGGACGAGAGAATCGCCGTTCACCAGGAGAGGTCCAAACAGGACCGTCTGGTTTGTCTTCAGTCACAAATGCCCGTATGGGTCAATACGGACCGTCTGCGGGCAAAAAATAAAAAAAAAAATGTTCATGCACAGGGATTCCCAGAATTCACCGTTCGGATTGGGTTCAGATCAGTAAAAAGAAAACCAAAATAAAAGCCCTATAAATATATATTTTAAAGCTTCAAAACACATATTTAATAAAGCATATATAAAATACTTGAAAACGTTCACACACAGACACAAATGTATGGAAGTATCAGTAACTCAAGTTATTCCAATGTATAAAACCTCAGGACGCCCTAAGATATGAGCTTTACATCCAGTTTGCGCATGACCCGATTAAACTGGATGTAAAGCTCATATCTTCAACATCATTGGCGTTAAATTTGAAGTGTTGAAGCTTTATTCAAACTAGAAATAAGACGACAGTTTATTAACCTTCAATGAATCATGCAGCTTCTTTACTTCATTAGTTTATGGTCGACATCGTCACTATTTGTGGCAGCCCATCTTAACCATCATTAGCTTTAACGTAACCAGAACCAGATAATGCTAGTGTGAACGCTGTAAGCTGAATTCGGTAGCAAGAGACGCAAGTGCTTATAGCTGAAAATGCTAAAATTAATACCTAAAAACGCTGAAGTTGATAGCTGAAATCACTGAAGCTAATAGCTGAAAACGCTAAAGCTGATAGCTATTTAAAATATTAGTTAAATGCCAAATTAGCCTAAAAAACTGGAAAAAAAGCCCAAGTCAGCCAAAACATCTAACACACAGCTGAAATATTAGCTAAACTCCAAAATAGCTAAAATGAAAAAAAAAAGCCTAAATTAGCTAAAATATAGTAGCATGTAGCTGAAATTTTGGCTAAACTTCAAAATAGCCAAAAATACTTTTTAATAAATGCCAAAATAGTCCAAAAAGCTAGCATAACACCATTATAAGTTTCAACTTTACTACACTCTGACTCTATATAATATAAAGTAACGACTAATCGACTATTAAATTAGTCGTCGACTATTTTAATAGTCGAGTAGTCGTCGATTAGTCGACTAATCGTAGCAGCCCTAATCTGAAGCAGCAGTTCGACTCGAATCATATAAGGGTTTACTTAAAAAAAAAAGAAGAGCTTGTTGTCTCTATAATACTGACTTTAAGTTGTTTCTGCATCCAAATAACAAAAAAAAAACATCTGGATCAACGGATGAGAATAAATGTGACGTATGAGCTCAGAATGTCCAAACTGAAAAAAACTTCCTTCAGGTTGTTAAAGAAGTCTGATTGTTACTCAATCAGTCAGCCATGAGCGTATCTGTAAACCAAAACACTAAAGGTGCATTCTGGGAGAATTTTTGACTTTTTGGGGCTCCTTCGTGGCTAAAGAAAGCTTCACGTCGGAGGATTTTGGTCCAGAAAAAGATGGAAGGTTTTTTTTTGGTGACCAGCCTGACCTTCAAGTGACCTTGTTATTCTTTCCAGATGTTTGGGGAAAAAAACAGTTAGAATCAAATCCAATTATAGAATTTTAGCAAATATGTAAAAACTATGCATTTTAAATAATATATGTAGATATGATGAGCTAAATTCATTATTAGAAACCATTTACAGGGATTTTCTGTTTATTCAAACAGAAATATTTTGTTTTTAATACAAAACATTGTTAAATATTCTCCATTTCTGCCACCAAAGCTGCTGAAAATCACTCAAAATAAACCATTTGTTTATTTAAGAACCACCACCAGAACAGGAGGCGGGTTCAGGTTAAAGCTGGCAGCAGAACCAAGCGGTGCGGCCGCAGAGACGGCAGGCCGAGGATGATGATCGATTATTTTGGAGCTATTCTGCCGCGGATTTGCTGCTGCGTCTGGGATCACCGCTGGGATGTGTGACCCATTTTCCTTTGAGCTTCAGCCGCCTGACAGATGGCCCCGTGACTGAGTCCAGCAAGGGGAGGAGCTTACCGCTCAGGTAGAGTCCTGAAGACCATCACTCCACCGCTGCCGTGTCTGACGGCTCATGTGAAGGTTTAGAGGTCAAGAGAATCTAGACTTTAGTTCTAAAGAAAAGTTGAGGTTTTATATTTAAAAATAAAAATGTTCTGGTTATTGTTTAACCCTTTGATTTCTGGATTGAAACCCTTTAAAAAACAAAAGTCTAAATATCTGCTCACATAACATAAGTTTACTCATTAGCTGTGTTTCCATTAGCTATGAAATTGCACAAATTGATTTTTTTGTTACATTTCTAGAATTTTAATACATTTTTTAGTCTATAAACTAGGGCAGAGAATCTATTTTAAAAAAATTAACTAATTAAGCAATTAATTGACATAATTTTTTTTTTTTTTAGTAGTTGCAGTATTTGTCAGCCACTTATTATCTGCAAATAATCATAATATGAAATCACACGCAACATTCTACATTTATTTTTAACCCTTTGAACTCACTTTTTTTAATTTAAAAGACGATTTTCTAGCTTATTTGGTATCATTTTAATCAGAACTACTTCATCTATGTAAAACTGCCTTTATTTTGTCATTTTTTCATTTTGTATTCAAACACTAGACATTTTAATCATGAAAAATTCTGTTGGAAAAAATTGGATTTATTTTGCTGTGGAAACCTTAAAAATGTTTAAAAAATAGTTTTTAGAAAATAGAATGAAAGTTTTATAAAAACAAGAATAAAATTTGTCAACAAACTAATTGACATGTTTTTGAATGAAAATACTACTAAATCCAGGTTAAAATCACACCAGGCAGCCCAAAAAAGGAAGAATTTCTCCCCTAAAAGCTCTGCTGTCTATTTGACATTTTTTTCCTGGAATTCTGTTTTTATTTTTTTTCTCGTAAACTTTCTTTATTATGCTTGTGGAAAAATAATAAAACAACTTTTTAGGTAGAAGTTTGATCCAGCTGGATTTCAGGTCGGCTGATCTCAGGTGAGGGCGTGTCTGTCTTCTCTGAGGTGATGGGATTTTCTCTCAGTCTCCTAAATTTTTAGACAATGCCGAAAACAGCCTTCAGACAGACGTTTATTCTCCGCCTTATTTATTAAAATAAAAGATCACTTTTGTCCAAAAACTACAAATAAATGCCATATTGTCTCTTTAATTTGATAAAATATTAATCATATGATGTATTTAGACATAGTTTTATTGATCTCACAGCTGCACGGCAGGACAGCTGAGAGCGATTAATAACTAATTAATTATGTTTAATTAATCGTGCGTATTAACGCGTCAGCATTTACAGCCCTAATATATAAACTTAAATTACAACTTTATTCTGAATTTCGGAGCAAAAAAATACATTAATGTTAATTTTTTTTTTTTTTTAATAATCTACGCAAATCGGCGCTCTTGGACGTCACAAAAATTTGTACTTTAGTTTTGAGGGTAGATTGAAAAGTATCCGTTTTCTGAGAGAACCGAAGAGGAGAACACTTTGGATGAAGATGTTTTGTGTAAACGTTGCTTTTCAAACTGAAACCCCCCAAACAGAACTCTGTCTGCTCAAACCAGTCGGTGTCTGCACAGTGAGTGAAGACGTGTTGGATATAATCTGTGAATATTTCATTTAAAAAAAATGCTTTTAAAAAGTAACTTTACTTAACTAAAATGCCTTGCTTCTTCTAGTAGGAATTGTGAGCGGTGAACCCGCCTTCAATCAAGAGACTCATAGTTTTTCTCTTAACATTTTAATATTTAGGATCATATTAATCGCATCTCAGATTCTCACATTTCAAAACGTTTGTTTCTCTCAAAACTGCAGTTTGCAAACGATGTAAGAATTGAAACCCCCTGGTGGTTTTGGAACAAAAAAAGAAAAAAGCAGGAACCGGAGCGCTGAGGCAGCAGAATCACCGAGTGGTTTAGAGGCTGCTGTAATAACACTCAGGCCGGCGCTTAATCTGCTCTTGGCGAGAGGAAAAAAAAAAAGCCTCACTGGCAGATCCCTTTACTGTGCCATCATCAGCACCACACAAGCCGGGGCAACCGATGTCAACAGAGTTCCTGTAGCAACGCTCAGGACCCCCCCCGCACAGAGACGGCCACACACCCCTAAGATCTAAACCGACTTAAATAAAGCGCTCGGACAGATGGCCTCGGTTTCTGCGCGCCTCAGTGGTTCACCTTAATCTGCTGCCGCCGCAGAGTCGCCACCTCCCTGATGTCTCGGAAGGGCTGGAGCAGGTAGTGGTAGAGCTGAGTCGTGGATTCCAGGAGCTGGCTGAAGGCGGCGTCCTCCTCGGGGTAGACCTGCAGCAGATCCACCATGCTGTCCATGGCTCTGTGCTTCTCCAACACCTACAGCGTTGAGACAAAAGAGACCAGACTTTAAGCTAGGGCTATTAGAAAACTAGAGATATTAGTGATAATAATATATCGACTAATCACTGATTCAGTTTTTCAATTAGTCGACTAATTGGGTCAACCTTAACCTTAAACTAACTAAAAAACTAGATCTATAGCATTACCTGTAATAATGCTAGTGTGAATGCTGTAAGCTGAATTTGGCCGCTGAAGATGCTGAAATTGATAAATAACAACGCTGAAGCTGATAGCTGAAATATTAGCTAAACTCCAAATTAGCCTAAAAATCAGAAAAAAACTCTAAATTAGCCAAAACAGCTAGCATGTAGCTGAAATATTAGCTAAACTCCAAATTAGCCTAAAAATCATAAAAAAATTCTAAATTAGCCAAAACAGCTAGCATGTAGCTGAAATATTAGCTAAACTCCAAATTAGCCTAAAAATCAGAAAAAAAATTCTAAATTAGCCAAAACAGCTAGCATGTAGCTGAAATATTAGCTAAACTCCAAAATAGCCTAAAAAAACTTAATAAATGTAAAAAAAAAAAAATACTCCAAAAAGCTAGCATAATGCTATTATAACTTTCAACTTTACTACACTCTGTCTCCATTTAATATAAAGTAACGACTAATCAACTATTAAATCAGTCGTCGACTATTTTAATAGTCGATTAGTCGTCGATTTGTCGACTAATAGTGGCAGTCCTCAATACAACTAATCCATCATTTACATTTAATAACTTGAACAGAACTTTAACCAAACTACAAGTTTCTAACATAAAGAGGTTCTGAATAGAGGTCCATCTGATTGGTCAAATGGGAAAAGGAATATTCAATTTGTTGTTTTTTGATACATGTATTGCACAGGATAACGATAAATTTGTGATGTATTAAACTGAAAACCAGAAATATTTAACAATAACAGCTCGGGATAATTCATTTAAATAAAACTGTGTTTTTTTCATTTACAAGATATATACATTTATGAGAAAGGTTTGCTTTCATTGGCACTTCTTTTATTTTTGTTTTATTGTTTTTTTTTTTTATTTTGTCTCTTTAATAACAAAACTAATACAAATTCAAATTTCTCTGGAAAAAAAAGCGATTTGGATTCATGTAATAAATGTAATTTGAAAAAAAAAAACCATCTTTTTGTGGTTTTTAATGGTTCCAGTATGTTAAAGACTTTGTGTTTAAGCGTCACCGACGACGCCTCAGGTGTTAAAGGGTTAATTAAATCAAACTAAATCCTGACTCATGAATGGGATGTATTCTTGGCAGTGAAACCCAAGCTTAAATAAATAGACAAAACTTTGAAATAAGAGTCATTTCTGTTTCTAAAATGCTTCATTCATTCCCAAGACAGAAATAAATTCCAGGATAAGTTCTCACTTCTAACCTGAACCCTCTAGAGCTGAATTACATCAACATTCAGCCTCATCATTTTCATTCACTGTTTTTCAGTATTTCACTTCATGTTTTTGTTTAGGAACAATTGTAGAAACCCAACTTTAAGTTCACTTTTGGTGAAATTTAAATTAATTTATCATTAGAATGAACATGTTTTACAGTTTTTGCTTTAAACATAAAATATATATATATATTTTAATTAAATCTGTTGAAGTGGGTTTATGTCAAACTCTTATTTAAAAAAATACCCTGTTTTTTATTTTTTTATACAGTTCTTATTTTGTTTGGTTAAAGAAATGAAAAAGTTTCTATTTTAATCAAAACAGGATGACTAAAATGTTTGTTTTTATCCTCTGAATAAAGATGTATATGAGTGTAAAAAACAACAGGACAGTTTTTTTTTTTTTTTTTTTTTTGATAATGGATAAAATCATCATATCAAGTGGTGTGCCACAGGGATCTGTTTTTGGACCGGTACAGTTTACATTATAAATTCAATCAATTAACTTTTAATGTGTGTAAAATTCTATTTTGTTTGCTGTTGATAAACATGATCCTACTCTAGTGAAAGAATTTAATCTATGGAACAACAACAACAATAACTAAATATAAAAATCAAATAACAAAAGAAAAAACGTGAAAGTAATGACTAAAATTTAGGATAAATATTCTAAATAATTTTGTATTTGTAATTATAGTTGGACATTTTTTGTCTTTATTATTTATAGTCAAGGTTTCACTTTGCGCTTTAAACAAACTTGTGTTGTATGCTTTTTTCTTCGTTTTGCTTATTTTTATTATTAATTTCCATCTCCTTGTTTTGTATTATTTTTAACGCTTTTATTTTCCTTTTTTCTTTTGAACAAATTAAATACATTTATTTTAAAACTTCAATTGAAAAGTAAACAAACAAACAAGAAGTCAGCAACCTTTGAAAGTAAAAGAGCCATTTGGGATCATTTTCTACTGATCAAAACCTGGAAGGAACCGTATGGTTTTACCAATAAAAAATTGGGATTTACATTTACAACCTTTTTTTTTTAAAAAATATATATATTATATAAATTATGTCTGTATTTGGCATGAACAAAAGCAAAAATATAAAAAGAAGCTAGCATCTCTCAAATGGGATTTTTTTTTTACGTTTGACAGAAGCTCAACTAATATATTTTCAAAATAAAAGTTGCTCTGTGCCAAACAGGATCATCTCATTGAAGCTCTGAGCAGCTAGTAACCAATGTTGTTCAGCATAAGATAATATGAGCTTTATACTCATAAAAGATCAAACTTTTACCAAAGTTTAGCTTTGCATATAAAATCTGTTCATTCTGAAGGTAGAGTTGATCAAACACGACGTCTTCAGGTCAACAGGGATGTAAAAACCTACAGAGTTTATCATCTATGTTCATCTCAGACATTAATTAATACATTTAAACTAATAAAAAAAAAATACATAAATTCTAAATAATAATACTGAATAAGTAATCCTCACTTTCAAAAATTGCCACTCTATTTTTATTGTATTTATTTATTTGTTCTCTTTCCCTCTTTGTCCTCAGCAGTCTTACACTACTGGGTTTTGTTATTTTAGTTTGGATCTTGGTAGTCTTAGTTTGCGAGCTTTGTTTTTTTTTGTGTGTGTTTTCTTTAAGTAGTTTTGGACTTATTTTATGTTAGGCCAAGGAGCCACGATAGAGAGATAAAAGAGGAACAGGTTGAGGACCCCTGGTCTAAAGTCTTCAAACTTTTTAGAAAAAAAAATAATTTTCTTCTGTAGAGCTCAAAAAATAAAATAGAGTTGGCAGTTGAGGAAAGAATCAAAGCAATGAAAGTTTTAGCTTTATTATCCTAAACATGACAACATCTCTGATTTAAGCAGAGATTGATCTCTAATTCAACAACAATCTGCTTGAGAAAGTTTTATTTAAATGTTGTATTAAAAGAATAATTACAATGAACTTCTTATAGTTTTTTGCGTCATGATCCACTGAACTATGAACTAAGCACTTTCTTTATTAGGAGTTTTAAGAGGGTTTCTAATATCAAAAGTCCAAAAAGATTTGTGTCACTTTCAATAGTCGTTCATTGCTGCTTTTGCAAGAAAAAGATGTGAACGTTTGTTTGTTTGCTTTGATGTTTTCTGTGGTTTTGCTTTGAAGGGAGTTTCATCTTTTAAACTTAAACCGCTACACAAAAAAAGACACAAAGAAAACCAAAGAAGCTGGTTCTATGACTATTATAGACAAACGCACAGAACCAATATAACACACCAAACCCTACAAAACAATCAGATGAGAAATTACAGATCCACATCTCAGACTGTTAAAAACTCTAAAGATTCACAAAGAGAACACCTTTCAGAACGACATAATGAGCAGCCAAAAGATGAAAATCCCACATAACAAAAAAACACTCTTTAGATCAGGGGAGGGCAAACTTTTTGATTTGTGGGCCAGAAAGGGTTCTAAAATTTAGCATAAGGGCCGGACAAGGAGCAGATGGAAGGAGAGATTTGGTAATGAACCTCATAAACTAAAAAGATAAGATGGAATTTAGAGAAAAACATGCTTTAATTTGGATTAAAATTCACATATATTAATTTAAAAACAGAAAATTTGGGAATTTTAATTTCTAAATGTTGATTTTTGTTCTCTTTTTGGTGATCCAATGAGTTGATGCTCTTCAGAGGAAAATGTGAACTCAAAGAAATCAGAAAAATCACCTTCTGACTCAGAAGTCACACACGAAACAACACCATTCATGAGAAGAAACCAGAAATACAATGAAAATAAAACAATAATTAGGATTTTTGAGTCAATGTATTTTAATTTGGAGGGCCAGATTAAGTAGCTTAGGGGGCCGCATGTGGCCCCCGGGCCGCAGTTTGCCCACCCCCGCTTTAGATCCAACAATCTTTCAAATTGGACACCATAGAATGAACAACGTAATGATGTACTTCAACAATTCACCAAAAGAACGCTGTTGAGGATTCCCATCAAAACCAAACATCCAACAGAACCAAGAATTTACAAAACGATCAAAAAGGTTGCGGGTTCGATTCCTGCCATGCCTCGTCGAAGTGTCTCTGGGCAAGGCATAGGAAGGCCGCCACCAGTGTGTGAGCGTGTGAGCGACAGTGAAGCGCTTTGGGGCTTTGACGTTAGGTAGAAAAGCGCAGGTTGACGTGTTGGTGAGGAAGAGACTCGAAGACATGGAGTCAACACTCGGAAGGATTCGTTCTCCATCACAGAATCCGAGTCGAGTCCTTTGCTATAAAAGCTCTGACTGACTTAGTTATTGGTTTAGCCTTTTCCAATAAATATTTTTGACTTTTGGAAGTCGCATTAGCACCTGAATGGTTTCTACCGCTCTCCTCCGGATGGAGCCATAATATGTGATTTTGAAAATGTACACCGTCAACACTGAAGTCTGTGTGAGGCAAACTGCAAGGTCGGCCATGTTTGTGTGCTCCTCCAAAAAGAAAAAAAAAGCCCTCCGTTTAGTTCTGCTCGTTAATTTTACTGTAAATTATGTTAAACTTTCAATTATTGATTATTTAGAGGTCATAAATCTTTTATGGATCGTGACAGATGGATCTAATAATGGATTATTTCCCCCACCCCTCGTAGAGGATGTTCTTGAACGCACCACATCCGGCCGCACAACAAACCTGCATCTCATAAACTGTTCTGAATGTTTGATTTTTACTCGTATTGCATTTTTTTTACATCCTTTTGATTCGTTTCCACCTGTAACAGGATCAGCTTAAAGGAAAAAATGAAAATTTTTTTAATGAAAAAAATATTGATAATAAAAAAATTGTAACAGTTTTTGGTTTTTTTTTCTTTCAAATTTTAAATGTACTTTTCAAATTTTCTTTCAAGTTTTAATATTTTTTCTCAATTGTTCAATTTTATTATTTTTTTTTATTTTCAATAATTCTTTCAAGTTTTTGAGTTTAAAACTGCTTTTAAATTTTTTTTTTTTTTTTTTTTTTTTCAAATTTATGATTTGACCCTGTACCATTTACACTGAAAGAAACCGCACGAAAGTCCAGTGAAAAAAAAAAAATTAATGTAAGTGTGAATGAATGCAGACAGACTAACCAGCAAACCAAAAAGAAAGTTAGAGTTGGAGAATAAAATCCAACCATCAGATGAAATACACAGAATCCAGCTCTTATTGGTGGCTCACAAGAAGATCATATTATCTTTTTTTTTTCATCCTGGTCAGGGGTCGTATTAGATAATACAATCCCCGATCAAGCAGCTTTGGCGTCTGCATGTTTCCTGGTGGCTTCATCCAATAAGAGAACAGACATTCTTCAGCGTCCTCTCAGATCGACCCAAACGTTTGAGAATTAGTGAGCTGTGAGAAATCCCTGTTTGGTTTCATAAAGCTACCATAGGGAACGCTTTAAGTTATCAGCGGAAACAGACCAATGCTGCCGATCACCCAGCGACGGTGAAGAGCTCCAGCGGCGCCCGGCTGCAGGTATTGTACCATAACATAACGAGAAGAGGAGGATGGGCTCCAACTGTTGCTGATTCACACCATATGTCCCACAATTCAGAGGAACGTGACTTAAAAACAGCTTTCTCCTCACATGAGAGTACAAGAAAGCAGCAGCTCTTTCTCTGGGAGGACAATAGCCGTCCTTCACAGCGGCTTCGGATAATATTGAAATGTGCCATCATCCGAGGCGCCGCAGAAAGTGCTCTTCTCTCTGCGCGGCCCCGCGGAGATGAAAGGGGGCTGTTATGTTTAATCCGGGATGATTTTTCCGAGGCCCTCCACGTTGGGCGCCGGGGCGGACACTGCACGATTCAGCCCCAACACTGCTCCCACTGTTTACTTTGGCTCTGGGTCTCCGTGGCAACCAGCGGCCAGCCACACACACCCCCTTCCCCTGCTGCTCGCCAGGAAAACCCCTGAACTAAATGAACCAGGCGGGAGTGGGAGAAAATTCAACTCTTCTCCAACGTGCGACAGTTTGGAGGAGCTGGCAGATTCAGAGGGTTTATTAAAAGACGTGTGGTCTTAAATTGAAAACAGTTGGGAGGGTTCCAACACTAATTACACTAATTGGCAGTAAGCCACTCACGGCTTTCTACAAACTTTAAATCCTCTAAATCAGCTCAGACCTTCGGTTTCTGAGGTCGTCGCTTTGTTTCAGACACCTCAATAAAACGGGGAAAAATTCAGACGTTAAATTTAGCTTTAAAGTCCCTCCTAGATTCAAGTGGAGCATAATTACAAGACATTCCTGCAGGGCGTTACAGCTGATTATTACAGAGCGACTGCCGTCTGCCATCAATCTGACGGTTTCTTTTTATTCTCAACTGATGCATCAGGCTAGAAAAGATCAGATTTACAGCTATTTTAACCAGACGAGATCTTGTAAAAATAGATTCCTATCTTGAAGCAAGTCTGACGAATTTCACATTAACATAGAAGATTGTATCATGTTAAAGATGACTAATCTGTAAAACCAGCAAGAATTGAGTTTGGTTTAAAAAAAAACATATTTTTTTTTTGCTCTTCTTGGATCTCCTGCTGTCCAACATCAGTTACTTAAAGTAAAGATTTAACCAAATTCCAACCATTTTTAATTTGTAATCCATCTCTTTAGCTCTGGTTGCCTTTAAATTGGAGTACAGTTCAAAGGTGGGACTTCTTCATTCACAGACAAACATGAGGAGATTTGAAAACAGAGGCTAGGAATTCTTTTATTACGCAGTTCTGGAACATGTCATCTTAGTGCTGCTATTAGAGCTGCCACAAAAGATTGTTTTTATAGTCGACTAATCACAGATTATTTTTTCAGATAAATTGACTAATCGGGTCATGAGCAAACTGGTTGTAGAGAATACATCTTAACCATCATTAGCTTTAAACTATATGTATCATTACCTGCTATAATGCTAGTGTAAATGCTGTAAGATGAATTTGGCCGTAGAAGATGCTGAAAATGATAGTTGATTGACAGCTAAAATATTAGCTAAATGATAAATTGGCTTAAAAAACTGAAAGAAAAAACTTAGGATAGCAAAACAGCTAGCATGTAGCTTAAATAATAGCTAAACTTCAAAATAGCCTAATTAAATGAAAAAAGGCCTAAATTAGCCAATACGGCTAGCATGCACCCGTAGCTGAAATATTAACAAAACTTCGAAATAGCCTAAAAAAAAACAAAAAAAATCCTAAATTAGCCAAAACAGCTAGCATGTAGCTTAAATAATAACTAGACTTCCAAATAGCCTAAAAACCTGAAAAAAAACCTAAATTAACCAAAACAGCTAACTTGTCAATATTAGCCTAACTCCAAAACAGTATAAATTAGCCAAAACAGCTAGCATGTAGTTGAAATATTAGCTAAACTCCAAAATAGTCTAAAAAACTTAATAAATGCCATAATAGTCCAAAAAGCTAGCAGAATGACATTATAACTTTAAACTTTACTACAATCTGACTCCATACAATATAAAGTAACGACTAATCGATTATTAAATTAGTCGTCGACTATTTTATTAGTCGATTAGTCGTTGATTAGTCGACTAATCTTAGCAGCCCTAATAGTTACCATAATCTATAACTGTATTAAAGACCTACTTTGATGAAAATAGTGTTCTGAACATGTATGTTCTTGTTACATTTTTCTAATGATGGAGGACATGTATGAAGAAAATTAAGCTTTAAATGTCAATTCTGAGTATTTCTTTATTCAAATTGTTGTGAATCAAGAACAGATGAAAAAAATGCAGTTGTAAAAGATCGTATTTGTGATGGAAAAAATGCACTGGGAGGAGCTACTAGGTCCCTCTACTCTACTCCAGTCTGATGCATCAAACAGATCCATAGTACTGTGTCAGCGGTCCCGATCACAACTCAGGTGGAATTTCTAATTAACAACGGCCGCTCTGCAGAAACCATGTCAGAGAAAACAAGTTGTTTTTTTTTTATTTTGGGTTTAAAAAAATCCAAAGATGATCCGAGTGGATCTTTATAACAATCAGATATATCCCCACACTAGCTGCGTTTCCATTTTCAGATAAGTGTAAAACTTTATCGAAATTCTAGAAATGTTGAAAAATCGATTTTGCAATGACAATGTTTTCATTAAATCATAATTATGCAAATAAACACAAACGACTCACGTGATGAATCATTCAAAAACATGGATGTGAACAATACTTTCACAGATTCACGAGCACGAGCGCTCGTCATCATTTATCAAAGGAGACGTCGGCGTCTTATTCAGGCCGTGGAGCGGCGAGCTACGTGGGAGCGGATAAGGATGAAAGATTTAGGGAAATGAGGAGCTGTGGATCCAATGACTCAACATGACACGCTAAACTTTTGGTTAGCTGTCATGCTGTTGGACCTCAGAGCCCAAAGTATCCGGTTGTTGGTCACGTGACTCGCTTAATACAAAAAAGTGTTTCCATTACAGTTTTGCTAAATATGTCAATTCTATATGGTTAAAAAACCACCTCCTCAAAGCGTGAAAACTTGTTTTTGGATAAATCCAATTTTTCAAAATTGTCATGTAGACAATTTTTTTTTCGCAAAACCAATCTCCGAAATTTTATAATCAATGAAAACACAGGTATCATTTGTGTATTTATCCTCTAAACCATCTGAATCCTCTTCAGCAGGGGTGACCAATTGATGGACACTACTGCCCTATGGAATCACATAATTGCTGGAGCCTATCCTGACCAGTGTCTGGCAACAGCAGAGCACACCTTGAACGTTTCACCAGTCCATCAAACAGCCACAAATCAACATTCAAATACTCACATTTCACAACTAAGAGACAATTTAGAGACCCCCCCCCACCTGTGTGTTTGTTAAATCTGTAGAAAGTAGAAATGTTACACAAACTCGCTAATTTAAACCTAAACAGACCATTTAAAACTTTTAATTTCAGAAGCTAAAGATACATTAATGTATTTATGAGGTTTAAAAACAAACTGCATCCACTGCCAGAAACACCAAAGACCTCTGCCGTCCTTCACAGCCAAAAATCCATTTCCTTAACTTTTCCATAAGAATGTGTGCTCCACCCCACCCCCCCGACCTGCTCGGCCAATCACGGTCGGAGACTTTGTGACATCAGAAAATTCTTCCGAAGGCGCACGCCACATCAAAATTAGGAGTTTTCATTGATGTGGGGGTGCTGGAAAATCCCTCTGAAAACAAAAATGTCTCCTTTTTTTGTAAATATCTAACATAGCAAGAAATTAAAGTAACTTTTAATTTTGTAACAGATAAATTGATTAGAGAATCAACACTTTCAGCTTTTTCAACTAACTAAATGTGAGAGAAGCCTGAAACGCGTCAGATAAAAGTCCAAAATAAGCCTCCCGTCAACCTCATTACTCATCCGTCAGCTTGATTCAGCTCAACGTGTCCCTGATTTCAGCTCAGAGCAGCGGAGAACCCCGACCTGCAGGCGGTTTGTGTCGTGTACTCGATAAACAGATGTTAGCGACACGACATGAAATAAAATAAACCGGCTGAATGAGGAAAACGCACGGCGGGACGACCCGGCGACTGGACCGTCGGAAACAAACTCGGAGGAACGAATGCAAACGCAGCAACATTCAGTCACAGAAAGACAGAAACTCAACCAATTTTTACTTAAAAACCCCAAAAACTGTTTTTTATTGAGCGTTAAAGGCGAGAGGGTTTCCTGACAACACTCAGTTCACACTCACAGCTGATTATTTCTTTATTCTTGGCGGTTTTTTTCCTCCTCTAGCTGCGTTTCCATTACACTTTTGCGCAAAACTTTATCGAAATTTCTAGAATTTCGATAAAACACTGTTTCGAAAAAACAGTGTTTCCATTAAACCATGATTATGCGAAAAACTCAAAGTAATTCCCGCGATAAGTCATTACAAAAAACATGGCGACGGATATAAACACTATTTTGATGTGCAGTAGATTCATTCACATTTCTGCCACGGCGCTAGCTCTCATCCTTGCCATTCAGAGAAGACGTCTACGTCTGATCCGAGCCTCGGAGCGGCAGGCTCCTTATACGTGGGAGCGACGTAGAGTCAAACATTTTTGGGAAATCGTGGTTGAAGAATTCACCGAAGAGCTGTGGATTCAGCATTTTCGCATGACGCGCTCAACTTTTGATGAGCTGTGCGACGCTGTGGGACCTCTCGTGGCAGCCAGTTGCTGTGAAAAAGCTTTTCCTGCTTCCATTCCGAAACGTCATATCCGGTTAATGGTCACGTGACTCGTTTGTTTTGAAAAAAGTGTTTCCATTTAGGGCTGCCACAAACGATTATTTTAATAGTCGACTAATCACCGATTATTTTTTCCGATTAGTCGACTAATCTGTTCATGGCCAAAGTGGATGTAAAGATGCTGAAGTTGATAACCAGCTAAAATATTAGTCAAATGCCAAATTAGCCAAAAAATAAAAAGAGCCAAAGTTAGCCTAAATAGCTAGCATGCTGCTGAAATATTAGCTAAATTCCGCATTAGCCTTAAAAAAATGGAAAAATCCTATATTAGCCAAAACAGCTAGCATATAGCTGAAATATAAGCTAAATTCAAAAGTTGCCTAAAAAACGTAAAAAAGCTAAAGTTAGCCGAAATAGCTAGCATGCTGCTGAAATATTAGCTAAACTCCAAAATAGCCTAAAAAACCTTAATAAATGCCAAAATATTCCAAAAAGCTAGCAGAATGCTATTATAACTTTCAACTTTACTACAATCTGACTTCATACAATATAAAGTAACGACTAATCGACTATTAAATTAGTCGTCGATTATTTTAATAGTCGATTAGTCATCGATTAGTCGACTAATCGTGGCAGCCCTATTTCCATTACAGTTTTTCGAAAAACTACTGTTTCGATACGGCCCAAATACCACCTCCTCTAAGCGCAAAAACTTTATTTCGAAAAAGGCGAGTTTTTTTCGAAATTGTGGTGTTTCCATTAGGAGAATTTAATATCGAAATTCCGTTTTTCGAAATTTCAGAGTTAATGGAAACGCGACTTCTGATGATTTTCCAGTCTTCCTTGTGTAGGATTTATCTTCCAAATATCACTTTTGAGTCACTCTGCAAATGAATTCAAGAGTTGTAGGAACCTCTCCTGGTTTATTACCGTTTCCTCACAGCAAATCTTAGATCTACGGTTCATTTTTACATTAACAGTTAATCATTTAGCACACACGTGTCAAAGTCAAGGCCCGGGGGCCGGATCCGGCCCTCCGGGTAATTCTATCCGGCCCTCCAGAGCATTTTAATTTATTGTTATTAATGGCCCGATGTTATCTTGTGCTCATTTCTAACATGTATAATTTTGACAAAATATATTTTTATGGATAGTAAAATACTGAAAGTTATTTATGGTTTAAGTTGATTTATTCTGGAATAATATTACTGACTTTATTATTCAGAAATATGTTAAAAAGTTACACTTTTAAAGTTTTGAAAATAGGTATTTTGCTAGATTTTTTGACTATTTTGGCATTTACTAAGATATTTTGGACTGATTTTGTGTTTAGCTAATATTTCAGCTACATGCTAGCTGTTTTGGCTAACCTCAGTGATTTTTTTTTGTTGTTACTTAGGTTAATTAACTCATATTTTAACTGATTATCAGCTTTAGCGTTTTTAGCCATAATTTTCAGCATCTTCACCAAATTTAGCTAACAGTATTCACACTAGCATTATCACAGGTAATGCTACATATCTAGTTCATAATTGTGTTAAAATATTACAGATTTAAAGTTTTATAACTGTAGTTTTAAAGTGTTCATTAAATGTTTATCCTGTTCGGCCCGGGACATACGGTGTGTTGTGGATTTTGGCCCCTTGTGTGATTGAGTTTGACACCCCTGATTTAGCACATTTTAAATGTTTTAAATCTTCAACTGAGCCATTAGAATGTTTTTTTTTTAATTACCGTCTAATGTGTTACTGTTAACAAGATGTTAGTCTTGTTTTGTTTGACAATCGGTTACGGATAAACCCGTTCGGAACAGTGTATGGTCAATGATTGACAGGTGCATGCTGGGTAGCTAATCTCGCCGCATATTTGGGTGGGTTTATCTGTGAGAGCGGGGTCTGGAGGGTGAAGCAGCGTCTCGCGCCGCTGCTGATAAGGCCGAGGCAGTGATTGACGGTCTGCAAGCGGCTCCACAAACCAAACAACCGTTCCATGTTGGGGAAATAATCCGTCTGTTTTAGACGACTTACTTTCAGAGAAAATGAGAACGGGTTTCTGCTCTTATCTCACAGACTGAGTAAACTTTAGAGCAGATCATTCATTTAATGTCATCAAGGTGGATGTAAATGAGGTAATCGGGCTGAAAAAACAGAATCCGTCTTGTTTTTCTTTACCTGAAAAATGGAAATGAGAGAAATCCAATCCCTGCTGATATCGACAGCTGCAGATGTGGTGGATTGATTCATATTTTCAATATTTCTTGAAAAAAATGGACATTTAAAAAAGAAAATTATATGAAATCTGACATGTTTTCTAAAACTACAGCCTGGAAATGTTAACCTACATTACACCTTTACTTTAACATCAGAGCTTTACCTCCAGTGTTTATGTTCTTACTGTAACTCAATTTAACGAATTCTAATGGAGAAAAGTGTCTTTTATGCAACACTTTAAGCTTGTGTTTGGTGCAAAGTCAAAATAAAAAGAGGAATCCGTTGATTGACATTGATCATAAATGGCCGTGAAGTTACGGTACATCAAATAGTGTGTGTATTTAGGTGTGATTTGAAAGGTTTAAGTCAATAAGTATCTGCACTTTTATTCATCAATAGTTTCATTTAAATTTACATTAACAAACATTCAGTGTAAAATGTTCTAAGTTCACAAAACTATGGTTAAATTCTATGTTTATAAAAACTTATCTTAGCTCAAGTTTTATAAACTTTTTTGGGTGGGGGTTTATCCTTTTTTTTTTTTTTTTTTTTTTTTAATCTCATCTATGTACCTATATGAGGGAAAGGTCAGAGTTCACAGAATCTCTCCACAGAGTCCAAAAGAGCAAAGAATGCAAGCTTGCAATCTTCAGAACATGCTAAATTCACTTTGGAATATCGGGTTGCTGGAGCCTATCCCAAATGCTGCTCTGTCAATATGTCAGTTTATTTTACGAGCTGCAGACAAGATTGGGTTGTGAATAGGCTAACGGTATTTTTTTTCTGTTATTAGTTGTCACAGTAACGTTGCTGTAATGACATCAGTCGGATATTTTAATGTGTTGCAAACGAGGTTGAGAGTTATTGTGAACAGCTAACGTGGCTAACGCTTTAACGTGTAGCACGTCACAAAGAACTTGTAGAGTAACTGTGATCACGGTGAAAGTCTAACAAGCAGATGGATTTATCTGTGACTCTCGTCTCACTTAATGCACCTTAGGTTGTGTACACACCAGACGTGTCACGTTCAAGAACGCGCTGAACTCGGGTTTTAGCATTCAGCGTTCACATTGTTGCTACCAGACACTGGCGCGTGTTGGAAGGCTTGGTGAGAAAAGCCAAAGCGGTACAAATCTAGCTCCAAGTCCTTTTACTGCTCACTATGTAGTGCGTTCACTCTGTTGTAGTGCTGTCCAAATCTATGATTCCAAAATCGAAAACTCTCTGGGAAAAATCAGCGTGCACCGATGTTCACTAGATTTGGGAAGATGGACCACAATGCATTGTGTTTCAACAATTTCTGTATTTTGATGTAATTTTAAAATAAACCATCAATGCTTCATCATCCGAACACAGTGGATAGTTGTTGTAAAACGCTTGTATTGATTATGGTGACGTCAACCGTGGAAACGCTCCACTTTGTGATGGGAATGCTCAAAACACCGGACTGGACCGTACCGCTCAGTGGAAACGAGGCTCAAGTTCTTCTTGACCCTCAGAATAAATACTGGTCCAGTATTCTGAGTGTTTCCATTGCAAATATTAACATACACGTAACAGTAAGCAGAGGAGAGAACGTTTGTGAGCATTTGGGTTTTAGAGGTTTCCTGTGTACTCTTTGGTCTAGAGCTGCCACGAGTGTAGACTAATCTACTTTTAAATAAATTTAAAGGTCAATTAGTCGTTACTTTATATTATATGGAGTCAGAGTGTAGTACAGTTGAAAATTAGAATGTCATTATGCTAGCACCTTGGACTATTTTGGCATTTATTAAGTTTTTTAGGCTATTATGGAGTTAAGCTAATATTTTAGCTGCATGCTAGCTATTTTGGCTCGTTTAGGATTTTTTTTGTTTTTGTTTTTAGGCTATTTTGGAGTTTGACTAACATTGCAGCTGCTGCTTTTATTGTTTTATCTTTGGTTTTATCTGGTGTTTTTATGCTTTTATGTAATTCATTTATACTTTTTTTTTACCTTTTTAACAGTTGTTTCTATTGTTCATCAGGATTTTTAATGTACAGCGCCTTGTTTGGCTAATGGTCATTTGAAGGCGCTATATAAATAAATAAACTTAACATGCTAGCTATTTTGGCTCGTTTAGAATTTTTTTTTTCGTTTCTTAGGGTAATTTAAAGTTTAGCTAATTTTTCAGCAAGCTATCAGCTTCATCGTTTACAGCTATTTGCCTTAGCGATTTCAGCTATCAACTTCAGTGTTTTTAAAGGCCTCGTGCGGTGAAAATCATGATTTTTCTAAAACTGCAATAAAACATTAGTATTTATGTCACAAATGAACCCCCGTATAATTATTTTGTCATCCGAGGCCCCGTGCACTCTCTACAAGCGTTTAAAAATAGCGCGGTCGCTCAGATTTTCTGCAGCCTCCGATAAGTAGGTCATAGGTCGTGTGACGTCATGGCAGGAACACAACAGCTAGATCCCCTATTGTTGGCTGACCTTCTGGGCTTACTGACTCACTTCGCATGAAGAATTCGGACTTCCGTGGATTTGGGATTTTATATGGGATAATGGTGAATAGTTGTGTTGTATTGGGTGCTCTAATGTGCCGGAAAGAAGGGTCTCCCTTCACGAATTTCCCGTGAAAATGAAGGAGAGGGAGGCATGGAAGAGGTTCGTGTGTCGACGAGAACGGGTGGAATGGACCAACAAACAAACTCAACAATATGCAGTTGCCATTTTACGGCCAAAAGCTTTGGTAAACAAAATGCAGGTGGACATGGGACTTGCCAAAAGTCTTATTCTCAAACAGGATGCTATCCCGTGCTTGTACCCCGAAGGACATGCCACAGCCAGGCTGCGGGTGACTTGCCACACCTACTCCCCAACCCAGCAGTGCAATGAGCACTGTATTTGTAACAAACAGCACTTCAATTACCATTGTTATAATAAAAAAAACTTAGGGCTCCAAAAATGACCCGTCTGATTTCAGAACAACAACAAAAAAAAAGAAGACACAACTCGACCACAGTTAAATTAATATATTAATCAAATTATTGTGGGAAAAAAGAACCAAACACATTATCTTAATATACAGTTTGCGATCTGTCCCGCGCGTAATGGACAGCCCCTTTAAAGTCCAACTGAAAACTCCCACGCAGATTTGTCCATAAACAAGTCCCGTACTCCAAAAAAAGAAAACCCCGCAAAGTCAAGTGTCTGGTATACCAATTAAAAAAAATATTTTGGTACCCAATATAAAAAAAAAATGTCTCGGTCTCACGGCGGGCCGCCGGCCCGGTTGATACGAAGACGACCCGTCTCTGATGCGCGTAATGATCCACCAGTCCACATCTTGGTGGCTATCCCCCGTCCTACAACTGATGCTCCAACGTCGGAACTCTCTCGTTAAATCCAGTGGGCAAGGAACCATTTCTTCTGATCTTCTGCCGCGGGCGAGAGGAGATGCAGCCGCAGCGGATGGATGCGTCTTCCGGCTTGATCCCCGCTAACGCTGTGTGAGCTTTCCCTATCGTCATCCGAAGCCCCGGTATCCTCAGAAGGAAACCTCCGGCTCAAATTGGTAGGGCTGTACACCCTCTGAACCCTGTTGTAGTTAAAATTTCCCTGTTTGATGAAGGGTCATCACTTCATCCAAAGAAATACATCATTAAATCGTGGTCTACGTCGCTTCCCAGACCGTCCGCCATTGTTGTTTACACTCTGGGATCCCTGACGTGACGCTCGCCGCAGCCCCGCCCATCACCTCCTATCACCCAAATTTAAAGCTGTGGCCAGACCATAAATGATCAATAAATCGCCCTGGATCATTTTAAGTGAATATTTTTATCAGATTCGTTTTCTAAGACCCATTGACTTTCTAAATTTAAAAAAAAAATTTGCCACTGCACGAGGCCTTTAAGCTATAAATTTCAGCATCTTCAGCAGCCAAATTCAGCTTACAGCATTCATACTAGCAGATCTAAATTTTAGCTGAAGCTAATGGTGGTTCAGATGACCCGATTAATCGACTAATCGGAAAAAGTATTCGACAATTAGTCGACTATGAAAATAATCGTTTGTGGCAGCTCAAATAACAGCACACGAAACAGCAAACGTTTCTTGGAATCCTTGGCGACGGGTTGAGCTAGCGCAACGCTAGCGGCCTGCACCACGCATGCGGCGGGAAAACAACCCGCTCACTGGAAGCGAGGCTCAACTGGTCCGGACCGCTGAGCGGAAACGAGGCTTAAAATCCGTTCTAACGTCACGACACTTTCGGCCGGTTTGGTCCACTCTCAAAGAGTGCAGTGTGAAACCAAACCCAACCGAACGACGGCGTGAATGGATCCAGACAGCCACCAGCAACATGACAACAGAACAGGTGTGTGTTAGAACAGGGCGGAGCTATGACGTCACTCAAAACTCTGCCTGAGGCCTCATGTGTTCCACAGACGTTCTACCTCAACGCCGACCGTTTCGGTCATGCCTCCTGAGCTAAATATAAGCAGGAAAACCAACTCAACCGCTCTGGCTGTCCATCATTCCCTGACTCCACCTCCGTTTGTTCTCGAGCTTCAAACCCCAACCAGCTGGGGTGGGATGGCCAGATGACAGATCAGGTTTCTGGTTTTGTGGAGCAACAGATGGTGGATCACAAAAGGAGGAAGCGTGAATCAGCAGAGCACGGGTGGGTGTAGCTCTGACCCCTGACAGCACCAGACTGGCGTTAGGAAGTGTAAAGTCAGGAAATGGGTACTCCACCTCTTGCATGCGCCGCCTGGCCGCATCCACAGCATCCTCGTAGCCCTTCTGCCTCAGCTCCCCCAGGCTCTCGTAGTACTCGTCCGTGTCCTCGTTCTCAGAGAACAGCACCTGGGAGAGGATCTTCCAGCCGCAGGTGTCCAGGGCGTGACCCAGGTACACCTGCAGCTGGTAGCACAGAGAGTCCGTCTCCAGCCGGGGCAGGCCGGGGGCCCCGAACAGCACCGTCCACACGCCGGACTGCTCCTCCGGGAAGGGCGGCAGGCACGGCTCCAGGTCCGAGTTGACGGCGCACAGCTGCTGGTTGACGGCCCGCAGGTCCTGGAAGGAGAACAACCCGGCCCAGCTGAAGTCCTCCCGGGTGGGGGTCCCGACGTCGTCCGGGGACACGTCCGCGGGGTCCAGGACCTCCAGATCCGCCTCCTTCGGGGTCACGATGTCCCAGGACCCGACCGTGAGGCTGTCGCATTCGACCCCTTTGCTCGGACTTTTCGTAAGACTTTTGTCCGCCGCGGGGCTCCGGTCCAGAACGGCGCTCCGTCTCTGGACGGTTCTGTTGTGGCAAGTTATGGCGAACTTTCCGTCGATGTCGTTCCAAGCCACGATGAAGACGAATTTATGTTTCTCTTTCTCGTCGAACACTTTGGGCCGAACGGACACCCATCCGGACTCCAGATTATCCTCCATGGCGAATGACATCTCATCCAGACGAGATTATCGACGACAAAAAGCGACGATTCTCGATGCTAGCAAGAAAAAAAAAAAAAAAAAAACAGCAGCGAGCTAAATTTAGGATTTGAACAAAAGCTTCGTAAACAAACTGCGGCCGAAACGGTTTTTTCTTCCGAGCGACCAAACATGAAGCTCAAGCGGCCACACGAGCAGCAAACGTCGGTGTGACGAACCCCGAAAAGCCGGCTAACTTTGGAGAATCCGAGCGTTTGTTGCCATAACGCTTCTTTGGCCGCCCGCGTGCCCGATTCCCGCGTGCACAGCGACTCTTTGTCCGCTCACACAATGCGGCCGCGCGACGCAGCTCTGCTTTAGGTGTCACGTGTGAGTTTGTGTTTACAAGCAGAAGGTGGATTCGTCACATCCGGGGAGGGATTTAAACCACTTGGGGCGTTCAAGGTCTGCCAGGAAAGTTGTAAATTAGAACAAAATTCTAATTTTAATCTAAAAGATCAAGAAAATAAATGAAAAGGAGAATTTTCTCGTTATTTTGATTATGTGAGCACATCAAACTTTGATTAATCTCATGATGATAAACAATTTAACATATTTTTTCAGATTTTTTAAAGAATGTTAAATAGAGATTGGTGCATAGAACTTTCTAGAAATCAAATATAAATTAAATTTTTAATCTTGTGAATTTTAAAATGAACACCAAGTAAGTCTACATTCAACTTATTTAATTTCAAGTATTAAAGTAACACCAAACTTGTCAAAATCAGACCTTACAGCTGAAAATTTTTAAAATAATTATGTGTCTGATTTTAATTTTAAATTTCAGTCGAATTTAATCATCCAATATAATTAATTTAAACTGAAAGAAAAACTGAGTTTATACTTTTTTGTTTTTTTTAAAGGAAAATTATTGTCTAAATTTTTATCTATCTACATTAGAGTCTTACATGTTTACTTTTTAATTATAATAAATAAATGTTTGGTGTCAAAAACATTATTATTATTTTTAAAAACACATAAAAATACGTACAAAAACTACAGTAGATTGGAAAATTTTAAAGTCCTGAGTCCCACGTTCTTTGTGGTACTTGAACGCATCACTTCAGCCTCGGGTAACTCTCGAACATTTATTATACACAGAATCCGGCGAAACTTATTTGTAAAATGTAAAATTTTTCTTTGTGATTCAAAGAACAATAAAGTAAACTGCGAAAGAGTATTCCTATTCTCTTTTCAAGTCTCCTTTTCTCACTTGACGGACGTGCACGAGGAGCATAAACATCTACACGTGGGCAAATCTCTGACGCAAACACGCACAGAACGTGACTCGAGCTTCTACGGCGAGCCAACAGGATCAAGATTGTTGTCTATTTAATAAATCAAAACATGGTTTGGGTTAAATTAAATAAGGATGTTTTTTTAGTTTTTCCAATTTGATTAAAGCGCATTTCAAAAGAAATTGATAAAAAATATTAATATTCAAGAGACTTCCATGAGATTTTAGTGTTTTTTTAAACATCTTTTAATCCTTTTGTGTGAGATTTCTTTTTTGTATTTGCAAAACAACAAATTGACAGTTATAATCGATTTTTAAATTAGTTTCAGTCAATACTCTTTAAACCTTTCAGTAAATTTATTATTAACAAAGTTTATAGTTTTTCTTGGCAAACAGCTGTAAATGCTTTAAAGTTGTAGTCATTTTATGTTAGAAAAAAATAACTTAATGCTAAAACATGCTGCTATATTTAAATATATATGTAAAAGTAGGTTAGTATTAGTCCTTCAAAAAGCAGAACCACATTTAGACCAATTTGTGCCAAAGTAAACAATTTTTCAGCTGAGTAAATAAAAGCTTTGACTTATTTGCAGTAAATCAGTTCCCTTGATTTTTCTCCATTTGAAAGTTAATCACATTTTTTATAAAATGATTTATGAAACCAGGATATATTTAGCTATAAAATACAAAGGTAAATACTCAAGTAGAGTAAAACGCCTCAGTTATTTAAAACTACTTTTTGTACCTTTTTTTTTAGCATCTTTAGGGCCAAAAAAATTCTTATGGAATTTTGCACTTGAAGATTGATAAACACTGTTGAAATGATACAAAGTTCTGCTGTAAGGACTTTATACAGGTTGATGTAAAGGTAGCATCTGTACGCTTTTGAACTTATGTAGAACATAGAAGCTATATTTGTAACTCACCCTAGAATAAAAGCATCTCAGAATATTTTTATCTGAATTTAATTTTAGTTTTTTTTGTAGTAGAATATCACAGATCCAATTAAAGATTATTAACATAAACCACTTAAAGAAAGTGGTAATTTCATTACATTCAAATTCTGAGAGGAAAGAGGCCCATGTTTTGTCTCAACAGCAAAACGCCGCTTCTAAAATGGAAAAAAACCCAAAATTCTTATTTTTATTTATAAACAGAGTAACCACTTACTTGATTACTTCAAAAAGCCACTAGCAAAATTATTTATTTTTTTAATTTAATGATTTGTTTGTGTGAATATCTATTATTATTGTTAATTATTATTTATTTGACCAGAATATACATTATTTTAGCTAGCTGGAAAGACATATTAATATATGAAAATGCTCAATAAAGTGTTTACAGAAAAAAATTATGAAGCATTTCCTGAATTGTCCACTAGGTGGCAGCAGCCACACACAGAGAATCTAAGGTGTCGCTGAGTTCATCTGTTTGGCAGACATTTCCTTAAAAACAACTAAAAATTAGCCAAAGAATTTCCAGCAGAGCTTTATTTTTGCATCATAACATCACTCGGTGGTTAGGACTTTACTTCAGCAGTTAATCTAAGCAGCTTTTAAAGTACAAATCGGCTAAAAACACTACAAAAAGACAGAAATGTTCCTAAACAAAGCTTTAAAAACTAGTTGTTCCTGCGGGTCAGGCTCAGGGAAGTTTCATATCTCTTCGGCTTAGGTGGGGGGGTCAACTTCTGAATTGATCTGAATTCATTGTGACCCTCGGGGGGGTGGGGGGCTCTCATTTGTTTTCGGCAGCTTTTTCAAAGACGGCCTTGAGCTGTTCCTCGCTGGTGGCCTCCTTCTGCTGCATCAGGTCGGGGTGGCCTTTGGAGTAGCCCCAGCAGTCCGGTTTGGACATGGCGGGGCAGAACGGGCGTCCAGATGCAGGCTTCAGATTCTCCCAGTATTCACGGCGAGCCCTTCGAAGAGGGGAAACACATTTACTGTGAGCTCTACAAGATCCACACTGATAGAAATTGTGTTCTTGTGACATCTTTCTTAAGATAAATGACATAAATAAAGAAAATAACACTAAAAAAATGCATTTATGAGTTTTTCTTTGTTCAAATTGTTGTAATCTGTGACTAATGAACTCCTGCCGCTCTGCAGAAACTATGTCCTAAACATAAACACATTTGGGGGGATTTTATCCAAAAAAATTGCATCATCATAATTAAAAGACCACTTTGAAACCTTCTAAAATAGATGAAAAGACAATCAGAGTGGGACTTAAATGCATCATCTGTCTATTTTACTGATTTAAAATATCATTTGAAACATTCACACCTGATATTTTCTCTAAAACAAAACATTTCTGCAAAATCTGATGTCATTTTCTGCCTCAAAATGAGTCAAATTTGACAAAGTTGCTCCAGAATGATTTCATCAGATCCAGGAAGCCTCAAAAGAAGTTTTAAGGAAATATGGAACATTTTGGAAATCCACAAAATATCTTAAAAAGACTAAAGAAAAGGGGTTTTATTTTGAAATCATTATAAATTTTGCGTTGAACAGCCTCTGCTTTTCTTCTGAGAATGTATGTCACTTTTAAAAGTAAATAAATGGCTGAAAAGTCAGTTGTTGATGCAAAACTGAAGCTTCTTTAAGACATGTAAACATAAAAAACATGAGTGATGCTTAAATGATCTGCAACTATGCAGCTGCTACTCAAAAACTGATGTTGGGCAAGAAACGGCAGGTGTTGTGCCAAAGTACGCTCCCCTGCCAGAATGTGTTTCCCTGGTCTCAGGCATCTTTGAATTTTTTGTGCCAGTCATATTTTGTCACCAAAAAGCGCAAAAAGAAGATGGATGATTACGACAGGCGTGGGGCGCTGTGAGATCAGGGACTTCATTTTGGCTCTGCGACGTTTTCAGTGACTAGATCAAAGAGTAAAAAAAAGAAGATTCAAAATGGCGGCTCAATGAGAGGATTTTTGTCCTGAACTTCCATCCGTTTTCTTTCTGGAGACTGTCTCAGTCACTGTTGGGCGAAGGCGGGATACACCCTAGATCACGTGTCAAAGTCAAGGCTCGGGGGCCGGATCTGGCCCTCCGGGTAATCATGTCCGGCCCTCCAGATCATTTTACTTCATTATGAGCCGATGTTATCTTGTACTTATTTCAAACTTGAATAATTTTGACAAAATATATTTTCATGGAGATTAAAACGTTTTTGAAGGTTTAAGTTGATTTATGTTAAAAATTAAAGGTTTTAAAGTTTTATAAGTTATGGATTTTGGCCCCTGTGTGATTGAGTTTGACACCCCCGCCCTAGATAAACCGTCAGCCTGTCACGGAGTCCGTAGAGCTGGAAGGACGGCTACGCTAGCAAGGTCTATACCGCACCAGGAGGGACTCGGAATGATCTGGTGAACCCAGACATGGTGACTAGCTTACTGGTGCCTCTGACATGTAAACTCAAGATGCTCGCTCAACATCATCCGTGTTTTCCATGATTTTGAACTTTGGCTGTTGCCGCGTCCGGTCTGAATGCAACGTTACTCTGAACAGCAGAGGTCTTTAAATGCATGTGGTTGCTATGGCAACTAAAAGCCAAAAACCTTTGACACTTACTGACCTCACATGGATTATCTGTGGTGCATGGGGCAAAAATGTTTGACTTTGGTCATCAAAGAAGTACAGTACTTGATGGATCGTTGGTGCATTATGGGTAATGTATTTTCTTCAACCAGAGAGTCACAGAGTGGAGGGTTCCGAGTATCTCTGGAGCCTCAGGTCGTAGACCCCTCAGTTGAGGTTTCAGGCTACATCCTGAGCTCTAATATTTTCACAGTTTCGCGATAGAAAAACAAAAACCTCGCCTACCTGGCCCTGACCCAAGGCTTGGTGTGCATCTCCAGGCCGGCGCCCCACACGCCGTGCTTGTCGGAAGCGGGCGGCAGGAAACCGCGCTCGGGCGCCAGCTCCTCGGCCACGGCTCGGATGTGGTACGGCTCGAACCCGCAGCAGCCGCCGATGTAACGGATGCCGGCGTTGTAGGCTTCCCGCGCGTACCTGTGCACGTCCCATCTGGTCAACGCTCTGGGCTCCAAAGCTGTAAAGTAATAAAAAAAGAAAACTTTATTGTTCGTCTAAGTTTAGTCTCAAACTCTTGATAAAAGTTATCTGTACGATAAGATAAAAACTCTTATTGAAGCTTCTAGTTGCATCATCACCTGACCTAATTTCTAGACTTTATTTAACCTTTTAACTCCGAAGTGTTTATGTTCTTTGATTGACTGTAACTTTTCAGCCGTTAACATGATAATTCCAGTAGATTCTGAAGGAGAAAAGCCGCTTTGCTGCTGGAATTATCATGTTAATGGTTGAAAAGTTACAGTATGCAAAGGAGCTTTGCTTCCCTCCAGAAATACTTTAGAAAACTTCAAAGCATCCTCTTTTTTTTGAACATTTTCATTCAGAATCTCAAAAATTGATTTTAAGTTTTAATCAATTTTTATAGTGAGGGTCATTAAGCATACCATATTTTCCGGAGTATAGTTTTTTACATAGTTTAGCCAGGGGTGCGACTTATACTCAGAAGGGACTTATTTATGTTTTGTTATTTAGACTTAAATAAGCTCATATATTTGGTATTTTGCCAGTTAACACCAGTTGTCCTTTAGCGGTTGTTTCCTCTAACAATCACTAGAAGGCGCTGCACCTGAATATAAGTATCTGCTACTGACAGCAGCAGAAAAAGTGTTGTCCAAAACAAACATGGAAGAGAATCTGATTGTTTTCCTCCTAAACTTTGATATTTTTCTTATACGGATTAAAAGATTTATTTATTAGCTACTTTTCTCCCAAAAGTGCGACTTATATATGGCTTTTTTCTTCTTGATTTGACATTTCTTGCTCCTGCGACTTATACTCCGGTGCGACTTATACTCAGAAGCGACTTATTTATGTTTGTTATTTAGACTTAAATAAGCTCATATATTTGGTATTTTGCCAGTTAACACCAGTTGTCCTTTAGCGGTTGTATTCCTCTAACAATCACTAGAAGGCGCTGCACCTGAATATAAGTATCTGCTACTGACAGCAGCAGAAAAAGTGTTTTCCAAAACAAACATGGAAGAAAATCTGATTGTTTTCCTCCTAAACTTTGATATTTTTCTTATACGGATAAAAAGATTTATTTTAGCTACTTTTCTCCCTAAAGTGCGACTTATATATGGCTTTCTTCTTCTTGATTTGACATTTTTTGCTCCTGCGACTTATACTCCGGTGCGACTTATACTCCAGAAAGTACAGTAATCTTTTTGTTTAGCACATCAAAGTAGCCTCAGTGATGAAACGTTGTGGAAGAATCAAATGGAATCTGAATGCAGACCGAACGGAAACTCCGGCAGGTCGATGAAGCCCTGGCGATTGCAGTCGGGGGTGTGCATGGCCAGCGGCTGGCTCATGTAGTGGGCTTTAAGCCCCGCCTTCTCCACGCCCTCCTTCATCATCTTCACGGTCTTCACGCAGCTCTCCGGGTCAAATTGGCAGTTTACCCCCACGATATCTGCACCTGCAAGGACATCAAAAAGTCTTGGTCAGGGAGCGGCTCAAACCGGATCCAAGAGTCTCACATCCGATTTGTGCTTAAATGTGGTTTAGCGTGTGCGTGACAAGCGAATTGAGTGTAGTTCATAAAGATTTGACTGTGTAGATCAGGGATCTGGAACCTGCGGCCCCAGGGCCACATGTGGCTCTTTTATCTCTCCATCGTGGCTCTCTGGCTGAAGAGTAGCTACTATTTTAGCAACATGCTAATGTTTTTGGCTAATTTGTTTTCTAGTGGGGTTTTTAGGATAATCTAGAGTTTAGCTAATATTTTAGTAAAATGCTGATATTTTCAGCTATTTTTAAAAAATAATTTAGAATTTAGCTTCCTTTTTTTAGCAACATGCTAACGTTTTTGACTAAGTTTACTGAAGTTGGAGTTCAGTAGGGCTGCCACGATTAGTCGACTAATCGATGACTAATCGACTATTAAAATAGTCGACAACTAATTTCATAGTCGATTAGTCGTTACTTTATAATATATGGAGTCAGACTGTAGTAAAGTTGAAAGTTATAATGACATTCTGCTAGCTTTTTAGATTATTTTGGCATTTATTAAGGGTTTTCAGGCTATTTTGGAGTTTAGATAATATTTTAGCTTCATGATAGCTATTTTGGCTAATTTAGGCTTTTTCAGTTTTTTAGGCCAATTTGGAATTAAGATAATATTTCAGCTACATATTAGCTCTTTGGCTAATTTAGGATTTTTTCAGTTTTGTAGGCAAATTTGGAGTTTAGCTAATATTTAATTTACATGTTAGCTAGCTAATTCTAAATGTTTACAGTTTTTTAGGCTAATTTGAAGTTTTTCTATTATTCCAGCTACATGCTACCTATTTTGGCTAATTTGGAATTTTTACAGTTTTATAGGGCTAATTTGGAGTTTAGCCAATATTTCAGCTACATGTTAGCTATTTTGGCTAATTTGTAATTTTTACAGGTTTTTTTAGACTAATTTTGAGTTTAGCTAATATTTCAGCTACACGTTAGCTTGCTAATTGTAAATGTTTACAGTTCATTAGGCTAATTTGGAGTTTTGCTATTAATTCAGCTACATGCTAGCTATTTTAGCTAATTTGGGATTTTTTTTTACAGTTTTTTAGGCTAATTTGGAGTTTAGCTAATATTTCAGCTGCATGTTAGCTATTTTGGCTAATTTGGGATTTTTACAGTTTTTTAGGCTAATTTGGAGTTTTGCTATTTCTTCAGCTACATGCTAGCTATTTTGGCTAATTTGGAATTTTTACAGTTTTTTAGACTAATTTGGAGTTTAGCTAATACTTCAGCTATATGCTAGCGATTTTAGCTTATTTAGGATTTTTTTGTTTTAAAGCTAATCATATTTCAGATTTCCATGATCCGATTAGTCGACTAATCAGAAAAATTAATCGATGATTAGTCGACTATTAAAATAATCGTTTGTGGCAGCACTCGAGTTCAGCTAGTAATTAAGCAACAAGCCAGCTTTTTTTTTTTGGCAGATTTAGCCTCTAGTTTTTTTATGCTAATTTGGAGTTTAGCTAATATTTTAGCAATATGCTAACATTTTTAGCTAATTTGTCATTTACTGGAGGTTTTAGGCTAATTTTGAGTTTAGCTTTTATTTCAGCAACATGCTAAAATTTGTGGCTGATTTAATTTACAGAGAAATGTTATGCTAATTTGAAGTTCAGCTAGTAATTAAGCAACAAGCTAGCTTTTTTGCTACTAAAGTTAAAAACGTAAAAGAAAAGTTCTCTTTTTAAGAGATACTAGCTTATTTTTATATATATATATATTGGCTTTTGTTTGTGACAAAAGTACACATTTATATTTATTAAAAAAAAAAAACTAAAAGAAGGTTATGAATGAAAATCTAAATTTCTTAAAGGCTAACGTAAGTTTTGATCAGTAGAAAAAGAGGCCAAATGGCTCTTTTACTGTTAAAGATTGCCGACCTCTAGTGTAGTTAGTTTCAAGATGTTGTAATTTTAAATTGTGCATGTGTAAATTGTGTCTTTTTTTTTATTTTTGTACTTACAGTATGCACAAAATGTACTGTATAAAGTACAAATCATGAACTACGCACACACAAATCGAGGGATACTATATTCTCTCCGTAGAACATTTCAAATAATAAACGCTGAATCTTTCTATCTTTACTGGACTATAATCTGTTTTCAGCTTCCTTCAGTGAAAATCTCTTTTTCTTTGCTTGCAAACATGATTTAATTATTTCTGCTTTTTATTTTAGACTTTCACAGGTTGACGAGGTCGCTGCTATTTCAGATTTTACTCCCATATGAGTAATCTCGTAATAATTTAGAAAAAATCCTTCAAAATAACTAAAAATAACAGATTATTTGAGATGATTTTTTTTAGTTTAAACTACTATTTTAGGAAGGAAAGTTTTCCTTCCATGACGGGTTTTTATAACAAAGGGACATTTACTCTAAAATTTAAAATAAGTGAGTCTGAGTTTGTAACTTTTTAAAGTGTGTTTCGATGTTAGTTTTGATTTTTTGGTCAGTTTTTGTCCTGGTCTTTGCAGCATCGACCGCTCGTACCAGCCTTCACCAGCTTGACAGCGCAGTCTCCGGGGCTGACTCCGTTCAGGTCCCCCTCCGGTCCGATGCACAGAGTCGCGGCCACGGGCTTCCCGCTGGTCTTCAGGATTTGAACCGCCCACTCGGCCTCTTCCACGTGCTCAAAGTACTGCAAGAATTAAAAAAAAGGCTCGTTTGTGGTCGCGTTCAGCTACGGTATTATTGCTTTTTTTAACTCAGAAAGGAGAGGATCACGTCTGGTTGCCATGGCAACGGGATGCTTCTTTAAGGCACAGCTGGAAAATCAAAAAGATGCTATTTTTCAGATTGATGGGGGCTATTTTAATGTTCATTTTACAGCAGAACAATGTTAAAAGTGATTTTTTTTTTTGCAGCACAAAATAAATGGGTGGCAGAAGATAAACAAAAATTTCGCAACAAATATTGCATCTTCAGGTGCAACAAGAGATCAAAAATGTTTGATAGATCTTAAGTTTTTATTATTTCTTATTTCTAAAGATTGCTTTAATGCACGGAAAACCAACCTTATTCAGGCAAAGCCTATAACATTAAACAAAGTGATGCAGTTCCCCAAACGACCACTAGGGGTTGGTTTCTGGAGGAAGCAGTTTTGCTTTGACTTTCACATTAAAAGTTTACATATTTACAACAAAAAAATATGTATTTTTTGTTTTTCTTTTGGAAAAATTTCCATAACAGTTTTGAGTAACTTATATGAGCACCAAATAATTAGCATGTGGATTACTGTTAGCATGCTACAATGCTAGGCTACCAACCATCTACTGTAGTAAATGGAGACATTATTGCAGAAAAATGCAAACAAAAATGGATGAATTGAATTGCAAGAGAGTAAATCTGTAAAGATTCAAAGCTTTAAAGTCTTTTGATCTATTTTTAAAGCTTTTCCAGAGCGCTTTTATTTAAGATTATGCTTTTTTAGTCAAAATTTAAAAACCTGTTTTTGTCTGAATTGGAATTCTTCCCCACCCCTCCAATTGTTGGGGCATTTGGAGGGGTATGAGTGTCCAAAAAAGTTTTTTTAGGGGTAGAGCGTAGGGACTTTTTACCCTGTAGCTCCTGATACATAATGATTTGGAAAAATAATAACTCAGAAATTCAATTTTAAGCTTAATTGTCTTGATTTCCGTCCTCCATCATCATAAAAATGTCTCAAAAACTTTTAAAAACACATTTTTTTTGTCTTTTTCAGTTGCACTGAAAAACATGTAATATCATCTCAACAAACTGTGGTTTCTCTGTTCACGAGTGACGCTCGTTTATCTTTTCCTGCAGATTTCCTGAGAGCCTCACAGTTGAAAGATTCTCCTGTAACTCGGCTGAAAGCTCCAGTTCGGATGCATCAATCTGCAGAAAGTTTGATGACATTTCACGCCAAATCCCATCAAGTAAAAATAACTCACTCCTAATGGAATCTTTGAGTTAGAGCTGGTTCAAAAATTGAAATGATTCACTGAAATCTGAATCACACGACTCCATTAAATCTAATCTAATGATTCATGTTTACCTGAAAAACTGACTAGACATGAGAGGAACTGGAGGCGGGTCAGTTCAGGTGGATTAGCTTTAATCTGATCTCGTTTAGGACAGAACTGACTGATACTTCTTGATTAAACTTCTGTAGATGTTCTGAATTCCCTATAAAAAACTGGACTAGAATTAATTTCGTAATTGAATCAAACCTAATGAAGGACCACAGGCTGCTTTGTGTGTTAAGTTCACTGACTTCACTTCTACTATTTAGTTTGGCAAATACAGAATCAAACAGGAGCCAAACACACATTGACCTCACTTTAACAAAAACACACAACTTGTTTCTTTTCTTTACTTTAATGATACTTTAGTTCTTTTTTAATTCAAAAACATGTGAATTATTTCTTATTTTCTGAATAAGAAACACGTTTGAGTGCAAACAAAGCCATACATCCGCCTGCGGATCAGGATTTACCTGCAGATAATCCCACATTTCACCCAATATTCAATAAGTCTACCTTTAGAAACACAATTTAGAGGAAAAACAGTAACTAAAAACGTTTTTTTTGCTCCTGAGGAAGAAATACAGTAAAAAGCTATTTTAAGCCTAATTTTACAGTCTGTCTTCCATCATCAGGAAAATGCAACAAGAACATGTTAAAAACACAAATTTCATTATCAAATTGAGACAAAAAAAAAATAATTTAAAGCAATTTTGAGATAATAATTTGGTTTTTTACTGTTAATTCTTCATGTTTTCTTATTTTCATTTATTTTGGCAATGAAATTGTTTGGCTATTGTATACCTATATATGAAGATTTACTAAGAAACTAAGAATGCATATATAGTTTATATTTTTAATGTTTGCAAAATAAACTTTTCAAATCCATACATTGTTTACAGGTTAAAATTAGGTCAATGCTCTCCTCTTTGCTCAGTGTTTTACCCTCGGGTCAAGGCTGAACTTTAATACTGTGTTTGGATCAAATGTGACCTGTTGGATCCATGTTCTACTCTTAAATAAGTGTTCTACCTTTAGATTGTGTTTGGGTCAAAACTGACCCGTTGGATCAGTGCCCTGCCCTTGAGTCATTACTAGTCCTTTATATTGTGACTGGGTCAAAACTGACCCATTGGATCAAAGCTCTACTCTTGGGTCAATGTTCTACTGTTAAATTGTGTTCTGGTCAGAACTGATCCATTAGATCAGTGCCCTGCCCTTGTGTCAATGCTCTACCTTTATACTGTGTATGGGTCAAAATGGACCCATTAGGTCAATGCTCTACTCCTGAGTTAATGCTATACCCTTACATTGTATTTGGGTCAAAATTGACCCATTGGATCCATGTTCTACCCTTAAATAAGTGTTCTACCTTAAGATTGCGTTTGGGTCAAAACTGACCCGTTGGATCAGTGTCCTGCCCTTGAGTCATTACTAGTCCTTTATACTGTGTATGGGTCAAAACTGACCCATTGGGTCATTGCTCTACTCCTGGGTTAATGCTATACCCTTACATTGTATTTGGGTCAAAATTGACCCGTTGGATCCATGTTCTACCCTTAAATAAGTGTTCTACCTTTAGATTGTGTTTGGGTCAAAACTGACCCGTTGGATCAGTGTCCTGCCCTTGAGTCATTACTAGTCCTTTATACTGTGTATGGGTCAAAACTGACCCATTGGGTCATTGCTCTACTCCTGGGTTAATTTCATACCCTTACATTGTATTTGGGTCAAAATTGACCCGTTGGATCCATGTTCTACCCTTAAATAAGTGCTCTACCTTTATATTGTGTCTGGGTCAAAACTGACCCATTGGGTCATTGCTCTACTCTTGGGTTAATACTATACCCTTACATTGTATTCGGGTCAAAATTGACCCGTTGGATCCATGCCCTACTCTTGGATCAATTCTCTACCTTTATATTGTGTCCGGGTCAAAGTTGACCCGTTGGGTCAATGCCTTACCCTTGAATCAACGCTTTACCCTTATATTGTGTTGGGGTCAAAATTGACCCATTGGGTCAGTGCTCTATCCTTGTTTCAATGCTTTATGGGTTGAAACTGACCCAACAGGTGCATTTTGACCCAAACACAACACAAACACAACACATTTGTCAATCGCAGCGTTTTATTGTGAAAAACTGGTTATATTTTGCGGAACGCTCGCGGCTCGCGCACAAAATAGGTCAGACGCAGAAACGATCCGCTGCACTGCGCGGGCCCTCCGCGCCGCTCCGCGCCTGGTGTGAACGACGCCTGGATAACAAGGGTGCGGCGCTTTCGCGTCCAGTGTAAATGGGGCGTAAGGGTTTAAAAACCTGCAGATTTTGTCAAGATTCTGTGATTTAGCTTCCCTGAAAGTTTTAAAAGTGAAAAGTGTTTTCAGTTTGACTGTGAACTCGTCTCAGGTGAGTTTACCTCTGCGATCAGGAAGTCCACGTCCTTGTTGATGAAGACGTCGATCTGCTTCTTGAAGATGGCCTTCACGGCATCCTCGCTCTCACAGCTCATGTAGGACGGGGTCTGGGAGACCCCCCCTGCCACCAGAGCATCCCCCTCGTTGGCCACCTCCCGGGCCAGGTCACAGGCGGCCTCGTTGATCTGCTGACCCTGAAACGGAGAACGGGGTTGGAGGCTGTGCGGGGCGTGCGTGAGGTGCGGCGCGCGCGCGCTCGCTCGCTCACGGTGAAGCGCTGCGTGTTGCCTCTGTTCTCCAGCTTGTCGTCGCTGGCGTAGAAGGTGAACGTCTGCATGACCGTGGAGCCCGCGCGCAGGAACTCCCGGTGCAGCTGGCGCACTGCAACGACAGGTGAGAACGAGGAGGATGAGGCGCGCGCGCTCCATCCCGCACCACTCCGCGTGAGGAGCGCGCGTACCCGCCTCGGGGTGCTCGGCGGCTGCCTCGGGGGTCCACGGTCCCGCCTTCACGTAACCCCTCTTCTCCAGCGCGACCACGAAGCCCCCGTCCCCGATGATGACCTCTCCCGCCTCCAGGCGCTCCAGAATGTTCTGCAAACAGGAGAAACGCCGGAGCGTCACCACTTTACGCACACCGGGAACGAGAGGAGCGCGCGCTGCACCCGCACCTTCTTGGTTCCGGATGGTGCCATGACTCCCGCTGCAGATCTCTCAGATCCAAAAGTTCCTCTGAAAGGATCCTTGAAGGCGCTCGTGCAGCTTTTATAGAGCAGAGGAGGAGTGATGTCATTTCTGCATTTAAAGCGTCTTCCTCCCTCTGATGATGATGATGAGGATGAGGAAGACTCCAGGGGCGGATCCGGGACGAGTCTTCCAGGGGGGGGCAGATGGCACAGACAATCCTTCACATTTCTAAAACAATGTTAGGCTGAATGAAATTAGAAATATTAAACATTAAAATAAACACATTTGTTTTATGTCTTCTTTGTGTCTGTTTTCGATTACCTTTACGTTTTGTATCTGTAAGTGATAATTTAATTAAGCTGAAATTTAACTCAAAAATCTTCAATAAACGCAGTAAAAAGAATGAAAAAGTTTTATAAAATGGACATAGATGACCCAGATTTTCATCTACACTGTAAAAAATCTACCGCTCAAAAAAATTGGGATTACTAACATTTTCATTGTTAAATACTCAGATGTAATAGACAATTCATATTGTAATTTCCTTTTTAACATTTTGCTGGAATATGATTATAAATGTGTGATTATAAATAGGATTTATCCCTAAAAATGCATCAAAAAATGAATCAGCTCTGATCATTTTTACTTAAAAATATATATGAAATCTAGTTTGTGTGGCGGATTTAACAGAAAAAATAGATGTAAAAGTATATTTTTTACATTTTTAACAGTTTATTTGTTTCACCATCATAAATATATGCTTTCATTATGAAATTATCAAGCATTTTCTAACATATGATATATATAAACTCTCTTTTTCCTTAAGGTTTATAAGTGCAACAATCTTTAATTTTTTTCAGTCATTTACAGCTAAATTATTTGAAACAAAAAATTTTAAGGCACAATAGTTTTTTAAAAAAACACCCATCAATAAAACACAATGACCTCTACTTTTCAGTGCAGTAAAACTGCAGTTTATATCCCAGAGATGTAAAGCAAAGACGTATTTTTTACTGTCAACAGTTTGGTTTGAGTTTCACACAATTACATTTGGGAACACTGTGAAAAAAATCCATTGTTAATTTGTTAAAATATATTGTAAATTTTATGTAAAACTGTTATCTTTGGTTTCTATAAAATCTATTTTTTCAGAATTTGTTGAGTTTAAAAATAAACACAATAAATCCTTGGAAAAAATATAATGTTGTTCTTGTTTAAAGGGCAGACGGGTTGTACATCTTTCTACTTCATCTTAGCAATAAACACAGTACATTTGCATATCTATTTTGCCCTTTGTGCACATTATCTAATCGAAGAATGTGTCAATCTTAATGGCTAACTAGAATCATGTGAAACCTTCTCTGTCGAGCACAAAGGACTGTAAACAGTAGCTTAGCATCAACATTTTTGTCATTGTGCTTTGAGGAAACCGGCTTCTTTACAGTTATAAACAATTCTACATGAAGAAAACATGGGAAATGCATAGAGAATATGGGTAGAAGTACGTGAAGAATACATGAAAGTAGTTGAAAAATACATGAAAAGTACTTGAAGAATATGGGAAAAGTATTTATAGAATACATGAAAAGTACATGGAGAAATTGAGAAAAGTACAAGAAGAATATATGAAAGTAGTTGAAGAATATGGGAAAAGTACTTGAAGAATACATGAAAAGTACTTGAAGAATAAATGAAAAATACGTGGGGAATACGGGAAAAGTACATGAAGAATACATGAAAATACTTGAAAAATATGGGAAAGGTACTTATAGAATACAAGAAAAGTACATGGAGAAAGTAGGAAAAGTACGTGAGGAAGACATGAAAGTAATTGAAGAATACATGAAAAGTACTTGAAGAATATGGGAAAAGTATTTCTAGAATACATGAAAATACATGGAGAAATTGAGAAAAGTACAAGAAGAATACATGAAAGTAGTTGAAGAATATGGGAAAAGTACTTGAAGAATACATGAAAAGTACTTGAAGAATAAATGAAAAATACATGGGGAATACGGGAAAAGTACATGAAGAATACATGAAAAGTACTTGAAAAATATGGGAAAAGTACTTATAGAATACATGAAAAGTACATGGAGAAAGCAGGAAAAGTACGTGAGGAATACATGAAAGTACTTGAAGAATATGGGAAAAGTACTTAAAGAATATGGGAAAAGTACTTGAAGAATACATGAAAAGTACATGAAGATATCTGAAAAGTATGTAGAGAATATATGAAAAGTATATGAATAATACATGAAAAGTACATCAAGAATATAGGAATAGCACTTATAGAATACATGAAAAGTACTTTAAGAATACATGGAAAAGTACTCAAAAAATATGGGAATAGTCCTTGAAGAATACATGAAAAGTACATGGAGAATATGGGTAAAGTTGGGAAGAATAAATGAAAAGTAATTGAAGAATGCATGAAAAGTACAGGAAGACTGTATAAAAAGTACTTGAAGAATATGGGAAAAGTTCTTCAGGAATATATGAAAAGTATATGAAGAATATGTGAAAAGTACTTGGAGAATACATGAAAAGTACTTTAAGAATACATGAAAAGTACTTAAAAAATATGGAAAAAGTACTTGAAGAATACATGAAAAGTACATGAAGAATATGTGAAAAGTACTTGGAGAATACATGAAAAGTACTTTAAGAATACATGAAAAGTACTTAAAAATATGGAAAAAGTACTTGAAGACTACATGAAAAGTACATGAAGAATATGTGAAAAGTACATGGAGAACATGTGAAAAATATTTAAAAAAATACATGAAAAGTACATGAAGATATGTGAAAAGTACGTGAAGAATATGTCAAAGTACATGAAAAATACATGAAATTACATAAAGAAAGTGTTAAAAGTACATATAGAATACAAGAAAAGTACATGAGGAATACACACAAAGTACATGAAGGTTTACCTCTAAAGCACATAATAAATATGCTCAAAGTACATGGAGATTATAAAAAAAGTACATGGAGAGTTAGTATGAAATACACAAATTTGCTCAAAGAGGAGACAGAAAAACGTGTTTGTTTGTTTTTTGTTTGTTTGTTTTTTCTTTAGCCTGTATGGTATTCAATAATGTAGCTTGCATGAAAACATCCAACTTATATTCTTAAGTACTGTTACTTTTTCTATGAATGCTAAATCAAATGTATTTTCTTTAAGTGTCTTAACTTCTCAACCGTTATGTTGGGGTCAATAATATGCAGATGATAAGCTATTAAATTTGACCAAATTCTCTGTGCAAACATTTAAAGTAAGGCCTATTTTTTTTTTAACTGTGTAATTAAATATCTGTAGGATCTAAAGTGTGTTGTTGAAAGCAGATGGTTTAAAAATATGATTTTTTCTGTGCTTTTTTTTTAAAATTTAAGTCTGAATTTGAAACAACGTCAAACAGACACGTTGCTCTTTCTCACCTGTCCTCTTATTGTCCTCATTAAACCTTTTACCTGTAAAATCTTTACGTCACGACCTCTAATGTGAGGGAAGCATCTCAACACACGTGGGAAAAAATAAAACACATTTTTCATAGTTACTGTTTCTGAATTTGGGATTATAATACAGGGATACAGAATAATTCTTAAAAATAATTCTTAAAAAATTAGTCAGTGAATTAAAATAAGTATTCAGATGTGCAGTCATATTTAAACTTTATTAGTTATCATAAAAAAATATCAATATTTTTATTGTAAAGACAAAATTAAAGAAATCTAAACTTTTAAAAGTAGAATTAATACTTTTGATTTGGTGTTTTTAACTGCCACAGATGGTTAATATGTAAAATGTTGGCACTTCCAGCTTTTAAATAAAGTTTTATTAAAAATAAAAGTGTCACAATCTCACAGCCTGATCTGAACATTTGAATTATTTTAATTTTAAATTTGAATCATCTGCGCGTTGAAGTTTTACAGTGTACTTTCCTCAATCTGCTCTGCACAAATAAAAACTGCAGGACTGTTTCCCGCCAAACTAAATTAACTGTTTAAAACACAGAAATCCCAAAGTCTGAGTTTGATATGTAAACATCTAAAAGGACCTATTTTTGGACTCACACCCCCACCCCCTAGTGTAAATGAGTAATCCGCAGATTAAAGTCCAAATTGTGCGGTTTTACCGTACAATTAGTAAAAATGATCATTTTTTTTTGTGTTTGTGTGATATTTTCCTCACTTTCTTCACACAAACACAAACATTTGGTGCACAGAAACGTCTCACCTCCTCACAGTAAAGGTTACATAAAGCGGTTATCAGAATAAACATCCAGTTTAAACCTGCGGCAGCTGTTCTAGAGCGGTTAAAGGCTAACCGGCTGCTAGGATCAAGGATAAGTCAGAGGTAAACACTTCTGTTTACTAATATTACATAACCTCATTCAGACTCAGAAACCACTGCGGCTTCTGTTTTCAGTTATTGACACATAACTTTATTTATTGAAATCTATTCCTACTTTAGCATCTGAATGGTCAAAACTGTTAAAAAAGCTTAATGATTAATATTTCACACAGGAAACAAACATTAAAAAGCACGTAAACAAATATTTTTAATCTTAACGGGATTTCTCTGCTTAAATAAAGGTACATAAAATAACATAAGTACAGGCTAATCAAAGGCTAAAATGACAGTAAACATTAGTTCAGGATGAAAGATGAGAGAAATATTCATCAAATGTTTTTACCAATTTCGAATATTTTCATATTGTATTTATAATGTGATTATTGCTATTTGATGCAATAAAAATGCAAAACTAAACATGTAATCAAAAAATGTAAACTAGTCGATTTTCTTTCCTTGGTATTTTCTCTGAAACAACATTTTCCCGCGACACTTCGCCCCCTGCTGGCTTCTAGATGTATTGCAGATTTAAAATTATTATTTTATTTGTGTATTTTTTTACTACATGTAGTCAGATTTTAATTATTTTAAGTTTTCCAGCTAAAAATCTGATACAAAAAACCCTTAGTCATTTTTTTAACTGGAAAATCTAAAAATTATTGTTTCCAGTAAGTCAAAATTCACATATTAGATTTATTTATTTATTTTTTTTCTTGAAGTAGTCAAATAGAGGCTCACAGGAGTTTTATTTTTTTATTTTTTTTTTTTTTTAGCTGAGATTGATTTATTTCAGTTTATATTTCAATTTGGAGATCCTACTTTGAACAAAAACCCAATCAAAAATCCCGCCAAAATTTTGTCTAAAAATACTACTTGCAACCAAAACTTTAAAAAACATTTTTATTAAATTTAAAAGTTCTGTGTTTATGTACCAAAATACACCAAAATACACGACTGACCTCCTGACCCAGTATGTACCAGCCAGACCTCTCCGCTCATCAGGATCCGGTCTTTTATCAGTTCCTAGAGTCAGAACTAAACATGGAGAAGCTGCATTCAGCTTCTATGCACCACAGATCTGGAACAGACTTCCAGAAAACCTTAGATCTGCTGAAACACTCAGTGTATTTAAATCCAGGTTAAAGACTCACCTGTTCTCAGTTGCATTTGATTAATATGTATTCAAAAGTTTACGTCCGCACTTTTTATCTATGCTTGTTTTAAATTAAAATCTTTTTACTTTCTTTTAATTTTATTTTAATGATTTGAATAATGAATGACATTTTTACTATTTCTTTTGATTGTTTCTTTTAATGTTTTATGTAAAGCACTTTGAATTGTCTCTGTACATGAAATGTGCTATACAAATAAACTTGCCTTGCCTATGTATTTAGCTTATAGAAAATATAACATTTAAGGATCTTGATTATTTTTATTTCTAGATCAACAGGAAATTAACTACAAATTAAAAGACATTTTGTAGGTTTTGCATAATAAGGTCTCTAAAATACATTTTGAAGAGTTTTTTTAATAATAAAAATCATAAAAAATTTTAAAAGCAGAAAATTTAAACAAACTAATTTAAGTTTATTAATTATTAAATAATATGGATTATTAAAATGTCATTCATTTTTGCTTAAAATATTTTTTATTCTACACCTTTTTAGAATTTAAAATGATCATTATAAATAGCGGCTGTAGTTATGTGACCCACATGTGGAGCCTCGGCCCACAGAGGGTTAACTTGAAGTCTGGGGGGGTAAAGTTTCTCCTCGGTCGTCGATCTGTGGGCGTGTCCGCGCGCTCGCTACTGCAAATACTGCGCATGCAGCTGCAGACAGCGGGTCGGGGGCGCAGACGGAGGGGCTCCGGCGATGCTTTAGGCAGCTCGAGAACCTTCCTGCTCCTCAGTCATGTCGCGGATGGTGAAGCTCGGAGGCCTCCTGGCTGCAGGTCGAGGAGCGGCCCGCTGGATCCCCGTCAGGTCGGTCAGCTGCGGCTCCAGGAAGCGCGCGCAGGACATGTGAGGCTGTTTCCCCCCAAACTGTCTAAAAATCCTGCAGGAGATGATTAAACACATAAACGCAGAGTTCCAAAAGTTCACGCAGCTGTAACCCTTCCCTCCCCTCAGGGAGACCTTCTCCTCTTTAGGAAAAAGATGGAAGGACACCGCAGACACCGTCATCATCGGTGGGGGCTGCGTGGGGGTCAGCCTGGCTTATCACCTGGCCAAAAGCGGGCTGAAGGATGTGGTGCTGCTGGAGAAGTCTGAGCTGACGGCTGGATCCACCTGGCACGCTGTAGGTGCAGCTTTCCTCCTCAGGTTCATGATCCTCAGAGCTGCAGGAACCTCACAGGACCGGAAGCTCTGGAATATGGTTAACACTTGAACAAAACATGCTTCTCAAACGTTAAATATAAACACAAAATGTATGAAAACTTCTAAAAATACATGTGACACTAAAACTAGCAGTAAAACCAGGAAAAATGTTTTTAAAACCAACATGACAAAAATATTAGTCATAAAAAGGGAAACAATCTGCATTTTAAATCCGTATAAACACCTATAATATGCATTAAAACAGATTTAATTATTTTATTTGGTAAAAAATATATTTTCCTGAATTTTCCCTTCAAGGGTCGCCACAGCCAATCAGCTTCTTCCTGTCTTCATCATCCTCTACTCTAACACCAGCCACCTTCACGTCTTCATTCACTGCATCCAGAAACCTCCTCTTTGGTCTTCCTCTAAACCTCTTGCCTGGTAGCTCTAGACCAGGGGTGGGCAATTGTTTTGACTCGTGGGCCACAAAGGGTAAACCTATTTGGCATAAGCGGACAAGTTTCCTTGAGATTTAATCAACCTCATAAACCAAAAAATAATATGGATTTAGAGAAAAACATGCTTTAATTTGGATTCAAATTCACATCTATTAATTTAAAAACAGAAAATTTGGGAGTTTTAATTTCTAAATTTTGATTTTTGTTCTCTTTTGGGTGATCCAATGGGTTGATGTTCTTCAGAGGAAAATGTGAACTCAAAGAAATGCTGCATTTATGTGGTGTAGGAATAATCCGAAAGATCACCATCTGACTCAGAAAGGAACACACACGAACGTCAGAGAAACAACACCATTCATGAGAAGAAACCAGAAATACAATGAAAATAAAACAATAAGTAGGATTTTTGATTCAATGTATTTTAATTTGGAGGGCCACATTAAGTAGCTTAAGGGGCCGCATGTGGCCCCCGGGCCGTAGTTTGCCCACCCCTGCTCTAGACTCATCCTTCTACCAATATACCTGTACATCTGTTAAATGTACACTGAAGTATTTTCCACCAAAATATATTTCCGTAATATGGCGCTCCTAAAATGACAACAAAGTACAAAAAAAAGTATTGGTTTCTCTTGCGCACCACCAGATAGTAAGTGGTATGCTCTAAATAGTAAGTGGTGCACACCAGATAGTAAGTGGTATGCATTGAATAGTAAGTAGTGCACACCAGATAGTAAGTGGTATACTCTAAATAGTAAGTGGTGCACACCAGATAGTAAGCGGTATGCCCTAAATAGTAAGTAGTGCACACCAGATAGTAAGTGGTATACTCTAAATAGTAAGTGGTGCACACCAGATAGTAAGCGGTATGCATTGAATAGTAAGTAGTGTACACCAGATAGTAAGTGGTATACTCTAAATAGTAAGTGGTGCACACCAGATAGTAAGCGGTATGCCCTAAATAGTAAGTAGTGCACACCAGATAGTAAGTGGTATGCTCTAAATAGTAAGTAGTGCACACCAGATAGTAAGTGGTATGCACTAAATAGTAAGTAGTGCACACCAGATAGTAAGCGGTATGCTCTAAATAGTAAGTAGTGCACACCAGATAGTAAGTGGTATACTCTAAATAGTAAGTAGTGCACACCAGATAGTAAGCGGTATGCTCTAAATAGTAAGTAGTGCACACCAGATAGTAAGCGGTATGCCCTAAATAGTAAGTAGTGCACACCAGATAGTAAGTGGTATACTCTAAATAGTAAGTGGTGCACACCAGATAGTAAGCGGTATGCATTGAATAGTAAGTAGTGCACACCAGATAGTAAGTGGTATACTCTAAATAGTAAGTGGTGCACACCAGATAGTAAGCGGTATGCCCTAAATAGTAAGTAGTGCACACCAGATAGTAAGTGGTATACTCTAAATAGTAAGTGGTGCACACCAGATAGTAAGCGGTATGCATTGAATAGTAAGTAGTGCACACCAGATAGTAAGTGGTATACTCTAAATCAGGGGTATTCAACTCCAGGCCTCGAGGGCCGCATTCCTGCAGGTTTTCCAACATACCCGGATCTGGCATGCTCCAATTGGTTGGACACACCTGAACCAGGTAATCAGTCATGAGTAGAGTTTGGATATCTGGAAATTATGCAGACACTGTGGCCCTCGAGGCCTGGAGTTGAATACCCCTGCTCTAAATAGTAAGTGGTGCACACCAGATAGTAAGCGGTATGCCCTAAATAGTAAGTAGTGCACACCAGATAGTAAGTGGTATACTCTAAATAGTAAGTGGTGCACACCAGATAGTAAGTGGTATGCACTAAATAGTAAGTAGTGCACACCAGATAGTAAGCGGTATGCTCTAAATAGTAAGTAGTGCACACCAGATAGTAAGCGGTATGCCCTAAATAGTAAGTAGTGCACACCAGATAGTAAGTGGTATACTCTAAATAGTAAGTGGTGCACACCAGATAGTAAGTGGTATGCACTAAATAGTAAGTAGTGCACACCAGATAGTAAGCGGTATGCCCTAAATAGTAAGTAGTGCACACCAGATAGTAAGCGGTATGCCCTAAATAGTAAGTAGTGCACACCAGATAGTAAGTGATATACTCTAAATAGTAAGTGGTGCACACCAGATAGTAAGCGGTATGCCCTAAATAGTAAGTAGTGCACACCAGATAGTAAGTGGTATACTCTAAATAGTAAGTGGTGCACACCAGATAGTAAGCGGTATACTCTAAATAGTAAGTGGTGCACACCAAATAGTAAGTGGTATGCACTAAATAGTAAGTAATATTAGTAACAGTAATATAATTGTTTGCCTGAATCATTTTCAAAAGTAAGAAGTCGAAGAAGAGGCAGAGAACGCAACCTGGATCCCTACTGGCTGATTAAACCGGACAGGTGTCCATTATTTTCCCACAGTACAAACATTGATGGTCCTTTATGCATTTTGGCTAAAATTAACAACATTTAGAATTTTTCTTAAGATACAAGATTCAAGATCAACTTTATTTATCCCCGCAGAGAAATTCAGTTGAAGAAGCAGCAATTAATAATAAATAATGAAAAGCACAAAAGATAATTAAACTGCTAAATGATCAGTAAATTAAATGATCAATAAAACGTAACAATCTTATAAACATATGTACTCATAGCTGCAGAGATAAATATATACAAATGTACACACATAGCAGAAGAAGAAAGACTATATACACACATGTACAAAGATGTAACAAAAAAAACAGAGTTAAAAGATCTTAGAAAAAGCACCGAGGTGTTTTCCTTTCACCTGTCAGTCACAGACGAGTTACATGGCCTGATGGCAGATGGTAGGAATAACTTCCTGTACCGCTCCTTAGAGGAGTCTGCTCCTGAAGCTGCTTTTCACAGAGAGGGTGGGAGGGTTTGTCCATGATGTTCAGCATTTCAACCAACATTCTGTCTCTGGCCACTTCCTCTAAGCTGGCTAGCTTGAAACCAACAACAGAACCAGCCTTTTTAATAAGTCTGTCCAGTCTGTTGGCGTCCTTTGCTTTATTTTATGACAAATTAAAAGTGAATAGAAAAGGGAAAAAGCAAACAAAATGGAAAATTTTAGTTTTTAATCTCTATTCATTTGTAATTTTATGTTTATCCTTATCAGCTTTCATATGATTTCCGAAGAAAAAGAGTAAATTCAGCACAAAAATGACAATAAATGGAAATTCTCAACGTTAGTTTTGAGTTGCTTCTTAAGAAGTTTATCTATGGCATTCTAAAGCTGTTTTCTGGTTATGAAACTCAAACTTTCTCAAAAAAAAAACCTTCTACAACAATATTGGTCAGCCACAGGATAAATTATGAATGGAAACTATTTGAACTCCATATTTAATCCACATATTCACTTAAAGGGAAGATGCCCTTTATTTATAAACGCTTCAATGCAGAAAATAAGTTTGAATATTTGAATCTTATAAACTCAGATGACCATTAATCTGGATTCAAATAAATTCACATCTGGATATAACCTTTCCCAAAGTCTAGACGCCACTTAAACTGTCACTGTGAGCTATTAGCCTTTAAAGCCTCCTGCTAGCTTACAGCCCCTCACAACCCCAACATAACAAAAAAGTGTTAGTCGACGACTAATTTAATAGTTGATTAGACGTTACTTTATTATCTGGAGTCAGAGTGTTGTAAAGTTGAAAGTTATATTGTCTTTATGCTAACTTTTTGTAATATTTTGGCATTTACTACAAATTTTTTAGACTATTTTGTAGTTTAGTTAATATGTCAGCAGCATGCTAGCTATTTTGGCTAATTTACAGTTTTTTTGTTTTTTAGACCCTTTTGGATTTTAGCTAATATACCATCTCCATTCTTCCTATTTTGGCTTATTTAGGCTTTTTTCAGCTATCTAGGCTAATTGGGCATTTAGCTAATATTTTAACTGGCTATCAGCTTTAGCGTTTTCAGCTATCAGCTTCAGCGTTTTTAGCTATTAGTTTAATCGATTTCAGCTTCAGCGTATTTAGCTATCAATTTCAGCATCTTCAGCTATCAGCACAAACATCTTCAGCGGCCAAATTCAGCTTACAGCATTCACACTAGCACTATTGTAGGTAATGTTTTTAGTTAGCTTAAAGGCTAACGATGGTTAAGATGTGTGCTTTACATCCTGTTTGCGCATGACCCGATTAGTCGACTAATCAGAAAAAATTATCGGTGATTAATCGACTATTAAAATAATCGTCTATTGCCTACAAGTGGATAATTTAGAACTGTAGCAGAGAAAGGAGACTTTGGTCCCGCCCATAGCAATCACTGTGACATAAACTCAACTTTTTCAAGCACAGGTTTTCATCTACCCTTGATTAATTCCGATTTGAGTAAAGAAATACCTAGAAAAACAGTTTTAATCTTAAATTTTTCTATAAATGTGATAAAAATTATGCTACAATAATATGTCAAAAACACAATTTTTATGGGAATGGGTCTTTAATTAGTTATTTTTAACTCTTTAACGTGATAAAATAATATATATTCTTTTAAATAAAATATTGGACATTTTTGATCCTTTTTATTTAGCCTGTTTTATATTTAATTATATATTAATTAATTATATATGATTAAATTATATTATATTAAATTATATTATATTATATTAAATAACTACTTGCACTCCATGTATTTTTTATAGAGGTATTTCTATTTTGGTTTAATTTGTTCACAGTCCATTTGATTAATTTCAGTAACTTTCATTCTTTTATTTACTTTATTTGGAAATGCTGGCATAACAATTATTGTGTTTAGTGAACATCTCCAGTGCCTCTTTAATACACATTGTTTTAACATTTTTATAATTCTGCTCAAATTCAACAAAATGGATGTTGGTGCAAATAAAGATCTTCCCACAATCCTCTGCTTCTATTACAGGCGGGTCTGACAACGTATTACCATCCGGGCATCAACCTCAAGAAAGTCCACTATGACAGTATCAAGCTGTACGAGACCCTGGAGGAGGAAACTGGACAGGTCAGTCAACGTTTTCGTCTTCGTTTGAGAAGTGTTCGCGTTAAACGTTTTGTTCGCGTCGTCTTCAGGCCGTAGGTTTCCACCAGCCCGGCAGCGTCCGCATCGCTTCGACTGCAGCTCGAGTGGATGAGATGAGGTACCAGATGACTCGCACGCACTGGCATGTGACGCCCCAATACTTCATAACTCCGGAGAAGGTCCAGGAACTTTTCCCTCTGCTGAACATGGACAAGGTTTGTTTGAAACGATGCTCGAATTTTATCTTTCTGTTGACTTATTTTGGCTAGAAGCTAATCTGCGGTCCCGATCGCTGTGTTTGATTTAGGGCTGCCACAAACGATTATTTTAATAGTCGACTAATCATCGATTAATTTTTCCGATTAGTCGACTAATCGGATCATGGACAAAGTGGATGTAAAGAAAATCTGAAATATGATTAGCTTTAAAACAAAAAATCCTAAATAAGCTAAAATCGCTAGCATATAGCTGAAATATTAGCTAAACTCCAAATTAGTCTAAAAAACTGTAAAAATTCCAAATTAGCCAAAATAGCCAGCATGTAGCTGAAGACATAGCAAAACTCCAAATTAGCCTAAAAAACTGTAAACATTTAGAATTAGCTAGCTAACATGTAAATGAAATATTAGCTAAACTCCAAATTAGTCTAAAAAACTGTAAAAATTCCAAATTAGCCAAAATAGCTAACATATAGCTGAAATATTAGCTAAACTCCAAATTAGCCTAAAAAACTGTAAAAAAAAATCCCAAATTAGCTAAAATAGCTAACATATAGCTGAAATATTAGCTAAACTCCAAATTAGCCTAAAAAACTGTAAAAAAAATCCCAAATTAGCTAAAATAGCTAACATATAGCTGAAATATTAGCTAAACTCCAAATTAGCCCTAAAAAACTGTAAAAATTCCAAATTAGCCAAAATAGGTAGCATGTAGCTGGAATAATAGAAAAACTCCAAATTAGCCTAAAAAACTGTAAACATTTAGAATTAGCTAGCCAACATGTAAATGAAATATTAGCTAAACTCCAAATTTGCCTACAAAACTGAAAACATCCTAAATTAGCCAAAAGAGCTAATATGTATCTAAAATATTATCTTAATTCCAAATTAGCCTAAAAAACTGAAAAAGCCTAAATTAGCCAAAATAGCTAGCATGAAGCTAAAATTTTGCTAAACTCCAAAATAGCCTGAAAACCCTTAATAAATGCCAAAATAGTCTAAAAAGCTAGCAGAATGTCATTATAACTTTCAACTTTACTACAGCCTGACTCCATATATTATAAAGTAACGACTAATCGACTATTAAATTAGTTGTCGACCATTTTAATAGTCGATTAGTCAGTGATTAGTCGACTAATCGTGGCATCCCTAGTTTGATTGGCTAAATCCTTCATGTCTTCAGGTGTTGGCCGGGCTGTACACCCCTGGAGACGGTCACATTGACCCGTACTCTCTGACCATGGCTCTGGCGGCGGGAGCTCGCATGTACGGCGCCCAGATCTACAACCCCGCTCCGGTGAGCGCTCTCACTCCGAGATCTGACGGCAAATGGGACGTCCAGACTCCTCACGGCACCATTCGGGCTAACCGCATCGTCAACACGGCAGGTTTGTGTTCGGGGCGTCCTGTGGCGCGACTAAAGGGTGAAGAAGAAAGGACAAGAACCTCAGAGGTGGACGTTGATGGGTGTGAAAGCTCATCTGAACTCTGGCGGGATTCAGTCTGACTGCTGTTCTCAGACAAATCAGCAGTCAAGAACCAATGGTGGGCAGCACGGTGGTGTAGTGGTTAGCATCCTCTCCTCACTAGGGCTGCCACAAACGATTATTTTAATAGTCGACTAATCACCGATTATTTTTTCCGATTAGTCGACTAATCTGTTCATGGCCAAAGTGGATGTAAAGATGCTGAAGTTGATAACCAGCTAAAATACTAGTTAAATGCCAAATTTACCAAAAAATAAAAAGAGCCAAAGTTAGCCTAAATAGCTAGCATGCTGCTGAAATATTAGCTAAATTCCAAATTAGCCTTAAAAAAAACGGAAAAATCCTATATTAGCCAAAACAGCTAGCACATAGCTGAAATATAAGCTAAACTCAAAAATTGCCTAAAAAAACTTAAAAAAGCTAAGTTAAACCAAAATAGCTAGCATGCTGCTGGAAATATTTGCTAAACTCCAAAATAGCCTAAAAAAATGGAAAAATACTATATTAGCCAAAAACAGCTAGCATATAGCTGAAATATAAGTTAAACTCAAAAGTTGCCTAAAAAACGTAAAAAAGCTAAAGTTAGCCGAAATAGCTAGCATGCTGCTGATATATTAGCTAAACTCCAAAATAGCCTAAAAAACCTTAATAAATGCCAAAATATTCCAAAAAGCTAGCAGAATGCTATTATAACTTTCAACTTTACTACAATCCGACTTCATACAATATAAAGTAACGACTAATCGACTATTAAATTAGTTGTCGATTATTTTAATAGTCGATTAGTCATCGATTAGTCGACTAATCGTGGCAGCCCTACTCCTCACTGCGAGAAGGTTCAAATCCCTTTGTTGGGAGTTTGCAGGATATCCTCCAACAGTCCAAAGACAAACTCCATTGATGGTACTTGAATGGCAACCATCCATGGTGTACCCCACCTTCACCTAATAGAAGCTGGGATAGGCTCCAGCAACCCTGCAAATCTGAAAGTGATTCGTTTGGTTTTACATGAATGGAAAAAAAAAAATCTAAAAAAAATGTAGCAGGTCCAGATTAGTGAGGAGAAGCAGGAAAACGTCAATAAATGATAATAAAAAGTTTAAGATTTTCTTCTTCCTGCTTTTTTCTCGTCAGTCGGAGCTCTTTTTCAGTGATACTGCCCCCCATTGAGCAGTTGTTGCAACTGCTTTGTTTTCTTGGGCAGTTTGGTTCCATTAAGTTTTTTGTTCTTATCTGAGACAAAAAATAAAATAAAAGCTCATATAAGCTAACGTTTCCATTGTTGCTGCTTTTCTAGTCGTCGCACTACAATGACACGCTAGCGGTCTACACCACGCGTGTGTCGTAACACAAACCGCTCAGCGGAAGCTAGGCTGAACCGTCCCTTCCATTTCTAAAGACCCACTCCATTCACCTTTGGATCTATTTTCAAAATATTCCCAGTGGTCTTTTATTTACCTTAATGTCATTTTTATCCAAACTAAAAAACCTGTATCGTTGCCTAGGACACACGTGTGAAATTAAAGGCCCGGGGGCCGGATCCGGCCCTCCAGATCATTTTATTTTATTGTTATTAACGGCCCGATGTTATCTTGCAATTTTTTTAACTTGTATAAATTTGACAAAATATATTTTTATGGAAAGTAAAATATTGAAAGTTATTTAATGTTTAATTTGACATTAAAGTTATTTAATGTTTAATTTGATTTATTCTTGAATAATTTTCCTGCCTTTTTATTATTTATTATTTACACTTGAATAAAGAAATACTCAGAAAATCAATTTTGAGCTCAATTTTCTTCACACGTGTCCTCAATCATCAGAAAAATCTTTAAAAATAATGTTAAAAACCCATTTCAGTGGGTCTTCAACGAGCATTTTAGCAGCGTTTTATGAAAAAAACCTTGATGGAAACTATATTTTTTGAAGATACAACACTACACATGATTATCTGTAAACCCTTAACAGCAGAGGACCTTTGTCCATGCACCCCCCATGTCTGCACAGTTCACAGAACTTTGGCTCAGACTGGGCCGTACCAGTTCTGGGGGGGTTTTGTTGCTCCTTTGCTCCCTCTCGTTCTGGCAGCAGTTCAAGAATCTCAACCAAACCTCACAGTAGGTGTTTCATAAGTAGGTCAAGGATGTTTTTTTTCTTTGGTCTTTTTCCCAGTAAAATAATAGTAAAACAAATAACTTTTGAAATCTGAATTAAAGTTGAGCAAAAACCTTGAAGGGATGAAACGTTCCTGCAGCTCCTTTTTTTTCATGTTTCTTCTCATTTTTTAGTTGCTGCTGGTTGTTTTATCTTCTCTGCTTTTAGCCTCCAATCCAAACAGGCCAGCAGTTCAGACACCAGCCAATCTTCAGGCAGCAGCACAGACACGCCTCCTGCCAGACGCCGCCGCCTGGTTCTAGTTCTGTCTGCGACAGTTTAGTTGAGGGAAACACATAGTTTGGAGTGTTTTCTCACATTTCTTGTCTCGATCAGCTGCACGGTTCTCAGCGCAGCAGAACATTTAGATGGAAAACAGGCGTTCCAGCTCTTGGTATGAAGGTTGCCGGCTGATTTCTTTGTGTAGATTTTTTTTAAATTTCTCCAAATCACTTTAAATAAAATCACTGTTGATTTTTTAATGTGAATTTTCAAGGATTTTAGATTCAGAAAGTCTTAAATTGTCTATATCACACAAAATCTACTTTTTTTTTTTTAGCATTAAAGTGTATTATGAGGATAACTCCTCATTAAAACCCCCCCCAAAGCAGTAATTTGATAAATTCACGATTCTCTGAGAATTCCTCTAAAGCTCAGAGGAGAAGACGAAGAAGAAGGAGGCCGTCCTGGGACCCTTCTTCTTTGGTTAACCCCGTCTTCTTTGGCATCATGAAATGCAATAAATACCAATAAATGCAAACTAAATGCAAAATCCAATCATTTTGATCCAAGATGTTGTCTTGAAATCCACACAGCACGTGTGAGAGTCCACCCGCCTTGATTAGGTGGTGGAGTGGCCGTTCTGCGTCGTGATTGGGCAGTGGAACGATCGCGATCAGTGGTAACTTGGGGCCAGGTGTGAACCTCTTGTTGGTGTCACCCGCGGGAGGACACACTTACACGCGATTTAGCAGTGCTCTGGCAGTGGAGTGCCAGTGGAATGGACTCCGGCGTCTGTATCACTGCTACTCATCGATCAATTTTAACCAAAAGCAGATTTTCCCAATTTTTACTCTTGATATGGCGTCAAATCCTGTGGGACCTAAAGCCCCTGTCACACTAGGCTGCGATTCTACGGAGTTCACACGGCGTTATGAAATTTCTCAGAACGCCGTAGAAACGCAGGAAAATGAAGCGAAAATTGTTTCAATTTTCGCAAGATGGAGATGTCTCCGCGCTTTCACGGCGATTATGGCGTTCCTACGGCGCATCCGTGGCGTGCTACTGCGTTCCCACAGAGTTTTACTTGGCGTTTCACTGCGTTGTCACGGCGCGCCAAGAGTTGTCACTGCGTTCCCATGGCGCGTGCACGGCGCAGTTGCCAGATCGTCCCTATGACGTCACGGCAGCGTGTAAATATAAGCCAATAGTCAGTCAAACCCGCACTGTTCCTGCCTGTTCCCCAAAGCATCATGACAGGAAAAAAAAAGTCGAGAGAGGGCTACGAAAAAGCAGCCCCCCAACCCCACGGAAGTGGAGCTGCTTCCGCCTGACTCTCCATCCCCATCACGGTCAAGCAGCCCTTCCATCCAGGCACAAAAGACGATGACGGACCTGACTCCTGCTGAGGAGGACGATATGTCTATCTCTATATGATATCTCCGTGCAAGCGCCCCTGTCTACAGCTGCGTCCTTGTGGCGATTATGTGCGTCCTGAGCGCGCGCCTACGGCGCTGCTGTGGCGCTCTCGGCGTTCTCAGTGCGCTGCTACGGTGCTGCCACGGCGCGCACATCAGAACGCCATGAACACGCCGAGCCACGGCGCGTACTTTGTGCATGCACAAAGTACGCGCCGTCGCATGGCGTTCATGGAGATGTCACAGCGATGCTACGGCGCTCATGGCGACCTTACTGCGTTCACCTCAGCGTTCTGCATTTTTTGATGGACGCCGCGCGATCGCAGCGAGAACGCTGCCCTGGTGTGACAGGGGTTTAAATTGCCCTTAGGTGTGTGTGTGATTGAGGCCCTGATAAACCCTGGACTGGCGACCTGTCCAGGGTTTATCCTGCCTTCGCCCATCAGTAGCCGGGTTAGGCTTCATGACCCTGAAAGGGAAAAAGGGACTGTAATTATTTCAGTCTCCAGCTGGATCTGAACATCACAGCATTTCTTTAATTCAATTTTTCCATTAAGGTGAAAACCCTTTTATCCACTTTGTAATCTTATTTAGTGTCGGTTTGAACATAACCTTGTAAACTAAAGAAGCGATGTTTGATTTATAAGTTAACAAAACGACTTCACAGGACCGACGCGACTGGTGACTTTTAGGAATCACAGAGGCAGTTTTCCTTCGGAATCACACTGAAACGACTGAATTTTAGCCTATATTTACAGTTATCTCTGATCTAAAATGTCAGATAGATGTTTATTTTTGTCAAAGACTTTCATACATTTCTTGATATGTTGCCAATTTTTAGATTTTTAATCTCAACAGGACTAAATCCGTTAAAATAAAGGTCATAAAAGGATTTTAAAAATCTGTTGCAGGCAAACAAGCTCCAGATTTCAGTAACATGATGATTCAAACTGGTTGAATTTCCTGCACTTTATGGGGTTTTAAATGCACCATAGAAGTAAAGAAGATTTTTGCTCTTACTTTCTCTAAACTAAGGTACATTTTTCTGTTTTGTTTTTTTAAATGAAGTTGAAATATGAACAAAAAATGTTTTTATTTAAAGCAGTAAATCCCATTTTTCCTCAGAAACATTTTTTATTCATTCATCCTTTTAATTAAAACATTTATAAATACCTAACTTTCGGAAATACCTTCCCTAAAGACTTATTTTTATACGTTTTTTTAGTTTTAATACATGTTTTTGTCCTTTTTCTTTCTTTTATTGCTAACATTTCTAATACTTTTGACCAGTTTTTATTGTTTCGATCTCTTTCTTAATATTTAGTAATATTTTGATTAAATGCTCTTTTTCTTGCTCAACCTCCAGTTTCTGTTCTTACATAAAGTTCTGAGCGGGTTCTGTCCTCGTGGATTCACTAAATTTGAGCTTCCTCGAGGATTGATTGTTTAGTGACGTCCTTTTACACAAAATAGATCATAATTAAGGTTAAGACGAAGTCAACTAATCCGATTTCATAAATGTTATTAAATATTGACAGAACAGCTGCTGGGCTGAGGTTAAATGTGTCGTAAAACGCGGTTCTGGAGGAAACAGATGCAGCCAAACGGCAGAAACAAACACAGTTTAATGAGAACAATGAACAAACAGAAGGAAGAAGTGAAGGTTTTTCATTTAGTCCTGATGTGAAGAAGACGTGAAGAAACTGTAGAAAACAGAACTAGAAAAGCCGAAGATCCTCTCCAACTCAAACCCCAAAATATATACATATATTTATTTGGGGGTGTAATTTTCGAACCACGCTGTCCTGAATCTGACATGTGGTTGCGGTTCATCTTAACCTTCCTTTGGTTTGTGTCCTTATTGTTGCATTTCTTGCTTCTCAATGTTCCTTAAACCTTGTTGCGTCTGTGGTTTCCTTCTCTTGAAGCTCATTTCCTAATGTTTGCATGTGCCGTTAAAATAACACAACAGCTTAATGATGATGACGGGCTTTTGTGTATTCAGGAGAATGGATAAACTCCTCTTTGTTGGACAGTTGCGCAACCCATTAAGGACGCGCACGCAGGAACCAATTATGCAATTTTCTATGTACGTAGAAGAATAAAATGTCCAAAACCCTTTTTATTTGGAGGAATTGAGTTATTTATTTAGAGCAGGAGAAGATGAGAATATTATTACCACTCTCTCTTCAATCTAGATCGTCATGGAACAAGAGAAATGTACGTGTTCTAATGTTATCTGCTGAACCTGCTATAAAAATTGAGTTTTTTAACATGTTCTTTGGACATTTTTCTCATGATGGGGGACTATCATGACAAATAGATGGAATCTGATTGGATAGCTGTAATAATTCTTGCCTTTTTGTTCCACCAGTGATGTTGTGATTGGGATGTGAGGGGCTGTAGGCTATCAGGAGGAAGTGTAAACCGATGGATGATGGGAAATCACTACAGGCTTACTCCATGCCAACAGAGGCAAATTTCTAATGAACTCCAGCCGGTCTGCAGAAACTAGGTCAGAAAATGACAGACTTTTGGCTAAAAATTGTTTAATCCTAATTAAAAGACCACTGGGAACGCTTTGAAACCGGATCGAAAGAGTTTTCTGCCGTCTTCAACATCCATCCATCTTCTGAACTCCTTTCAGGGTCACTGGGTTGCTGGAGCCTATCCCAGCTACTGTTGTGCAAAGGTGGAAATTCACACCTAGAGACACGTTAGAATCTCTAATTAACCTATGAAGAACGTTTTTGGACTGTGAGAGGGAAAAAAAACAGTTGTTCAATTTCATTTAAACTAAACATTTGAAGGTTTTTACACAAATTTGGTGGCCTGACTTGTCTGTTTGGATTGGACCCGTCTGGTCTCTGATGAGTGCAGAATAGGCTCTGGTACACCTAAAAACGGTAATGCACCTGCAGAATGAAAGCAAATGAGCTATTAGGGAACCAAAATGACTGATTACTTAAATCCCTAGTGGACACATTCTCTTAAAGTACATACAAATCGTTCAGATGTTTACACGATTCAAGATTTCTCAAGGAGAAAATTTCTATTGTTGTGGGTTGAACTGAGGATCAGAGTTTCTTTTTTTGTTGTTTTCTTGTAGAAACCCTCAAACAAGCAGCTCTGGTATCTCTATAAGTGTCCAGATTGTCTGGTATTTCCTTAAAAATGCAACGAGAAAGTAAATTAAAGCAGATCAGCAATTTTTCCCAGTTTCTGCTTCATTGAACAAGTCAAATCCTGTTATTCTAATGTGATTCATTCATTCATTCATTCATTCATTCATTCATTAACGTTCATTAAACCAGGGTGGATCCCAATGAGATTTAAAATTTCTTTTTCAAGGGATTCCTGTCAACAACCAACAGCAAATCTCTTGGTTTTCTGTATTTAAGCCAAAAATCAGTGAACCACCTTTTTACAAAAGTAGGTCAGTCCAATTCAAAACCTTGTTTAATTTGATTCCAAAAGACATTGATGCTTTTGACAGTTGTGACAAGTATTTAAGAATCTCGTCATTTTTCCCATTAAGTCCTACCGGTTTGCCTGCTGGACCCCCAAAACTAGAAGAGCACTCATTGATATATCCAGTCATATACTACAGTACATGCACGTTCAGTTTTGTTATTGGGTGTCATTTCCTTATGTTACTTTAGTAAGACTCCTTAGGGTTTATGACGTTGATCACTGCAGGGCTGAAAATTGCACTTCAAATGGACCCTATTGGGTCTAACTATTGACTCACCTTGTATATAAATCACATAATCGTCGACCTAAAGATTTACATTTATCAAAAGAGTTCCCAAATTTCCCTCAAAATATAAAAAAAAATGTATGTCATTTGCTAACTTCCACTTGAGTACGGTTCGTCTTGTTTGGTTGTAAACTACCAACTCGTTCTTCCAGGTTTTTGGGCTCGGGAAGTCGGACAAATGATTGGGTTTGATCATCCCACCATCCCTGTGCATCACCAGTATGTCGTGACTGCGACTGTACCAGAGGTGAAGGCTCTGAAGAAAGAACTCGCCGTCATCAGAGATCTGGAAGGCTCCTACTATCTGCGTCAGGAGAGAGATGGATTGCTATTTGGGCCGTATGAGAAGATGGAGAAGATGGTGCTTCAGGACTCCTGGGTCAGGGATGGAGTGCCTCCAGGTCTGTGTGGCACCAGCAAAGAATTTGATGTGTTTTTATTGTTTAAATTTGATGTTTTTGACTTTGTTTTTGTGTGCCATAGGCTTCGGAAAAGAGCTGTTTGAGTCGGACCTTGACAGGATAATGGAACACATTGAAATGGCCATGGAAATGGTCCCGGTGCTGAAGAAAGCTGACATCATCAATGTTGTTTCTGGGCCCATAACGTACACCCCTGACCTACTGCCCATGGTTGGGCCGCACCAGGGGGTCCGCAACTACTGGACTGCTATTGGCTTTGGGTATGGTATTTTCAAAATAAAAGAGTTATTCTGTAAAATGTGTGGATCAAAGACCATAGAACAGGGATAGGCAACTCGAGGGCTGCTGTTGTCAGCGTGATTTCCAGAAACCCAAGCCGTATTCATGACTGATACCTGGTTAAGGTGTCTCCAACCAATTAGAACATGCCAGAGTAGGGTATGTGGGAAAACTTGTAGCCCTCGAGTTCCCATAGAATCTCCTTTCTTAAGCACAAAATTGAACTGATGTCTTTAGGTATGGAGTCATCCATGCTGGTGGGATCGGTAAGTTTCTAAGTGACTGGATCAGAACTGGAGAGCCTCCCTACGACCTGATTGAGTGTGACCCCAACCGCTATGGAAAGTGGGCGGATGTTCCCTTCATGTGCGAAAAAGCGAGAGAATCTTACGGATTCAACAATGTGGGTAAGAACAACACACGATCCCGATGCTTCCGCCGCATACTGGACAAAATTCTCTAAAACTCCTGACCCTGATGGTGTTGTCCTCTTAAGTCGGTTACCCCAAGGAGGAACGTTTTGCTGGACGGCCAACCTCCAGAAGAAGTGGTGTCTATGAACTCCTGAAGGACAAAGGGTCCATGGGCTTCCATTCTGGCTGGGAACAACCTCATTGGTTCTACAAACCTGGAGATGACATTGGATACAAGTATGACGATATCCTGCCATGTTTTTTAAGCTTTGTTATAGTTGCAAGGAGCCTGAAGTACCATGAAGAGTATCTGTCATCTTTATTCGTCTGTTTATAGCTTCTGTTTTAGAAGGTAATGCCAAACAGTTATTTTCCTTAAAGAAAGCTAGACCTTGTTTGGAAGAGGACGTCTTTTACCACCACATTCTCAGTCCAAACTCGTCATACTGGACGTATGGTTCGGGCCTCCTCTGTGTCACTTTTTGATGTTTTGTTTGTCCCAAACTCGTTTTTTGAAGTGTTGGCTCTTTCCAATAAAAAGGTGTCCCCATCCTTCAGGACGCGAACCTGTATGGGTCAGAGGGCTGCTTGGTACCGGGCCACAGACAAGGAAAAAATGCATACCCTAATTAGGGGACCCCAACCCTTGGATTGTTGACTGGTACCAGAACCGGTATTGTATCGGTCCAGGATCAGTACCTGTCCAGTACCAGGATGTGGTACTGGCACCGGGTTAGGGTAATGCTACTCGGCCTTGGACTGGTCCACGTCCCAGTACCGGGTTAGGGTAACATTTCTCGGTTATGGTACTGGTCCGCAGTTAGGGTAACATTTCTCGGTTATGGTACCGGTCCGTGTACCGGTACCGGACCGGTTCCAATACTGGGCCGGGTTAGGGTAACATTACTCGGTTATGGTACTAGTCTGCATCCCGATACTGGACCGGTTCTGATACTGGGCCGGTACGGGGTAGGGTAATATTACTCGATTATGGTATTGATCTGCATCCCGGTACTCTACGGGTTCTGACACTGGACCGGTACCGGGTTAGGATAACATTATTCGGTTATGTTGGACCCGGAATTGATACTGGACAGGTACCGGGTTAGGGTAACGTTACTCAGTTAGGCCACTAGTTCGTGTCCCGGCACCGGACCGGAACTGATACTGGATCGGTACAGGGTTAGGGGAATGTTATTCGGTTATGATACCTGTCCACGTTCCAGTACCGGACCGGAACTAATACTGGACCAGTACCGGGTTAGGGTAACGTTACTCGGTTAGTGTACCAGTTCGCGTCCTGAGGGTTGGTGACCCCTGATTTAACAGGAACAGTCAGCGAGTCAAAGATGCCAAGTTGGGGACACCCAGAACATCAAAAAGTGACGTGTAGTGGACCCCACCACACACCTCCATATATGATGAGTTGGAGTGAGGTTGTGTAGCTTTTACAGCTTTTGTGTGACTTTGAACTCAAACCTTTGCTCAAAAGTCAAAGAAAGTGTCTCAAAGTCTTCTCAGTTCCCTGTTAGTTCCACATGACGGTGTACAAGAATGTTAATGAATTCTGTTTTAAACCTTAAAGTGCATAATCCAATTCTCAACAAAGAAGGACACTTCTTTTGCCTTTATTTCTGCCTCAACAATAGTCTTTTGTCTGCAAAGGTTGAGATTTTTTGCCCTTTTTGGAATCAATTTTGAGGGCCAACGTTTTTGGACGACAGAATTTGGGTCACCAACAGGAAGATACAGGAACTCTGATCGACTCGTACACCAAAATGCCCATTCCTGAAGATCTATTGTTATACTTGCTCTATTTTTGAGCAAAACAATACAAAAACAGTTTGGGGTGCTTTTCACAACCAGAGGGATCGGTCCTGACCAAAATTTGAGTTTCTCAGAAACGTGTTTTATGGTTGTAAAAGTTCATTTAAACAAGTAAATTCTAGAAGAATAACGTTGTGATTATTAATTTAGTATAATCTGGGTGTGGTTTACAATAACTTGGATGCAGGCAGACTATCTGGTGGTCTAAAAAAGGAGAATAAAATAAAGAAATTTATGTAAGTTCTGTGTATTTGTTTTTTTTTTTTTTAAAGAGAAACAATGAAAACCAGAGCTCTGAAATAAAAAATCAAGAGTTGAAAAATGGCCAAAGTACCGCAGTAATGAGTAGCTACTATGACTTCTTGCAGGATTTTCTTCCTCTATTTATTTTTTATTTTTTGTAGTTGGTGCTTGTTTTTGACAATACCACATCCCACATGGGCACCAGTTAGATCTACAGATAGGTTGCTCTCAAAAGTGCAGTGTGAAATCAAAACGTACCAATAGACCAGTTCAGGAATTTTCAGCAAAATCTTTCCTTACAAAAAAAATCCCAGATTTCCAGTAAATTTCACATCGACCTCCTCGTTGATTGCAGGAGTTACGCTCTAAAACATAACTTACGACAGACGAAATCTGAAATCTTTTTAACAATAATTCTTGATGTTTTAAGGCTATAAAACTCCCAATTATTACACTTTATACAGGTTTCTCAGTGAACATTTTCACACTTTTCTTTCTTGTTTAAATACTCAAAGTACAAACTTTCATCGACAAATACGTCCAGGATTGTAGAATGAAAACAACCGCTTGAAGGTTTGTGTAGATGTGACAAACTAGACGCGGCATGAAAGAGACAAAGCACATAATGTAAAAGTAAAGATAAGACACGTAAAAATGCACTAAAAAGACTCTGAGATATAGCGGTGACCCGTGTTCTAGTGAGGAACTACTGTACTACTAATGATTGTTGCAGAAAACCCACTAAAGTGTTGCATTAAATAGGAGTTTGGCTCCGTGACAAACCCCAACAGCAGTTCCACTTGGCTCGCAGACGCTGCACGCTTGGCCATTCCAGCTCGCGCAGACATAAGTTCAAACTTGTCACATAGTTTTCCCAGATTTTTTTCAATGTTTTGTAAGGCTGCTGCAGATCAAAATGAGCCTCCAGACTGTGAAACACGGATGAATTTGCCGGTTCTGTCTCCTCAGACCCAGTTTCTGCCGCACCAACTGGTTTGGACCCGCGGGCAGGGAGTGCAAGCTGGTGATGGAGAAAGTGGGGGTGATCGACCTCACGCCTTTTGGTAAGTTCACGGTGAAGGGGAAGGACTCGCTCAAGCTGCTGGACCGCCTGTTTGCCAACACCATGCCGAAGGTACAGCGCCGGTTTGGAAAAGGTCATTCAGCTGGTGGGGGTCCGCCGCAGACCGCTGAACCCTCACCTGCGTTCTCAGGTGGGTCAGACGAACATCAGCCACATGCTGACCCCTTCAGGGAAAGTCTACGCCGAGGTCACCATCACCCAGCTGACTCCGGGAGAGTTCCTGCTCATCACGGGATCGGGCTCAGAGCTCCACGACCTCAGGTGAGACCAGGCCAACCTCCAGTCGTTTTCTAAACCCGATGAATCCAGTTCAGAGGTTGCTGGAGCCTATCCTAACTACTGATGGGTGAAGGTCTGGAGACATCTCAAGACCATTGCACAAATAGACCTTTCAAAGTAAAAGTTCAGAAAGAATTTAATAATAAAAACGAGGTCAAGCTTGACGAAAGTCTGTAGTCCCAGAAAAGTGATCTGTTTTCTTCTAGTTTCAGTTTTTTCATTCTTTTCTTATCTATCATTCTAAAATGACTCATCAAATATCCATAAATGCTGCGAATACTGTCATCTTCTTCTTGAATTAAGTGCACTTCTATAGCGCGATCGCCACCTAGTGGCCAAACTGAAATTCCCTCCAGGAGAGGCAGAACAATGTTTACAATGTTAATGATCTGAACATTTTTGTTAGAATTTCTCCTTTTGAGAAACCACGTGACACTATCTGATATTAAAAATCTAATTAATTCACTAATACATTTTTCAATATGTGAACTGTATCAGATTAACAAAAATATATTCAAATGACATAGTAGATTATTAATGTATTTCTAAACAAATGTGTAGAATTATGTAAACTTAAAATTGAATTGAAAAATTGAAAAAAATCAGAATCCAATCAATTCTGGCTCTTGTGAATCGAATAGTTTCTGGAAATTATAACCAATACCGGCGACCCAAACTTCCGGTGCAAACTCCAGCTTTGTGTCCTTTTGTGTTGCATCACAACAATGGAGAACATGGAGTCAGCGGTGCTTCTCGGTCCTTCAGTTTGTCTAAAACCATCAAGGAAAAGCGGCAGCAGGCGGCTCCGACCCATTTCTGTTCTCCACTCCACGAACAAAAGGGACATTTGGAATGCAACTCTAACCAACCAGTGAAGTCTGGAAATGCTGCCCGGTTGAAACTACAGCCTCACCACAAAAACCATCAACCGGTACATCAATGACCATGTAGGACAGAATATGGACTAACTGATCTTTGTTAGAAAGTCTTTTGCTGCAGTTCTCTTTTGAACTGATGTTTACACGTTCTATTACAGGATGTTCTGGTAGAAATCAGGCCCACACCATCACACTACCACCTCAGATGTTCTCCGAATGTAACGGGACGCACGCCCTCTTGAAACATCGTCTGCATCATCAATAGAACAAACGTTTGGGGGATGATTCAGACAAATCTTTGTGTTCATTTTGGATCTATTTTTGTCCAGCGTCCGTCTGACTCTTGAGTCACAAACTGAGTCGAGTTATTTCCACGGGGCTTTGAATAACCGCCTGGATGCGTCTCCATCGTGTTGTTGTTGCTCTGAAAAGGTTTCCTTACACATTAATACATGCTAAATTCCAGCATCATGTCTTTATTTTTAATATAATTTCGTACGTTTCATCATTTCTGAAGCATTTTTTGTAGTTTTCATCACAAACTAGTGGGTTGCTCCTCCATCATCTCATCACATTTGATATAGAAAATTCTCTGAATTTTGCTGGAAAGATGAAAATTAAGTTTTTATTAGGGATTGGTATCGATAATTTCCAGAAACGATTCGATTCAGATTTTTTTCTCCAATTCTTTCAATCCACTCAATTCAATTTTAAGTTTACACATTTATACACATTTGACGATACTGTTACGTGGTTTCTCAAACAGAGACGTTCTAACAAAAATGTTCAGATCATTAACATTGTAAACATTGTTCTGCTTCTCCTGGACGGCGTTTCATTTTGGCCACTGGGTGGCGATCGCGTTGTGTTTTAGACCACAAATAGTTACTTTAAAAAATACTTCCTTAAAAGAGTTTAGAAAATTCCTACCTGTGAGTTTATAAAGATTTTCATTTAGTCAGCAAAGTTTGTTTAGATTGACCTAGCATTAGCATTAGCAGTCATATGGGAGATTCCATTTAACGTTAGCATCAAGCTAGCTGACTTTAGCTTTATGTGCTAAATTGGTTTATATTTTTATGAATCGATTATTGATCTATTAAGCTTTAATCAATTCAAATGGATTCATCAATTTTATCAACCCAGCCCTGAGTTTTAACATGTTTTTGTGGCATTTTTCTGATGGCGGGGGTAACTTATAAAGAAAATTAAGCCTAAAATAGCATTTCTGATTATTGCTTTATTCAAATGATTGTGAATCCGGAGCAGACTGGTTTGAAATGATTGTATTTGTGGCGCCACAAGCTCCCTGCTCATCCGAACTAGAATCTGAATCCAAACCGTACGGCTGGATCGCTCCAGTATTGCTCGCCATTTTTGCTGCACAGCTAATGTTAGGTTGTGAGGGGCTGTTATGTAACGTCAGAGTTTGTAAACAGAGAGCTCTCAGCAATGGGGATGGGAATAGGTTGCTATAATGCCGCTCTGCAGAAACTATATTCTAGAATTTTTTTTTTTTTTTTGGCTAAAAATTGTGAAATCTGGAAAGTTTAGATCAAAAGATGGGAGTTTTAAGTATTTATCAAAATCTAGGCATCCTAAAAAGATGGCGACTCATCCGACCTGCCGTAAAATCTTAAAAAACAAATGCTTTTATTTGTGCATTTGGCTTTTTATTATTCTTTTTTAGACTCTTATGGAATAAAACACCAGTTTATAAGCAACTTGACACTTTTACCAAATGATAAATGTTTCTTTATTATATATTAAAAAAACTGCTTACATTTGTTAGTATATGCTTTCTGCACACTACCATGCAGTTCAGAGCTGTAGTGCTGCATAAGTGAGTCCGCTGTCCGTCTCTGGAAACCTGAAACTCGCCTGCAGCTGTTGACTCAACACCCCTCCATTTGCACCAATGGGAACGCAGCGTTTCCATCCCACTAACTTCTCTACACCCCCCTCCATAAAAGCCTGAAAAAGACCAGATTCTGCTTTTC